>CM040128.1:209207770-209898619 GCA_022559845.1 Amorphophallus konjac | reverse complement strand
GGGGCGTGTGGACGCCATGGGCTTTGGAGCTTTCCTTAGGATCGAGCCCTTCCGGCTCGACCTTCCTCTTATCCAGGCACTGAGGGAGCGGTGGCACGCACCGAGCCGGGCGTTTCTGATGCCCTGGGGGCACATGGTGCCGACACTGGAGGACGTGGCTCGGATTACCGGGCTACGAGTTGACGGAGAGGCAGTCAGCGGGGTCACCTACCCCGACTACCGAGAGAGTGCCCTGGACCTGCTGCGGTTAGAGACGAGCGTGACTGATAGAGACAGCAGGGTAGTTGGCCGAGTGGAGATCATGGAGGCGCTCGGATTCGTCGACCCGCGCCAGCAGGTTAGCGAGACTGGAGCGGAGTTCTTGGCTCGACTAGAGGGGGATGCTCGTGCAGCTTTCACCCAGGATCCGAGCGAGAGGGAGCTGGTGGATCTAGACCTTCGGAGGTTTCTTTTCTTCATCCTGGGCCGCCTTCTGCTGGGGACGAAGGGGGACGGCATCCACTGCCGCTTCCTCGGGATTCTGGCGGACCTTGACAGAGTGGGGCACTATGCGTGGGGAGCGGCTCTGCTTGCCCATTTGATTGCTGATCTCTCCCAGACTTCGGAGAAGGAGACGACAGTCAGCGGCTTCGCACCTTTTCTCCAGGTAAACATTTTATTTATGCATTCCCACAGTTGAATATGCAATTATTGTACTAATGATGTATGATGGATGCAGGTGTGGAGCTATTACTATTTCCCGATGGGGAGGGCTAGGCATGGGAACAGGAGGGCCGTGCCTCTGGCGCGGCGGTGGAGGCCGGTCATGGTTGCAGCACCCCACGGCTACCAGCTGGCATCACTTCGTCGGGAGCTGAGCGAGTATCCCGAGGCCATGGTATGATGCGTATGATTTTTTTGTGTTTATGCATGTGACTGAATGGTAACTAACATGATGTATGTATGGTGATACAGGTGGTGTGGAGACCCTACCTGGGCATGGGCGACGCTGGCCAGCCTTGGGTTGTAGCGGGTCTTCCTCGTTTCAGGCAGGACGTGTGGGTCCATTGCCTGAACGAGATCGAGCCGCTTCGGCTGAGGCTGGTTATGAGGACGTTGGGGCTGGCCCAGGAGTGGGTTGATGTAGAAGAGCCGGCCCGCATTGGGCGGAAGACCAAGGGGAAGGCGAAGGTTGTGGACTGGCGTACGCGCTTCCCAGCACAGTACCAGGACTGGCAGCAGGGCGGGGTCCCAGTGGTGTCCCATGTACAGGACAGCACAGACTACATGAGACGGTACCGAGCTACGTATGGGGACCGCCTCTTCCTTGGTGGTATGGCAGGGGTAAGTGAAATGAGAATGCTTCACTCTTTTATATGTATATGCATGTGGTACTAACTTACGTGCAATGCAGGATGCTCGTGATACCATGATCGCCGACCTGCGGGCCCAGTTGGCAGACGCCAGGCGGCAGTTGGTGGCCATCCGACAGGAGTTGGAGATCCTGGTGAGTTTATGTGATGCATTTTTTTGTGACCTGGATTTTTGATGCTTAGCCTTTGACTGACGTTTACCCCGTGTTTCAGCGGGCCCACCAGACAGCGACAGCCGGGACGGCTGGTGGAGCGGGTTCCAGTTCGCGGGGCCCTCCTCCGGAGGTTTCTGCCCTCCAGGAGCAGCTGGCGTATGCGGTGGCTCGGGCTGAGGAGGCCGAGCGTGACCGTGAGGCTCGAGTGAGCGCTTGCCTGACCTTGACTCTCTTCTGGCTGCTTTCCTTCTATCACTGCTGTTCTCTTATGGTGCATGCGTGCTTTGACAGGTGGCCGAGATTCGGGAGGCCCTGGCGCGTGCTGTTCGTGCCGAGCAGGAGCGCGACGCTCGGGTGGCGGAGCGTGACGCCCAGATTGCGGAGCGTGACGCCCGGATTGTGGAGCTGGAGGAGGAGCGTCGACGGGAGGCTGAGGAGCTCTCTTGTGACGTGCTGGATCTGCGGATCGCCCTCGAGCTGTCGAGGAGGGAGGCGATGAGAGAGAGAGAGGGAGGAGCGACAGCGGGATCAGACCGAGAGGAGGGCTCTGGAGGCCCAGCTGCTGGAGCTCCGATTGAGTCTCGGCACGGCGGAGGGGAGGCTTCGGGAGAGCGAGGAGCGGTGCCAGAGGGCGAAGGAACGCGGGGCGCGACTTCGTCAGTCTGGTTCTTTTTCCATGGGCAGCTATCTGGTCTCTTCGGTCGAGGAGCGTCGTCGCGCCTTCGAGGCTGGAGTGCCACCGCAGGGCGAGGCGAGCACGGCTTCTCAGGATTCGCAGAGGCCCCCTAGGGATCCCCGGCAGAGGAGGGAGGAGAGAGATGACCAGGAGGGTGATGGTGAGAGTTAGAGAGTTGCTTGTACACGTCACCCTTCTCGCTGTATGATGTACTTTCGGCTATTATATGAAATGAAAATGGCTTTCTTGTGTTGTGTGTACTTTTCTCTCTCCCACACTTTCTTCTTTGCACTGAGTTGTCCTTCGAGGCACGCTCCACGAGACCTTGCCCTGAACAGCGGGGAACTACGCTTTGCACGGGGGGGATTCTGTTTCCTTTCTCCTCCTTTTGGGCGCGTCCAGGCGCGAGGACGCGTCTTAGTCCTTGAATTCAAATTTAAAGCGTCGGGTGGCCTTTCTTCTCCCGTGCCTTACCCGCAAACGAGCCCGCCTTCTGTCGAAACTCGCTTGCCCCCTTTTCGTCTTCCTCCTCTTTTGATTGATGGAGTTCGGTGGGCCCGATCATGGTGAAGGTGGAGAGGGACGAGGAACTCCTCGCCCGAGGAGGGACGCGCCAGAGCACGGAACGGCGTCCATGGAGGAGGAAGGGCCGCTTCGGGCCCCCGAGGGACCCGAGGGGCCCGATGGCGCGGGAGGAGGTGAACACGGTCCGGTAGGTCCTCCGATCTCTTCCTCTTTTAATTCATTTTGGGTTTTGAAGCGAGTCGCGCGAGGGGGGAAAGGGTTCGGCGAGTGTCGCACTTAAATGATGGACGCGTCCTAGACAGGAGACGCGTTCTTTTGACTGATGTGGGACCCTTTCTTGGTGCAGGACATGGCAAGGACCCTGGGTCTGGCCGATGAGTGGGTGAGTGCGGACGAGCCGAGCCGCGTCAGGAGGGAGAGTCGCGGCAAGGCGAGGCTCGAGGACTGGCCCGTACGTCTCCCTGGACAGCAAGGGGGTGTACTGGTGCAGGACAGTGCCGACTTCCTGCGGTGGCAGAGAGAGAGTTACGCGGGGCTTCCCCAAGCTGGGGACACGCGTGGCATCGGCGGCTCGCGCGCCCAACTGTCAGAGACTAGGCGGCAGCTGGCCGTCGCTCAACATGAGCTGTCGCTCTTGGTAAGTTACGTGCCGCACTTTTATCTTCAGATTTTGGAGTTTCACTGACGGCCGTTGTTTATTTTGTTCCAGCGTGCCCAGCAGACAGCGACGGTGGGAGTGGCTGGCGAATCTTCCAGTTCCTCGGCCCCTTTTCTCGAGATTGCCTCCCTCCGGGAGCAACTTGCCGGTGCGGTGGCCCGCGCGACCCGGGCGAAAGAGGAGCGTGACGCCTGGGTGGCGACTGTAGCAGAGCTGCGGCATCGTGGTGAGGAGAGACCTTCTCCAGACATCCTAGAGTTAAGGGTTCTTCTGCAGATGATGAGGAGAGTGGCAGAGAGAGAGAAAGCCGAAAGAAGGTCCGAGCGACAGCGGGATCTGACTGAGAGGAGGGCCTTGGAGGCCCAAGTGAGGGAACTCCAGCTGGGCCTTCAGGCCATCGTGCAGAGGCTAGGAGGGATGGAGACGCGCTACGAGAGAGCGCGAGAGTTCGGGGAGCGACTCTACCAGTCCGGTCGCTTTGCCACTAGTGGCTTCTTTGCCACGCCAGGGGAGGAGCAGCGAGTCACTGCTGCGGAGCAGGCGCCAAGAGGCGAGGCAGGTGCTACTGCACGGGGATCCCGGAGGCTTCTGAGGGACCCTCACCTCGGGGGAGAGGAGGAGAGTGCCCAGAGAGATGAGTGATGGTGAGGATTGGCGAGCTAGTGGACCCGCCACCTCTCTATGATTGCAGTGTTTGTGACAGCTTATGTAGAATTATTAATGGAATGATTTGATTTTCTGCTGCTTGTTCGTTCTCTTGTGCGTTCCTTCTTCCCTACACTTCTTTTCCTTTGCACTGTTCCCATGTGATGGGTCTGCCGAGACTCCGCCTCAAGCGGAGAATCACGTCTTGTGACCATTTTCCACGGGAATCTACCGTCAAAGTCAAAAAAAGACGGCCCTAGTTTCTTTTCCCAACGTTGTGTCAAATTTTACGGACGTCCTCCAAATCATGATAGGGTATCCCTAGACAATCATAGGGGCTATTCATCCTATTCTTCGTCCTGTCAATCACCCTGTGCGAGCGGTGAAGCGACACATGGGACCGCTTGGCCGGTGCCTCATTGCGAGGGCTATCATTAACAGGTGATGGAGGCAATCTTGGCCCGCACTCCTTCCGTTTCTATAAATTCTTGTCCCTTTTATTTTCCCAGGTATATTGAGAGCTAACTCGAGGAGCACGAGTTCTCACGGGAGAGGAGGAGTTCAAAATTCTGAGAGTTGGATGGAGGGCGAATCTTCCCATTCCTCAAAGAGAAGCAGGTCCAGTGGTAGTAGTTCCAGGAGGCTTTCAGACCTTGAAGGGCACTTCAGCGAAAGGGCCCAATCACAACTCGTAAGCCAAGTTTTCTTGCCGCTTTTTCATTCTTTCTTCGTTTCTTCTGACCAAACCTCACCCCCATTCCTTGTATGTATAGGTTGTGATGAAATCATAAATCTTATGGGAGTTGGTAGTAGCAGCGTACAGGGGCCTCCCAGATTTTCAGAAGGCGAGGCTAGACGTGATGGGATTTGGTACCTTCCTTCGGATCGAGCCGATCCAGCTCGACCTGGTCCTGATCCAAGCCTTGTGTGAGAGATGGGACCCAGTGAGTCGGGCATTCCTGATGCCTGTGGGGGCACATGGTGCCCAGCTTGGAGGATGTGGTCCGGATCACAAGCCTGAAGGTAGAGGGCGAGGCAGTGACCGGAGTCACTTACGCGGACTACAGAGAAGGTGCCCAGAAGTTACTGGGTTTGGACCTAGATGGTCGGAAAAATAGGTCGGTAGCTAGGGCGTCCCTCATGGATGCATTAGGGCTCACCGACACTCATCGCGGGACGATGAATCCTCAGAAGAGTTCATGGAAAGGATGGAAATAGGATGCCGTGCCGTGTACTGCACAGATTTCGGCAACTGGGAAAGATGCAACATAGATTTGAGGAGATTTCTCCTCTTCCTTTTGGGGAGATTGGTACTGAGCTCGAAAGGGGACGGTATCCAATGTTGCTTCCTGGAGCTACTGTCAGACCTTGAAAGAGTAGGGTATTATGCCTGGGGAGCCGCCATGCTGGCACACTTGTTTGCAGGCCTATTCCAAGAAACGGATCGTGAGATGACTGTGAGTGGTTTCACACCATTCATCCAGGTATTTTTTTGGTTTTGCTTGTTTTGTATTTTTTTTTGTTTTTGCAAGGTACTGATGACCTGCGCCGAGCAGCTGTGGAGCTATTATTACCTCCCTATGGGGAGAGCTCGGCATTGGCGACCCGCGATGGTGCCGTTAGCCAGGCGGTGGGAACCCATCATGAGTGCGGCACCCCTAACCTACCAACTGATGGTGCTAAGGCGGGAGCTACAGGAGTTCCCTGCAGCGATGGTAAACTGGAGACCCTACTCAGACATGGTCGATGCCGACCAGCCGTGGGTTCTAGCAAGTCGTGCCCGGTTCGGACGGGAACTGTGGATGCACTGCCTGAATGAAATCGAGCCGCTTCGGCTACGATTAGTTATGAGGACTTTAGGACTGACTCAAGAATGGGTGGATTCACGGCGCCACCTCGTGTCGGGAGAAAGACGCGGGGACCGGCGACCTGCATTGACTGGCGCGTGCGATTCCCCGAACAGTACGAGGACTGGCAACGGGGTGGCACGATTGTAGAATCACAGGCGCGGGATAGCGAGGACTACTTGCGTCTATATAGGATAAAGTACGCAGAGCGGTTCCAACCCCGGGGACTTGTGGAGGTAGGTTTCCCCTTTTCTCTTCTTCTTTCTCCTTTTCTTGGTTTTCTGGTGAAAATGCTGACTTGTAAGGCTGCAGGATGTCCGGGATGCCATGATAGCGAATTTACGAACTCGCTTGGCAGAGATGGAACAACAGTTGGGTGATGCCCGCGGAGCTACGAGCGCCTTGGTAGGTGTACAGTACGTTCCTAATTAAAACCCAGATTCCAGATGTTGGCTGCTAATTCACGCGGTCGTAGCATGCCCAGATTGGCGCGGCTTCCCCAGCGATGGGAGTAGGTGGTGCCTCTTCCAGCTTGTGGATTCCTACCTCAGAACTTGACTTGCTTCATGAGCAACTTGCTCACGCCACGCAGCGTGCTGCGGAGGCAGAAGGGATGCTCTGTATACAGGTAAAAGTTTCAGTGTTGAGTTCTCTTGTTTACGCCTTATCGCGTATCTGAGATGGTACATCTGGCAGGAAAAGGAGACGGAAGAGTGCTTGCCCAAGCTGCGCAGAAGGAGGCTAGGATAGCAGAACTGGAGAGGGAACTGCGGCGTCATCCTGATGACGACTCCTCTAGGGATGCGTGGAACTGAGGATCACTCTCCAGTTGGAGAGGGAAGACCGTGAGAGAGAACGTGCAGAGAGAGAAAGAGACGCAGAGAGAGAAAGAGCCAACAGATTGACTGAAAGGGAGGAACGAAGGGCCATGGAGGCCCAACTATTCGAACTCGAATCAGCCTTGGTCTTGCTGAACAGTGGCTGAGAGATGGTGAGGAGCGCTACCGAAGAGCACGAGAGCGTGGCTTTCGTGTTGGTAGCTTCTCTGCTGCTTCCGTAGATCAACGCCGGGATGTGGGAATAGGAAGAGGAGTACAGAGCGGTAGGAGTACCGCTTTTCGTAGTTGGGTAGCACCTTTGAGAGTGTTTTGCCCGGAGAGTAGTGGGACGAGTAATGCAGAGAGAGAGGGCGGAACTTGATGTAATTTTTTTAGTTTTTGGAATAAAATACAAGGTTCGGTTTGTTTGTTTTTCACCTTTACTTCAGTTGCTTGAATCCCTGCACATATCACTGAAACAAACAAATCAGAATTTCTGTTCTGACTTGGCCCCTTGCTCAATAAGCAAATGGTCACTGTGACTGTCCTTGATAACTGGTCAAGGGGCCAAGCCTTTATTTAACGAAGGCAAGGGAAAGAAGTGGTGATGATAAATGCGACAGGCAAGCACACGAATGCAAGCGGTATTAAAGTGAGATGCTGCACGCAAATGCAATCATGCAAAATTGATTTGTTTTCTTTTTTATATTTGATATTTTTTTGTTTTATCATAAAAAGATTTTTTTATGTTTGCAAATATGTACATTTTCTCTTTTCCATTTTTTTGTTGTTTTATCATCTCAGTTTTTTTATTGCTAACGCCCGGCAAGCACCCAAATGGCACCTAACCTACGTGAGAACAGGGGTTTCTTACTAACCTCCCAGGTATCCTAAGTGCACATCTAGGTTGATTTGGGCCTCTAGACCCCTCGAATGATGATCCCGCCGGCTAAGACTTACCCTGATGACAATACCGTCATGCCATGCTTAGGCTCCCAGTTGCTTCCGACCACAGGGATTCACCCAAAAGATGTTTGAGGTAAATGATTTGCCCGACCCGGGTCTGTTTCCTCACAACTCTAGATGGTATATGATGGAACACCCTGGAACCCTAACGACCAACCGCGCGACGCTGACCCGGAATCAGACGCCGTCGCACCCATAGGTGACGCGCTTGCATTGGCCTAAGCCCGAGGTTAAACAAGAAGACATCAAGGTGGTAAACAGGGGTCTTGACCAGCCAGAAACACAGAGACTCCTTCGCAGCGATAGCTTTTGCTTTTCAAAGTAGGCAACCAAATGTGTATATTAAAATAAGGTCGCAGACCCTGGGCAGTTTTCACCTTTCAGAAACTCCATCGAACCTTCATCTTTAGAGGGAGAAGGAAGAGTGTAGGGGATAAACCTCCTGAGAGGACCGGCAAAGCCGTTAACCCGGCGAGCGAATAAGGGCCCATTAACTCTTTCCTTTCGGACAACTTCGGACCAAATCTCGAGCATTTACATTCCACGGCCCCTTTTGTGGATTCAGACTTTTGCTTTGAGGGGTTCCGTTTATCGTAACAGGCACGGTCACGACCAGACTTTTCTCTTGATTTTGATTTTGTATTTCTTTTTGTGAGGGAGATATAGTCGTTTGACGTTTGTGGGCTCCCTTTTCGTATGCCTGCGGGGACACTGCCCTCTTCTCGTGCTCTGATCGATGCTCGAGGAAATGGATCCTACTCTTGCCTTTGGGGTTTGAGTTTCGGTTTCTCATGCTCAGCGTTTTAAGGGCGCCGACTGTCTCATTTGGTCGAAGAGAAAAGAATAAAGATTACAGCTTCCGGAGATCTTCTGGGTGGGGCCCCACCGTAGGTGATGCTACCGACTTTTTTTGAATAAAATACATAAGTGAGCACATGTTGGCTTCCTTCGAGCGAGCATAGGCCGACGTGGCCGGACAGGGATCTCCACGGTTCTGGCAAACCAAGACCCGGTGCCTACCAAGCCTTAATGGGCCCTATCCTAACATGAAGGTTAAATGCAGGGACTTAACTATATGGTGACTGCCAGGCATCGGCATTTTGAATTTTCCATATTTTTAGTGGTTTTCAATATTCCTTTGTTTTTGATGTTTTTATCTTTTCATCATTTTTTGTTTTTTGTGCTAAGGGTAGTATTTCTTAAGATAAAGCCCATTCCAAGGGTGGGATAACTCGGTCCCTTCGGCGTTGATTAGCTTGTAGGCGTTGCCAGGGTACACGGCTTGAATTACAAATGGTCCTTCCCAATTGGGTTGGAGCTTAGAACGCGGACCTCCAGGTTTGACAAAAATTCTTTTTACGACCATCTCACCGACTTTGAATTTTCTCTCAATGACTTTCTTTTGGTAAAAGCGAGCGAGTCTATTTTGATACACACGCGCGTGTTCGGCAGCGGCCAGCCGCTTCTCATCCAAGAGTTCCAACTGGGCGAGGAGTGAATTACGACGATCGTCGAGGGGAAATTCCTCGTCCAATTGTACCCTGAGAGAAGGGATCAGAGTCTCGTACGGGACTACCGCTTCCATACCATAAGTAAGGGCAAATGGAGTCTGCCCGGTGGGGGTACGGATTGAAGTGCGATAGGCCCATAGAGCTTCGATAAGCTTTTCTGGCCAGTCTGAAAACTTACTAGACTCGCAGGTTTTTTTGATGATTTTGAGCAATGTTTTATTGGTGGCCTCCGCTTGGCCGTTACCTTGTGGGTAATAAGGCGATGAATGATGCAATGCAATTGCGTACCTTTTGCAGAGGTCCTGTAGGTCCTGAGAAATGAACTGTGGCCCATTGTCGGTGACGATCGTGCTTGGGACGCCGAATCTGGCGAGGATGTTCTTCATGATGAACTTGCAGACTGTTGACGCCTTGATTTCCGCGTAAGCTTCAGCTTCGGCCCATTTGGTGAAGTATTCCGTCGCAGTAAGGATGAAAGATTTCTGCTTGGTGAGGGAATTGGGATCACCTAGGGGACCAATGATGTCGAATGCCCACATGGAGAAAGGCCACGGGGAGGATATTGGATGAAGTGAGGAAGATGGTGAATGGATTTTATCGGCGTGAAGTTGACACTTGACACACCTACGGACATAGACAGCACAATCCTCTTCCATAGTGGGCCAGTAAAAGCCTTGTCGAATGATCTTTTTGGCGAGCATCTGACTATTCACGTGGCCACCGCACACACCCGAGTGCGTCTCCTCTACACATTTCCAAACCTCATCGTCACCAAGACATCTTAACAGAATACCAGTAAGGCTCCTCCTATAGAGTAGACCTCCAACCAATGTATATTTCTGAGCCACCCTTCTTATGGCTTTCTTGTCCTCTGTGGTGGCCCCTTCAGGATAAGACTGATCTTGGCAGTATTTGACAATTTCATAGAACCATGGTTTCTCTTCATCAGCCAGTTCTTCTTCGGCCTCTGCCAACATGATTTCCCTCTTCTCAAGGATATCTTCCTGCAGGATCTTCCTTGCTATCCTGTCTTTGATATTTACGTAGGAAGCATCATCGATTGCAGGGGCGTGAAGTTTGTAGATGGAAATAGACTTAAACCATCTTCCTAGAGGGAACCTTATGGATGATGCCAACGAGGCGAGGGCATCGGCGAGAATATTCTGATGACGAGGGACATGAACAAAGATCAGTTTGGTGAATAGTTTGGCAAAGGCAGCAGTGAGTTCTTGGTATGGCTTGAGTTTGGGATCGCGAGTGCGATACTTAGTGAGCACCTGGCGAAGGATGAGTTGACTATCACCTACGACTCGCAACTCAGTGATACGAAAAGAATGAGCGAGTTCTAGGCCAGCTAGAAGGGCTTCATATTCAGCTATATTGTTGGTGACTGGAAATTTGAGTTGGTATGCCAATGGGAATGTGAGGCCTTCAGGCGACAGGAGGGCGATGCCGATTCCTCTCCCTTGAGAATTCAGAGCTCCATCAAAATATAGTGTCCACATTGGCTCATCTGATTGGTTGATGGACATTAGTTCCTCATCTGGAAACTCTGATTGGACGGGATCGAACTTGGGAAGAGGATGGTGAGCGAGATGCTCGGCTATGGCATAGCCTTTAATCACCTTTTGCTGGATGTAGGTGATGTCGAACTGAGAGAGAAAACTTTGCCAGCGTGCTAGCCTATCCGTAAGGACGGATTTCTCCAGAAGAATTTGATAGGATTCATTCGAGCAATCAAGTGGACCTCGTGAGCCAAGAAGTAGTGCTTCAATTTCTGCACTACCCAAACGAGGGCAGCACAGGTTTTCTCCATGACGGTGTACTTCTGCTCACAGGGATTGAGAAGTTTGGACAAGTAATAGGTTGCCCGTTCCTTGCCTTCTTCATCAGCTTGTGCGAGGACGGCTCCCACGGAGTCATCCAAGACTGAGACGTAAAGGATCAGAGGTTTTTCTGGTTTGGGTGGAATGAGAACGGGTGACTAGCCAGATATTCCTTCAACCCTTCAAAAGCTTTCTGACATTTAGAATTCCAGTGGAATTCTACTCCTGGCTTGGTCAACTCGTAGAGAGGTCTACACCTTTGTGAATGTTGGGACACAAACCGACGAATAAACTGTAACCTCCCGATTAAACCTCGGACTTCCCTCAAATTCTTGGGAGGCGGCATATCCCTGATAGCCTTGGCTTTGTCGGGATCTATCTCGATCCCTCTTTTACTCACGATGAACCCCAGCAATTTACCTGACGACACACCAAACACACACTTCTTCGGGTTCATTTTCAATTGGAACTCTCTTGACCTTTGCAAGACCTTAGCCAAAACTTCTGGATGTTCCATCCTGGTCCTTGATTTCACCAATAAGTCATCCACATACACTTCCAGATATATGTGCATCATGTCATGAAATATGGCCATCATCGCTCTTTGGTAAGTAGCTCCAGCATTCTTTAATCCGAACGGCATGACCACGTAACAATATGTTCCCCAAGGGGTAGTGAATGACGTCTTTTCCTGATCCTCTTCTGCCAAACGAATTTGATTGTATCCTGAAAATCCATCCATGAAAGAGAGGGTTTCGTAGCCTGCCGTGTTATCAATCAACACATCAATGTGAGGTAAGGGAAAATCATCCTTTGGACACGCGCGGTTAAGGTCCCGAAGTCGATGCAAATCCTGACTTTCCCATCTTTCTTCATGACCGGGACAATGTTCGCCACCCATTGAGGATAAAGAACGACTCTAATGAACCTGGCTTTGTGGAGCTTATCGACCTCTTCTTTCATTTTCAAAGCCATTTGAGGGTGGAAACGCCTTAACCTTTGTTTTACCGAGACGGACCCTGTTTTAGGGTTAAACGGTGTTCGACCAAGGTTGAATCCAGACCCGGCATATCCTCGTAGCTCCATGCAAACGTGTCCTTATATTCCTTGAGAACCTCAATTAATGCCTCTTCTTCAGAGGGTGGTAGGTTGTCACTTATGAGGATGATCCTAGGGTCTTCCTCAGTTCCCAAGTTGACTTCTTTGGTGGATTCTTCTACGGCGGTTGACGGCTCGTCGAATCTCCTCATTCCACTAGCGTATGCGCCCGCCGCATCCTCATATTCTTCACCCTCATCTTCAGTGGGGCATTCTTCATCCGTGATCTCGTAGACTCCATACCCTTCATCAGATGCACAGTCGCCCTCGCATTCTATTTCGGGTAGCTGGATGGGATTTTCTAACAACTGGGGGATGGCAAGAAGGGCCTGACACCTGGCGGCCAAATCCAGAAGGAATCGACGAGGGATCTGCCTACCCTTGGATTTCTTCCTAGGTACTACCCTTGGCCTATCATTCCTAGATTGACTGACAATATTTACAGAAGAAGAGGAAGACGAAGAGGATGGTGTAGAATGTACAGGAGAAGACCCCTCAGAGGAGGGGTAGAAAAGGTCGCTCATCGGACCTTGGACGGGTGGTCCGCAAGGCGGTACGCACCCGTGGGAGATGTAGGAGGTTTCCTCAACGAAGATGTGTTGTTGGGGAGTTTGAAAATTGACGTTTTTTTTTCGTTTTCATTTTTAATGACAAAGCAGTGAAAAGAGATTGGAGGAGAGAGAAAGTGGTTATGGCTAGAGGATTGTGAGGCTCATAGAGCAGATCATGGTTGAAGACCTGGCGCGGGTTGAAAAGCCCGCGTAGGTATGTAAGCAAAGAAGGGGACCTGGGAAGATCATCAGACAATTGTCTGGCCCAGGAAGAAGATATCAGCAAAGGCTGAGACGAGTGGATGGAGAGGATGGCGGCTAATGAGCCGTCGACGGCAATGTTGAGGACGGATGAAGATCCGTTGATGACAGGGTCCTTCTGGCGAGGACGAGGATAGTTTGGAACCTTGGCAAGAGTGGTAATATTCTCTGTATTTCGGAGATCAATGGTGGTCCTTCAAGCTGCGGAGACGAGAACATCCTTTCCAGTGCAACGGAAATGTCCCGTATGTCGAACCATTTGTCCACTCGCATTCCGGATCTTTGATCTTGCCTCTTTTGGTGATCCTCGGACATTTTTCAGCCAAATATACAGCATGTGATCCCCCATATGCTTCTCGTGGGTGATCTCCCATCTGAACAACGGGCCCTCTGTTGAAGTGGTTTGATAGAGTCCACGTGAGGGGCTTCCAATCTGCCTTGAACGGTCCTTTGAAGCCTAGGCCAAACCTGCGGTTCGGCCTAATTTCCTTTGGCGGTTTGAGCATACCCTGTAACTGTGCCCCAGACCTTTTCCTTGTTGATAGCCGATGTTCCTCATAATCTCCCAACCTTTGGAGTGAAAAGGGAGACATGATGTTGTGGTTGCCCTGACCGGCTCCTTTGGTGCTAGTGGAACATGAGATGGATCACGTACGTCCAGCAGTGACAATATGGGCCGATGAGACGGCCAAACAGAAGGCAGAGAGGTGTTGATAGCATCCACTGTGTGAAGGACAGGTGTACTGACCACTTTAATAATTCTCCCATTGTAAGGAAACTTCAGGCACTGATGGTTGGTGGAAGGCACAGCGTCCATGGCTTCGATGTAAGGGCGACCCAGTATAGCCTTGAATGTGGGGTCCATGTCGAGGACATGGAATTCCGTGGGAATTGACATGGGGCCTAGTTCTGCCTTCAGAATAATCATCCCCTGCGGCGGCCTTTTGCTATTGTCATAAGCCGTGACCGTGATCGAGGAAGGTCTTATTTGTTCCTCGTTGACCCCACACAACTGAAGAGTGCTCATGGAGATCACATTTATGGACGCACCCGTGTCCACAAGACACGGGTTTATGGATACCCCATTAATTTTTATTGAAATGCACAATGCATATTTCCGAGCTTCCTTGGGAGCGAGCTCGTAGTTGTGAACATGATGGCCTGGTTGTGTGTCTGTTGGGGTCAGGACGGTCGAAATCTTCTCCACGGGGAGGTCTTCATTAACCATGACCTTTTGAAGATATTCCATCAAGGCCGCCTGGTGGGATGTGATCTTTGAAGTAGCTCTAGATGGAGATCCGGGCAGGTGTCTTGTCCAAGTGTTTCAATAGATCATACTGTGTTCCAGGGATAGCTCTTTCTGGTTGTTCTGCATCATCCTTCTCTGGCTGAGATTGCTCGGGATTCTGACTGTTGTGGGGGAAAACCCTGTGGAAAATCCTTCCACTCCGGAGCACCATTGCCTGCGGCTTTTGTACCTCTGTGGGGGTAGCAGTGGGTTTTAACAGAGGTTTGAGGGGTAGTGGTGGAGGAATGGTTGATGAAGCAGGGGTGATGACGGGAGCAGGGATTCTGATGAGGGGTTTGTTAGGTGGCGGCATGGTGGAGGTAGAGGGGATATTGCGCGGATTATGAAGGATAAGGGGTCTAGAAGGTGGAGGTGGAGACGAAGTAGGAGTGGGTAGGGCTTGAAGGGGGCAATGATTTTGAGGTGGGTGATGGTTAATGAGTGGTTTTGAAGGCATTAGTGGTGATACGGTGGAGAAAGACGGGGTTATGTATGGTTGACGGATGATAAGGGGTTTAGAAGGCGTAGGGGTAAATGTGGTAGAGGTGGATGGTAAAGTGGGGGAGTGAGAGAAGATGAGAGGGTGTGAAGGCGTAGTGGAGAGTGTCGGTTGATAGGAGGTCGGGGTGCGGATGAGAGGGCGTAATGGTAGTGGAAATGGTGATGGTGATACTGATGCGGGTTGATGAGAGAGAGGTGCTACCCGGGCAAGGTGAGGGGGTTGCATGACGATAGGGTTGGAGGTAGAAAGAATGGAGGTACTTTCCTGGTGCCACACCTGCTCTCTCCCGACTTCCGGGAAGGAGGAGATGGGGTTAACCTGATGATTGGGCTGTTGGTGCTCCGGTAATGGATTCTGGATTATGCCCATGTCGGGCTGTTGTTGTGGGGCCTGCTGAGCCTGCTGTTGTTGTTGTGGTTGCTGTTGCTGTTGCTGTTGTAACTGCTGTTGTGGCCTATGAGGAGGTCTCCTAGCCTTGAGAGCGCGACGTATCGTCTCATCTCATCCCAATCTATTTGATGTTCATCATTCATATCATGGATGTAATCTTTGAAATGGAAGCAGTAATCTACTGTGTGTCCCGGCTGCCTGTGGTAGACGCAGTATTTGGAGGTATCAACATTGGGGGCCACGCGGGCCTTTCTCTGGGTAGGGCGAGTTGGTTTGATGCCATGAGGGCATTAAAAATGTCTGTTAAGGTTTCTGGCAATGGTGGATAGTAGGCTCTCTTGGGACCGAGCGGCCTCCTTTGTTGCTGTTGGGGACCATAGTTCCCCGGGGGTGGAACTTGGTTGTACTGAAGCGGTGGTTGTTGTTGCTGAGGTTGTGGTTGTTGTTGCTGGGGTTGGCGTAATGGAGGCATATTATCCTGGGGTGGATTATTTTGGGGTGGAGGACGAAGAGGGAAAGGACCTGGTTGGAGGGGAAGTCGGGGCATTTGTGGAGGCCTTGGGTTGACTGCATAGTTGGCATTGTTGACCGCACTGACTTGCTCATTTGTCACGACCCCTTCTGTGGCTCCGCCCGGGACACCAGCGCCTGTCTTTCTGACCACTTTGGGCTTCGGCGACTCAAACATGTTCATGATGGGGGAGTCTTTTAGCTGGGTTTGGATGTACCGGGCCCTTTCATAGAGTTCCTCCATTGTAGTAAGTTTATTCATGGCCAGGACATGTCTGAACTGTGGGGTTGCATTAGACACAATCATCTTCACTTGTTCGGGCTCGGAGAGGGTATCCCTTATTCTTTCCGCCAGAGACCTCCATCTATCAGCATATCGGACAAAATCCTCGTCGGGTTTCATCTTTTCGGCCACTAGGTCGGTAATGGAGAGTGAGGGACCGACCCTATCCCTATATTTCTGCAAGAACCTTCTCTGGACTATTTCAAAATTCTCGGCCTCGCGGGGCTCCAGAGAATAGAACCACTCAAGCGCAGGACCATCCAATGATCTCCGAAAGAGGTATGCCAGGGACCTTTGATCATTTTGCCAATAGGAGGACTCATACATGAAGTCCTTGAGGTGAATGAAGGGGTTGCCGGTACCATTGTATCTGCGGTACGTGGGCATTTCGGAGGGAGGAAGATGAATGACGGGAAGGATTGGCAAAGCAACCTCCGGGGTGGCTTTCACGTCCACCATTCTTCTTAGATTTTGAAACTGCTCGTCCATGCGATTGAACCTATTGAGGAGCGATTGGGCGAGCTCCTCTGGAGGTGAAGGCGGCACTTGCCACTAGGGGAGAAACTATCTCCCGGAGACTTGAGGGGGAAATCCCGAATGAGAGGGAGCTGTCGGACCACCGACAGTTGGCCCTGGCTGAAGCGGTGTGTGGGGAACAACGGGAGTTTGAGATTGTGACGGGAACTGGAATGAGGGTGGTTGTTGGCTCGCTTGTCCTTGAAGCGAGGGAGACTGGATGGCTTGCGCCAATGAGGAGATGGAATGGCCTGCACGGACTCTTGGAGAGGTGCGATGACCGGAGTTGATTCGTGGGCGTGGGGGAAACAGATTTCCCCTTTAGAATGGCCTGGAAGGCCCGGAGCTGTTCAGAGGTAAGCTCCGTGTTGGCGAGGACGCCCAGTAAGAAGAGATATCCTGTGGTGGGGACGTGTCCCCGGCAATAACCTGCACCTCATGCGAGGGGTCATGAGAAGGACCCGAGTCCATAGCATAGACTCGCGGGTCGGCTGACAAACCACGGCTAGGGTGGTTCTCCTCAAAAGACTCGTGAGACATGCTCACAGTTTTCCCAGAACGTAAAAACATACACTAGCAAGTAGGTAGCAGAGATTATCAAACAAGTGGATGCCTTTACGCCTTTTTTTGTGTTTTGATTTTGATGATTTTTTGTATTTTTTAGCGAGATCCGAAGTTCACACAAAATGGGGACCCTAGTTTGTTTTTGTTTCACCGCCGTGTCAGCTAGGGTCTCTCGTCTCACCACGAATGAAATGACTAACTCCGGGGAACTTCAATGGTACAACCAGCCCAGTGAACGAAGATGAGATTCTTCGATGTCGGGGACTTACGGAGGTCCCAGTGTAGGAGATTCTAGTCCGTTGAGAGGAATTCCCAAACGGAGAGTCCTTCCTTCACCGGAAAGGGTGATCCCAAAAAAATGAAAAAAGGATAGAAAAGAGGAATGGATGTATGCAATGGAATGCTGACAGATATATAGAGTAAGAAAACAACAGAAATAACAGACATATAATAAACAAACAACCAATCACAACTGATAGTGCTGCCGTGAGCACAACGGGGGCGCGCGCGGGCACGAAGGTGGAGAGGCACGGGTGGTGCCGAACTTGCAAGGGTAGCCGAAAGGAAGCAGTAGAGGTCCCACCGTGATCGTCAATCTGTGAGCGACGTCACGTGGTTCGGGGAAGAGCGGAGAAGACGCGGAGCGCGCGCGGGCTCCTCTTTTTTGTTTGTTTGTTTGCTGCAACACAGAAATAAGAGAAGAGAGAGAAGGGGCCACCACGGGAGATTGCTCCGGCGGGGCGAGCGGGATAAGTGTGATATAGCAAGATATGGGGGTTAAACGGCCATAGCGGGAAGTGACTCGCCGCGGCCTCGGGGGGACGGGAATGGTGCAGAAATTAAATAACAAGAATTGAAACGGCCATTGGGGAAGTGACTCGCCGCGGCCTCGAGAATATGATCAAATAATAAGATGACAGAATATAAAGAGAATACAAAGAGCGGGAATTTAAACGGCCATTGGGGAAGTGACTCGCCGCGGCCTCGAGAACATAAACAGATAAGAATATAACGTATAAGAACGTGAATTTAAACGGCCATTGGGGAAGTGACTCGCCGCGGCCTCGAGAACACGAACAGATAAGAATATAGCATATAAGAACAGGAATTTAAACGGCCATTGGGGAAGTGACTCGCCGCGGCCTCGAGAATATGAGCAGAATATAACAGAGTATAAAGAGAATATAAGAACAAAATTTAAACGGCCATTGGGGAAGTGACTCGCCGCGGCCTCGAAAACAAGATGTGATTGCCAGGGGCCGAAAGACCCCAAAATAAGAAAGTGATCGCGCCTACCTCAAGGGCGAGAGATGGCGGGTTGCTTCTTCCTCTCCCTCCGGCCGGCCGACGGAGAGGGCTTTCCTCGGCTACCCTTGCAAAACAACGACAAACAAATGACAAGTGGATTAGAAAGATGGAGGTGTAGTATTCAAATCCTTGTGATAAAAATAACGAAATGATGGCAAGACACACACCTGGTTGGTGTTATCTTTTAAACCCCTCTCGGACTCGAGTAGGAGTAAAATGAGATGATGGATGTAAGAAGTGTATAAGAAAAGGCGCCCTTATGAAGGGGGATAGGGGATGCAAGATGATGAATGCAAAAGAACTACGAAGAAAAGGAAAGAATTGGCTTATTGGATGTGCCGATGGTGAAATCCGGCGGAGCTCCGGCAGCGTGGGGATGACGTGGAAGCGCGGTGGATGAAGACGACCTTCCTCTCGCGAGCGTGAGCACCCGAGAAGCCGGCAGAACCTCCACCTACAAAAGAACCCACGGGTTAGAAAATGACTCTGTAGCCTCTGGGCTCCGGCAGCCTATCGGATCACTTCGAAGCTCCTCCAGAACTGAGGGGGTGGGCCTCTATTTATAGAGCTCCGGAGGGTGGAGGCATCCAGGACCCTGGACACCTCCATCAGGGCCGAATTAATATTTTATTCTATTTTTATATATTTTTTGGAATACTTTTGTGGAGGCGTCCAGGGCCCCGGACGCCTCAAACAGATCCACCGAAAACCGACGACGGCCGCACGCGGTTTGGCACAACGCGTGGTTTTGTGAGCGGCGCGTCGTGATTCAGAAATGGGCGCGTCCAACTGACTGGACGTCTTCAAAATTGATTTTTTCACACACGACAAACCGTCGTTCGGTGGCCCGCGCCCGTGAGAGAGTTGATGGAGGCGTCCAGGGGCCTGGACGCCTCCAAAATATATTATTTTTATTTTTGTTTTGTCTTTTTATGCTAGGGTTGGCATTTTGATTTTTTTTATATTTGTTTTTATGGAGGCGTCCAGGGGCCTGGACGCCTCCATTAATATATATATTTTTATTTATTTTTTGTTTTTTTATGCCAACTGGCATTTTACACACATTTTTTTATTTTTGTTTTTATGGAGGCGTCCAGGGGCCTGGACGCCTCCATTAAAAAATATATATATTTTATATTTTTTTTTATTTGGTTTTGGGCCCTGAGAAAAGAATAAAATAAAAGAAAAGAATGGGGGCGTCCAGGGGCCTGGACGCCCCCATTAAGACCCACCCGGGTCCTAGTCAGCGGCCGCCCGGCAGACATCCTTCTTGGTTCCGGAACCTCCTGATGCGTTCGACTGATGTTAATGCCGTCCGAATGCCGTGACGGGACGATTCCGAATGCCGAAAAAGGCAGAAGAAGACCCAAGAAAAGGAAGCACTCGAGTGATTCAAAATGCGTAAGCCGTTGCGGGGCGTTGTATAGTAATATGAGACTTTCTCAGGAGACGTCAAGAATGGCGTGTCTACAGACGGGTCCTCCAACTCAGCTGGAAGCGGTGCCGGTATCCTTCTCAAGTCCCCCGAAGGAGCGGAGCTGCGGTATCCTTCTCAAGTCTATTCATTGGCAGCTGAACTTTGAAGTCTATACATTGGTCTTCACTTCAAGTATGTATAGCCATTGTCTTGCCAAAGTATATACGTTGTGAACCCTCAAGTCTGTACAGACTTTGCCTTGTCCAAGTCTATACATCGTCCAGTTCTTTGGCAAGTCTATACCTTGTTTCAGTCCATGTTATTTTCGTGTCGTTTTCGTCTTCGAGTTGGTTTCAGTCCAAGTTGTTTTCGTGTGTATTCAAGTCTTTTTAGTAAAGTGTCGTTTCACCTCGTGCCGTTCTCTTTGCTGTGTGTTATGTCGTGTTGTTTTTGTATTCATGTCTTCATGTTGCTTTTGTATTCGTGTCTTCATGTTATTCTTGTGTTTATGTCCTCGTGTTGTTTCTTTCTATCTTCGTCCAGGTTCCTTCTGATCGCGTGTTTGTCTACCTTTTCACTCCGTGAGACTTCCTTCTCACCTCGTGCTGTTCTCTTCTGACTTCGTGTCGTTTTCTTTGTAGTGTTAAGCTTTATTATTGTGTATCTCGTGTCGTTCTCTTCGTAGTGTTTGTTTTGTTACAGTGATACTTCGTGTCGTTCTCTTTGTAGTGTTAGCCTTATTAGTATGTATCTCGTGTCGTTCTCTTTTTACCTCGTGTTGTTTTCATCTGACCTCGTGTCATTCTCTCCTTGTCTCGTACTGTAATAATCTTGTGTATCTCGTGTCGTTCTCAGTAAAGTGCATCTCGTATTGCTATCACATACCTCATGCAGTTTTAGTTCTTGTGGCCCTCAGTGTTAATAGTTTTTATCTCCTTGCAGGTCCGAGGAAGAACATTCACCCGTGTCTGGGCTGCACGTGATCCAATGCTAAAGGAACCAATGCTATAAAGGCACATGGCAAGAAGGTTCTGGATGAAGTGTGGGAGGCACACGCATTCTGCACCTCATCCACCTGCTGCTGCTGCTATATATTGAAGCCTTCGTCCACAGATGAAGGTCGATCGAAAAGAAAAAAAAAACAGAAGTGCAGAGAGTTCGATCCAGAAAAAGAAGAGAAGAAATTTGAGTGAGAGCAGAAGAGAAAGAGCCTCCCTGAGAAACTAGAGTGTTCCAGTTGAGAGAGAAGAGAGAGCAGGAGAGTGATCAGAAGATGGGTTTTGACTTACGGATCAAATCTGAAGTCTGCTCAGTTTGAGCTACATTGTTTCCAGTTTCTGAACTTTGGATTATTTCTTTCTTGTTTTCGTTTCTTATATGTTTTCCATTCTTGATTGAGAGTTCTCTGTGTTACCTCCTGGTGTTCAGGGGAAGAGAGAGACGTGTTCTCTCTGGTTTACTTGCAACAGAGGTTGCAGTAGTGTTCCCTCTCGTAGAAGAGGTGTTCCCTCTGGGAGTCAGAGGAAGAGAGACCTTGGTCTCTGGTTCTAGTGACTGTAGATCACTAGTGTTCCCTCCGGTTGGAGGAAGAGGAAATTGTTTTCCTGGTTTCTAGGGACTTGACGTCCTTAGGGTTCCCTCCGGGTGTGGAGGAAGAGGGGAGGATGTTCCCCTGGTGAAGCTGTGAATCAGCAGTTGTCGCAGACTGAGTCTGCTTTGCTAGCTGTGCTAGTGGAATCCTCACTTCGATTTGAAGTGAGGGGTGGACGTAGGCAGACTGGAGATCTGGCCGAACCACCTTAAAAACCTCTGTGCCCTTGTGTGATTGTCTGTGGTGGTTCTTGTGGTGTGCCTTCTATCTACTCGAGTTATTGTTCGCACTGCGGTTTTTGTGGGTTCATCTGCGAGATTGCTTGTTTTCAGTGATTCACTCTTCAGTAATTTTTAATCGGTTGAAAACAGTGATCTATTCATCCCCTCCCCTTCTAGATCACTTCATATTTCTCGTATCACTTGGTATCAGAGCGGGTATTTCCCAATATGTGGTCCAACGGCCAGGGAAACGGATCTGCTGGTCCTCGCAGCTACATTGCTGAAGGGCAGTCAATCACCCGTCCCCCTTTCTTCGATGGTAATAACTATTTCTTTTGGAAGAACAGGATGGAAGTCTTTATCAGGGCCCAAAGCCACAAGCTCTGGAGAGTAATTACAGATGGTCCGTACCAACTTCCACCGAATGAAGACATATGGACAGAGGAACAGGTAAAACTCTCCGCACTGAATTGGACGGCTCTTAGCATCATACAGTGCGCCGTCCACCCGGAAGAGTACTTGAGGATTTCAGCGTGCAAGACTGCAAAGAAAATGTGGGATGAATTGCAGTTAATTTATGAGGGCACATCTCAAGTGAAAGCTACCAAGATCAATATGCTTACAACTCAGTATGAGTTGTTTAAGATGAAGCCAGAGGAGTCGATCACAGAAATGTATGCTAGATTGTCTGTGATCATCAATAGTCTGAGAGGATGTGGAAAGGAGATTCAGCAAGAAGACATTGTCAGGAAGATCCTTAGGTCCCTAACTCCCATCTGGGATACTAAGGTGACCGTCATAGAGGAATCAAGAGATTTATCCACCATGTCAGTAACCCAGCTGATTGGGTCTCTCATGACCCACGAAATGAACTTCAGACAAGGGAATGATGGACATGACAGAAAGGGAAAGAATGTTGCTCTGAAGGTCTCACGACATACTAAGAAGAGCAGCAGCAGCAGCAACAGTGGTGGTAGCAGCGAAGACTCTGACGGATTCTCAGACCTGGACAAGAGCGAGCAGGCCATGCTCACCAGGCAATTCAGAAAGTTCCTGAGGACTAAAGGGAAATTCTACAGGAGAAAGAGATTCAATGCTGCAAGGAAGTCTCCTGAACGAGAACTTGAGAAGAACCGGTTTGTTAAGAAGGTTACATGCTACCATTGTCAGAAACCTGGTCACATGAAAAGTGAATGTCCAGAGCTGCAAGCTAAGGCTCCCGGATACCAGAAGAAGATGGTGCACAAGAAGAAGAAAGCCATGCTGTGCACATGGAGCGACGAGGAGGAGGATCCAGAAGCCACCTCGTCCAGTGAAGATGAAGAGAAGACTTGCCTCATGGCCAACCATGAGGAAGAGGTAACGAACTTATTTGAGAATTTTACCTTGGATGATTGGGAGGACGCTTATGGCGACCTGTTAGCTAAATATAATTTTCTAACCAAGGAGCACAGAATGCTTAAACGAAAGTTTCACTCTGTTTCTGAGGAACACTCTATTGCTGTTACGGACAACATGAAAACCAAGGAGATGGCCATTGAGCTAGATCAGGCTAGAAGTGAGATCGAGAAGTTTAGAATGGAAAGAGAGGAAAATCTAGCTAGGATGAATGAGCTGAAGAGTAAAACTGAAGAGAGTAAAAAGGAGTTTAGACTAATTGCAGAAAAATATGAGGCGGTTAGAAAAGTTAATCAGGAACTCCTGGACCAATGTAATGAACTTCAGAAGGAGATTGAGGACAAAGGAAAAATACTAGAAAAATTTACAGAGGGGAGAAACAATCTGGATGTCCTTCTGGGGTCGAGGGTAAACTTCAATAGGGAGGGATTAGGATATAATCCCACAAGTAAAAAACCCTTTGAATTCAAAACTGTCACGTTCTGCCCCGCCAAGGGCAAAGAAACACTGGAAACCCCATCCAGTTCCAAATCTGTCTCTACATTGAAGGTTTCGACCAGCAAATCTATTCAATCCACTGGTCAGCAGACTAAGTCAGGAAATCCTGAGACTAGAACTGTTCCTGTGCAACAGGTGTGGAACAAGGGTTTTCACACGACCATTCCTATTGATGTCACTAGAAAGGTGAACAGTTTCGCTAAGAAAATTCAGCATGATAGTTATCAAGGAAAGCATGCGAACATGCATCACCTTCAGCACAATTTTCATTTGAATAAAAATGGCTACATGAATTATGCTCAGCACACACGTGTTTCCTCTAAGAGGCCAAACAACAATTTCTCTGCTCGGAAACAGCATAATTTTAATAGGAATAGGCTCATTCAACACCCACTGAGAAATGCCAAGAAGGAAGAATCAATCTACATGAAATCTCTGAAAAGAACAGTAAAACAAATGTGGGTTCCTAAGTGTGATTTGGATAAATTGAAAACTGTCTTTGGACCCAATTTGAATTGGGTCCCACATTACTTTGTCTGAACTTTCGCAGGTTAGCCTGGCAGCCGAGCATAACAAGTGGTATCTTGACAGCGGCTGTAGCAGGCACATGACAGGAGACCGGTCCAAATTTAGCAAACTGAAAATGAAGTTTGGGGGCCTGGTCAAATTCGGTGGAAATAACAGAGGAAGAATAATTGGAATTGGTACAGTTGGTAAGTCCTCTACTAACTCCATTGAAGATGTGTATCTTGTAGAAGGACTTCAGCACAACTTGATAAGTATAAGTCAACTCTGCGACAAAGGACACAAGGTACTCTTTGACCACAATTCCTGTACTGTTTTTGAGCTGAATTCTGATAACGTCATGTTCAAAGGTCATAGAGTAAACAATGTATACATCGTAGACCTGGATGATAATCCTGAAACTCACTTGTGTATGTCAGCTAATTCTGAACAGGTTGCGTTTGACTGGCATAGGCGTCTAGGCCATGCTAGCTTGTCTACAATGAATAAACTGTCTAAACATAACCTAGTTAGAGGTTTGCCCCGAATAAGATTTCAGTTAGGGTCCAAGCTATGTGATGCTTGTGCACTAGGTAAACAGACTCGTGCAGTTTTTAAGTTGAGAACTGAGAATCTTTCATCTAAACCGCTGCAGCACTTGCACATGGATCTTTTTGGTCCTACCCGCATACAAAGTTTGTCAGGTAAGAGATATGGATTAGTCATAGTTGATGACTTCACTAGATTTTCTTGGTTGTTTTGTTTAGCAAATAAAAATGATGCCTTTGTTCACTTTGAAGAACTTTTCAATAAAATCAAATTGCAAGGTGAACATAACATCATTACAATTCAGTCTGACCATGGAGGAGAGTTTGAGAACTCTTCATTTTCTGATTTTTGCTCAAGAGAGGGAGTGACTCACAAATTCTCTTCTCCCAGGACACCGGAGCAGAACGGAATTGTTGAGAGAAGAAACAGGTCAATAATTGAAATGGCCAGGACTATGCTGATTGAGAGTGGACTTCCAAGGAGATTTTGGGCTGAAGCTGCGAATACTGCATGCTACATTCTAAACCGAGCCTTGGTAAGACCTACTCATAGGAAAACTCCTTATGAACTTCTCAAGGGTAAGCAGCCAAACATTTCTTACTTTAAAGTTTTTGGCTCAAAATGTTTTATCCACAATAATGGTAAGAATGGTTTGGACAAATTTGAAGCTAGAAGCTCTCCTGGAATTTTTCTCGGATATTCAGAAACCTCAAGGGCTTACAGAGTTTTCAATAAAGCTGATCAAACTGTTGAAGAAACACCGCATGTAGTGTTTGATGAAAATGATTTCTCTAACAAAGTGATGGATGATGACAGGGAGCCATCTAATGAGGGAGATTTCTTGGAGAGAATTGAAGAAGAAGAAATGCAGCCAGCTGCTCAACCAGAAAACTCACAGCAAGAAGGAGCAGCTGAGGTAGGTGAACCCTCAGGTGAGATAATATTTCACAAAGACCACCCTAGTGAAAATGTCATAGGCAATTTGCATGATCCTCCTAGGACTAGGTCTCATTTTAGAATTGTCCAAGAACAGGACTTAGCTGCATTGGTATCTCAGGTGGAACCCAAATCTGTGGAAGAAGCCTTAAAACATGATTCTTGGGTATCCGCCATGTGTGAGGAATTAAATCAATTTGAGAAAAATATTGTATGGGAACTAGTTCCCAGACCTGATAACACTCATGTCATTGGCACTAAATGGATTTTCAAGAATAAAGTTGATGAGAATGGAGCTATTTCTAGAAACAAAGCAAGACTTGTAGCTCAAGGCTACAGTCAGGAATTTGGTGTGGATTTTGATGAATCCTATGCCCCAGTGGCTAGGATGGAAGCTATACGAATTCTGCTTGCATTTGCATGCTCTAGGAACATTCGGCTGCAGCAGATGGATGTCAAAAGCGCATTCTTAAATGGGGTATTGAAGGAAGAGGTATATGTTGAACAACCTCCAGGTTTTAATTTCTCTGTTCAGCCTAACATGGTTTTTAGGTTGAATAAAGCCCTCTATGGATTGAAGCAGGCTCCCCGAGCCTGGTATGAGAGACTTTCTGAATTCCTCTTGAGCAAGGGCTACACTCGAGGTAAGGTTGACCAAACCCTCTTCACCAAAAATCTCGGAAAGGATTTAATAGTGGTCCAGGTATATGTTGATGACATCATCTTCGATCTAACAATTCAAAATTGTGTAAAGAATTTTCTGAATCTATGTCTCATGAATTTGAAATGAGTTTAGTTGGCGAACTAAAGTATTTTCTTGGGCTGCAGGTCAAACAAATGGAGGATGGTTGTTTCATAAATCAAACCAAGTATACTCTGGAGATGCTGAAAAGGTTTGGAATGACCAACCTCAAGACTATCTCAACACCCATGGGCACCAACTCCTCACTGGATTCAGACGAAAAAGGTAAAGAGGTGGATGCTAAACTATATAGAGGTATGATCGGTTCACTCCTCTACTTAACAGCATCCAGGCCTGACATTCAATTTAGTGTAGGGATGTGTGCCAGATACCAGTCTAGGCCTACTGAATTACATTTGGCAGCTGTAAAAAGAATCTTTAGATACTTATCTGCTACCTATGATCTAGGTCTTTGGTATCCTGCATCATGTAGTTTAGATCTCATTGCATATACAGATGCAGATTATGCAGGATGTAAATTGGACAGGAAAAGTACTAGTGGTCACTGCGAATTTTTAGGAGGATGCCTAGTCTCTTGGGGATCCAAGAAGCAACACTCTGTGGCTCTTTCTACTGCTGAAGCTGAGTATGTGGCAGCAGGGAGCTGTGGCACACAGGTTATATGGATAAAACACCAGCTTCTGGATTACTCAGTTGAGCTAGGTTGCACTTCCATCTTTTGTGACAATACTAGTGCAATAAATATTGCAAAGAATCCTGTACTTCATTCTCGAACTAAACACATCGAAATCAGACATCATTTTATTCGTGATGAAGTAGCTAGGAAGACCTTTGAATTGATCCATGTTGGCACTAACTCACAAATTGCAGATATTTTCACTAAGCCACTGGATACTGAAAAATTTAGCACATTGCGCAGAGAATTAGGTATTTACAGAATTTCATGATTGAATAATTGATTTCTAAATAATCTGTCATGTGCTCTTATGCTTATCTTTGCTCATTATCTGTTACTGAAAATAACCTCATTATGGGTGTTTGCTGATTCACTCGTACTGATTGATACCACTTTGTTTTCTTTGAGGTGTTTTGAGGGTTGTCTTGGTTAAGTCTGAGTTGGTGTCAAGGTCTCAGGGGGAGCTAGATTAATAATTGGTGTCATGCTCTTTTGGCCAAATCTGAACATACTTTGAACGGACTTTTGCTGACCTTATAAGAGAATCAGTTTGAGTAGGTGGATAAAAGAAATTTTTGAATGTTTTATCCGTTAAGACTGTTCATCTAATTTCTTGTTGGAATTTCAGCTGTTAGTCCCACTGAGATCAAAATCTGAATTCAAGACTATCTTCCTACACTGTAACTGACTTCTGATCTAGCCAGTACAGCATACCTACTTAGTCTAGTTAAGTCCAAAATGAGGTATATAGTGCTTTTGTCTGAAGAACTTTGGAGCTGGTGTATTGTTCTCAAACTGAATCTAGACTAATTTACAAGGTTTCAAGTGCAGTTTAATGAAAAATTCATGAAAGAAGTTTTAACAACCTTGTTTACTGTTCATTGAGAAACTGGGACTTTCATCAATGAAGTGAAAGTATCCCATGTCATGAGATGGCAGTATAAATCAGGCTTAATTAGCTGTCTTGATCATACAGAGCAATGGTACATATCTGGTTAGTAACTGGGGTGTCTGGCCTCTGGTAAAGGTGTCACCTTAATGTCAACACCAGTTAGAATACTATCTCTGTCCTCTTGTCAGAAGGGGTAATGTGGTCTTGCCACCAAGTAACTGGGGATTCCTGCCTCTAAACAAGGTGTCTCCCTAATGTCAAAGGTGTACTTGACAGATTTATCTTTGATCTTGACCATCTGTGAAAAATTTTCTCCCTCTTGGTATCCAGATTCTGTTCACTTGGCATTTAGGTCTTGGTTTGTTTGTTTCCAATACCACAGGTCTTTGTTTTTCCTGACTTCCTTGCTTTATACTCTCTGAGTAAAGACTTACTCTGACCATACTGGTATCTTGTACCTTACTTGCTTAGAATCTGGTTCTGTGTATGGAGCAAATCTTCATTCACCATTTTGCACGCAGTCTCACTAATTGATCCTCAAAATCCTCACATAAAATTAATGGCTTTCTTAATTGCTTAAACATCTCAATAACTCTCCTTTATCAGCCATACTCTCTATTGTTTTCTCTCCAATGTCAGCAATTTTCTTTTCGTGATATCTTCAGACCTGCCCCTAGTTTTTGATGATGTCAAAGGGGGAGAGTGTCTTGCTAGTGTCTTGCTTGTGATTTTGTGCTTTGCTGAGGGGGAGCGAAAGATAAGTGCCCTAAGTTATCTAGTCAGAAGAAAGTGGATGTTGTGTTCAGGGGGAGCTCTTGGGAGTCGTCAGAGGAGGCGAGTGTGTTGTGTGTCTGCATTGCTTATTTTCACAGCTTATCTTCATGCACTTCATCTCTGTTATTTAATATAGTGTTGCCATCATCAAAAAGGGGGAGATTGTTAGACTTTTGTGACTTCCCTAGTGTTTTGATGATGAGCATCACTATGTTAAATATTGTCATTTTAATCAGATATCTTGAGTAATGTTATGCATTTGAAATTTCCATGATTAACAGGAAAACTGCCATGAGTTAATACCTTGCATGTCCGTAATGTTCCCTTCATACTCCGTGTTGTCCTTTTTGTACGTCGTGTTGTTCCAATTATGTTTGTTGGTTGTCTTCGTGTCATTATTTGTTCCATCGCGTGCTGTACACTGCAGTACCTCGTGCTACTTTCTGTGCCACTTCGTGTCGTTCCATCTGTGTCACCCCTTTGTCTTCGAGTCTCTTGTTCTGGCCAAGTCTATACAGCCTCATCTTTACCTTCGTTTCAAGCCAAAGTCTACACATTGGCTTAGCGTCATGCATCAGTCTTCAAAGTCCATACAATGCACTGTAGCATGTTCGAAGCTAAGTCCATACATTGGTTTAAGCTTCCAAGTCTGTACATTGGCCTTCAAGCTTTCCAAGTCTATTCATTGGCAGCTGAACTTTGAAGTCTATACATTGGTCTTCACTTCAAGTATGTACAGCCATTGTCTTGCCAAAGTATATACGTTGTGAACCCTCAAGTCTGTACAGACTTTGCCTTGTCCAAGTCTATACATCGTCCAGTTCTTTGGCAAGTCTATACCTTGTTTCAGTCCATGTTGTTTTCGTGTCGTTTTCGTCTTCGAGTTGGTTTCAGTCCAAGTTGTTTTCGTGTGTATTCAAGTCTTTTTAGTAAAGTGTCGTTTCACCTCGTGCCGTTCTCTTTGCTGTGTGTTATGTCGTGTTGTTTTTGTATTCATGTCTTCGTGTTGCTTTTGTATTCGTGTCGTCGTGTTATTCTTGTGTTTATGTCCTCGTGTTGTTTCTTTCTATCTTCGTCCAGGTTCCTTCTGATCGCGTGTTTGTCTGCCTTTTCACTCCGTGAGACTTCCTTCTCACCTCGTGCTGTTCTCTTCTGACTTCGTGTCGTTTTCTTTGTAGTGTTAAGCTTTATTATTGTGTATCTCGTGTCGTTCTATTCGTAGTGTTTGTTTTGTTACAGTGATACTTCGTGTCGTTCTCTTTGTAGTGTTAGCCTTATTAGTATGTATCTCGTGTCGTTCTCTTTTTACCTCGTGCTGTTTTCATCTGACCTCGTGTCATTCTCTCCTTGTCTCGTACTGTAATAATCCTGTGTATCTCGTGTCGTTCTCAGTAATGTGCATCTCGTATTGCTATCACATACCTCATGCAGTTTTAGTTCTTGTGGCCCTCAGTGTTAATGGTTTTTATCTCCTTGCAGGTCCGAGGAAGAACATTCACCGGTGTCTGGGCTGCACGTGATCCAATGCTAAAGGAACCAATGCTATAAAGGCACGTGGCAAGAAGGTTC
This sequence comes from Amorphophallus konjac, assembly GCA_022559845.1. Taxonomy (NCBI): domain Eukaryota; kingdom Viridiplantae; phylum Streptophyta; class Magnoliopsida; order Alismatales; family Araceae; genus Amorphophallus; species Amorphophallus konjac. Next base: position 209,868,641 of record CM040128.1, on the reverse strand, counting down.
TGGATGAAGTGTGGGAGGCACACGCATTCTGCACCTCATCCACCTGCTGCTGCTGCTATATATTGAAGCCTTCGTCTACAGATGAAGGTCGATCGAAAAGAAAAAAAAAGCAGAAGTGCAGAGAGTTCGATCCAGAAAAAGAAGAGAAGAAATTTGAGTGAGAGCAGAAGAGAAAGAGCCTCCCTGAGAAACTAGAGTGTTCCAGTTGAGAGAGAAGAGAGAGCAGGAGAGTGATCAGAAGATGGGTTTTGACTTACGGATCAAATCCGAAGTCTGCTGCTCAGTTTGAGCTACATTATTTCCAGTTTCTGAACTTTGGATTATTTCTTTCTTGTTTTCGTTTCTTATATGTTTTCCATTCTTGATTGAGAGTTCTCTGTGTTACCTCCTGGTGTTCAGGGGAAGAGAGAGACGTGTTCTCTCTGGTTTACTTGCAACAGAGGTTGCAGTAGTGTTCCCTCTCGTAGAAGAGGTGTTCCCTCTGGGAGTCAGAGGAAGAAGGACCTTGGTCTCTGGTTCTAGTGACTGTAGATCACTAGTGTTCCCTCCGGTTGGAGGAAGAGGAAATTGTTTTCCTGGTTTCTAGGGACTTGACGTCCTTAGGGTTCCCTCCGGGTGTGGAGGAAGAGGGGAGGATGTTCCCCTGGTGAAGCTGTGAATCAGCAGTTGTCGCAGACTGAGTCTGCTTTGCTAGCTGTGCTAGTGGAATCCTCACTTCGATTTGAAGTGAGGGGTGGACGTAGGCAGACTGGAGATCTGGCCGAACCACCTTAAAAACCTCTGTGCCCTTGTGTGATTGTCTGTGGTGGTTCTTTTGGAGTGCCTTCTATCTACTCGAGTTATTGTTCGCACTGCGGTTTTTGTGGGTTCATCTGCGAGATTGCTTGTTTTCAGTGAATCACTCTTCAGTAATTTTTAATCGGTTGAAAACAGTGATCTATTCATCCCCTCCCCTTCTAGATCACTTCATATTTCTCGTATCATAACGATGATTATGAAGCTCAGGAAGGACAAATGATCAAGTACCTCCAGGTGGTCAAGAGGATGGCCAGACTCTTCGAGAGCTTTGAGGTAGTCCGGATAGCCCGAAGGAAAACTCTCGAGCGGATGCCCTCTCTCGCCTGGCTTCCTCCCTCGACCCCAAAGGTACACGATCGGCCTTCCTCTAAGAGCTCGAGCGACCGAGCATCGAATCCGAGCTTATGACCGTTGACCCGGCACCCCCGAGCGACTGGCGGACGCCCTATATATCCTGGCTTCGGGATTCTCAAGAGCCCCCCGACCCTTGGGAGGCTCGAAAACTCAAGTACCAAGCTGGGCGTTTCGTCATGCTGGATGATGACTTGTACTGCAGATCTTTCTCTGGTCCCCTCCTCAAGTGCATCAACGCCGACGAAGCCAGCCGAGCGGTTCAGGAAGTACACGAAGGCATCTGCGGCGCGCACCAAGGAGGAAGATTGCTCGCCAGGATCTTGCTTTGGTAGGGTTACTGGTGGCCCACTCTCCAGCGCTACTGCACGACCTATGTGCAGAAGTGCGACCGATGTCAGCGCTTTGACCATCTGATCCACCAGCCCGCCACGGAGCTCATCACCGTTGCCGAGCCATACCCCTTCGCTCAGTGGGGAATAGATATTCTCTAGCCATTTCCCACGGCTCAAGCTCAGAAGAAGTTCGTCATCATCGCCATCGACTACTTCACTAAATGGATCGAAGCCGAGGCCACCACCAAGATCACCGAGTCAGTCGTATAGAGTTTTGTTTGAAAGTCGATCATTTATTATTACGGTGTCCCCCGAGTGATAGTGAGCGATAATGGTCAGTAATTTGATTCTCCTTATTTTAGAGACAAATGTGCCGACCTAAACATTCGCAACCACTTCACTTCGGTAGCCCACCCTTAGGCCAACGGACTGGTCGAGAATGCCAACAAAACTATCTTAAAAGGCATCAAAACCAGGCTCGGCAAGGCCAAGGGAAGCTGGCTCGAGGAACTACTGAGCATACCATGGTCGCACCGAACTACTCCGAGAATGGCCACCGGTGAAACACCTTTTCAACTGGTGTATGGCACGGAAGCCTTGGTTCCATTGGAGGTCGGTAATCCCTCTCTCCGAGTCGTCCACTTCGAACTCGAGGTGAACGAGTAGAAACTGCTAGAAAACCTCGACTTAGAGAATGAGATCCGAGAGATTGCAAAGATCCGAGCAATGGAATACCAACGGTGCATCACTTGATACTATAACTCCAGAGTCTGAGACAAACACTTCCAGCCAGGGGACTTCATCCTGAGAAAGGCCGAAGCCTCTCGACCATTGGAGGCGGCGGGGAAGCTAGCCCTTACCTGGGAAGGCCCCTACCGAGTGGTCGAGATGCTCGGGAAAGGGGCGTATCGACTGTCCACCATGGAAGGAACACCCATCCCTCGGACATGGAACGCGACTACACTTCACAAATTATACTTTTGATCATCTAGCAAGCACACACATGTAAGCAAAGTGGAAAAAATATTCTTCTCTTTTCATTAAACTCTGGTGTACATCAAGTAGGCCGCAGCCAATACAATATGCATGTACAACAAAAAATTACATCCACAGGTACTATGACGCGAGTGAAATGCTCGACCAACCTGGTAGGCACTCCTACGTCCAGCCACTGACACTGCCTCGTGCGGAAACTGGCTCGGATAAGGGATAGCCGGCCCCGTTGGCTCGAGAAGCTCGGAGGAAAGGTGCCAGAGGGATTGGAAGGACAACAAAAAAAAGAGAGAAGAAAAAGGAAAAACAAGAGAAGGCCTCCTCTGCCGACTCTTTGGAAGGAGGACGGAAGCCAAACAAGAGCAAGCACCCTCTAGTGGTGCATGCATCCTCCAAAGAGTGAAAGAGGAGGGAGGGGGAGGCTGAGGCGAGAAGGGAGCTTGAAAAGCTTCCCGTCCCTATTAAGATGGCGTCGGCAGAACATGGACAAGAAGGCGACATGCTCCCGCATGTCGAACCCTCTCCCAAACTGACCCCTGGCTGTCGAACCCTCTTCCAAACTGGCGACAAGAAGGCGACATGCTCCCCTCCTACTGCCATCTGCATCATCATCTTCTAAAGCGCTCTCCATGCTCCGTTGAGATCGACAGCACAACGCTTCGCGGAAAGGGAAGAAGGAGAAACCGTCAAGGATGGCCTTAAGCGATGGAAGAAGGAGGAGACGTCCCTCGGACCTTTTATAGGCCAAAGGGGGAGCTGATTGCCTTAAATGACTCTCCCCTTAAAAACACGCTAAAAGGAGCCTTCCTTGAGACGGTTACCTCATTTCCCAACATTCCCCCCCAGCGGGATGCACGAAGCGGCAAATCATTTACGGTGGCATGGAAAAGTGGAAAGGTGCCAGTGCCATGTCATTTATCTGACAGATCGGCATGCACGATATCTGCAGAGAAAATTGACGACTACGGATACGGTACTCGAATCACACCAAAAGCGGTAAGAAACAATCAATTCAACACTTAATATTATTGCTACTATACTTTCCAAAAAACAAAAAGGTCTTACACGGCTACAAAAGGGAAAGAAAGGAAAAGCTTGTACATCAGGCCTCGGGCCCATCTCCAGGCTCGGTAGACAAGGCCCCCTCAGCACCAGACGATCTGCCCCTAGTATTCTCGATGACGGTCGACCCAGGCACTGACCCCACCTGCGTGGGAATTGTCTCGGTCGCGTGCTCTCCCGAGGCTGCTGGAGTTGGCGATCGCTCGGACGAGCTCAAGGACTCCCGACCCCCCTCTTCGCTCGACGTATAATGGGAAGAGTCGGTGGAACCCCCGTCCGAGTCATAGCGTTGCGCGGATCGGAAGCGTCATCCCGGGTGACCCGCTTGCCCTTGTCTCGGGCACGGGAAGAACCCTCCGAAGCTTGGAGATCGCTCGGAGCCGGCGTATCATCCCCATCGATGATCTCCAACTCGGCCGGCGGTGCCTCATCCTCAACCGCACGCCTCTGGTCTGAACGAAGAAGAGCAAATTGAAAGAAGGAAGGCACTTACTCTACAAGAAAGAGAACAAGTCTCTGATATCCTCACCTGTCGGCAATAGTGCTCGAGAAAGATACTCCTCGATGTTGGACGAGGTCACCAACTCAGCAGTCGGCTGGCGATTATGCAGAAGGATAGCAGCATCCCTCTCCACCTCCAGGGGGACCTCCGTTTGCTTCGGAGGAATGTTCGGGTGAAAGTTGGGCGCCCTCAGGAAATTCCAGACTACACCGGCCATCGACGCACCCACCCAGAAATATTGGGTCTTCCACCCCTTGTGAGAGGAGTCCTTCACGGAATGGGACACGGAACTCCTATTCCGTTTCGCCTGGATGAAGAAGAAGCCCTTCCCCGCATGAAGATTCTCCTTCAGCTCAAAAAAATAATGGAAGAGGTCCAGCGAGGTGCTCACCCCACACTGGTCACAAAGGAAAATGAAGGAGAAGATGAGGGTATAAGAATTGGAGACTAGTTGGAGAAGAGCCAGCCGGTAGAACCGAAGCAACTCGGCGACGAAGGAATGGAGGGGCAGGCGAAAGCCACACTTCCAGGCCAAGAGGAAGAAACAAAAGAGGCAAGAACGAGTGGCCAGACTAGACTCATAATGCTCAGGCGCAAGGAACTAAAATCGCCAAGGCAGCCCATACTGGTTCTCCAGTCGCCTCACCTCAGCCCCCCCAACTCGCTGCGGAGAGGCTCCGAGTATACCAAGAAAACCCTTGGGGTCTGTTCTTTATGCCGCCCCTCGGCCTCAAGATTTTGGTCCGCCATTGAACAGATGGAGGAACTGGAAGAAGAAGGGAAAGCTCTGGATCAGAGGACTCCGGAGGAGAAGGAAGTTGATGGATCACCGCCACGGTAATCTCTTCTAGCTCCGCGACAGCCACTGCGATTCTTCGCTCATCCAAACTGCTCTCACGGCGCATGAGCCCCCCTATATAAATGAAAAGGATGGGAAAACCCTAAACCCCGGAGATAAAGGGACGCAAATAACGCGACATGCTTATAACCCCTAGCCGGAGGCGGCGCGGCGTTCCGATCTCTCGAGGAGGGGCCTTCTTTTACTCATCATGACGGACATATTCTCAGGACAAGTCGCATCATGTGGCCCCTGTAAGAGAGAGATCTCCACACAACTAAAGCCACGAAAAGTCCAGCTCAAATGCTACTCAACTGAGCCTAATTTTGGCTCGGGAGTAGGAGGGGGACAAGTGGAGAGGGGACATCTAACCGCCCATACGGAGAGGCCAAACAAGGTCCGACCCGACCCAACAAGGCCCAGCTCCTTGAAGTGGTAGCCCCCGGGCCCACTAAAGATAAGCCTAATAACTCACTCGAAACAAGCACTTCCTAGGCGGCCTTCGGGTTGGGAAGTCCGAGCATCAGTTCGATCGGGAGAGCTCCATCGGAGCCCCGTATTCTCTGCCCAGACCACGCACTCATCGCTCGGGAAGACATCTCTTGAGCCAGTGCCTCATGCTCGGGCCAACTGTTTGAAGCTTATCTGTACGGCCGTTACATGTCCCTTAAAAGCTGGGAGCTAAAGAGGATAGGGGAGATCAGGAGTCCACGTGCTGTAAAGAGCCCGCAAGGAGGACATAACCCCCCCCCCCGAAACTCCTCAGCTTACTGGGATCATTCACTCAACGAGCCATTATTTAAACTGGAAGAACCCTCCTGTGAGAAGGTAAGCCAAGAACCCTGAGCAGGAACCACTTCGCCTTTTGGTGGAGAGGGATCTCGCGCTCCCATCTTCCTCCTAACTCCTCCCTTCGCACCAGTGCTCTACTTCAGTCGCTGACTTAAGCATAGGAGGGTCTTCCTGTTTGACCGATGTTTTGGTTGTCTATTATCACTTAGGTTTATTTGGTTTATTTCACGTGTCGATCAACCAATTAACTAACCGGTAGTTAATTGACTGATTGACTACGCAGGCGTGCCAGTCACATGCGTGACGAGTTTATTGTGCGCTCATTCTGACCCGTGTCGGGCGAGAGTGAGATTCGGTCGGGACCAACAGTCCGCCATACCATAAAGGCTATGGCGTTAATTACATCCCCCACGAGGAGGGAAAACCTTTGATTAATTATCGAGATAATGGGCTGTTGAGGCCGGAATAAGGATGCAGAGGATGTGAATGATCATGCAAGATGCTATGATCTACCATGCACGGTTTATTAGGGCGGACCCTCAGTACGTGGCGGAGGACTTAGGCCCGAAGACCACCATCACGCGTAGCAAGAGCTTCCCGTCGGACGTTGCCCGGCTTTCTGCTCATGTCATTTGATATACCGAGGGCCCATGCACTCAGGCATACATTGATGTGGCAAGAATGCTTAGACTAAAGCATGATGATGAAGTTATGAGAATCGCTAATTCAGGTTTTAAACAAACCAATTTATTCAATTTATTGATTAAATGGTTTATTTGATTCTATTATTGACACTGGAAATCACCCCGGAGGCGAGGAGAGGATTGAAACGGCACGATGACACGATTCGGAACGAAACTGGCACGATACGCATAGGTATAGGGTTTAAAATGGCGTAGGAACCGTAGGAATAGGTTAAAACGGCACCATGGGGCGTAGGTGTAGGGGGAGGCCTTAAAACGGCACGCCCCTTTGAGGGCACGCCGTTTCAAGGTGGGCCGTATTAAGGCGCGCCGGTTGCCGGTGACGCCGATTTAGCCCCATTTCACGGAAACCAAGGTTTTATTGGTTTTTTTTCAGATTTATTAAGATGTTTTAAAAGATTTTGAAGCTTTAGTGAGTCAATCATTCATCGAATCGGTCCCGGGCCGTCCGGAAGTCAAGTCATAGGCTCGCGCGAGGTTCGTACTCGAGCGCGGTGATTGTTCCGAGTCAGGCCGATTTATTAAGTTAGTTTATTGAACAGCTTATTTGACTCGTTCGAGCTAAAATTTTGGCAGCATCTCCCCATCCCGGAGGATTTGTCAGGGAGAAGCGGGGAGTACTCACATGGCGGAGTAACCCCTGAAAGCCGGGTGGCACAACGGCGGCCGGCAAACCCGGACGGATAGGAGAACCCCAAGGGCTAGCCTACTAGGGGCACCAAGTCCGTGGGTGGAGAGTAGACGGATAGCCCGACTCATAATCGAAGCGGAGACCCCGAGGGCCAGCCTGCGAGGGGCACGTGACCCGAGTCAATACCACATCTAAGTCGGGACGACCGATTGAGAGGGAAAACCCCGAGGGCCAGCCTACGAGGGGCACCCATCTCACGGCCACCACAAGGTCCGTCAAGGAATGTGGATTTGGGTATATTGGGATTAACCCGTTTAATGTTCACTCGTTAATCCATAAGAGTACTCGTCACTGAGAGACGGTCCCATATGGATAGAGTAGAAGCACAATGAATTTGGGGAATGTTCCCCTCTCCCCGGTCACCTAATTTCCTCAAAGAGATGGTAATACGGCGCGGTTGCGAAACATACACAGTTAGCATATTAATTGTGATAGCCATAGATATATGTATATGCGTAGATATATATATTCAAAAGTGGATAGAACGGTTATCGAGTTAGCATTCAGAAGAGAATGATGCGGCCTATAGGGACATGCTCATCTCCTCTTGCTCATGGTTAAGAACAGGAGGGGGATAAGAGGTCAGGCTCAGAATCGACCAGAGATACGCACATATGTGTACGCCTCCGATGATGAAACCTTTGGCGTTCAAGTGGAAGAGAACCCCGGGGAGAGGGGGGATTAATGTAGCCCACAGCGTAGCCGGGCATGTCGGCGTCGGAGAAGACGAACGGCAGAAGTCATTCGCGCAGGGTAAATGCACAAACAGGGAGAAGATGAATGGGCAGAGAAAGGTGAGGACGGCGCCGGGTGAAAATTATTTCGTTCATCATCTTAAGCACAGTGGATGGGGGATGTACATATGTATCATCCTATCACGGCGCCGGCCAAGAGAAGAATGCGCACAGGGGAAGAAGGAGAGGTGATGCGAAGATGAAGATAGCAAGCATTAAACCCCTTAACCGTTGATATATTCATTCGTTGCATAAAATAAAGTCGTACAGAACTCAATCCGGCACCGGCGTTGTCGCACGGTCGCCATTAACATCAGATGAAAGAAGCAATCGAAGGAGGAACAACAGAGACGGTGAGAGGGGGGAATGGGGTCCTATCATCGCCCTCCCCTCCTCCTCCGTTTACATCACAGCTAAAGGCAAGCGAAATGGGTGAGGAAAATGACGGGAATACACCACGACGACCCACCTAAAACCAATGGAGCAACGCTTCCCTTCTCCGGTAGTGGGAGCTTCGAGCAGAACCGAGAATGGCGGCGGCAGTGGAGAACCAAAAACCCTTCTTCCCCAAGCAAGCCCCTTAGACTCGTCACTCTGATTGGTGGCTCTCGAATCTCTTCTCTCCTCTGTTGTTTTTCTCTCGTCGAATGTTCTCTCTTTTTTTTTCCACCTCTCTTCTCCCCCCCTCCTTTTTTATTGGTCAAATGAGGTGTTGCTTTTATAGCAACCAATTAATTCGGCACCACAGGGGGCGCGCCGGATTTAGTCGCGTCGGGGACAAACGTCCCCCAATTGCTTTGGCGCGCCGGATTTGGTGGCGCCGGATCAAGGGACGACGGTGACCTCTTGTGCACCGATTTAGCTTGAAAGCTCGACGCAAGCTAGCCGATGGGTCCGGGGATGGTTTCGGAAACCCTCGTTGACTCTTCCTTTCGCCACGGTCCTTGGAAAACCTTGACGGGGCATTGACGAAGCTCTCAGTACGGCGTACGACCTCAATCCGAACTCCGTGTGTGTTTGGCTTGAGCACGCGGGTTTCTCGCTGACACGGCCTTCGGCATTATGATTTGTGCTTCCGGCTCAGCTTGACTCGTGCCTGGAGCTTCCTTGTGGGATGATATGACATCCGAGACAATTCCGCCTTGATCGGCGATCATTCGGCCACTAATGGACCCAATATAGCGACAAGTCGAACCCGTGTGGGGTGATCGGGACCTTCCGCTGCCAGAGCCTCCGGTTCCTTGTTATGAAGGACCGATGGCATTCTTCCTCCTTAGGAGAGTCTTCATTCAGGTGGCGAGCCACCGGGTAGACCGTCGTCCTTGGTCGGGCGACGGGTGTAGGGTAGCGACACGACGGAGTTGATGCCGGATCATTAGGCAGGCTTGGTCGCACTGTCGGTTGGTTGTGGATTCATGTCGACTCTCCTGAGGTGAAGTCCCCGGTGTTCGTCCCAGGTGACTCGAGGCTCTGGCAGCTTGAGAAGTCTTCAGCAGGTTGTTCTTCATCGGCTTCTGAGCTTCAGTAGGCCGTATCATTCGGCTTTGCGGCTCGATCACCGTTCATCACATTTTGAGTGCCAACAAATACCCCCCAGACGTGGGTGTTGCAAGCGAGGTAGAAGTGTAGCAGGACCGACGGATGAGCTTCGTCTGGATTGATCTCCTCTGGTGATGGAGGCTCAGAACAGCACTTAATTATGGCGTTGGACGTTAATCCGGCGTCGTTGGATGTTTGGACGGCGTCACGTTTAACGGTGCGCCTTCTTGCTTTGGAGGTTAAAACGGTGCCGGGTTAACCAGCGCACCAAACGGTTGAAACGGCGTGCCCCGGGGCGCGCCGTTTTAACAGTGGTGGAGCCCCCCTATATAAGGGCCTTCTTCTTCATTTTCCCTTCTTCACTGCTCATTTGCAAAAGAAATTTCTCTCTCCTCACTTTCTTCTCTTTCCGCGGCGCCGAGCGAGCTGAGGGCGTGGGCGAGTTTCTTAGGGGTGAGTGGAGTGTTGTTCTGTTTGGGTTTTAAACCCACTTCTTTGGGCCCCGGGAGGCTCCTCGTAGGACTTGTCCTTGGAGCTAGATCCCTCAGGTGTCCCATTTGGCCTTGGCTTTGCGCCTATGGCTGATTTTAGGGGCCGCTCCCTTGGTGGACGGCTTCGACTTTTCTTTTGGCAAACTCCCGAGCTGGGGGGACTCTGCCAAAATTTTGTCAAAAGTCTTGTTTCAATTAACTGATTTCTGGCTTTGCTCGTTCTCTTCTGGATGCTGCCTTGCAGATAACATGGCATCCGATCCTTCGTCCTCTGCATCCCGCGTTGCTGTGACATGGGGGAATGTCCACTCCCTTGATCGGGGGTCCAGGCGGATTGCCGTGGTAGCTGAGTCTTCAAACTCGGAGACTGATACCATCGACACCGGCCGCCTGATGATTCTCAATGGTAATCATTTTAAGTATGAGCGAGGGGATGGCGTCAGACTGGACCACCCCAAGGATAAGCACTTGATGGCATTCCTCGGACGCTTCAACCTTCGCGGGAAGCATGATATAACTCTTGTCTGTCGAGTTGAGGGAGCTTTACTGGCGAACAGAGATAGTCTGACCAATTCGGTCATTCATGGCATGCCCATATATCTTCCTGGCGAACTCAGAAAATGGGGAGCCGTTCTTGGCGTGCAGGAGTTATCTCCAGAGGCCGGGCTAATGACAAGAGCACCACAGTTCATGCCAGCCCGCTGGAACGAGACCGCCGGGCGTGTTGACAGAGAGAAGCCCATATATGGTATATTCCTTGACCCGTTGCACTGGGGGTATCGAGATGAGCCCTTTCTCTTAGACTGCTTAACAGTCCGTTTTAAGCAGCAAATCTCAGTGGGGTGGTTTGGAGAGCTCAAAGCCACTGATGCCCATGCCTTCAGACCAGGAGCTGTTGAATTTACAGATTATGTGTTGCGGTAGTACGCTCCAATCCTGGTGCATGCCGGCCTCTATCAGAGCCTATATGCTTCCTAGTATCGATATCTAATCTCCCGAGGTCTGTGCTACAGGATGATCGAAGTCTTCTGCCCAGAATACAATACTTTCTATACTGCAGAGGGAGAGACCTCGCTGGATCTCTGGAGTCTGTCCCAGTTGAGCGGCTTACCAATAGATGGGGAGCCATATGAAGAAGTTTGTTTCCCGGACTGGCTGAAGGACCAGACGGACGGTGAAGGCAAATACTTTACAGGCTTTGCCTATCGCTATTTAATGAAGGCGTACCGCACCCTGTTGCGTTTAACACTCGATTCACGGGAAGCGCAGAAGCCTGGTGAGAAAAGACGCGTGCGGATGGGCACGTGGCTTCAGTATTTCTTTGGTGGGGAGCAACAATATGAAGACTTCCCCACAGTAGCTTCGACAGCAGTGAAGCGAAAGAAGAGGGCCCGTCGCCAGACAACCTATCCTGCCGCTTCAGGGAGAGGGCGACAAGGGGGCCCGAACCCTACAGGAGTCGACACAGTCACACACTGTGCTGCGTATCTGACATATTTGCTTTGCTAGTTCGCTCTTCCTCAGGGGGATGAGACAATAATCAGACCGGAGGCCATTTACCCTGCCTATCTGATGGCCTGGGGGACGAAGCTGTCCCTGTGCCCAGTGGCTTTATGTCTCATATATAAGATGTTGGGGGACCTGCACAAATCATGCATCCCCAGAAATTCATGGACAGTTGGTCCGATTCACTTTTTCAATGCCTGGGTCTACACTTTATTTTCTGAAGCAGCTCCCCGGTCGATGCAGTATGATCGTCCTGTGCCGAGGATGATCGAGTTTGCCAGTGCTGAGCCGTCTTCAATGGCGGATTAGCTTTTTACTATTCGGGGGAAGTTGACCACAGTCTCGGCAGATTCCCCAGGAGTTTTGCATTTCTGGATCTTGGCAGCTAGCTCCAGTCCCCTCGTCAATAAGATGCGGCAATGCCGCCTGTTCGAGATAGAGGAGTTTATTCATCTGCTCGCCAACACCAAGAGCATAAGGCCAATTCTGGAGCCGGAGTTGATTGATTGGGCACTGGCCATTCGCCCCAGTGTCCTTGTCTTCAGGAAGAGCGGCTTGCTGTGGTTGGAGCCGTACTACCCTTTCCGCTTCAGCCAAAATTTCAGGTATGATCAGAACATCCCCTCCTCCTCCGCAAGGTTTAATCTTTCGAGCAGACATCGAGCCGGCCAGACGACCACGGACGAAGCTCGTACATGGTGGGATTACTTCCACCGCCGAGAAGATGTGTCTTTCAGGGTGCCATCCCCTGCTCGTTCCCCCAGGGTTACTCCAGACTTCATTAAGTGGTGGAATGCACGAACGGGCTTCTACCGAAACTTCCGAAAAGACTGCTGGCATGTTGCTGAGCGTCGTTTCCTAGATTCTCAGCGGGAGCCTGCTTTGGACATCGATCCGACTTATCTGAAGAAGCTGAAGTCCTGGTCCAACACCGAGGTGATGGCATATCTGGAAGCCAGGAAGGTCGTGAAGAGTCGATCGTCCAAGGTCGACCCGAAGATGTCGGACATTCAGAAGGACGACTACGTCAAGACACTTTGGAGGCTGTGCCGGGTTAGCAGTTAACGGACAGCTCTCCAGATGATCCCCATCCCGGCGGAGGAGCCCCTTCCAGTAGTGGCGGGCTGGCGTCCAGAAGTTGACCGTCTTCATCCATATATAACTTTCATCAGGAGGGAGGATAGGCAGGAAGACATGTATTCCAATACCCCCTGGATATTCGCCCTGCTTCACTCTCAAGGGCTTTCACTTTCCGGTCCATTAGAAGCCATTTTGGACCACCAGCTCTTAATATCTTTTAAGTATGCTGACGGCTGGGGGTTGGACCACTTGAGCCTATATTATCACTTATCTTCTTGCGGCCATGAAGATTTGGCACAGCTGGTTGAGAAGAGTGAGAAAATAGGCGACGTATGCTGGCTTGTTCGTGAGGCGGCTTCTCGAGACAAGGCGCCCGCACTATTTTATTGGCCGCTCACTCCCCGATACACAGGGCCGCCAGGTATGCTTGTCTTTCCTTTCAGCCTTTAAGCTACTTCCTTCATATTCAGCATGCATCTTTCTCACCCGTACGCCTTCGCAGCTCACCTCTCCATGGAGGCGACTCGACATTATAGGGAGCTGATTTCTAAGGCGCAGAAGCCTTCATATTTCGACATCCCGGAACCAGCTCCAACCACGAAGCCGCTGCCTCCTGGCAATTCACGGAAGCGAACCAGGTCCCAAGTCAGGGAGGCCATCAGCAAGGCCAAGAAGGCCAAGAAGGCGGACATCCGTGCTACCCGAGCTCACCGGAGGAAGGCCGCTGAAGAGGAACCCGCTGTCGTTCCTCCCTGGATTCCATCGTTCTCTGAATTTGAGGCCGCTTGGACGCAAGGGCCCGGAGATGAAGGTGACCTTTTGTCCCCCCGTGGCTTGTTCATTTATTTCTGCCACTTTGGCCGACCATCCCTTTTTTTGCAGCTGCTGGAACTACTTCCGCCATTGTCGGGCTGGAGGCGGTGATGGGTGCTGCGGCCATAGAGAGAGAAGAGGAAGCTCCTTCAGCTTTTGTTGAGAGAGATTTGCCTTCACCGACACCCCACCAGGAGACGGAAGGTAACTTGCAACTTGTCTATGGAGCCTGGTGGCCCGTTGTATCTTCAGTCGGGTCTTGACTATCCATTACCCTTGCTCCCAGTCAATGTTCGACCGACAATGCTCCCCGAAGCCGAGGCCGTGGGAGAAGCCGCTGCTGGAGAGCAGGTGTCTTCAAGGGAGAAATCCCCGGATATTCATCAGGCTGACGCTCCCGAGGCAGAAACCATCGGGGAGACTCTAGCTGAGGTAGTCACTCTGAGCAGCGCGGTATCCCCTCAGGTGCTGGAGATTCGGGAGCAGGCCGAAGACTCCTCCTCTTCCGAGCAGGTCGACTATGGTGGTGGCCCCAGTGACGACGAGCTTCCACCGGCTGATACAGAAATTGAGGATGCTGGGGCCTCTTCAGCTTATGAAAGTGACTTTTTGACATTCAGCCCTCCGAGACTACTAGGAGTCGAGCACGGGCCATCATACCCGATAGCAGGAGGAGGGTCGGAACCTTCAGAGGCCACTCTTGGAGGCCTAAATATAGTGCTGGTCGAGGTAGGAAGTGTTCCGACACCCGCCCGTAGCCCCTCTTTTTATTTCCAAGCCCACTGGCTGACATACATATATGTGATGCAGGCTGAGGTGGTGCCGCCAACTGTGATGGTTTGCATACCTCTTCCCGACTTAGGCATGAGCCAACCAGCCTTTCCACCAGTTGTGCGGCCCATCGCCCTACAACTTCCACAGACTTATGCCGCAGCAGTGGCCTTAGAGGAGCCCGGCGCAGTTGTAGAAATTGGTGGCCCGGCCAAAGTCGCGGAACCTCAAGCCCCAGTTGCCAGCAAGGAATTGCTGCTGGAGCAGAGTAGCCTCCCGGAGATAGAAGCGGGAGAAATTGTTGAAGAAGAGGCCGATGCTTCTAAGGCCTTGGCCGTCATTGAGAAATCCTCTTCTGTAGAATCCGGTGGGACTGTACACAAGGAGCGAGCATCCTCGGCTGCTGAGATGGCTATTACGGCTTCACCTCAAAGGGCTAGCAAGGAAGTTGCTATAGTGGAGACTCTCCCAACTGCATCAGCCGCCGTTGTCGAGTCTGGTGTTGGCGCGCTGCAGATCATGGCGTCGACATCCTCTGGGGTGGGTGGTGATATTTTGGCGGAGGTAGACAGCAGGGTGAACTTCCAGCTTCCCAAGACTTCGCCTCTAGGTTTACAGTTTTCCAGTGACATGGTGTGGTAGTCTCTGGATAATCTTCAGCGGGCCATGTCGGCTCCCCCGGACCTGACTTATGCGCAGCTGAGGAGTCTGATCGAACACCTCTCCCACCCATTATTGGCATTTGGGTGTCCAATGGATGATTGGACCCTGCGGGTCACCATGTTGCTGAAGCATGCCAACAGGCGGGAGTACCTCGGCCGGGAGGTATCTGATCAGCTAGCGGCTTTGAAATTAGAGAGGGTGGATTGCCGAGCTGCTGTCGCTTCATTGAGGGGGACCATGGGGCAACTGAGAGATGCTGCTAGCAATATCTCAGAACGCCGGTCCCTCCTCACGGCGCGGATAGTGGAGCTACGTGCAGAACTCGCTAGGGCTGAAGCCAAACTGCAGGAGGCTGAGCGCCTGGAGGTCCAGACCGTAGAAGAGGCTGATCTAGCTGAAGGACAACTTGCCTCGCTGGATGAAAAGTTATCACAGCTGACAGCTACCGAATCTTTGTTACAAGAGCTAACCCAGTATCCTTCCCTAGGCCTCTTAGAGTTAGAGGACATTTTCCGGCACCCTTTGCCGTAGCTTCATTCTGCTTTTCTTTTTGCATCAAATTCCGCTCCTTTTTGCGTTCGGAGCTTATGTACCTCGGGGAATGCCCCGGGCTGGGATGTATTTTGCCATCTTACATCAATGAAATATCTTTATTTGCCGTCCCAATCACGGCTTCTTTCTTTCTTTTCTTTACTTCCTTCCTTCAGTCGATTAGCTTAGTCCAGGGGTATGAGCTACTGGCACAAGAGAGCACTCACGCCTTCAGCGAAGGGGTGAGGTGTTCGCTCCACCGCAGCGCAGCTGTTCCCGGAGCCAGACATTGGCCAAGGTGGGACGTAGCCAAAGTAGGTGAATATGCCTTATGCATTTCGCTGATGGTGATGAAAGCTGAGAGTGCGGTTGATTCATCGACATGGTTTAAATATCGAAGCAAAGGTAATTTGTCTATTAACGAGGATGAAAGGTCCAAGTTAAAGGATAGTTGATCGGGGCTCGCCTAATGGTGACAAGGACCGAAAGCATAGACGGTCTTGCCGATGGTGACAAAGACCGGAAAGTAGACGGTCTTGCCGATGGTGACAAGGGCCGAAAGGGTAGACGGTCTTGCCGATGGTGACAAGGACCGCAAGGGTAGACGGTCTTGCCGATGGTGACAAGGACCGAAAGGGTAGACGGTCTTGCCGATGGTGACAAGGACCAAAAGGGTAGACGGTCTCACCGATGGTGACAAGGATCGAAAGGGTAGACGGTCTCACTGATGGTGATGAGGACCGAAAGGGTAGACGGTCTCGCCGATGGTGACAAGGACCGGAAGGGTAGACGGTCTTGCCGATGGTGACAAGGACCAAAAGGGTAGACGGTCTCGCCAATGGTGATGAGGACCGAAGGGTAGACGATCTTACCGATGGTGATAAGGATCAGAAGGGTAGACGGTTTTACCGATGGTGACAAGGGCCGAAAGGGTAGATGGTCTTGCCGATGGTGACAAGGACCGCAAGGGTAGATGGTCTTGCCGATGATGACAAGGACCGAAAGGGTAGATGGTCTTGTCGATGGTGACAAGGACCAAAAGGGTAGACAATCTTGCCGATGGTGACAAGGACCGAAAGGGTAGACGGTCTCGCCGATGGTGATAGGGACCGAAAGGGTAGATGGTCTCGCCGATGGTGACGAGGACCGAAAGGGTAGACGGTCTTGTCGATGGTGACCAGAACCGTAAGGGTAGACGGTCTTGCCGATGGTGACAAGGACCAAAAGGGTAGACGGTCTCGCCGATGGTGACAAGGACCGAAAGATAGACGGTTTTGCCGATGGTGACAAAGATCGGAAAGTAGACGGTCTTGCCGATGGTGACAAGGACCAAAAGGGTAGACGGTCTCGCCGATGGTGACAAGGACCGAAAGGGTAGACGGTCTCGCCGAAGGTGACGAGGACTGAAAGGGTAAACGGTCTTGCCGATGGTGACAAGGACCGAAGGGGTAGAAGGAAGTGAAATGACGAACGAGGGTAACCTCGCTACTACATCATCATCACTTTTTTATTTTATTTCATTTTTTTTATCACATTACTGACTCAAGCGCCCTTTTGGGTTTTCGCCAAAGTCAACCCCCTCTTACTTTTGCCCACGCGCCCTTCCGGATTTTCACGTGGCGGGGTACCTGATTTTGCCTACAACGCCCTTTCGGGTTTTCGCCACAGCCGAGTTATATCCATTTTTGCCCTTGACCCAGTCTAGGAACAAAGCTGGCGGGGTATCTCTATTTTTAACCCCATTTTTGTTTCTTTCATTCCCCTATTTTTTTTCTCTTTTTTTTATTCCACGGAGAATCCGGAACATGGGAGAACTTGTCTGCTTAGGATGCCGGCTGGCCTTGTCGATGATGACAAGAGTCGGGCCCTGGTTTAGTTCATCGACATTGGTTAAATGCCGAAGTAAAGGCCATATAGTTCTTAACCAGGACGAAAGGTCTAATTTAAGGGATAGGGGTCAATCGGTCTCGCCGATGATGATGAGGGTCGAGCACAGGTTTGTTCATTGACATGGGTTACATATCGAAGCAAGGGGTATGTTCGTTAAAAAGGACGAAAGGTCCGAGTTAAAGGTAGAGTTTGACCGATCTCGCCGATGATGACGAGGGTCGATCATGGGTTTGTTCATCGACATGGGCTACGTGACGAAGCAAGGGTATGTTTATTAACGGGGATGGAAGGTCCGAGTTAAAGGATAGACGTCGACCGGTCTCGCCGATGATGACGAGGGTCGAACACGGGTTTGTTCATCGACATGGGCTACATGTCGAAGCAAGGGTATGTTCATTAACAGGGACAGAAGGTCCGAGTTAAAGGATAGAGGCCGACCGATCTCGCCGATGATGACGAGGGTCGAACACGGGTTTGTTCATCGACATGGGCTACATGTCGAAGCAAGGGTATGTTCATTAACGGGGATGAAAGGTCCGAGTTAAAGGATAGAGGCCGACCGATCTCACCGATGATGACGAGGGTCGAACACGGGTTTGTTCATCGACATGGGCTACATGTCGAAGTAAGGGTATGTTCATTAACGAGGATGAAAGGTCCGAGTTAAAGGATAGAGGCCGACCGATCACGCCGATGATGACGAGGGTCGAACACGGGTTTGTTCATCGACATGGGCTACATGTCGAAGTAAGGGTATGTTCATTAACGGGGACGAAAAGGTCCGAGTTAAAGGATAGAGGCCGATCGATCTCACCGATGATGACGGGGGTCGAACAGGGGTTTATTCATCGACATGGGCTACATGTCGAAGCAAGGGTATGTTCATTCACGGGGATGAAAGGTCCGAGTTAAAGGATAGAGGCCGACCGATCTCACCGATGATGACGAGGGTCGAACATGGGTTTGTTCATCGACATGGGCTACATGTCGAAGCAAGGGTATGTTCATTAATGGGGACAAAAGGTCCGAGTTAAAGGATAGAGGCCGACCGATCTCACCGATGATGACGAGGGTCGAACACGGGTTTGTTCATCGCTGACTAGTCCATGCTGGATGGCGACTCGCAGCTAGGGAACTTCTAATTCAATCGGCACCACAGCCTCTGACCCATAGACGAGGGAGAATGGCGAGCAGCCGGTTGGGGTTTTATAGACAGTACGATAGGCCCAAAGCGCCCGTACATCTTTTCTTCCCAGTCCTTTTTATTAGACTTGACGGTCTTTGCCAGCAACATGCATAGTGTCTTGTTGAAGGCTTCTGCAAGTCCATTGGCTTGAGGGTTGTAGGGGGACGATGTCCTCCAGTCAATCTTGTATTTGTCAGCTAGCCGGTAAACCTTCTGGTTTCTGAAATGGCTGCCGTTGTCAGAGATGATCCGACTGGGAATTCCGAACTGGAATATTATGTTCTGCCGGAAGAATTTTGCAACCAGTTCTCCCGTCACATCTCTTAACGCAACTGCTTCTGCCCATCTGGAGAAGTAGTATGTAGCTGCTAAGATGTATCTGCACCCTGATGAAGATGCTGGTAGTGGCCCTACCACATCTGTGCCCCACTGAGCAAATGGCCAGCTTGGCAAGGTGGGGTGTAGTGGCACTAGAGGTCTTCTTGACACATTGGCGTGCTCTTGACATTTCTGACATGCTTTGGCGAACTTGCAGCAGTCATCAAATATAGTGGGCCAATAGTAACCCAATTTCTTTATCTCAATTTTCATCTTCGGGCCGGCCTGGTGCGCTCCAGCTGAGCCCGCATGGACTTCTTGCATCACCTGCCCAGCCTCTGTTAAAGACAAGTAACGAAGTAGAACTTTCCTTTGGGCATCTGCCATTATTCGGAATGGGGTCCCGTTTCTCATCTCGTAAGAGTCTTTGACCCTCAGGAGTTTCATTCTCTGTTCTTTCTCTTTTGGGAGCTGTTGGTGCTGAAACCACCGTAGGATATGTTCTCGCCAATCGGGCTGTTGAACCTCTTCGATGGCTACCACCTCACTCTCTTGTTCATCAGCCCAGACCTCTGTCATACTGGGGACTTGTCGGCGATTGATCACGGTTATGTTCAGGCTTGTGTCTGGCGGGACTGTAAAAGAACTAGCCAATTTAGCGAGGGCGTCTGCCTGAGCATTCTAGCCTCGATTGACATACTTGATGCTGATGAAGTAGAATCTTGAAATCAGGCGGGTTGCTAGCTGATGGTAAGGGAGGAGCACTTGCTTTCGCACATCAAACTCTCCTTCCAGCTGTTTTATAACTAGCATGGAGTCTCCGACTGCTTCCAGCATCTGAATTCCCATGAATAGTGCAATCTGTAATCCGATTATCAGGGCTTCATACTCTGCTTCATTATTTATGCACGGCTTGTTTATTGAACAAGATGTGTGCACGACTTCCCCTTCTGGGGACTTCAGAACTATGCCTGCTCCTGCTCTGACCCTGGCTGACCCAGTGGCCGAGGTGTCAATTCTGGAAGCGCCATCAAAATATAGCTGCCACAAGGAGGGCTGCACTTGAGCGGCTTCTAGAGTTTTATCTTCAGGAAGCTCCGGTTCCAGCGGATGGTCTTCTGGCACCGGGTGCTCGACGAAGAAGTCTGCAATAGCTTGACCTTTGACAGCCTTTCGCGGTACATAGGAGATATCAAACTCCATAAGGATGACTGCCTATTTGCCTAAACGACCTTTGAGTGCAGGTCGGGACATAATATATTTCAGCGGGTCCTCCTTGGATACCAGGCTGATTTCATACAACAACATATAGTGTCGAAGCTTCTTGACTATGAAGACCAGTGCTAGACATGTCTTCTCAATATAAGTATATTTCTCTTCAGTCTTGACCAGTCTCCGACTGAGGTAGTAGAGGGCTTGTTCTTTCCCTTCTTGATTATTTTGGACCAACATTGCCCCCAGAGAGTTGTGTGTGGCTGCTATATATAATATCAGCGGCCGTCCTTTCACCGGTGCGCCTAGCGCTGGAGGAGTCTTCAGATAGTCTTTCAGCTTGTCAAAGGCTGTCTGGCAATCTTCATCCCAGTAAAAGGGAACATCCTTCATCATCAATTTGTGGAAAGGCTGACATCGCCCTGACAAATTGGAAATGAACCGCCGAATATAAGCCAAGTGGCCCTGTAGTGATCTCAGCTCAGAGAGGTTCCTCAGTGTAGGTAGCTCCTGAATCGCTTTGATCTTTGCGGGGTCTATCTCGATTCCCCGATATCTGATAATAAAACCCAAGAACTTTCCACTGGACACTCTGAATGCGCATTTCATAGGGTTCATCTTCAATTCATGCTGCCTCAGTCTCTGAAAAATGATCCGGAGGTCCTGCAGATGGTCTTCTTTTCTTCTGGTCTTGACCACCATATCATCTATATAGCGCTCGACCTTGTGGTAGAGCAACTCATCAAAGATCCTGGTCATTGCGCGCTGATAAGTTGGGCCAGTATTCTTCAGTCCGAACGGCATCCTCTTATAGTGATAGATGCCTTTAGGGGTTTGGAAGGCAGTGTGATGTGAAACCGACCTTGGACCTATTTTGCAAGCATTCAAGTTTGAGCAGCGGACTCACACTAGTGAGCTCACCCGTATGGCACACACTAGGGCCCGAAGGCAACTAGGCGATGTTGGAGAGGGTCCGAGGTGGGACCATGAGGCTCCAAGGGTTGGCAAGCTTGGGGAGAACCCAAAATGGGCCTAGGATGCCCAAATCATGGGCGGCCAACACACCAAGGGTGTGGGTTAAGTGGATTCACTCTCAACTCACCCGCGGTGGTCACTGAATTTGGTGGCAATGTAAAATCGGACACTCTCTTACCGCCGACGGAGTAACTTTAGCAATACTAAGCTAAGCAAGTCCAATACAGCAATGAGGGATGTTCAGGAGCTCACCTAGCCGGCGTGAAGACGCCGAGTCCGGCCGGAGACGGGGGCGAGCGGGGAGGCGAGGGTATGTATCCGCACGCCGCGTCGGTGTCGCTTCAACCTGAAAGTGTAAAGAGTACAACACTACGCCTCTCGCAGGAGGGATGATCTTGGGGTGGGGATTAAGTTAATTACATCCAAAACTATCACCACGCAGGGAGGGGCCTTCAGCCGGCCAAGCGGGTTGGGGATTACGCAATGAAACTTGACCTCCCGAGCTCCACCGGTTCTGCCCTGCTTCAGGTTCACTGGACAGACAGTCGGAGACAGTGCTGCCACGGGTTCCACGGAACTCGGATCTTGACGAGACCAGCGCCAAAAGTTTTCCAACTGACAGAGGATGAAGCTTGAATTTTTGGGGAAGCTTTGATACTCGGGGCTGACCGCGCCGGCGACTGGAACAGGACAGCAGCATCTGGTATCTGGCGGGTACCGAACTGATGCAGCAGGTTTCAGAAGTCACTGTGGGCTCTCCCGGACTCCGATTGGAATGAAACTGGCGGTGATACGATCGTGGTCGGGGTAGCTTCTAGTAGGAGTTGACGGGGATGCGATCCGATGTCGGTGGAGAGAGAGGTAACCGGAGGAGTGAGGACTAGTCTAACCTGGGACCACAGGGGGCAGTCTGCCGTCTCCGACGAAGAAAATTGGAGCAGAGGGTTCCGGTGGCCGATTGAGTCCCTTCTTCTTGGAGGTGGCAGCTAGCTTGAAGTAGTTTCTTCCCTACAAAAATGGCACTCAGAGCCTTCACGAGCTGGCCGTGGCAGAGTCTGGGACCGGACTGATTGATTCTGCCTCTGTCTGGTGCAGATCAATGTGGCTGGTTGCAGAGGGTGCCACGATCTCTAACGAGCTCTGATTGAGGTGAGACCTGAACCGTTGGAACCGTAGCGGAGTCTTCTTTCTGTTGGCACTAACGGCGATGTCAGAAGATGTCGGAGAAGACCTGGACGATAAGATGAGTAGAGGGGTGTCGGTTCTGGCTCCTGTAAACTGACCTGACACACTTGGAGTAGAAAATTTGTAACTTGAGATGCCAATGTCCAAATGCAGCTCTGCTTCTTTAGGATGAAAGAGGACTTGAGAGGGAAGAACTTTTCTGAAGAATACTTGATCTGAATCCCAAAAGGTTCGTCGTGGTCGGGCTTCCAATCTCGCTCTGGTTCTCTGCCTGGGGTCTTCTGCGCAGTCGTGGGAGATCAGCTCCTGCGGATAGCTCCGACCTCAGAAGCCGGCGAGACCACCTCTGTTGGAAAGAGGACTCAAAGAAGATTCCAACGATGTATGAAGTGCCTTCAGAAGCCTCAGGATGATGATGTGACACCTTCTGCAAGTCGCTGGACTTCTGCCACCTGCAACCTGCGAACTGTAGGTGGAAGGTGGTGGGAGAAATGGGGTAAATGGAAGTGGAAATGGGGGTGAATTGGTGTGGGAGTGACGCCTAGTTGTGAAGAGGCCTAGGAGGGGGTGTTCTAAGGTGTGGGAGAGGGAGAATGGGGTCTGGAATGGGGTGTTTTCAGAGGGTGAGAGAGGAGCTACGAATTTGGGCTGTGAGGGAGGCACAAGTGGGTGGAGGGAATGTGAGTTTGAATTTTCTTTGATGGGGAGTGATCAATGGTGGTCTTGGGGATGGGAAGAGGTGTCTTGGGAAGGTGGAGTGAGGTTTGAGGAAGGGAAATGGGTAGTTGGGGGTTGGAAGGTGGAGTGGGGATTGGGTGGAGCTCTCTTGGGACTAGGGGGTGGAATAAAGAGGGTTATGGGGAAGGGGAGAGGTTTAAATGGGGTAGGTGGGAGATGGGGTGGTTGGGAAGGTGATTGAATGAGGGGAGGGGAGTTAATGAGAGGTAAATGGGGAGGAGAGAGAAAATTCTGAAAATTGGGGTGGAGGGAGAGAGAGAGAGATATATATATATATATATTGAGAGAGAAGGCTAGAGGGATTTGGAGTATACCTGGAATTCAATATTCATGCATAAGTTGTTACATATGAGGAGTGGGGTGGCCTATTTATAGGCACATGACTTTTTCACAAAGGACCCTAACAAAAGACACAATGACTAATAACCGAAGGGAAGGGGGGTGTCCATGGGCCTAGCCCAATGAGATGGGCCCAATAGCCTATCTAAACAACACAATGACTTAGGACATTGGTAGATAACCTACTAACCTAGGTACATGACTCAAATAAAGGGAAAATCACATGATTAAGACTCAAATAAAAAATAAGAAAATTACATGACTCGACTCACAAACACTTGAGGAACATAATGGCATATACCGACGATCAGTCCGAGCTTCAGAAAATGTGGAGGGGCAAGGGATGTCCCCATCATACCCCCGGGGTGGGGAAAACTTGACCCCGTCGAGTATGGGTCCACCAGGGAAGTAGTACATCGAACTGCGATTCTGGGCGATCCACGATCTCCATACTCAACCCGCGACCATAGTCGAGGAACGGCGCTTCAGCCTTTCGAAGTGGCCCGGACACACCCTCATGCTGGCTATGATGTCTTGCTTGCCTAGTATTGCTGCCGTGTGCTCACGTCAGGCTCTCGGACTAATTTATGGTGGCACTCCGAAGGTGTCCCTCGCAAGGATAGGTGTAAGCTCAAGGCACTCACTAGGATCCACCGCGGTGCCCTTAGTGGGTGTTGGATCCGCTACTTGAGAAATGGGGAGAATCCAAAAACCCTTTTGGAAGTTCAACCCATAAGCCGGGTTGCCAAAGCCACTCGGAACTTGGCAAGGTCCAAGTCCTCGCGCCCTCGATTTGGAGGTGACCCCAGGGTAGAGCCACTCCAAAGTCATCATCGTCAAGTTACCAACTTGGAATTTCAAGTGGCGCACACGAGTTTTTGCTTGCTTATTATGAATCTCACCGCTTGCTGCTTGATATTTGCTTGGATGCATATGCCATGCTTTATGATGCGGTGTGAGTGGACAATATATGGTATGCAAAGGTGGTCCGGGGCAGCCAAATGTAGTTCGATCATGCATTGATGTTATGAAGACTTTGAAGGATTTGGGAGGACCGGGGCATCCATAGGTGTCCCTCTTGTGAGTGAGTGTGATGAATGTTGGAGGACCCGGGCATCCATGAATGCTCCTAACATGCTTGAGATTTATGATGAATGATGGTGGACCATTACAACCAAATATTGACTACTCATGTTTTCTACTTGACATGTGGGTGATATGAATGAATGGACCCAACTTTCTAATCATGTCAAGTGGGGTGGTATGCCTAAGCACATGCATTTCAGTCCTAGTGATGACTTCTATGTGCATAGGTGTGGGGTGGCCATTGAGCTTCCATTCGTATGAGTCAAAGGGATCTAAGAAGGGGGACATCATAAAGTGGGGCCGTCTATCAATCCCATTGTGTATGTTGCCTATGGTCAAGGCTTCCTTGGTGTAACCTGATTCTAGGAAGGGAGGGGTTTGGGTTATCATGGGTGGTAAGGGTAGGGTAAGGTGGGTGGTGAATAAGGTGAGTGGGTTACATGGAGATCTAGGCTCCCATAGAAAAGGGTCAAAGGGATCATAGTAAGGGTCACCTTGGTAGGGGTACTCTATGCTTTCAAGGTCCTTGAATGGTGAGTCATCCTCCTCAATAATTGGGCCAAGATTGCTAATGGGTTGGCCGATCAAAGCACTTGGGATCTCAATGGTTGGGGAGTGGACTAGGATAGGTTCTTCCTCCATGGGAAGAAGGAGGATGATCTCACTAGTAACTTGGCCATTAGTGTAGATGGAAGTGATAGAGCCAATGGTGGGATATGCTAGGTTAATGGTGTTAGTCTCGGACGACCTCATGGCTAACATATTGGTCAAGTGAATTTGCCAATGTAGGTAGTTCACTAAGTCTCCCAAATCTTCCACACAATAGGAAGTTTGATAAGTGACATGTGGCTGAATGGGAATGATTTGGGATTGATATCCCATGGGTAGGTGGCATGGTTGTGAACTAGGAATTGTGAGACCTTTCTTGAGCCATTGGAGTATGGACTTATCTATGGTGAGGTTGGGTGTCTCTAGAGGAGCTAGGCTAGAGGTGTGTGAGTTGTTTGGCCTTTGGATTTCCTCTTTGTTGGGAGGTGGATTCGGATGGGCATCCTTCTCCACTTGGGTGGGTGTGTGGGTTGCAACTTCTATTGCTAATGGAGTAGGGGGATCTATGGTGGGTGGTTTGGTGATAGCTAGCGTATGACACACCCGGGGTGGTGAAAAAGCATGGGCTTGGGTTGGGATAGGAAGGGGAAGTAGAGGAGGCCTAGGTTGGGAAAGATTGGTGTAGGAAGTGGGAGGTGAGTTGGGTGAGGGGTTTTGGGTTTGGGGATGGTGACCATTATGGGCCTTGGTGGAGGGGTGGACACGGTGTCCACATGGTTTTTAATGGTGAGGGTTGGATGAGTGGTGGTCACCATGGAGGGAATTGGGTCGGTTAGGGGTCTCTTGCCCTTGGGATCATTTGGGGTGGAAGTGGGGGCTAAAGAGGCTTGACTAGTGTAGGTTAGTGAAGGGGGTTTTGGTTGAGGTGTGAGGGCCCTCATGGGATTAGGTGGGGAGGTGGAGGCCTTGGAGACTTGGGTTCTAGTGGTAAGGGTTTGGACGGGTGGGTTTGGAGGAGTGAGAGTGCTCCTCGAGTTTTGGTAACCCGGGTAGGAAGGGGACATATATTTTGCTCTAAGTTGCTCCTTCATGTCCTTCCAAGTGGTGATGGGAGTTTCCCTTCTAAGTATCTTTAGCCCGACAATTTGCATCCAATAAGTTTTCGCCCGTTTGGTAAGTTGCATTTTGGCAACCAATGCCTTTTCATCCTCGGATATATGATACCAAGTGAAGTATTGGTCCATTGTAGCTTCCCAATCTAAATATTCTCTAGGAGAGGTTCCATCAAAGGTGGGAAGTGGGAAAGGGACCATTCTATCGTCTGTCCTTGGGGCGGGCCTATTTTCTCCAAGTTGGTTGAGTCGGTCCGATATGTTATCAAGCCGCTCATTGGCATAGGTCAAGGCTTTCATGAAGTAGTTGACATGGCCAGGGAAGTTATGGGTGTTAGTGGTAGGTATCTCTTGGTGGCTTGGACTTATGGAGTGGGACGATTGATAAGGTTGATATGAGGTGGCCATACTAGGGGACAAGAGTGATGCACTTGAAGACTCTAAATGCATAGACATGCTCTAGGACCAACTTGATAGGGACAAGTTGTGAACTTGCTCTGATACCACTTGATGTGAAACCGACCTTGGACCTATTTTGCAAGCATTCAAGTTTGAGCAGCGGACTCACACTAGTGAGCTCACCCGTATGGCACACACTAGGGCCCGAAGGCAACTAGGCGATGTTGGAGAGGGTCCGAGGTGGGACCATGAGGCTCCAAGGGTTGGCAAGCTTGGGGAGAATCCAAAATGGGCCTAGGATGCCCAAATCATGGGCGGCCAACACACCAAGGGTGTGGGTTAAGTGGATTCACTCTCAACTCGCCTGCGGTGGTCACTCAATTTGGTGGCAATGTAAAATCGGACACTCTCTTACAGCCGACGGAGTAACTATAGCAATACTAAGCTAAGCAAGTCCAATACAGAAATGAGGGATGTTCAGGAGCTCACCTAGCCGGCGTGAAGACGCCGACTCCGGCCGGAGACGGGGGCGAGCGGGGAGGCGAGGGTATGTATCCGCACGCCGCGTCGGTGTCGCTTCAACCTGAAAGTGTAAAGAGTACAACACTACGCCTCTCGCAGGAGGGATGATCTTGGGGTGGGGATTAAGTTAATTACATCCAAAACTACCACCACGCAGGGAGGGGCCTTCAGCCGGCCAAGCGGGTTGGGGATTACGCAATGAAACTTGACCTCCCGAGCTCCACCGGTTCTGCCCTGCTTCAGGTTCACTGGACAGACAATTGGAGACGGTGCTGCCACGGGTTCCACGGAACTCGGATCTTGACGAGACCAACGCCAAAAGTTTCCCAACTGACAGAGGATGAAGCTTGAATTTTTGGGGAAGCTTTGATACTCGGGGCTGACCGCGCCGGTGACTGGAACAGAACAGCAGCGTCTGGTATCTGGCGGGTACCGAACTGATGCAGCAGGTTGCAGAAGTCACTGTGGGCTCTCCCGGACTCCGATTGGAATGAAACTGGCAGTGATGCGATCGTGGTTGGGGTAGCTTCTAGCCGGAGTTGATGGGGATGCGATCCGATGTCGGTGGAGAGAGGGGTAACCGGAGGAGTGAGGACTGGTCTAACCTGGGACCACAGGGGGCAGTCTGCCATCTCCGACGAAGAAAATTGGAGCAGAGGGTTCCGGTGGCCGATTGAGTCCCTTCTTCTTGGAGGTGGCAGCTAGCTTGAAGTAGTTTCTTCCCTACAAAAATGGCGCTCAGAGCCTTCACGATCTGGCCGTGGCAGAGTCTGGGACCGGACTGATTGATTCTGCCTCTGTCTGGTGCAGATCAATGTGACTGGTTGCAGAGGGTGCCACGATCTCTAACGAGCTCTGATTGAGGCGAGACCTGAACCGTTGGAACCGTAGCCAGTCTTCTTTCTGTCGGCACCAACGGCGACGTCGGAAGATGTCGGAGAAGACCGGGACGATAAGATGAGTAGAGGGGTGTCGGTTCTGGCTCCTGTAAACTGACCTGACACACTTGGAGTAGAAAATTTGTAACTTGAGATGCTGATGTCCAAATGCAGCTCTGCTTCTTTAGGATGAAAGAGGACTTGAGAGGGAAGAACTTTGCTGAAGAATACTTGATTTGAATCCCAAAAGGTTCGTCGTGGTCTGGCTTCCAATCTCGCTCTGGTTCTCTGCCTGGGGTCTTCTGCGCAGTCGTGGGAGATCAGCTCCTGCGGATAGCTCCGACCTCGGAAGCCGGCGAGACCACCTCTATTGGAAAGAGGACTCAAAGAAAATTCCAACGATGTATGAAGCGCCTTCAAAAGCCTCAGGATGACGATGTGACACCTTCTGCAAGTCGCTGGACTTCTACCACCTGCAACCTGTGAACTGTAGGTGGAAGGTGGTGGGAGAAATGGGATAAATGGAAGTGGAAATGGGGGTGAATTGGTGTGGGAGTGACCCCTAGTTGTGAGGGGGCCTAGGAGGGGGTGTTCTAAGGTGTGGGAGAGGGAGAATGGGGTCTGGAATGGGGTGTTTTCAGAGAGTGAGAGAGGAGCTACGAATTTGGGCTGTGAGGGAGGCACAAGTGGGTGGAGGGAATGTGAGTTTGAATTTTCTTTGATGGGGAGTGATCAATGGTGGTCTTGGGGATGGGAAGAGGTGTCTTGGGAAGGTGGAGTGAGGTTTGGGGAAGGGAAATGGGTAGTTGGGGGTTGGAAGGTGGAGTGGGGATTAGGTGGAGCTCTCTTGGGACTAGGGGGTGGAATAAAGAGGGTTATGGGGAAGGGGAGAGGTTTAAATGGGGTAGGTGGGAGATGGGGTGGTTGGGAAGGTGATTGAATGAGGGGAGGGGAGTTAATGAGAGGTAAATGGGGAGGAGAGAGAAAATTCTGAAAATTGGGGTGGAGGGAGAGAGAGAGAGAGAGAGAGATAATGAGAGAGAGAGATATTGAGAGAGAAGGCTAGAGGGATTTGGAGTATATCTGGAATTCAATATTCATGCATAAGTTGTTACATATGAGGAGTGGGGTGGCCTATTTATAGGCACATGACTTTTTCACAAAGGACCCTAACAAAAGACACAATGACTAATAACCGAAGGGAAGGGGGGTGTCCATGGGCCTAGCCCAATGAGATGGGCCCAATAGCCTATCTAAACAACACAATGACTTAGGACATTGGTAGATAACCTACTAACCTAGGTACATGACTCAAATAAAGGGAAAATCACATGATTAAGACTCAAACAAAAAATAAGAAAATTACATGACTCGACTCACAAACACTTGAGGAACATAATGGCGTATACCGACGATCAGTCCGAGCTTCAAAAAATGTGGAGGGGCAAGGGATGTCCCCATCACAGTGTGGACACGATCATGCTCCGCGATCCAGATCTGGTTGTAGCCGGACGACCCGTCCATGAATGACAGGGCCTCATGGCCGGTTGTAGCATCAATCATGACTTCCGTTATTGGCACCGAAAAGTCATCCTTGGGACAGGCTTTATTCAGATCTAGGAAGTCAACACATATCCGGATCTGTCCATTCTTCTTCTTCACGGGGATGATATTTGCCAGCCATGTGGTGTACTGATTTTCTTCGACAAATCCCACGTCAATGAGTTTGTCGACTTCTGCATAAATTTGAGTGATGAGCTCTGGCCTCATGCGCCGCGGTGGTTGCTTCACCGGCTCAGCTTCAGGGCTGATCGCCAGCTCATGTTGCGAAACTGCAGGACTCAATCCCGGCATTTCTTTGTAAGTCCAGGCAAAGCAATCCCGGTATTCTTGCAGCAGCTGGGTATACAGCTCCCGTTCTTCTGGGGATAACTGGGCGCTGAGCAAGGTAGGCCTAGGGTCTTCCTCACTTCCCAAGTTGACTTCTATCAGCTCGTCGACTGTAGCTTGGCCTCCGTCTTCTATCTCCGGAGGTGCTGGTTGGAGGTTGACGAAATCTGGAATGTCATCTTCGGGGTCGAGGACCTCGATTTCCTCATTTGACATCATTAGAGCCTCCAGGGGGTCCTCTGCTTCATTCAATAGCAGCTGTGCAGATTGCTCTATCAGCAAGTCCACGGCCGTTGCAGTTTCCAAGGGTGAGAGAGCAGCTTGATCCCTCATAGATAGAGTTGTGGCCATGCTAGGCTGGTGGTTGCTTATGGCCGGGCTGGGATAGACTCCCGGTCTTGTAGTAGAGGTTGAGGAGGTTTCGCCCTCTGAGGCAGTTGTACCTTCCGCAGAAGTGGTCTCTTCTCTCTCGGCAGCATGTGCCTCTTGACCGGAGTCGGCTGATGCTTCCCCGATTGGCAGGAGAGGTGCTGAGGTTATTATTAGTAGGACTCCATTGGAGGGAGAGGTCCTTGTTTCTTCAACATCTTCGGCTTCGCTGCTGCAAGCCGTATCAAATTTGGCTTGAAGGGCCCCTTCTTCGACATAGACCTGCTCCCAGCATCGGCAAGGAATCACGGTCTCCGCTTCTTGACTTTCGGGCTGAGCCGGCTTAGCATATTCAGCTTCTACTGGGTATTCATCAAAAGTTTCCCCCAGTGGGCTACCTTCCGCATGGTAGAAGGTGGAGATGGTGTCCAGCTCGTATCACCCACTGTAATAATATTCTTCCAGGGTGAAGCCCAACCCCGGGTGCTGAGAGACGCGTCTCATTTTCTTATCCAGACTTGCGGGATACCACATCTTCTGGAAAGCTTCCTTGCTTTTCTGAGGCTGATCGGAGGGGATGTGCTGCTTCTGAAACATCCTGGCCATCCGACTGGTTGTGAATGCCAGACCCTTGACGGGGACTGACGGATTGCTTATATCTTCGGGGAGGCAGCAATCTGTGTCTTCCCTAGTAGGGTGCTCTTCAGCCGTATAGAACAAGCTGCTGGGTACATCTACCTGTGTCACCTCCCAAGTTTTGAAAGGCTCGACAGTGGGGTCATTGAGGCCGGCAATCGGCTTGGTGAGGCCGTCCGGGACTCCAATGTAGTTGTGCTACCGACCGACCTACACTTCATTAGCTTCAGGGTATAATGTTGGGGGTGCGATTCTGCCCACATCCCCGGATGCTGTGATATGAGAGACCACCTTGGGCTTGACGTATCCGCGCGGCGGTGGTGGATACCAATCGTCGCCGGATGCGTTCCTTGATGCCCGCTCAGGGGTCTTGGCTTCAGAGGTCCTTTGAGAAGGCCCCGCATATAGGTTGGCGTCCGCCAAGTGACATTTAAATACCTTGAACGGGTGGAGGTCCGCAAATATCCTCTCCTCCCTCCCTTGGAGACTATATTTGATACATTGGTGGAGTGTGGAAGGCACCACCATATTTTCATGCAACCATGGGCGGTCGAGAAGCGCGTTGTACGAGGTGCGGGAGTCGATGACATAGAACTGCACCATCGTAGTGAAATTTGCCAGGGTAAGTGTGAACTCTGCCACCCCCATCGACACTTCACATTTTTGATTGAAGCTGGCGACACGCATATCCCCGACTTTCTCGAGATGCACGTTGAAGTGGTGCCTCTCGTATATTCTATAGGGTAAAATATTGACAGCTGCACCGGGATCGACCAGAATTCTATTCAGCTCCCTCCCGTTCAGGTACCCTCTCATGTACAGCGGCCTGTTGTGGCTGATGGTGGGTAGCAGCATATCCTCTGGAGTGAAGGTCATGCTGGCTTCCGGCATTGTTTCAGCAAAGCAGGTCTCAAAATGAGCAGGCGTCTACAGAGCAGCGATGATTGCATGTCGAGTCTCTTCACTCAAAGAGAGGATCTCCCAGATTGTAAATCTAGCAGGGAGCTTCTTGAGTAGCTTCATTATTCAGCTCCCAGCTCGGACATTGGAAAGCTTCATCTCTTCAGCCCACCTGGGCTTGGGAGAGTCCTGAGTTGCGGCCCCTGACGGACCTGCTTCATCTGCCTCAGACTCGGCGCCTTTCTGGTTAGCACCGGATCCTTGATGTTCTTCATTAGCTACTGCGGGGCAAGCTCCATCTGTATTTGGAGCTTCGGCAGATTGTGCTGGTTGCGGGTGAACATTACCGGGTGCAGGGTTAGCCTCCTGGCAAGGCTACTTTCCCTTAGACATCTTCATGAATTCAAGAAATAAAGGGACTGCCTTACCCCCACTCTTGCTATATAGGCCTGGCGGAGGAGGGATCTGGACTCCCTTGACCTCTGGGGGAGGTGCCTTGTAGGGCTGCTCTCCCCTGAATATGATATTGTGGTTGGGTGGCGGCGGGCGCCCCCATTTCCGGCCTGACCGGGTTGCATGTGCAGCAGTTGCGGCCTCGGCCTTGCCTCCCCCAGCAAGGGGTGTGAAGCAAATTTCCTCTTCTTTCTCCTCTCCGGGTAGGTTGAAGAGTGCTGATAGAGTGTTATAGGAGACAGCCTGCACTTTATGGGCCTTAGCGGCCTTTCCTTTCTTCTTCTTTTGTTTCTTCCTCTTCCTTACTTTAGCAGGCGCCTGCCCCCAGAATAGACTTCCCTCCTTATCGGATGCTGCTTTAGCTTCCTCCTTTTGCTCGAGTGAGAGCTGCTCCAGTTCTTGCCATGGGACATGGTCCCGCACCAGCAAAGGCTTCAATTCGAGCTGCACGTACTCCTCTAGCCCTTCAATGAGGTTTTATAGTCGGCGGACCCCAGGATTGGTTTCCTTGACCACCGGCAGCGGAGTTTGTCTCCTCCGATTGTGTGTAGGTATCCTGATGGCTGCAGGTGGAGTGGTTCATGCAGGTGCTGCCACCGGCGGAGCGGGTCGTGGTGTAACACCACGGATATGTGCCCCCACTTTCGAGTGGGGTGCTTTCTTCATTTTGTGCTTCGCAGGGGCCTACTGCCATCCCTGCTGTTCCTTCGCGGGCTCCAAGAAATGAGTTTCATAAGTGCTCCGCATACTTGCTTCAGAGATCTCCTCGGGCAATGCCTGATATAGGGAGATCATGTTGACTCCTGCTCTTCTAAGAGGGGCTTCATGTGGCTGAGGAGGGTCCACTTTGTACTCTCCCAATTCTACTTCATTTTTCTTCACCATCCCTTCGATGATGTCCTTGAAAACATAGTAGTCTTCGATTGGATGCCCCAGCATCTGGTGGTAGGGGCAGAATCTTGGACTGTCCTTCTTTTTCATGTCCTCCGGCCTCTTTGGCTCTGGCAGGGTGACCACGCCATACTCCGTTACCCAGTCGAACAGAATCCGGGTCTTGTCCTTCGAAAAGGAGTAGGCTTTCTTCATCTTGTCTAGTAGCGAGGGACCTTATTTACCGTCTGGGACTTTTGCAGGCTGTGGGGTGACCGCCTTCATGCCTTTATCTTTCTGTTGTTCGAACGCCTTGATATCAAGAGCGTTCGCTTCTTTAGGCGCCGGGCGCAACTCCACTGCCTTGCCCTTCTAGGCTGTGCTGGCAGCTGATGTAGGGGCAGGTCTGGCCAGAAAGGCTTCCACCTCGGCCATGACATTGTTTAATCGGTCAAACAACCATATTTCCATCCCGATCATCTTTTCTAGAACCTCCCTCCTAAGGTTCTGTTTGCATATTTGTACAGCGTCCTCCTGATGCGGGGGCCGCTTGCACCTCATTCCGAGGTTCCTCCACCTCTTAATATAGTCAAGGGCTATCTCATCTGCCCTTTACTTTGTTGAGTAGAGTTCGGTCACTATGACCTCCCTTTCTATAACATGGAATCTTTCCCTAAACTTCCTCTGCATATCCGACCAGTCGTTGATCGACCCGGCCGGGAGGCTGGAGTACCATTCGAATGCGAGCCCCGTCAGCGAGGACCCGAAAAACTTTAGCAAGTATGACTCGTCGGTGGCTAGATCACCCATGATAGTCATATCATATGCAATATGTTCCTTCGGGGATCCCTTCCCGTTGAATTTGTCGAACTTGGGCAGCTTGTTGATCCCTGGGAGAAGCCGCTTGGCAGCATGGTGTTGCGGGTAAGGCACCCGATAGACATCGAATGCGACGTAGTCGCCTTCACTCTTTTCTGCGAGCTTCAGCTCGATCATTCTTTCCACCATCATCCGGTTCATGACCGTGGGGTCAACTGGCTCCGGATAGAAGTGTGTTGACTGCAAGTACGGGGTGACCAGAGTGGTTGCCTGTGGAGGACGCAGCAGTGGAGGTGCCTGGTACGCTTGAGGGAGCATCGGCGGCATCAGCGACTGTGACTGTGGTGGCCACTGCTGAGTCATCGCCATGCTTGGCTCTGACGACTGAGGCAAGGTGTAGAGTGGCGGAGGGTCGACATGACGAACCGCTCCCCGGGATGATTCACCCTGGACTTCGGGCGGCTTGGAAGCTGATGACTATTCAGTCTTCTCCATCAGCTGTTTCTTCAGTAAGTCTATCTCTTGCCGATATCTTTGAAGTAGCATCAGGACCGTTGGGTCCATAGTTGCCGTGCTGGGAATGGCTTCTGTTGCTTCCCCGGACGTACCCTCGGGCAGGATGTCGAGGAGGACGTCATCCTCTTCTTCCGCCATCACTACATTAGCGGTTAGAACAACAGCTTCATCATTCCACTGGTGGTAGACCAGGGGTTGTTTTCTTTTGGCTGTCGCCAGGAGCTCCCTTGCTGCCTCTGCTCTTCGAGTATTCGGCCCCGGCCTCGCGGCCAATTGAGCCAACTTGCGGGGGTCTTCGGGAAGTCCCCCGTATCGGCCGAGTATGCCAGCCATGTTGCAGGTGAAGACCTGCATCCTTCTTCTCTGTCGATGGACCCTTCTCTTAGCCCGATCTGGGAAGGTCAGCCTCTCGAACATAGAAGTCCTTCTTATATCCTCCCATCTAGGGGTGGCTTTATCGGCTTCGATCTCAAAGCCGTCATCATAGCCATTGTCGTCGACTGACGACATCATCATCTTTTCTCTTTCATCTTCTTCAACTGCCATTGATGAGCAGAAGTCTTCACTGGCTGCGACTGCTTGCATCAGCCGCTGCTGTCCAAGCGAGGGGTTGCCTAGCCCTCTGAAATAGTTCTTGACCAAATTGGTCATCTCTTCTCGACCCCGTTCTTGATGCAGCACGGGGGACAGTTGTCGACCTCCCGCAGGAGGGATGTAAGCTAGCCGAGCTCTGTCGACAGGTTGCCAGAATCTTCATCCCATAGCAGGGATGTCGGCTTGGTGGGCGCAGGCCCAGAAACTCTCGCGACGCGGAGGGTCCGCAACCACTTCTTCTTCTCTCGAGGCCAGGCCACTTTCCTCCCTTCCTTCCATTCCGTCGCGAGCAAGGCGGCGATGGACAGGTGCAGCTTGATGGACAGGCTAGGCCCTTTTGGGGATCCAGACCTAGTTAAATTTCCTTGGCTTGGGGGCCAACTTCTCTTGGCCGTCGTGGCCGGCTTCTTATCTTTCCGCCCTCCTTCCAGCGAGGGCTTGGAATGAGTTGTAGACGGGGACGGTAGGGATGACCCGGTCCGAGACTATCCGTGCGTCGCGCCCGTCGAGGAAGATGCGTACGCCACCGACCATCATGGATTTACCAGATTGCGATAGAGATCCGATAACCATGGCAGTACCTCTCCAGAGTTGTTTGCGCTAACGTCCTCCAGAGTTCTTGTTGACAGCATCGGGGTGGACCCTACGGACGGCATGGTGCACCAGGCAGCTGGTGACCAGAGTTGGACCCTTGGGTGAGTCATTGCAGCTTCGAGCCTTCAGAGGCTCCTCCTTTTTTGTAGCTCCCTCGACAGGCTCCGAGGTCTCTACCTCCAGCATGTCTACGAAGGCTAACCCCAAGAAGTTGGGGAAGCCAACAGTGGCAGGGAAGCTGCCGAACACCGTGGGCACCGCCAGGTACCCTTGCACGTGACCCACAATGATCGACGGGCCAAAACCAACGCCAGTCAATCCAGTGGTTGTCGTCATTGTTTGCCTGAAAAGACCAACAAATCGACGATCAGTAGCCTTTGGGAGGGTCTCGAAGCCCAAGCATCTCGGCAAAGAGATGAAAGGTGACACTGGTCCCACCGGGCGTGCCAGACTTGTTTGACCAATGTTTTGGTTGTCTATTATCACTTAGGTTTATTTGGTTTATTGCACGTGTCGATCAACCAATTAACTAACCGGTAGTTAACTGACTGATTGACTATGCAGGCGTGCCAGTCACGTGCGTGACGAGTTTATTGCGTGCTCATTCTGACCCGTGTCAGGCGAGAGTGAGATTCGGTCGGGACTAGCAGTCTGCCATACCATAAAGGCTATGGCGTTAATTACATCCCCCACGAGGAGGGAAAACCTTTGATTAATTGCCGAGATAATGGGCTGTCGAGGCCGGAATAAATGATGCAGAGGATGCGAATGATCATGCAAGATGCTATGATCTACCATGCACGGTTTATTAGGGCGGACCCTCAGTACATGGCGGAGGACTTAGGCCCGAAGACCACCATCACGCGTAGCAAGAGCTTCCCGTCGGACGTTGCCCGGCTTTCTGCTCATGTCATTTGATATACCGAGGGCTCGTGCACTCAGGCATACATTGATGTGGCATGAATGCTTAGACTAAAGCATGATGATGAAGTTATGAGAATCGCTAATTCAGGTTTTAAACAAACCAATTTATTCAATTTATTGATTACAGGGTTTATTTGATTCTATTATGGACACTGGAAATCACCCCGGAGGCGAGGAGAGGATTGAAACGGCACGATGACGCGATTCAGAACGAAACCGGCGCGATACGCATATGTATAGGGTTTAAAAGGGCGCAGGAACTGTAGGAATAGGTTAAAACGGCGCCATGGGGCGTAGGTGTAGGGGGGGGCCTTAAAACGGCGCGCCCCTTTGAGGGCGCGCCGTAATAGGGAGCGCCGTTTCAAGGCGCGCCCTATTAAGGCACGCCAGTTTTCGGTGACGTCGGTTCAGCCCCATTTCATAGAAACCGAGGTTTTATTGGTTTGTTTTCAGATTTATTAAGATGTTTTAAAAGATTTTGAAGCTTTAGTGAGTCAGTAATTCATCGAATCTGTCCCGGGCTGTCTGGAAGTCAAGTCATAGGCTCGCGCGAGGTTCGTACTTGAGCGCGGCGATTGTTCCGAGTTAGGCCGATTTATTAAGTTAGTTTATTGAATAGCTTATTTAACTCATTCGAGCCAAAATTTCGGCAGCATCTCCTCATCCCGGAGGATTTTTCAGGGAGAAGCGGGGAGTACTCACATGGCGGAGCAACCCCCAAAAGTCGGGTGGCACAACGGCGGCCGGCAAACTCGGACGGATAGGAGAACCCCAAGGGCTAGCCTACTAGGGGCACCAAGTCCGTGGGTGGAGAGTAGACGGATAGTGCGACTCATAACCGGAGCGGAGACCCCGAGGGCTAGCCTGCGAGGGGCACGCGACCCGAGTCAGTACCACGTCTAAGTCGGGACGACCGATTGAGAGGGAAAACCCCGAGGGCCAGCCTACTAGGGGCACCCGTCTCACGGCCACCACAAGGTCCGTCAAGGACTGTGGATTTGGGTATATTGGGATTAACCCGTTTAATGTTCACTCGTTAATCCATAAGAGTACTCGTCACTGAGAGACGGTCCCATGTGGACAGAGTGGAAGCACAGTGAATCTGGGGAATGTTCCCCTCTCCCCGGTCACCTAATTTCCTCAAAGAGATGGTAATACGGCGCGGTTGCGAAACATACACAGTTAGCATAT
Organism: Amorphophallus konjac; assembly: GCA_022559845.1. Taxonomy (NCBI): domain Eukaryota; kingdom Viridiplantae; phylum Streptophyta; class Magnoliopsida; order Alismatales; family Araceae; genus Amorphophallus; species Amorphophallus konjac. Next base: position 209,831,302 of record CM040128.1, on the reverse strand, counting down.
TAATTATGATAGCCATAGATATATGTATATGCGTAGATATATATATTCACAGGTGGATAGAACGGTTATCGAGTTAGCATTCAGAAGAGAATGATGCGGCGTATAGGGACTACCTCATCTCCTTTTGCTCATGGTCAAGAACAGGAGGGGGATAAGAGGTCAGGCTCAGAATCGACCAGAGATACGCACATATGTGTACGCCTCCGGCGACGAAACCTTTGGCGTTCAAGCGGAAGAGAACCCCGGGGAGAGGGGGGATTAATGTAGCCCACAGCGTAGCCGGGCATGTTGGCGTCGGAGAAGACGAACCGCAGAAGTCATTCGCACAGGGTAAATGCACAAATAGGGAGAAGATGAATGGGCAGAGGAAGGTAAGGACGGCTCCGAGTGAAACTTATTTCGTTCATTATCTTAAGCATAGTGGATGGGGGATGTACATATGTATCATCCTATCACGGCGCCGGCCAAGAGAAGAATGCGCACAGGGGAAGATGGAGAGGTGATGCGAAGATGAAGATAGCAAGCATTAAACCCCTTAACCGTTGATATATTCATTCGTTGCATAAAAGAAAGTCGTACAGGACTCAATCCGGCACCGGCGTTGTCGCACGGTCGCCATTAACATCGGATGAAAGAAGCAATCGAAGGAGGAACAACAGAGACGGTGAGAGGGGGGAATGGGCTCCTATCATCGCCCTCCCCTCCTCCTCCATTTAAATCGCAGCTAAAGGCAAGTGAAATGGGTGAGGAAAATGACGGGAATACACCACGATGACCCACCTAAAACCAATGGAGCAGCGCTTCCCTTCTCCGACAGCGGGAGCTTCGAGCAGAACCGAGAATGGCGGCGGCAGTGGAGAACCAGAAACCCTTCTTCCCCAAGCAAGCCCCTTAGACTCGTCACTCTGATTGGTGGCTCTCGAATCTCTTCTCTCCTCTGTTGTTTTTCTCTCGTCGAATGTTCTCTCCTTTTTTTTTCACCTCTCTTCTCCCCCCCTCCTTTTTTATTGGTCGAATGAGGTGTTGCTTTTATAGCAACCAATTAATCCGGCGCCACAGGGGGCGCGCCGGATTTAGTGGCGCCAGGGATAAACGTCCCCCAATTGTTTTGGCGCGCCGGATTTGGTGGCGTCGGATCAAGGGGCGCCAGTGACCTCTTGTGCGTCGATTTAGCTTGTTCGCTCGACGCAGGCTAGCCGATGGGTCTGGGGATGGTTCCGGAAACCCTCGTGGACTCTTCCTTTCACAATGGTCCTTGGAAAACCTTGACGGGGCATTGACGAAGCTCTTGGTACGGCGTACGACCTCAATCCGAACTCCGTGTGTGTTTGGCTTGATCACGCGGGTTTCCCGCTGACACGGCCTTCGGCACTATGATTTGTGCTTCTGGCTCAGCTTGACTCATGCCTGGAGCTTCCTTGTGGGATGATATGACATCTGAGACAATTCTGCCTTGACCGGCGATCATTCGGCCCCTAATGGACCCTGGGGTGATCGGGACCTTCCACTACCAGAGCCTCCGGTTCCTTGTTATGAAGGACCGTTGGCGTTCTTCCTCCTTAGGAGAGTCTTCATTCAGGTGGCGAGCCACCGGGTAGACCGTCGTCATTGGTCGGGCGATGGGTGTAGGGTAGCGGCACGACGGAGTCAATGCTGGATCATTAGGCAGACTTGGTCGCACTGCCGGTTGGTTGTGGATTCATCTCGACTCTCCTGAGGTGAAGTCCCCGGTGTTCGTCCCAAGTGACTCGAGGCTCTGGCAACTTGAGAAGTCTTCTGACTTAAGCATAGGAGGGTCTTCCCCGGGGATTCATCCCTGGGCACCTCTGACTAGTTTCCCTTCTTGTAGTTCATACTTCAAGGATACGTGGTTATCTTCCTCCCCGCTCAGAGTAGCGTGAGATCGCCCCTCTTCGGGTTCCATAGGTGATTGTTAAGAAATCCACTGGCACGCCCGCACCCTGTCCGACCACCCTATCTCCCAGTCACCCCGGTTTCATTCACACCGAATGAATAGCCACCCAGCTCGTAGACCGTTGTTATCGTCTGTTAACTCCCAGAAACCTCCCGTGCAAGTTGATCCCTCTCGGCTTTCTGTAAAAGGCGAGTGTACGGTACTACCGTGAGAAGCATACGGCTACAAAGGAGAATATTCTGAGATAACATAAACTCCCTTATTTGCCTTTATCGCTTTTTTCCCCTTCTCACCGCGGTCACTGACTTCCCTTTCTCACCCCTAGGAAGACTACGAAAATAGTCATCCAGAACAGACTATGTGCAGAACCATTGGGCAAGTCGACCCAGTCAGAACCGCAAGTCGACTTGGAGGCCTAACAAAACCTATCCTCCTCAGACCCATTCAAGGATAGGTCAATCTAGGTTCCCTAGAATGTTCAATTCATTCTTTGCTCCTTGGGCTAACAAGAGGAACAACAAATCAAAATTTATGAATAACTTTAACTACTTCAATGATTCTAAGTTGACTAGACAGGGTTCATTCACAAAGGTTCAGAATATCACTTAGAAACCCAAAAATAGTGAAAAGTCCCTATCTAAAAGATAGATTTGGATTCCAAAGTGCGTACTTTCTTGCTTGGAAGAAATAAATGGTCTGACGGGACCCAAATGTGCCTGGGTTCCAAAATCTCCTGTTTAATTCGTTTTGTAGGAATGCCTTGCACCCTTACATAATAGGTGCTATCTCGATAACGGCTGTTCAAGGCACATGACAGGGGACAAGAGCAAATTCTATTTATTGGTTGAAAAAGAGGCTAGACATGTCACCTTTGGAGGGAACAATAAAGGTAAATTCATCGGGACAGGTAAGATAGGTAAGAATACTTCCAATTGTATTAAAAATGTGTTGGTAGTCGAAGGTTTAGAGTACTACCTGCTTAGCATTAGTCAACTTTGTGACAAGGGACATAAAATAATCTTTGATTCTCAGAACTGCAAGATAATGGAGCCTAACTCCAACTCAATCAAGTTTGCTGGCAGAAGAGTCAATAGTGTGTATATGGTAGATCTAGATGATCCTGCTCATGTTGATCTCTGTCTAACAGCAAATAAAGATGACTTAGGTTGGCTTTGGCATCGTAGGTTAGGACATGCTAGTTATAGTGTCATGCATAAATTAGTTAAGCATAGCATGGTCAGAGGATTGCCTGAAATTTCTTTCAAACACAATAATAAAATATGTGATGCATGCACCCAAGACAAGCAGACCAGAAAACCATTCAAAAATAGAATTGAAAATCAATCTTCAAGGCCATTGGAACTTGTCTATATGGACCTGTTTGGACCCACAAGGACATCAAGCTTGAGTGGTAAATGATATGGGTATGTTCTGGTAGATGATTTTTTCTAGATTTACATGGGTGTTTTTCTTCTCACATAAAAGTGATGCTTTCAGTGAATTTCAAGCATTCTTCAACAAAATAAAGCAGGATGGTAAGTTCCAAATTAGTTCAATTCTATCTGACCATGGTGGAGAATTTGAGAACACTGATTTTGTTACTTTTTGCAGCAATCATGGCATAATGCACAGGTATTCATCTCCAAGGACTCCCGAACAAAATGGGATTATGGAAAGAAGAAACAGAACATTAGTAGAGATGGCCAGGACGATGTTGGTGGAGAGTCACCTTCCAAGGAAATTCTGGGCAGAGGCGATCAATACTGCGTATTGCATTGTAAATCGTGCTATGGTAAGACCGTCTATCACAAAGACTCCTTATGAGATTTTCAAAGGTAAAAAGTCATCACTTTCTTATTTCAAAGTCTTTGGGTCCAAGTGTTATATACATAACAATGACAAGAAAGACTTAGACAAAATTGAACCCGAGCGAATTAGGCATATGTGTAGGTTATTCAGATCACTCAAGGGCATATAGAGTCTTCAATGTCAAGGACCAGGTTGTAGAAGAATCTCCTCACTTTACCTTTGATGAATTGAATGATGCTTCTGATATTGATAATTCTTGCAGGGAAAATGATGATGGAGAATTTGTGGAGTCAAAGAATGAACAAGAAGCCCAAATTGAAGAGACAAGGCCTAGTGGAGACCCAGGTGAATCAAGTGGATAGAGGGTCAGTCCTACTGATGAAGGTGACAATCTCACAAATGTAAGAGTGCTTAAGGACCATCCTTTAGACAACATAATTGGTAGGTTGAATGATCCTCCTAGAACTAGGTCTCACTTTAGAGTAGTTGAAGAACCAGACCAATTAGCACTTGTCTCTCAAATTGAACCAAAAAATGTAGAGGAAGCCATGAAAGATGAATTCTGGATTATTGTCATGCTCGAAGAATTAAATAAATTTGAATGAAATAAAGTGTGACATTTAGTTCCTAGACCCACTTCACATTCTGTCATTGGTACTAGATGGGTCTTTAAAAATAAATTGAGTGAAGAAGGTAAAATTGTGAGAAATAAAGCCAGATTGGTAGCAAAGGGGTACAATCAAGAGTTTGGTTTGGATTTTAAGGAATCATATGCCCCTGTTGCTCGGTTAGAGGCCATTAGAATCTTACTTGCATTTGCATCATCTCATGGAATAAAATTGCAGCACATGGACGTCAAAAGTGCTTTTCTAAATAGTCTAATAAAAGAGGAAGTATAAGTAGAGCAACCTCCTAGTTTTGAATGTATTGATTTTCCTAATCATATTTTCAAACTGGACAAAGCTTTGTATGACTTGAAGCAGGCACCGCGTGCCTGGTATGATCGGCTAAGCACCTTCCTCACAAGAAAAGGCTATTCCAGAGGTAAGGTAGATCAAACACTATTTACTAAGACACAAGGTAATGATATTCTCATTGTTCAAATTTATGTTGATGACATAGTGTTTGGATCTACTAAACCTAAAATGTGCAAAGACTTTGCTAACCTTATGACCAAGGAATTTGAAATGAGCCTTGATAAATGCTATATTTCATATCATAAGTTATATCACATTTATCATCTTTGAGCATTAAAATGAATAAAGTTATGCATTAATATGAATTAATTTCATTCTCACCATTATTTGAGTCTTCATGCATTTTATCATGTTTTGGAGTTAAAATGACCATGTGAGAATTATTCATGAATTTACACAATTATTTAGAAATCATTTTTTGGATGAATTACATTGATATTATGAATTTTTGCATTTTCAGGGAATAGCGACTAAGCTCAGGGCACTATTTAATGAACGCCCTTTTGCACGTGCGCATCTTAAGTAAACAGCGACAGTGTCACGGGCGTCAATTCATTTGATCAGAAAATAAAAAGAAAACGGAAAAGTTTGAGCGACAGCTTCAAGGGCGCGTATTCAGTAAGAAGCGACACAAGACCAGGCGTTAATTAATTTGAAGAAAGAAAGACAAGTAATTAGTGCCCAAGATGTAGTCGCTAATTATTGAAAGAACGCCCATATGAACAGTTGTCAATTCTTATTTTATGAAAAATGAGGAAAATAACAAATAAGGAAATCAAAGAAATAACGCCCGAGTGAAGGGGCGCTACTTCAAGGAATGACGCCCTAGCTGAAGTGGCTATTTCAAGTTGAACCAGAAATGGCAACTGCAGTTTCCCGATCGAAGTCTCCTTCCAATTTTCAAGCTTATCTAAGCCATATTCAAAGAAAGGAGGACTCCAAGGACGGAAGGAAGTCTAAATGGATCAAGTTGTACTGTTGGAAACTGGTTTTTAGATGAAATTGGGAACCCACGATCGTGGAATGGTTCTAAACCCTATAAATAGGATGATGTGTTCGGTCATGAGAGAGAGCTAGTTGGAGGTCCGCCGTAGGGATTGATTTTGAAGCTTTTCCTTTCATCTTTTGTAGTTAAGTTCTTCTTCAACGTTTTTTATTTTTAAGTCTCCTACAAATTCTTCTTCATCATCTTTTTCTAGTTCTCTACTGTTTTTAATCTATTCTCAGTTTTTCAAGCATCTATCTCTGCGCTTTTACTGTTAATCCGATTTTTATAAACTCTGTTCTTTCTCATTTTTCTCCCCCTTCTGATCCTCATCTCTCTATGTGTTTTTCACAAAAGTTGTGCATTTTTGAAAGTTCTTCAACTTCTTATTCTACCACTTCTTCCAAATCTTCACCATTTTCAAGTTACAATCAGTTTTTCAAAGTTCAATTTTTTTAGGTTTACTATTTATCCGCGCGGCTACTCTCTGGTTTTTCATGTTTTTCTCCATCTTCCTCTCGTTTTTAAACTCTGAGGTCTTCACCAATCTTCTTTCTCTTCTCATCCTCTACAACTTTGCTGTTGTCCATTTTTCTTAATTCTCATCGATTTTTAAGTTATTTCTCCTCCAATCTCTCTCTGTTTTAAACTTTAATTTTTTTTACTGTGTTTTCTATTTTATCACCCACCGTAGCCATCTCTTCCTCTCTTTTCACAACACACATGCTTTTGTTTTAATTTTATTCTTCTTCCTCCACCTTTTCATCTCCCTCTCCTATATTTCATCCACACATCCCTTTGACGGATTCTCTTTCAATTGGTCCTCTCACGGCGTCGACATTCAAGGCGGGGCGATCTTCATCCAAGGCTTGGCAAGGAGGCGGCGTTATTCTTTATTCATTGGCTATATTTTCTTCTCTTTTCTCTTTGATATTCCTAAGTTGTAATTTTTATTTCATAGTGTGACTTTCCACTATCATCTTAATGAAATTCATCATTTGAGTAAATTGTGGTCTTTTCTCTCTCTATCTCTTCCAAATTCTTTTCTTAAACCCTCTCATATTCTTTAATTAGTTTTCTTGCACTTTATTTTCCTTATTTTCAATCTCACTCAAAATTCGATTTTCAAAGCATAAGGTGTTTTTCCAACTTGTTCTATAAGGATTTTTCCTCCTCGTGAGATCGACTCCACTTACCACTACGCATTTGATTTTTATATCTTGAAAAGTGAGTGAGTGCGATTATTTTGAAATTATGACACGACTTTCTTAACGACACTAGTCGGTGCGCATCAATTTTTGGCGCCGTTACCGGGGAGGAAATTAATTTTTATGTTGGGAAATTCCTTGTATTTAATTTATATATAGTTTTACTTATTTTTCTATTTTTTATTTTACAGGAAAAATCATAAAATCATAAAATCAAAAAAATTACAGAAATTCGGGCCTGCATATTCTCAACAAATAATCTGTCGTAGAAAATCAGAAATTCTGGGAAATTTAAGCGTCACTAAAGGTTAGTATACGTAGGAAAAGGGTCCATTTTGTGAAATTCTGAAAAATTCCAAAAAATTCTAAAATTTTTAATAAAATCATAAATACAAAAAATACAAAAAAATGCTTTTAGATTTTCTTTTGCAGTAATTTTGCATATTGTTTGGTATTTTTAGTTGATAGTTTCTTTTCTTCATATTTCTTCTCAAAAATTCAAAAAAAATCTGAAAAATTCTCTGAAAAATAAAAAAATAATAAAACAGAAAAACAGAAAAAATTTATTTCATACTAGCATATCTTCATCTTAGTTGTATTATTTTCATGCATTTTATATTTTAGTTGATTTCTTATTCACTTGCATCATTATTTGAAAAAAAAATTTCTTTTCTCATCTATTTCCCCTTCTTAAGGGCATTAGGATCTTTACACCCCTCTTGGATTTGGAAGGATACTCCATTGAGCATTCTGTCTCTTTGGACTTGAAATTTCATTTCTAGGACCTCCATAAGTCTCCGCACCCCTGGATTCCCTCACGGACGCCGGGCCGGTTGTAGCGCGAAGCACCTTAGAGTTAGAGTGCCCTTAGAAGGTTTTCCATAAAAATTAAAAAAAATCATCATTCTTGCATTCATATAGTTAATCCTTGCATTTGCATAGTCTAGTTAACTCATAACCCATTCATATAGGGATTCATTGCATTTAAAAAAAATCATCATTGCCTTTTGGGCCCTTTGCATTGCATGCAAGGTAGGAGATCCCTCCACCCTCATTTGATAGGACCCATTAGTGAAGTTTAAAGGTTAGTGCATTCTAAGTCCCAACCCCAACCTAACATCATGGAGAATCAAAATCAAAATTAACAAGTGCAACAAGCCCCCAAGCAAATGAAGGATTATTTCATACCGAACCAACATCAACCATCCTTCTATGTTCAAGCACCTTAGAACCAGGTGGTTCATTATGAGATTAAATCCAGCACCATTCAGATGTTGTCATCATTTTATGGTAACCCTAATGAAGATCCATACAAGCATCTAGATGAGTTCCTCCAGATCTGTTCAACTGTCAAAATCTAGAACTTCTCGGATGATGCCCTTAAGCTTACCCTCTTCCCATTCTCCCTTAAGGACAAAGCTAAATATTAGTTGGGAGCCTTGGGTAGAACAATAGACACATGGGGAGAGATGCAAAAAGAGTTCTTGATAAAATTCTACCCCATTGGTAGGACTAATATCATGAGAAGGGCCATCACTAGATTTACACAAAATTATGGGGAGCAAATTCATGAGGCTTGGGACAGGTTGAAAGATCTATTGAGAAAATGTCTCCATCATGGCCTATGTAGATGGCAAATCGTGCAAGCATTTTATGAGGGATTAACGGAAAACTATATACAAATGGTAGATGCCTCATGTGGGGGGGCTTTCATGAGTAAAAGTGAGGATGAAGCTTATGATTGGTTTGAGATGTTGAGTCAAAACTCTATTAGTCATGCTTCACTTTCTTCCTATGAAAGAATGATTGGATCTTCCAAGAAGGGTGGGCTATATGAAGTCAAAAGTCAAAGAGAGTGGGAGAATAGGATGGATATTAATGCGCTTGCTCAAAAGTTGAATAAAGTGGACTTGTTGGCGCAAAGGATGGAGAAGGTAGATTTGGTAGCACAAAAGCTAGATCAATTATTATCCATGAATAAACAAGAACCTTCTTTTCCTTATATCCAACAAAATCAACCTTTCTCAGATTCAAACCTTCAAGAACTTTGTGCTTTATGTTCTAGCCCAAATCATGCTGTCATTGATTGTCCCACGGCGGTCCAATTTCCCCCATTTATCCAAGAACAAGTCTTTGCTGCTCAGAGAGTCTCCAAGCCTAATTATGATCCATATTCCAATACTTACAACCCGGGCTGGAGAAATCACCCAAATTTTTCTTGGAAATCGCAACAAGGACCATCTACTCAAGTCAATCCCTCAATTCCTAAACAATCTTTTCAAGTTCCGAACCAGTCTCACCAACATCTTCAAACCCCTTTTCAATATAATCAACAACAACAACTTCCATTTCAACAACCATCGTTCCATCATGCTCAGGCCCCATATCAACAAGCTCTATCATTCCAGGACCAATATAATCAATTTCCATCACATCGTTATCAACCTCAAGTCCCATTTCAAGCTCCTTATCAACCGCCTCCTCAACCCCCTCAGTCTCATTTTGAGGATATATTTGACCAACTTCAGCAACTTATTCTTTCTCAGTAACAATCAATTGCTAAGTTAGAAGGTCAAATAGGTCAGCTGGCGGCAAGTAATATAAGGGGAGATGTTGGGCAGTTACCTAGTCAACCCATAGCTAATCCCCGCAATCAACAACCTCCGGGTTTCCAGCAAAGAGCTCCCATTCTTCCTCCTCCCAATCAGCCCAATCAACCTCAGCCTCCCCCTCATGTCGTTCCTCAATTCGAGAATGCCAAAGCTATCTCTACCCTTAGGAGTGGTAAGGTTCTCAATGATCCATATCAGGCTAAGGATGTGGGTGGTAGTTCGGGCCAAGATGCCCAAGAAGAGGAGAGTGATAATGAGGAAGAAGAGCCAATAATTGTTCAAGAGAAAAAGAAGCCGGATGGGGAGAGAAGACAATGGACAAAGGAAAGGTCAAGGTTGATGAAGGTTTTCAAGGATATGTTCCTAAGGTCCCTTTTCCGGATGCATTAAAACCAAAAGGTCAAAAGAAACCGGTTCAACAAGAAGAGATGTTGGAATTGTTTAAACAAGTCAATATTAATATTCCACTCTTGGATGCTATTAAACATGTGTCGGTGTATGCCAAGTTTTTAAAAGAGCTTTGTACACCAAGAAGGGAGCCGAAGGCGGCAACACAGAAGATCCGTCTATCTGAAGATGTTAGTGCTGTTTTAATGAATTCTTTACCAAAGAAGTTGAAGGATCCTGGTGCTCCATTAATTTCATGTGATATAGGTGGGGTGACATTTGATAAAGCTTTGCTAGATCTTGGAGCTAGTGTTAATTTGTTACCCACCTGCATTTATGAGCAATTTGATTTAGGGGAATTGAAGCCCACTTCTATTATCCTTCAACTGGCGGATCGGTCTGTTAAGACACCAAAGGGTTTGTTGGAGAATGTGATAGTGAAAATTCATGAATGCTATTTCCCAGTGGACTTTTTAATCTTAGATATGGCCTCATCCCAAGAGTTAAAGCATACACCAATCATTTTGGGACGCCCGTTTTTGGCTACGGCGAAGGCCAATATTAATTGTGCCACTGGGATGATGGATATTACCTTTGGAGGAGAGAAGGTCTCATTGAATGTTTTTAAAGCTTCACAATACCCGGATCATGAGGGAGAATATAATGTCATTGATATTTTTGAGGAAATGATTGAAGAATGTCCAGATATGAATGAGAATGTGATTGAAGAGGGTAGTTTGCTTCAGGATTCACCTCTTTCTTATTCTAGTGTGGAGCCTCTTCCTCCATTAAGATCTGAACCAGTTCTTCCATCTCTTGATCAGCCGCCCTTTTTGGAACTTAAACCTCTGCCGGACTCGTTGAAATATGCTTATCTAGGCCTAGATCATACCTTGCCTGTAATCATTGCTTCTAATCTTACCTCTGCTCAGGAATCTAAACTCTTAGAAGTTCTTAAGGAGCATAGGGGGGCGATAGGGTGGTCTGTGGCAGATTTGAAGGGTATAAGTCCGGATGTTTGCATGCATTATATTTACTTAGAGGACAATGCCAAGCCGAGCAGAGAGATGTAGCGTCGGCTGAATCCAAATATGAAGGAAGTTGTGAAGAAGGAAGTTGTTAAGTGGTTAGACGCTGGGATAATTTATCCCATTTCTGACAGTAAATGGGTCAGCCCGACACAAGTTGTTCCTAAGAAGTCGGGGCTGACTGTGGTTGTAAACGAGAAAGGAGAAGAAGTGCCGATGCGATTACAGACGGGATGGAGGGTTTGTATTGATTACAGGAAATTGAATTCAGTTACAAAGAAAGATCATTTTCCACTCCCGTTTGTTGATCAAATTCTGGAGAGACTGGCTGGGCAACAATATTTTTGCTTTTTAGATGGTTATTTCAGATATAATCAAGTTGCTATCTATCCGGAGGATCAAGAAAAAACCACTTTTATGTGCCCCTATGGCACGTTTACTTTTAGAATGATGCCTTTTGGGCTTTGCAATGCTCCCGCCACCTTTCAGCGGTGTATGATGTCGATATTTTCTGACATGGTGGGAGAGACTTTGGAAATTTTCATGGATGATTTCTTAGTGTTTGGTGATTCATTTGCGGGGTGCTTGGAAATTTTGACTCAGGTTTTGAAAAGGTGCAATGAATCCAATTTGGTGTTAAGTTGGGAGAAGAACCACTTTATGGTGAGAGAAGGTATAGTTTTAGGCCATATAATTTCGGAGAGGGGAATAGAGGTCGATAAAGTCAAAGTAGACTTGATTTCTAATCTTCCTCCCCCTACATCTGTTAAGCAAATAAGATATTTTCTTGGCCATGCGGGTTTCTATCGCATATTTATGCAGAACTTCTCCACCATTGCTCGGCCCCTCACACAGTTGCTTGCTAAAGATACTCCATTTCATTTCGATGATTCTTATCTCAAGGCCTTTAATTCTTTGAAAGCGGCCCTTACTCAAGCTCCGATTCTTCAATCTCCAGATTGGTCGCTTCCTTTTGAGATAATGTGTGATGCCTCGGACTATGCTGTTGGAGCTGTCCTAGGTCAAAGGATAGATAAGAAGCCCGTGGTAATCTACTACGCGAGTCGCACCCTCGCTGATGCTCAGTTGAATTATACCACCACGGAAAAGGAACTGCTAGTTGTTGTTTTTACCTTAGAAAAATTTCGATCATATCTTTTATGGGCTAAGGTTATCATCTACTCTGATCACACTGCTTTAAGATATCTGCTTTCCAAGAAGGATGCTAAGCCCCGTCTCATTCGTTGGATTTTATTGTTGCGAGAATTTGATTTAGAAATAAGAGACAAGAAGGGGTTAGAAAATGTAGTTGCTGATCATTTATCCAAGATAGTGATCCCTGAAAATACTCCAATGTCCGATTCTTTTCCCGATGAGCAGATTCTTTCCATCTCTCATTCTTCCACTCCTTGGTATGCTAATATTGTTAGCTACCTGGCGGTAGGTCAGATCCCGGGAGGGTGAACTAAGCAGGAGAAGGATCACTTCTTTTCTAAGATAAAACACTATTTTCGGGAGGACCCAGAGTTGTTTCATACGGGTCCCGATCAGATTATAAGAAGATGTGTCCCAGAAGAAGAACAACAATCAGTATTGAATTTTTGTCATAATCTTGCTTGTGGGGGACACTTCTCTAGAAAGAAGACAGCGGCTAAAGTATTGCAAAGTGGATTCTATTGGCCCACTTTATTTAAAGATGCTTATGAATTTTCTAAATCATGTTTGAGATGCCAAGCTGTGGGCAATATTTCGAAGAGAGATATGATGCCGCTAAATCCCATTATGGTGGTTAAAATTTTTGATGTTTGGGGAATATATTTTATGGGACCGTTTCCATCTTCATTTGATAATGAATATATCTTGGTGGCGGTCGATTATGTTTCCAAATGGATTGAAGCCATTGCTACTAGGACAAATGACCATAAGGTGGTTATGAAGTTTGTGAAGAAGAATATCTTTTCTAGGTTTGGTTGTCCTAGGGCTATAATTAGTGATGGGGGTTCTCATTTCACTCATTTTCAATTCCGAGCTTTACTTCGTAAGTATGGTATCACTCACAAGCTTGCTACCCCTTATCATCCCCAAACTAGTGGTCAGGTTGAAGTTTCTAATAGGGAGATCAAAAATATTTTGCATAAAACTGTTAGGCCGGATAGAAAAGACTGGTCTGAGAGACTAGATGATGCATTATGGGCCTATAGAACTGCATACAAAACTCCCATTGGTATGTCCCCTTACCGTCTCATTTTTGGAAAAGCCTGCCACTTGCCAGTATAATTAGAGCACTAAGCATATTGGGCCATAAAATATGTTAATTTTGATTTAACTCAAGCTGGGTCCCAAAGTGCCTTTCAATTGAATGAACTGGAGGAACTAAGGAACGAAGCCTATGAAAATGCGAAGATTTACAAAGCTAAAACCAAAGTATTTCATGATAAGCACATTCACAGAAAGAGTTTTCAAGAAAATCAAAAGGTTTGGCTTTTTAATTCAAGGCTGCGTTTGTTCCCTGGTAAATTGAAATCCAGATGGGATGGGCCATTTGTTGTTGTTAAAGTATTCGACCATGGAGCTGTTAAACTTTTAAATCCTCAAAATGGTCACATTTTTACTGTCAATGGCCAAAGGTTAAAACCTTACTTGGAGAATGAACAGTTAACTGCAAAAGAATCAATTGCTTTATGTGATTTGGAGTAATTATTTGTGAGCCTTCATGCGTCTGGCTGAAGACGGAAAACTTAGCGCTTCTGGGAGGCAACCCAAGGTTTTTGTTATTTGATGCTTTTTGTTTCAGTGTGTTTTAGTTATTAGATTCAAGCCAAGGAGAGGAAGTTGTCGCCAAAGGAGGTTCTGCCCCGCACGCCAGGTTGTCTCTTTCCTACTCATCAAACTTCACGGTTACATTGTTCTTTCATTTCAACTTTACATGCCATTGAGGACAATGCCATTCAAGTTGGGGGGGAAAGGGTAGAAAAATTTCATTGCATATAGTACAATCTGGTAGGGATTTGGTATGAATTCTTGCATATCATTTTTTGTAAATTTGCATGAAAGTGAAAAGATGAAATCCCCGACAGAGTTTTATTAATTCATTCTTGAATTAAAAGTAATTCTGGATTAGAAAAGACTAGGAAAAGGTTGAAGGAAAATTAAGTGCGATCTAGCCATGGAAAATCGATATAAGAATCTTTTTAAAGGTCATGCGCACTATCAGAAAAAATATTCACTATGCACTCTGATGAAGCAAAATAAGACAAGCCCTCTGTTATTTTGGGTACTATATCTGATACTCTGCATTTCTTGAGGAGGAGATCTATTTCAAGAAAAAGTTTTCTGCCAAGTTTTATAGAAAAAAGAAAAGAAAATGCAAAGGTATATTGTTGAAAAAAAAAGAGAAATGGTGAAATAGAAAGATCATGCCATGAAAAATGCCCCTGATCTGAGTAACCGGACCTGCTTCACCTAAGACGTGTTGAGGTTCGCGCAAAAAGGTGAAGGATAGTGCAGCATCATGGTTGTGCAAATGAAAAAAAGAGAGAGAGAAAGTTCCAAAGGGACAAAAGAAAAAGGCAGACAAAAGCTAGTATGCTTAAATGATCTGATCTAAGAGGTGCAGGGTTGAAATGTATTTACTTAGAATAACAAATGAAGGATGTAATTGTCTTAACTGTAGATTTGGAATTACACATGCACAAGTGCTATTGAACTTTGATTTGTATTCTTAAGTCATGTGCTTTAATTTCCAATCTAAGGCAAGTATAAGCATTGATGATTCTGGACTCCTAATCTTTGGTTAATTCTATGAAGGGAGAGCTGGATATAAGAGTATGATCTTTGTAAACTCTTGTTGGTCCTTAATTTTGATTTAATTGTATTACTAAGGGACTAGCAATGAGAAAGTTGGGGGGTGTGATAAATGATATATTTCATATCATAAGTTGCATCACATTTATCATCTTTGAGCATTAAAATGAATAAAGTTGTGCATTAATATGAATTAATTTCATTCTCATCATTATTTGAGTCTTCATGCATTTTATCATATTTTGGAGTTAAAATTTCCATGTGAGAATTATTCATGAATTTGCATAATTATTTAGAAATCATTTTTTGGATGAATTACATTGATATTATGAATTTTTTCATTTTCAGGGAATAGCGACTAAGCTCAGGGCGCTATTTAATGAACGCCCTTTTGCACGGGCGCATCTTAAGTAAACAGCGACAGTGTCACGGGCGTCAATTCATTTGATCAGAAAATAAAAAGAAAATAGAAAAGTTTGAGCGACAGCTTCAAGGGCGCGTATTCAGTAAGAAGCGACACAAGACAAGGCGTCAATTAATTTGAAGAAAGAAAGACAAGTAATTAGCGCCCAAGATGCAGTCGCTAATTATTGAAAGAACGCCCATATGAACAGTCGTCAATTCTTATTTTACGAAAAATGAGGAAAATAGCAAATAAGGTGTCACGCCCCGAACCGATAGCAGCGGAACGTGTCGTTTGCTCGGAACATGGCAGTTAAACAGTCGATTCGATCAGAGCATAGTCATTTCCACAAAACACAATTTGGACAAATAACAAATTTCATTTCAAATATAAGTTCTTTACATATTCGGGCCCATAATAAACGAAAAGACTTAATAAAGAAAAACTACAATGAGACATAAGACACAAGATAACCAAACTAGACGATTCATCTAGATGTCAGAGTTCTTGTGACGACCCAGAGTTCAGGATATCGATATACCGATAACATCGATGCACCGATACCAAGAACTGGGGAAGCCACCCAAGAGGCTGATGAGGCCCCTGAAGGGTTAGTGAAGTTTGTTGAGGGAATGCATAGCGAATTGTAATTTGGAACGTGCATATTACAATTAAGCAATAAAATTAACACAAGTGCGGAAGTAATTCAAAAATAACCAGAGTGATAATTATATAACTAGTCCAGAAGCACAAGAGAACAAGTCCAAAAAGTACAACTACGCAGGGCATACCTCGGCAAAAGTACAACAGAGCCTCACAAAGGCGACCCGTCAACTGCTGGCAACTAAGCACGGTCTCCGAGCAACCTTACAAAACACCGGGATACGGCGGGCGCGGCTCACCTGAAAGGAGAAGGGTGAGTCACAGCCAGACTCAGTAGGGGTCACGCGGATCCCTACCTCGCACTAAACAAGCATACAAGCGAACATAAAGGCAGTAGAGCATGCATTTAAATAAAATAACAGGCATTGGCATGAATAACTAATCACAAGAAATTTGTAAACTCTATCTAAGCAGGTATAACAGCTAACACATGCCAATAATAATTAAATGCAAGCGACTGAAACTAAATCTACCAAATAGGATAAGCCTTAACTAATCCAAGCCGTAGGGAGTAGGACAACCACTGGAGCAGAAACTAGATGCGCCCACTGACGACTTACACTGCGTCTCAAGCACTCGCAGTCGGCAAAACGACAAGCTGAGCGCGTAAACAGTACCAAACCAAGTGACCAGTCAGAGTGACACTCGTCAGTGTCAGTCCACAGCCTCTGACCACGTGTGCATACACTGACTCTCGCCTGAGCCAGGCCCTCTAGCTAGTTTTCTCCCTTGGTAGGACGCTACCATTGGCCGGGAGCCCACGAAACTAGCTTACAAACCGTGTACGGGCGACACCCCTCCGCTATCCCCAAGCGGGTCGGCACTCAACAGACCTTAGGGTAACAACAGTGGCTCCATTGCAAGGAAAGAAAAGCTACTCTATTGGGATATAGAAACATGCCATTATATAATACAATAGCTAAACATGGCATAATAAATAGCTCGGGAAGCATTAAAGCATAAGCCGACATTCTTTAAAACCAACAGGCATGTGACGGAGCCCACACACCACAGGTGAGTAACGGTCGTGGGTAGGCGCGCTACATGGGAAGTGACGCGCCTGGACCTGACCGTTACCACTGCTGCCGAGCCCAATAAATCCAAACAAACGGGCATGTAACGCGCCAGCCTACGCGCGTTACATGGCTCTGACGGCCGGCCGACTGGCCGTCAGATCCACCCGAGGCTAATTTACAACTAACAGATAAAACTGCATGAAACAGGATGTAACGCGCTAGTCTAGGCGCGTTACAGCCATCTGGCGGTCGGCCGATAGGCCGCCAGAAGAACCGCCTCAACTAGTCAACGAAAGTCAATGAGTAAATAACGGTCGAAACCTGGCCGTTACACTCAATGTAACGCCCCTTCATTAGGCCGTTACATTTAAGTAACGCGTCCATCTAGGACCGCCAGACATGTGACGGTTCCTGGAAGGACCGTCACACCGCCTAGGCCACGGACGGGTTCGATTTGAAAATCGATTCCCTCCCGGACGATAGAAATCATCGGGTAACGTCGTAAAAACATGTTTCCTGTCAAACCATACATCCCAAACAACGATATAACAGCTAAAAACATCACATGCAAAGCCCACAATGCATTAAACTCAGGAATTAAGCTAAAACCCCAAATATGGAAAAATGAACATTATGCATGCTACGGGGTTCTAATCAAACGAACTAGCTACAGGAATTGATCCTAGCGAGTTCAGGAGTCCATCACCCTACCTCTTGCAAGCCAAAACGGCCGGAAACGCCGCATGCACGGAGGAGGGTTCACGGAGCCTTCACACACGGTCCCGCTCCCACGATCACCGAACCGCGCCGAAATGGGTACCCACGCGTTCCTCTCGACGCGAGGAATCCACCGGCACCAACCACGCTTCAATCCGACGTCGTCTCGCCTGCTTTCCCTAGGAGAGGGGAGAGGGGCGATCGCGTGAGGAGAGAGAGAGCGTGAGGGTGAGAAGAGATCGACGAGGGGAGAGAGAGAGGGTGTGAGGGTGAGGGATTAAAATAAAATTAAATTAAATTAAAATATATACAATATAATTATTATATATATTAAAATCTTATTAATTTCTAATAACCCTCAATTAACTCCAAATAAATCCAGAAAAATATCAGAAAAAATCCTAAAAATACAGGAAAATAGTCAAAAATTCCAGAACAAATATTAGAACCAAACCACTAAGGATCCACTAAGGCACGGGCCTTACAGTCCCTCCCTCCTAAAAGAAACTTCATCCTCGAAATTTACAACAACGGAAAAAGAGGAAACTGAGAAAAGACTTATACCTCACTGGAATAAGAAAGGAAAAAGCTGACGCATCTCATCTTCACGTTCCCAAGTGGACTCATTACCAGAGTGACGCTGCCAAGCAACTCTTACCAGAGGGATAACCTTATTTCTCAACCGCTGCTCACGACGGTCTTCAATTCTGATAGGAAACTCTGGCGTAGACAAATCAGCAGTCACCTCGGGCCAAACTGAATCATCGAGAAAATGAAAAGCATCTGGCACATATTTTCTCAACTGAGACACGTGGAAGACATCATGAATAGCTTGCATAGCCGCTGGTAGTTGCAAACGATAAGCTACCGGACCCACAGCTTCAAAAATAGGAAACGAGCCAACAAATCGCGAACTAAGCTTTCCACGCTTCCCAAACCTGGAAACACCCTTCATCGGAGATACCTTAACAAACACCATATCTCCTGGCTCAAACTGTAGTGGACGTCTGCGCCGATCCGCATAGCTTTTCTGTCGACTCTAGGCTATCAACAATCTCTGCCTGATCAGACGAACCACATGAGAACACTGCTGTACCATGTCCGGTCCTGTCAACAATCTATCCCCAACATCAAACCAGTTCAAGGGAGTACGACAAGGACAACCATACAGCGCTTCGTAAGAAGCCATACCAATACTGGAGTGAAAACTGTTATTATAAGCAAATTCAACAAGTGGCAAATGTTGACTCCACGAACCTTGCCAGTCAAGGCAACACGATCTCAGCATGTCTTCCAGAGTCTGAATAGTCCTCTCTGACTGTCCATCTGACTGTGGGTGATACGCTGAACTGAACGCTAACTCAGTGCCCAAAGCTTTCTGGAAACTACGCCAGAAGCTGGAGGTAAAACGTGGATCACGATCTCACACAAGTGAAACAGGAATTCCATGCAGTGGCACGATCTTCTGCACATAAAGCTCGGCCAACCTCTGCACACTCCAAGCAACTTTAATCGGCAACAATCTGGTAGTTTTAGTCAATCTGTCGACAAGCAACCAGATACCATCAAAACCCTGAGAAGTTCGAGGCAAACCCACCACAAAGTCTGTAGTAACGTGGTCCCATTTCCACATTGGAATCTCTAAAGGCTGAAGTAATCCACCTGGCTTTTGATGTTCGGCTTTAACCTGCTGACAAGTCAAGCACTTAGAAACAAATATAGCCACGTCTTTCTTCATACCTGGCCACCAGAACTACTTTTTCAAATTCTGATACATCTTGGTGACACCGGGGTGAATAGCAAAACGGGAACCATGGGCTTCACTCAGAATCTCATGCCTCAATTCATCAACAGCGGGAACATACCATCTGCCCTGGAAGCTGATGACCAGCTCGTCATCAAATTCCACATCATATCTTGATATAACACGGGCCAAATCAGAATCAGCTTGCTGAGCTTCTTTAATCTGCTGACACAAAGCTGAACCTAAAACCAAGCTAGCACAAACTGCCATTCTCAAATCGGCAGGAATCTCCACGCTGAATGTCTCACTCGGAAGCTGTTCCCACAATTTCCATTCATGAAGCAACAATTGATTGACTTGCACCTTCTTGCTCAGAGCATCAGCCACAACATTCATTTTACCCGGCTGATAGGAGAGTGTAAAGTCATAATCTTTCATGTATTCCATCCATCGCCTCTGCCCAAGATTCAGATCTTTATGGGAGAATATATACTGTAAACTCTGATGATCAGTAAGAATCTGAAATTTCTCACCATACAGATAATGTCTCCAGATCTTCAAGGCAAAAATAACTGCAGCTAGCTCCAGATCATGCATGGGATAATTTTCCTCATGCTGTTTTAATTGTCGAGATGCATATGCAATAACCTTACCATGTTGCATCAGCACTGCACCCAAACCCACTCGAGAAGCATCTGTGCAAATAAGAAATCCACCCGAGTCGGAAGGCAAAGTCAACATTGGAGAAGAAGTCAATAGCCTTTTCAATTCAACAAAGCTAGCCTCACACTGATCCGACCAGACAAAAGGTACATCTTTCGGAGTCAGTCTAGTCATCGGTGCTGCAATCTTCGCAAAATCCTGGATGAACCTGTGATAATACCCAGCCAAACCTAAAAAGCTTCTAATCTCAGTGATCGTTCTCGGTCTCTGCCAATCCAAAACAGCCTCAATCTTTGCAGGGTCCACTGCCACTCCGTCACCAGAAATGACGTGGCCAAGAAAATGAATTTCCTGAAGCCAGAATTCACATTTACTGAACTTTGCATAGAGCTCGTGATCTCTCAGAGTCTGCAGAACGATCCTCAAATGATGTACATGATCTTCATCAGAGGCAGAATAGATCAGAATATCATCAACAAAGATCACCACGAACTGATCAAGAAATGGATGAAAAATACGCTGCATTAGGTCCATGAAAGCTGATGGGGCATTAGTCAATCCAAACGGCATTACCAGAAATTCAAAGTGACCATATCGAGTGCTGAAAGCCGTCTTCTCCACATTAGATTCCCAGATTTGTAATTGAAAGTAGCCCGACCGGAGATCAATCCTTGAAAAGACAGTAGCAGACTGTAACTGGTCAAACAAATCATCAATCCTGGGAAGCGGATATTTATTCTTGATAGTCACCTGATTCAGCTGCCTATAATCAATACAAAGCCTCAGGCTTCCATCTTTCTTTTTCACAAACAACACTGGGGCACTC
Organism: Amorphophallus konjac; assembly: GCA_022559845.1. Lineage (NCBI taxonomy): Eukaryota > Viridiplantae > Streptophyta > Magnoliopsida > Alismatales > Araceae > Amorphophallus > Amorphophallus konjac. The sequence continues at coordinate 209,810,545 of CM040128.1, read as the reverse complement.
CACGGAGAAAAACTGGGGCGAATATAGCCTTTTTCCAGCAATTCAAGTAGCTGTGCACGCAGTACTTTAAGTTCAGCTGGAGCAATACGGTACTGTGCCTTTGCTAACGGGCCTGTACCAGGAATCAGTTCAATCACCATTTCAATCTCTCGCTCTGGAGGTAAGCCTGGCAACTCGTCAGGAAACACATCAGGGAACTCACAGACAACAGGAATATCATTGACATCCTGTCGTGGTTTCTCAACAGCAACCACAGAAGCTAAGAATCCCTAGCAACCTGCACTAAGCAACCTATAGGCTCGAATAGCAGAAATAATCATACGAGAAGAACGGGATCGAATACCTTGGAAATAAAAGGCTGATTTCCCTTGGGGCTGAAAATAGACTTTCTTCGATCTGCAGTCAACCACAGCTCCATACTGCTCCAACCAATCCATTCCCAGAATAACATCATAATCTGCCAGCTGCAACGCATACAATCTTGCCGGCAACTGGTGATTATCAATCATCACAGGAGACTCTCCCAAACACAAAGGTGTAACCATGAAATCTCCAGAAGGCAATTCAACAAACATCTCACAAGACATCTCTGATGTCAGCTCCTCAATACATGCCAAGAAAGCCCCAGAAATAAAAGAGTGAGAAGCACCATAATCAAATAAGACGCGAGCTGAAAGACCATAAAGCATAATCGTACCTTCCACCAAATGGGACGCAACAGCTTCAGCTCTAGTCATATGAGAAACTTTGCCTTTCTGCTTCTTCGATCCAGCTGAGGATTGCTGAGAAGACGCCGACGCTTGAGAATAGAACTGTTGTTGAGTTTGAGGAACAGGAGAAGGTCTGAATTGCGGCTGCTGAGGCTGAGAGAACTGAGGAGCTTGCAATTGCTTCGGCCTCAGCGGGCAATCCCGAACCACATGACCAGGCTGGTCACATATGAAGCAAACAACAGGTAGAGAACACGGCTGGCCCTTATGATGACCACCGCATCTCCGACACGTCCATGGCTGACTGACAGTAGAACCCTGACGGGTTTGAGAAGAAGGTGCTGTCGGTTGCTGGACTACATCCGTACCGGACAACGGCTACTAGAAAAACCTCTTTTTCTTCTTGAACTTCTTAAACTTAGTCTTGGAAGGAGAAGAAGCACCGCTAACCTCTGGTTGGACCGAGGGAACACCTGCCACTGGCGGTCGGTAAGCCTGCTGAGACTGCACTGCCGGCTGAACTGACCCCGCCTGAGGATACCCACCTAGTCTCGCCATCTCCAGCTCAAGTGCCACAATTGTCTGGCACGCACCATCTAGATCGGCAACACGACTTGCAATCAGGGGCATCTTCAACTCTGGCCTCAAACCTCGCAAGAATTGTTGAGTCTTCAACGCTTCATTTGCCAGCACATGGGGCGCATACTGACCCAATTCCAAGAACTTATTCCGATACTGAAGCACAGTCATACTACCTTGAGTCAGCTCCATAAATTGATACATTTTAGCCATCTGCAAGCAGGCAGGAGTGTAGGCACGCTCGAAAGCAGCAACGAACTCTGCCCAAGTGATCTGCCGAAGAGGTCTGGAATGAAAAGCAATCTGCCACTCGGCTTTCCACCACGTGATGGCTGTACCTTGGAGTTGAAAAGCGGCAAGCATAACCTTCTCATCTTCAGCGCTCTCTATAGACAGGAACACGCGTTCAATAGCATCCAACCATTGCCTCGCAACCTCTGGATCGGGCTGTCCATCGAAAGCAGGCGGATTGAACATAAGAAATTCTTTCAAAGCCCTGCCTCGACTGCCAGGCACTTCAACCTGAGGAGCAACCATCGGCGCTGGAGGAGGAACGACTGGAACAGCAGGAACAGCGGGAACTGCAGGAGGAGGTGCAAAACCACTATCTTCCCTGGGGACATCTCGGGGAGCTCGAGGAACTCGAGGAGGTCTTCCTCGACGAGGCAGCATCTTACACTGCCGAAAAATAGAAAGCAACAGGAATCACATCAATCACGCAGAAAACAACCCTAAGCCAGCAATAGACAACACAAAGGACTAGCTCTGGACAAGTTGCAAATTCCAATTCCTTATACAATTCCTCAACTATGCTCTGATACCATCTGTGACGACCCAGAGTTCAGGATATCGATATACCGATAACATCGATGCACCGATACCAAGAACTGGGGAAGCCACCCAAGAGGCTGATGAGGCCCCTGAAGGGTTAGTGAAGTTTGTCGAGGGAATGCATAGCGAATTGCAATTTGGAACGCGCATATTACAATTAAGCAATAAAATTAACACAAGTGCGGAAGCAATTCAAAAATAACCAGAGTGATAATTATATAACTAGTCCAGAAGCACAAGAGAACAAGTCCAAAAAGTACAACTACGCGGGGCATACCCCGGTAAAAGTACAACAGAGCCTCACAAAGGCGACCCGTCAACTGCTGGCAACTAAGCACGGTCTCTGAGCAACCTCACAAAACTCCGGGAGACGGCGGGCGCGGCTCACCTGAAAGGAGAAGGGTGAGTCACAGCCAGACTCAGTAGGGGTCACGCGGATCCCTACCTCGCACTAAACAAGCATACAAGCGAACATAAAGGCAGTAGGGCATGCATTTAAATAAAATAACAGGCATTGGCATGAATAACTAATCACAAGAAATCTGTAAACTCTATCTAAGCAGGTATAACAGCTAACACATGCCAATAATAATTAAATGCAAGCGACTGAAACTAAATCTACCAAATACGATAAGCCTTAACTAATCCAAGCAGTAGGGAGTAGGACAACCACTGGAGCAGAAACTAGATGCGCCCACTGACGACTTACACTGTGTCTCAAGCACTCGCAGTCGGCAAAACGATAAGCTGAGCGCGTAAACAGTACCAAACCAAGTGACCAGTCAGAGTGACACTCGTCAGTGTCAGTCCACAGCCTCTGACCACGTGTGCACACACTGACTCTCGCCTGAGCCAGGCCCTCTAGCTAGTTTTCTCCCTTGGTAGGACGCTACCATTGGCCGGGAGCCCACGGAACTAGCTTACAAACCGTGTACGGGCGACACCCCTCCGCTATCCCCAAGCGGGTCGGCACTCAACAGACCTTAGGGCAACAACAGTGGCTCCATTGCAAGGAAAGAAAAGCTACTCTATTGGGATATAGAAACATGCCATTATATAATACAATAGCTAAACATGGCATAATAAATAGCTCGGGAAGCATTAAAGCATAAGCCGGCATTCTTTAAAACCAACAGGCATGTGACGGAGCCCACGCGCCACAGGTGAGTAACGGTCGTGGGTAGGCGCGCTACATGGGAAGTGACGCGCCTGGACCTGACCGTTACCACCGCTGCCGAGCCCAATAAATCCAAACAAACGGGCATGTAACGCGCCAGCCTACGCGCGTTACATGGCTCTGACGGTCGGCCGACTGGCCGTCAGATCCACCCGAGGCTAATTTACAACTAACAGATAAAACTGCATGAAACAGGATGTAACGCGCTAGTCTAGGCGCGTTACAGCCATCTGACGGTCGGCCGATAGGCCGCCAGAAGAACCGCCTCAACTAGTCAACGAAAGTCAACGAGTAAATAACGGTCGAAACCTGGCCGTTACACTCAATGTAACGCCCCTTCATTAGGCCGTTACATTTAAGTAACGCGTCCATCTAGGACCGCCAGACGTGTGACGGTTCCTGGAAGGACCGTCACACCGCCTGGGCCACGGACGGGTTCGGTTTGAAAACCGGTTCCCTCCCGACGATAGAAATCGTCGGGTAACGTCGTAAAAACCTATTTCCTGTCAAACCATACATCCCAAACAACGATATAACAGCTAAAAACATCACATGCAAAGCCCACAATGCATTAAACTCAGGAATTAAGCTAAAACCCCAAATATGGAAAAATGAACATTATGCATGCTACGGGGTTCTAATCAAACGAAGTAGCTACAGGAATTGATCCTAGCGAGTTCAGGAGTCCATCCCCCTACCTCTTGCAAGCCAAAACGGCCGGAAACGCCGCATGCACGGAGGAGGGTTCACGGAGCCTTCACACACGGTCCCGCTCCCACGATCACCGAACCGCGCCGAAATGGGTACCCACGCGTTCCTCTCGACGTGAGGAATCTACCGGCACCAACCACGCTTCAATCCGACATCGTCTCACCTGCTTTCCCTAGGAGAGGGGAGAGGGGTGATCGCGTGAGGAGAGAGAGAGCGTGAGGGTGAGAAGAGATCGACGAGGGGAGAGAGAGAGGGTGTGAGGGTGAGGGATTAAAATAAAATAAAATAAAATTAAAATATATATAATATAATTATTATATATATTAAAATCTTATTAATTTCTAATAACCCTCAATTAACTCCAAATAAATCCGGAAAAATACCAGAAAAATTCCTAAAAATACAGGAAAATAGTCAGAAATTCCAGAACAAATATTAGAACCAAACCACTAAGGATCCACTAAGGCACGGGCCTTACAGTTCTCTTCACTCTTACCCTTGCCCATCATGTTCGGTCTCGTCGTCACTAAGGTCATTACCTGAAAAATATTGGAAAACGCATGGTGAGCGAATATTCAGTAGGACTTAATATCTCATGCTCCAAGCTAGCTTTAAGTCAATTATAGTTTAACATGCTCATGCAGGTCATGAAAGATATAGAAATCGAGAACTATAATGACACGAGATAAATTCAAGAACTATAAGAAACAAACGAGTAAGCAAGATGCTAGATACACTCATGAAGAGTAAGGACAACGACAATCAAGAGAGTATAGCAAAATCTTAACAAGTACTTTCTCAAGCTAGGTCAAGAGCATTGATGAGGAATCATAACATTCATCTCTCTATGACGAACACTATCACGAGAGTTTCAATGTATCCATTATGAAGGATCTTTGGGACAAGATAACATATACTATCATTGGGGGTAATTCAAGAACATTTATGATGATTGATATAGAAGTAGAACAATTATTTCTACAAGCACTATATAGCATTTGCCAAGACACTAAGGGAATATCACGACGATATGATAACCCCTCCAATAAGGCAATTCAAGATCTTTTCATGACGAACAATAAGTTGTGGAGAGATGTACTATGATGGCAGTACTCCCTATCATCACTATCACAAGAGCGTTTGCACACCTAGCACTATATAGGATTGTGTACTAAGATGGCAATTACTCCCGATCATCACTATCACGAGAGCGTTTGCACATTTAGCACTACATAAGATTGGCCAATGCACTAAGGAGAAAATCACGACGATATGACCACCCCTCATGGAAATAAGTTATAGATGACTATAGGTGGTGAATGCCAACACCCGATCATCGTATACCAGTAACGTTTGGACTTTGTCTCGCCCAATAGGGTCAGATCAGGACCCGTAGTATTTAAAATGTCATTTTAGTGGGACCCATAGCCCCTGACATTTAGTCTAGACTAATTCCATATTAATGGCCAAGAATTTCAAAGATCAAGCATGTAAGAACATTAAGATAGATTTCATGGAACATAGAGTTCAAGGATAGAACTTGTAATAAGGATGATATATCAATAAACCATATGAAAAAGAATGACATTCTGGAAATCTGGGTGATTAGGTACAACCAGCTCAGTCGGCCTTGAGGGAATCCAAGACTGCGAGGAGACTTACGGAGGTCCCAATGACTAACTTGCCAGTCCGAAGGAACGGAATGTCCAACAGAGGGCTCGTATGTCACCGAGAGTTGAGGTATATAACGTGAACCAATCATGGAACATGGACTCCATCTACGGACGTGAGATGAGAGTGCCAAAAGACCCAAGGTATGGGTCATAACCGGAAGAAAACGGCGAGAACATGAATGCGTTAATTATAGAATTTATGTCCATCCAATTCTATAATTAACTATAATTAAATAAATTTATATTAATTGACGTCTGTGAGTAGTGTCATTTATTAATTAGCATCCACCTGGAGGGACGTTAATTCTATGATTTTTAACTTAATTTATTTAACAAGAATTCACGTCAATATTTATTTAATTGAATAATTTTAAAACATACATTCAAAGACACATTTATTTATATAAAATAATTTAGAGAAATAGAATATATGATAATTAGGAGAAAAATTTAAGAATTCCAAATATATAATTTCTATAATTTTCTGTTACATATCTTAATAGATATGAATTTTCAAAGATATAGTTACAAATATATACATATATTTATATATATATATTATAAAGATATGACGACATTGCAAAATGTCATCAAAATGAATCAACGACATTCTCAATGTCGTCATTTCAAAAATATAAATTCTAACTTCTTCAAACCTCCGGTTCTCGACGTACACACGTCGGAATCACGCGTTCTATATATCGAAATGACGGACTCGAAAAACTCTACCTAATCGGGTGTTCAAAATAATTTTTCGTTGAGAGATGGGAGATCTTGAGATAGGAGGCACGAAAAATGGTGCAACCACTCTTACTACCTCGGTCACCTCCCCAATAACACACCTATGAAATTTCATGGCCAAAGGACACTATGGCGCCCCCAAACAGGCCAGCAACGTAAAAATATATAACTATGGTACTACGGTAACCATTGCAAATCACCGTGTAACTATTAGAAATTCATATATTTAATAAAGTTAATCATTAACATGTTAACATACCATATAATCACATGAAAATTTACAATAAATTTTGAGGATTTCAAAGATATATATTTTTTAGAATTTTAATTATATGATTACATGATTATAAAATATTTAATCATGATTTACTCTATTCACTTAATGATTTTCTACTTAGAGCATGCAGGAAGTCATGGCATCAAACGTATAAAAACATGCAGGATGATTAATCGGAGTTGACTTGTGAGATTGCCTACCTTTTGATACGAAGGACGAGCTACGAGGACGAAAGAACTAAAGATCAGGAAATAGCAGCAACAATTGGAAGAAGTGAAACTCTCTTCTCGTTGCAACCACAGTAGGAGGAAGAAGGAAAACTGCAACTCCTTCACGTCACAGGAGATAGTTGAGGATGCAGGGGATGAAGAACTTCCAAGTTCTTCACGGCAGCAACAGGAGGAAGCAATGATGGCTTCGCCATCGCCCCCGGGGTGACTCTTATAGGAAAGAATTCCTATAGGTGTAGGGATCCTAATGGGAATTGAAGTTTCCTGCATACTACACCTTACCAATTCTCACCTTCCCTCTTATGCACGTTCTTTCCAAAATCGCAGCCGCCAACCATATTTTAGTTTCAAAACCCTAACACCATGAGATCTTTGAATATATCTGGGCTTAACTCCTAATGCTAACGAGAAGGATTTCCTATAATCTCATGACCCCATGATAGTAGTTTTTATGTATATTCCTCAAGCCCATTTCTTTAACATGTTGGGTGGGGTTATCACGTGCACATATGAGCTCCATTTCTTCATGTTAAAGCCCATTTAACTATAAGGATTATATATATATATATGTATTATATATATGGGCTTTAGGCTTTGGGCTTTGGGTTGTATTTAGTATACAATGGCCACTTGGGTGTTTAAATGGCAATATAAATCTATATACGTGGGTTTAGGGTATATGTAGCATGGGTTTTGGGTATAAGTGGGCTATACATATGGGTTTATATATGTGTTTACATATATACTTGAACATACACGTGGGTATATGGATTGACCTTTGGTGTATACATGGATGTGTTAGCCCATTTATAATATAAGATTTAACTAAATTATTTAATAGAACTATATATATATATATATATATATATATTCTTTAAAGCCCATTAGTACATTTGAATTATAAACAAATTGTAGATCTATATACATATACATATATATATGGACCTTACCCATTTATCTTCCTTATCCATTCCCATAATTGTTTTGGGTATCAGAGTCGGGTTCGATCCTTTTACTCCATTATTTATCTCCATTGAGGCCCATTAAGTTCTATTTTGTAGCCGGGCTTGTAATTTATAATCTTTGAATTAATTATGTAGACCCGTTTCTATTATCAAAATTTTATTTTTCATGTTTTTTATGACAATATTTATATTTATTCTTTATAGGTTTTCGAGATGCTACACCCTCCCCCACTTAAAAGAATTTGGTCCCCAAATTCACATGATTTTTTTTTCATAGCAGTGGGGTAAAATCACCATATCCAAAACATGTATTCTAGCTAGATCATTCACATATCATGCTAAGTACTTAAGGTCATATCGATTCATGCAAATTTTAGATGAGATAGGTTTATAGGGTTACCTTCCGTTGCTTGCGGTGCTTCTTCCTTTAAGAGTGGACATCGAGCAATTTTGTGATCTCTGCTTCCACAACGGATGCATTTTTCAAGTTTATACCAACACTCGTCCGGATTGTGCCTTCCCTTCTTGCAATGCTTGCATTTTCCCTTGGCCAGAATAATTTGTCGATCATTATTCCAGGGTTCCTTATTTTCATAGAATTTGTTGCCTCCATTAAATCTCTTCTTGTCGTTCATGTTTTTCTTGTTCTTGGATCCATTTGATAAGTCCTTCTTGGCGGCCTTTCCTTTGATTCTTTCCATCATATCCATAGCATCTTCTAAGAGTTGAGCTTTTCTAACCATCTCCGTATATGTTTGAATTTTTAGTGGAGCTAGTTGAGGTATAAGTTCCACCTTCAAGCCATTCATAAATCTCTTTGCTCTCATTTTCTCCGTGCAAACCAAGTGTGGTGCATATCGGGCCAATCTAGAAAACCTCGCTTCATACTCGGCGACTGACAGACTACGTTGCTTCAAAGCCGCAAATTCCATAGCCTTCTTCTCACGAATTCTTTCTGAGAAATACTTCTCGTTAAAGAGTTCTAAAAACTCGTCCCAAGAAACTTGATCGTTAGGCAAAATGGCTTCCACGGATCCCCACCATACTCGGGCATCCTTCTCTAATTGATATGTTCCTAATAGTACCTTCTCTTTATCGGTGCATTGCATCACCTTAAAGGTCCTCTCTATTTCTTGCACCCAATTCTTCGCTTCATCCGGGTCAGTCGACCCACTAAACTTAGGGGGATTTATCTTTTGGAACTTCCGATGCAAATCCCCAACTCCATACAGTGCTCCACCTTGTGCAACTTGTTGCAAGGCTTGCGTTAAACCCTGGACAGTGCGTTGCATCTCTCTCCACTGAGCTCTCTCAGCGGCCATTCTAGCCTACAAGAATAAGGTTTGGATTAATGATATTCATATCTTGGCAGGTATCTAACGCGAATGTAACATATTTTATCATTTAACCCACAGCTCTACCCAAATCTCACGGGATTCCTATAGGATAACTGACAAGGACGACTCAATCTAGGACTTGAACCTGATGGCCTAGGGATTTAGAAAGCCTAGGCTCTGATACCACCTTCTGTCACGCCCCGAACCGATAGCAGCGGAACGTGTCGTTTGCTCGGAACGTGACAGTTAAACAGTTGATTCGATCAGAGCATAGTCATTTCCACAAAACATAATTTGGACAAATAACAAATTTTATTTCAAATATAAGTTCTTTACATATTCGGGCCCATAATAAACGAAAAGACTTAATAAAGAAAAACTACAATGAGACATAAGACGCAAGATAACCAAACTAGACGATTCATCTAGATGTCAGAGTTCTCTTCACTCTTGCCCTTGCCCATCATGTTCGGTCTCGTCGTCACTAAGGTCATTACCTGAAAAATATTAGAAAACGCAGGGTGAGCGAATGCTCAGTAGGATTTAATATCTCATGCTCCAAGCTAGCTTTAAGTCAATTATAGTTTAACATGCTCATGCAGGTCATGAAAGATATAGAAATCGAGAACTATAATGACACGAGATAAATTCAAGAACTATAAGAAACAAACGAGTAAGCAAGATGCTAGATACACTCATGAAAAGTAAGGACAACGATAATCAAGAGAGTATAGCAAAATCTTAACAAGTACTTTCTCAAGCTAGGTCAAGAGCATTGATGAGGAAATATAACATTCATCTCTCTATGACGAACACTATCACGAGAGCTTCAATGTATCCATTATGAAGGATCTTTGGGACAAGATAACGTATACTATCATTGGGGGTAATTCAAGAACATTTATGATGATCGATATAGAAGTAGAACAATTACTTCTACAAACACTATATAGCATTTACCAAGACACTAAGGGAATATCACGACGATATGATAACCCCTCCAATAAGGCAATTCAAGATCTTTTCATGACGAACAATAAGTTGTGGAGAGATGTACTATGAGGGTAATACTCCCGATCATCACTATCACAAGAGCGTTTGCACACCTAACACTATATAGGATTGTGTACTAAAATGGCAATTACTCCCGATCATCACTATCACGAGAGCGTTTACACATCTAGCACTCATAGGATTGGCCAATGTACTAAGGGGAAAATCATGATGATATGACCACCCCTCATGGAAATAAGTTATAGACGACTATAGGTGGTGAATGCCAACACCCGATCATCGTATACCGGTAACGTTTGGACTTTGCCTCGCCCAATAGGGTCAGATCAGGACCCGTAGCATTTAAAATGTCATTTTAGTGGGACCCATAGCCCCTGACATTTAGTCTAGACTAATTCCATATGAATGGCCAAGAATTTCAAGGATCAAGCATGTAAGAACATTAAGATAGATTTCATGGAACATAGAGTTCAAGGATAGAACTTGTAATAGGGATGATATATCAATAAACCATATGAAAATCATGACATTCTGGAAATCTGGGTGATTACGTACAACCAGCTCAGTCGGCCTTGAGGGAATCCAAGATTGCGAGGAGACTTACGGAGGTCCCAATGACTAACTCGCCAATCCGAAGGAACGGAATGTCCAACGGAGGGCTCGTATGTCACCGAGAGTTGAGGTATATAACGTGAACCAATCATGAAACATGGACTCCATCTACGGATGTGAGATAAGAGTGCCAAAAGACCCAAGGTATGGGTCATAACTGGAAGAAAACGGCGAGAACATGAATGCGTTAATTATAGAATTTATGTCCATCTAATTCTATAATTAACTATAATTAAATAAATTTATATTAATTGACGTCTGTGAGTAGTGTCATTTATTAATTAGCATCCACCTGGAGGGACGTTAATTCTATGATTTTTAACTTAATTTATTTAACAAGAATTCACGTCAATATCTATTTAATTGAATAATTTTAAAACATACATTCAAAGACACATTTATTTATATACAATAATTTAGAGAAATAGAATATATGATAATTATGAGAAAAATTCAAGGATTCCAAATATGTAATTTCTATAATTTTCTGTTACATATCTTAATAGAAATGAATTTTCAATGATATAGTTACAAATATATAAAATGTCGTCAAAATGAATCAACGGCATTCTCAACGTCGTCATTTCAAAAATATAAATTCTAACTTCTTCAAACCTCCAGTTCTCGACGTACACACGTCAGAATCACGCGTTCTATATATCGAAATGACGGGCTCGAAAAACTCTACCTAACCGGGTGTTCAAAACAATTTTTCGTTGAGAGATGGGAGATCTTGATATAGGAGGCATGAAAAATGGTGCAACCACTCTTACAACCTCGGTCACCTCCCCAATAACACACCCATAAAATTTTATGGCCAAAGGACACTATGGCGCCCCCAAACAGGCCATCAACGTAAAAATATATAACTATGGTACTACGGTAACCATTGCAAATCGCCGTGTAACTATTAGAAATTCATATATTTAATAAAGTTAATCATTAACAGGTTAACACACCATATAATCACATGAAAATTTACAGTAAATTTTGGAGATTTCAAAGATATATTTTTCTAGAATTTTAATTATATGATTACATGATTATAAAATATTTAATCATGATTTACTTTTATTCACTTAATGATTTTCTACTTAGAGCATGCAGGAAGTCATGGCATCAAACGTATAAAAACATGCAGGATGATTAATCGGAGTTGACTTGGGAGATTGCCTACCTTTTGATACGAAGGACGAGGTACGAGGACGAAAGAACTAAATATCAGGAAATAGCAGCAACAATTGGAAGAAGTGAAACTCTCTTCTCGTTGCAACCACAGTAGGAGGAAGAAGGAAAACTGCAACTCCTTCACGTCACAGGAGATAGTTGAGGATGCAGGGGATGAAAAACTTCCAAGTTCTTCACGGCAGCAACAGGAGGAAGCAACGATGGCTTCGCCATTGCCCCCGGGGTGACTCTTATAGGAAAGAATTCCTATAGGTGTAGGGATCCTAATGGGAATTGAAGTTTCCTGCATACTACACCTTACCAATTCTCACCTTCCCTCTTATGCACGTTCTTTCCAAAATCGCAGCCGCCAACCCTATTTTACTTTCAAAACCCTAACACCTTGAGATCTTTGAAAATATTTGGGCTTAACTCCTAATGCTAACGAGAAAAGGATTCCATATAATCTCATGACCCCATAATAGTAGTTTTTATGTATATTCCTCAAGCCCATTTCTTTAACATGTTGGGTGGGGTTATCACGTGCACATATGAGCTCCATTTCTTCATGTTAAAGCCCATTTAACTATAAGGATTATATATATATATATATGTATTATATATATGGGCTTTAGGCTTTGGGCTTTGGGTTGTATTTAGTATACAATGGCCACTTGGGTGTTTAAATGGCACTATAAATCTATATACGTGGGTTTAGGGTATATGTAGCATGGGTTTTGGGTATAAGTGGGCTATACATATGGGTTTATATATGTGTTTACATATATAATTGAACATACACGTGGGTATATGGATTGGCCTTTGGTGTATACATGGGTGTGTTAGCCCATTTATAATATAAGATTTAACTAAATTATTTAATAGAACTATATATATATATATATTCTTTAAAGCCCATTAGTACATTTGAATTATAAACAAATTGTAGATCTATATACATATACATATATATATATATATGGACCTTACCCATTTATCTTCCTTATCCATTCCCATAATTGTTTCGGGTATCAGAGTCGGGTTCGATCTTTTTACTCCATTATTTATCTCCATTGAGGCCCATTAAGTTCTGTTTTGTAGCCGGGCTTGTAATTTATAATCTTTGAATTAATTATGTAGACCCGTTTCTATTATCAAAATTTTATTTTTCATGTTTTTTATGACAATATTTATATTCATTCTTTATAGGTTTTCGAGATGCTACATAAGGAAATCAAAGAAATAACACCCGAGTGAAGGGGCGCTACTTCAAGGAATGACGCCCTAGCTGAAGTCGCTATTTCAAGTTGAACCAGAAATGGCAACTGCAGTTTTCCGATCGAAGTCTCCTTCCATTTTTCAAGCTTATCCAAGCCATATTCAAAGAAAGGAGGACTCCAAGGACGGAAGGAAGTCTAAATGGATCAAGTTGCATTGTTGGAAACTGGTTTTTGGATAAAATTGGGAACCCACGATCGTGGAAGGGTTCTAAACCCTATAAATAGGATGCTGTGTTCGGTCATGAGAGAGAGCTAGTTGGAGGTCCGCCGTAGGAATTGATTTTGAAGCTTTTCCTTTCATCTTTTGCAGTTAAGTTCTTCTTCAAAGTTTTTCGTTTTTAAGTCTCCTACAAATTCTTCTTCTTCATCTTCTTCTAATTCTCCATTGTTTTTAATCTATTCTCAGTTTTTAATGCATCTATCTCTGCACTTTTACTATTCATCTGATTTTTATAAACTCTGTTCTTTCTCATTTTTCTCCCCCTTCTGATCCTCATCTCTCTCTGTGTTTTTCACAAAAGTTGTGCGTTTTTGAAAGTTCTTCAACTTCTTCTACCACCGTTTTCAAGTTATTTTCAAAGTTCAATTTTTTTAAGTTTACTGTTCATCCGCGCGGCTACTCTATGGTTTTTCATATTTTTCTCCATCTTCCTCTCGTTTTTAAACTCTGAGGTCTTCACCAATCTTCTTCCTCTTCTCATCCTCTACAACTTTACTGTTTTCCATTTTTCCTAATTCTCACCGGTTTTTAAGTTATTTCTCCTCCAATCTCTCTCTATTTTAAACTTTAATTTTTTTTACTGTGTTTTCTATTTTATCACCCACCGTAGCCATCTCTTCCTCTCTTTTCACAACACACATGCTTTTGTTTTAATTTTATTCTTCTTCCTCCACCTTTTCATCTCCCTCTCCTATATTTCATCCACACATCCCTTTGGCGGATTCTCTTTCAATTGGTCCTCTCACGGCGTCGGCATTCAAGGCGGGGCGATCTTCATCCAAGGCTTGGCAAGGAGGCGGCGTTATTCTTTATTGATTGGCTATATTTTCTTCTCTTTTCTCTTTGATATTCCTAAGTTGTAATTTTTATTTCATAGTGTGACTTTCCACTATCATCTTAATGAAATTCATCATTTGAGTAAATTATAGTCGTTTCTCTCTCTATCTCTTCCAAATTCTTTTCTTAAACCCTCTCATATTCTTTAATTAGTTTTCTTGCACTTTATTTTCCTTATTTTCAATCTCACTCAAAATTCAGTTTTCAAAGCATAAGGTGTTTTTCCAACTTGTTCTATAAGGATTTTTCCTCCTCGTGGGATCGACTCCACTTACCAATACGCATTTGATTTTTATATCTTTAAAAGTGAGTGAGTGCGATTATTTTGAAATTGTGGTACGGCTTTCTTAATGACACTAGTCGGTGCGCATCAAGCCTAATGTGAGAACTCCATTTTTTTCTTGGTTTGCAGTTCATTCAAAGTGAGTAAGGATGATTCATTAATCAAGCCAAATACATCAAGGAAATGTTGAAAAAGTATAACATGGAAAATAGTAAGACCATTGCAACTCCCATGAGCACAAACTCATGATTAGATGAGGATGAGAAAGGTAACATGGTAGATGCAAAGATGTACAGATGTATGATCGGATCCGTACTATATCTCACTACATCTCGACTTGACATCCAATTCAGTGTTTGCATGTGCGCCAGATTTCAAGCTAGTCCTAAAGAATCCCATTTGGGTGCTGTCAAGCATACCTTAAGATACCTTGCTGGAACCCAAGACATAGGACTTTGGTATCCAGCATCCTGTGTTTTTAACCTTATATCTTATTCGGATGCAGATTATGCTGGATGTAAGTTAGATCGTAAGGGTACTAGTGGCTATTACCAGTTTTTGGGCGGGTGTTTGGTATCTTGGACATCCAAGAAACAACACTCGGTTGCCTCTCCACTGCAGAGGCAGAATATGTCACTGTGGGGAGCTGCGGCACTCAAGTGTTATGAATCAAACATTAACTCCAAGACTACCTAGTAGATCTTGGATGTGTCTCAATCCTTTGTGATAACATTAGTGCTATTAATTTGACCCAAAACCCAATCCAGTAGTCCAGCACCAAGCACATTGAAATCCGGCACCATTTTATTAGAGATGAGGTCAATAAAAGAAATTTTGAATTGCATTTCATTGAAACTGAAAAATAAATTGTTGATATTTTTACTAAGCCTCTATGCAATGATAGATTTACTTCTTTGAGAAGAGAGCTTGGTTTGTGTAGACCACACGACTAAGTTGCTTGAAATGCTTGCGCTCGTGTGTTTAAAATAAATGCCCTTATGCTGTGTAGAATCTGACTTGATTGCGTGTTTCTATTAGTGTCACATTGAGGGGGAGCTTGTTGCATGAGTCAAGTTTATGTGGTTTTAAATCTCAGTTGCATCGGCTTATCAGTCTGTTCATGCATTATCATGTCATGGACTCTTCGGTATATAAAATGGTGAATTGTGGAAGGATCGGTTAAGCTTGTCTGGAAACTATCACCATGCGTGAGAATATTTCTCCGCCAAGTATCAGAGGTGTGCTACCTATTTTGGTCCTAGAATAGATGATTTAGAGTGCAAATGTCATGTGCTTTGATGAAACTACATGGGCCTCCCGAAGAGAAAAATAGTTATCAGTTCTTTGGTCCTGTCAATATCCTCAATGGCAATGGTAATTTTTGGCTTGTCGAGAAATTGGAATGGAGAAAAGTGAATTGAATCTGGTTTTTATATCTCACTAGTCTGAGTGAAGAAATGGCTCTGGAAACTATCCAAGTCAACTTGATATGTTGTCCAAGTTGACCTAGGTAGAAGGCTGCAGTATACTGTGTTCTGTCTAGAGGACTAAGTCGACTTGTAGGAGTGACCAAGTCGACTTCTGAGTAGATTTCTGAGAAAGTTGGTTCTATTTCATTCAGTAAGTCAACTTACAAATATTTATGAGTCGACTTCCTCAGCCTGATTTTGAAATCCTTAGCAAATTGCTCTTCCAGTGCACTCAACTCAGTCTTTCTTATTGATCTACACTTCTTGCCCTTTTTTTTCTTGAACTCATTTGCATATCTTGGCCATTCAACCTCCTTCTTGAAAAATTCTCTTTGTTAAATCTGACAATGATTCATAAACTCTAGGGGAGCTGAAATAAAGCATTCTATTTCAAGCGACTTTTGGTCTTCACAGGCCGACCCTTCCATTCTTTAATGGTCTAAGGCCTATAAACCTTTGAATTTGAGGTAAAAAAAAATTATGGAAGATTTGTTCATGTGCAATTGAATTGGGTTAAAACGGACTTAATAGACGGTGTCCTCACCCTTTCTTGAATGTCTGAAAATTAAAAGTAATGAGGCCACTTTGGTTGAAGTGTTTCAAGATAAGTATTGTGTTTAAGCTTTAAATGGTTGAAAAAATTGCTAAGGGAATACGCTATAGACTTGAAAAGAATGGCAGAGCAATGGCTTGGTTGCTGAGAAACTACTGCCCTTCGCCAAAGGGGTGATAAGACATGTGTGTCATGAAGCACCAAGTTAACTTTGTTCAAAATATTTGCAAATTGGAAAATGAAGAAAAATGATCAGTCAGACTGAGTAACTGGAGATACTGGCATCTGATAAACGTGTATCTTCACGTCAAAAGGTCTGCACTAAATTATTGAAGCAGAATGGTTAGCCATACTGAGTAACCAAGGACTCTAACATATAAAAAGCGTATTTCCTCGTGTAAAAAGGTGTGCACTAGACCTGAATGCTAAAAAAAATGGTGAAAAAGAAAAGTCTAAAAAATGAAATGGTTGACCCAAGGAATAATGCTAAAACATCAAAAGTGCTTAAGTTAAACACTAGTTGAAACTTTTCCTAAATGGGTCTAATGAAATTAATGAGTAAGGCCTAGAGAAATGGGGCTGGGCTGAGTTGAAAAAGTTGTTTTAATTAATTTTTGCAAGAATGATTTCCTTTTATTTTTTATTTCAAATTCGGGTTTATATGTTTCGAACCATTGAAAATAAATAAGGGTCGGTTTCTTTAAAGTGAATGCTATTATTTTTGAGAAGTTTCTCAAAAAATTCTAAAAAATGAATTTCCTTTTTGATTGAAATTATGTTGGATTTATCACGTTGTTCCTACCTGTATATAAACCCACTTGAAGTCCATACATTTCCACTCTACCCTTTTTGGCCAACCTTTTAACCCAGCGGAAGCCAAATTATGCACCGGAACCTCCTATTGTCTCCAGACCAGGCCGATTTCCTCTGCCCCAATCTTCCTCTGAGCTCTCCTACTCTCCTATTCCTAAAACTCCCATGGCTACCAGAGAATCTCCTGCTGCTAAGGCCGCCCGCTCAGCCAAAGGTATGGCTCTGGCAGAACCTGCTCCGTCCACTCCCAAAATGGAGAAATGATCGAACTCTCGCCATGATCCTCCTTCCATGGTCCCTCGGAAGAGAAAGGCTCCTGATTCTCACTCTCCAGCAAAGTCTAAGGCTACCAAGGGATCTTCTTCCAAGGGGAAACAACCTCAACAAGCTGAAAAGGGAAGCACCAGGTCCGCTAGGGCTCGGGCAGAGTCACTTGACGTAAATCCAGTCCCAGGGCTGATAAAATCGAGGAACATTCTATTTCCTCGATGGTTTGATTTTGAGGACCAGAAATTGCTAGAGTTCTTCCCCAAAATTGCCTGCAATCATGGAAGCACGAGGGTGGTTGAATTTCATTTTAGCACAAAAAATGTACTATCCCGAACTGGTCCAAGAGTTTTATCACAACTTGCAGATAGTGGATGGGAAATTATACACCATTGTAATGGATGTAGAGATTGGGTTTACAAAGAAACTCCTGCATATTGCTTTGAAAGTTCCTGCATCTGGGGCTGACCCCAAAACCACACAATTTGATGAGAGGGGAGCGTACAGCCTTATGACAGGGCAGCCTGCTCCTAAAGAAATCCCTAAAGATATTAATGCCAATGCCTTTCCTCCATTTCAGAGACTCCTCCACCATATATTCACTACCATTGTATCCCCCAAAGGTTGAGTCAGGGATCAAGTAAACAAAATTCATATCTTTCTATTTTATCATCTTCTCAAGAAACAACAAATTTCCATGCCTCAGTTGATGCTGCTTCACTTCGGATACTGCATGAAATATAAAGACAAATCCCTTCCTTTTGCTTCACATCTTACTACTATTATTTAAATGGCTAAACATCTTCTAGATCATGAAGTGTGCAAAATAATTCCCAAACGAAATGTTTATTCTTTTCATAATGTCAGCACATTCATGAAGTATACCAAAGTAGGAGATGTGGTTTCTAGACAATTACCTTCCACAAAGGGCCACCAGCCCAAATCTTCCGTTCCAAAATTTGATGCACCCCTAGAATTAATGGCTCAGCCCTCCGTAGTTCCTTCTCTAGTTCCTCCTACAACATCTCCACCACCACAAGCCTCTCCTGTTTCAAGATGTTTGTCAATTATCCCATGGATGCCACTTCCTAGAGCTCCAACGTCTCCACCTTCTCCATAGAGGCAATTTCATCCTCATAGGCCTTCACTAGCTTGTTCATCATCTCCAGCTGCGACTCCATCTCAATCAGTGCCACCTGAGCTTTATGCATTTATCTCCTCTCAGTTTGCCACGCCGTCTGCTCAATTCAATTCTTTCCAATCGTCCATGGCAGAGATGTCTAATAGATTTGATTTGAGGCTTGCTCGCTTGGAAAATCAGATGGAATGCAAGTTCATTCAGTAGAAAGAATATGCAGATCATGCAGCCAGTAGGTTTAACAGATTAGTTGGCACACTTGGTGATGTTTCAACTCGTACTTCACTTCTTCAAACCAGGCTGCATAATGAGTTACAGAGATTAGAATATCAGCTCAAACAAGGCAATGTTCACCATAGGGAATCAATAGCTAAAATTCACAAAGTCAGGCTTTCCTATGCACATCTAGTAGAGAAAATGGAAGTTTTGGAGAAAGATTATGTTTTTCTCATTCACCATTCAACTGAACTCCAAGTCGAATTTAATAACATGTGGAAGCTAGGCCAAGAAGAAACAAGTATGGCATAAAGTTCTTATAGACCTTCCACATCTGCACAAGTTTCAGCCATGCCACCAGAATTGGATCAAAGTGTCAGGCATGTCTCAGTTGGCCTCCACAACTTATCGGATACTTTGGATTGTAGATTCAAAACACTTGAACGGACGGTTAAAGCACAACTGCAACAACTAGACCAGAGACTGCATGCCCTTGAAGCACGTTTGTCTACATGCCCCTCTGCTCCAAGCCACTGATTCTCTCTCTCCCCAGCTCTGTTTTGATGATGTCAAAGGGGGAGAGAATAGAAGTCATTGACTGTCAGTCTGTTAATTTAGTGTTAATCTATTTGAGTGTCAGTCATGTTAGTGTGAGTCAATCTCATGTATGAGTCAATCTCATGTTACAGTCTTATTCACTACAAAAAAATAGAGATATAAGGGCAGTTTATTTAGAGGCATTTATTAAAACTGTCCTAATATAATCATAATTAGAGGCAATTTATATTTATTAGTGCCCTTAAAATATTTGAAATTTTTTATTCATGTAAAATCATATATAGGGGCATTTTAAAATTGCCTCAAAATAATTATAGATGAAAAACATAAATTCATTAAAACTGCCCCAAAACATTTTCA
Source organism: Amorphophallus konjac (assembly GCA_022559845.1). Taxonomy (NCBI): domain Eukaryota; kingdom Viridiplantae; phylum Streptophyta; class Magnoliopsida; order Alismatales; family Araceae; genus Amorphophallus; species Amorphophallus konjac. Next base: position 209,790,527 of record CM040128.1, on the reverse strand, counting down.
CCTGCCGCCACATCCTCCCGCGCTAACGTAACCAATCGCGCCACCTTCCCGCAGAACGTGAATCCTCCTCCTCGATCGATCGAGGTCTATCTTCACCATTCCTGGCCCTCTCGCTTCCTTAGCCCCCTTTCCACCGTGGACTCTTCCTCATCCACCTCTCCACTTCCTCACCTCCGGTGCAGAGATATTCCTCCATATTCTCCTCTACTCCTCTGCCTCATCACCTCCCAGGCCCCTTCTCCCCCCTCGCTATTCCTCAGCAGCCGCAGGAGCTGCCGGACCTTCCTCAGATCTAGTATGGATGCCCACCTCAACAGAACCTAGCTGCAAGCGACATCGGGTGACGCTTCCCGACCACTGCTCTGTCGCTCTTGATTTGCTGCTATGCCATCGCGTTGCTCGTCGTCGCCTCTGCATCAGCACCCCCTTCCACTGCGGACTTTTCCTCCATCTTCTCCTCGACCCCTCTGCCTCCTCACCGAGCCTAGCCACAGCAACCGCCGGGCCTAGCCCACCTCTGCAGGGCCTAGTTGCAACAGCGCCAGGCGACGCTCCCCGAACACCACCGCATTGCTCTTGATCTGCTTCTATGCCACCGCATTACTCGCCGTCGCCCCCGCACCAGCACTGACTCCTAACCGGCCAGCACTAATTCCTAATCACCTACGAGACTATGAAGGTACAGGATGCTCCGGGCTATGCATTCTATGATTCTTGTGTGATTTTCCCAGTCTAATTCTACTGAATGTGCTGGATCTGCAAAATGGTTATTGTCTTGAGTTTTATTAACAAATGCAATCAACTTCACTAAATTTTTGATAGTTGCTTTGTTTGGTTCAAATGAGAAAAAATCTTGCATTACTTAATCCACAAAGTTCACACAGTTTTTGGTACATGACAAATTACTTGGGTCAGTAGCATATTGTTTGATTACATTTTTGGCCAAGTTATTAGCTTCCATATTACAATTGCCCTAGTCCACTAATGTTAAAACAAAATTGTCTTTTCTGGTCCAAATTTCTACTTTTGCATTCTTGAAAAAATGTGACCTATATGCTAGTCATTACTCATGAAAAATTCTCATGAACATAAGATTGCAGAGGTCCATCTCTTCTAACTAGGCATCTGGAAAATAAGTTTATGGAGCAACTCTAACAGGTTGAATTCATCGTGGTGTGTGTTCAACTTGGATGAAGGTAGGTTACATTGTTAAACTGTCATAAGGCATGCTTCTGACATAATCATTTTCCCTAATTTCATGTTTTTCCTACAGAAAGATTGTTATTGGTCGTAAGAAGATATGCCGTCTTATTTTTTCTTGCATTCAGTCTTTTAAGCATGCTTAACACCAGTCCTCATGATGACTTAATATGTTTTTCACCTAGGCAGAGATGACAATTATGTTTCTGGTCTTGAGCTGGGGGTGGAATACTTGATATCCTCCCATTTTCATATTTAATTAGTAGAACAGTTGCATATTAATTGTAAGTTGTGGGTGTAAGACTAAAAAGTTTATTTGGATGGATGGCAAGCATGCATATTTTACCAGATCTTCAATCTTCTCCTCTATGTCTGTAATTTCTGCAAGAAAAAGCCTAGAGTAGGTTGTTTTTTAAATTAAAGTCACTTTGTGGAGATGAATTTGGTTTATTTGCTCTCTAATAGAAGCAAAGGGAAGGAGATGTGTGCAGTGCAACTGTACATTTATATTGCTAAATGAACTGTTATGATTGTTTTCTCAATTGTGATACATGATATATTTGGGCCCCATATTTCATATTCTTTGTCCTTTGCAGACATACATGTTCAAGTACGATGCTATCCATGGGGCTTGGAAGCATCATGGTGAGCTGAAAGTCAAGGATTCAAAGACCCTTCTCTTTGGTGAGAAGGCAGTTACCATTTTTGGAATCAGATATTCTACAGATTTTTAAAAGTGGTTTCAATTTCATACTTTTCTATGGAGGTCATATTGTCTTGTCAAGGGATTAGCTTCTCGCTGAATTCTGATTAAAATGTCACCCATATTTTGTGCTGGATGTTTTTGGCTTACATAGGAACCCCGAGTGGGGTGAGACTAGTGCTAAATTTGTTGTTGAATCAACTGGTGTTTTCACAGACAAGGAGAAAGCTCTCATTTAATCTGTTTGTTATAGGCGCCAGGTATTTTGGATAGCCAAGCAGGTGCTACAGTTAGGGATGGGTGATGCTTTTGATGACTGGCTAATTGAGAAGATTTAGCTTTTGAGACAAGGATCTGTAGTTACACATGGAATTAAGCATGTTGAGAAGGTTTGCCCCAAAAACATTCGTTCAGTATGAATCTGTAAGGCCATATCATGCCACTGGAATCTTCAACCGACATTAACATGTTTTTCCCTTGAAAGGCTTGTGCTCTTGGCTTCGTGCTATTTGGATTTGGTATAATATATGTAGAAATTGCACCTGATGTACCAATGAAACCTTTGTTATGCCAATCTACTTATCTAGACACAATGTCCTTGCAAGCTGCACCCTGTTTACATGCCAAACAATAACTTCAGCAGACTTTTGCGGGCTTTCTTTCTGATCTAGTCTAGGGTAAATACAGCTCATATAAAATACATTCCCTTTGTACATTCACGGGAGAGTGGATTGATCATACTAAACTTATCTCTCGTTGCACATTCCCTTTTCTATGTCTTTCAATAGTGAATTACCTTCTATCAACTTTACGTGTAATATAAATTTTCAGCTGTGACAAATCTCTGTAAGGATTTGGTGTTCTTTTCTGTCTTCTTGAAAATTTCAACTTTGTTGAATAGAAAATATAAAGATTCGTAAAAATAACTATTTCTTTATAGCATGAATTGTACCCTTTGAAATTTTATTTACAAATATATGTAATATGAATTAGTGTTCATGCAATATTCAAAATGAATTATTGTTTGGGAGTTGACATTTTTTGGGTTTTTGGGTTTGTATCTGCCTTTACTTATACATTCTCTTTTCATTTTATACATTAGTGGTACTACCCTCTTTCCAAAAAATAAAAACATGACATTTTGTCTATTCTTTTTCAAATGGTCGTCTTATTAGATCACACATACTTCGGGGGTTTATATTTACCACCCTTGCAATCTGGGTTAGCAGTTTATATTGGTTGTTGAGCCTTAACTGGAGTTGATGGATGTCAATGTGGGGGTTAAGCATGGTACTATTTTGCTTTATGGAGTATGCAAGGTATTGATGATGTTGGCATTTTAGGAGATACTTTTATGCAAACAGAGTTTTTAGCAGGCATGTTCATGTCTCAATCCTCATGAAGATCATGGTTAAAATAATTGTGGATGGTCCATCGATTTTTGCTTTTCATATAAGTTTATGGACTACTGTCTTTACCAAGTATTCCAGAATATCACTTTGTTTTGTTTTTTTAACTTATAGCATCTGTTCATCACCATCATTTCCCTGAGCCACCAGCGTTTATTTTAGGAGATTGAGGAGGTCTCTTCATCATGCGGTAGGCATGCGTGATGAATATATTACAATTTAATGAACTCTATTTCCACTTGAAGTTCATTGGTTAAGTTGCAGGCTTTCATGAATAGGTTAACATGACATTCATGCATTTTGTTTTCACTGCAAAAGGTTTCATTTGTAAAACTGCAGATTTTTACTATCCCTTCTATGTGCTACCGTGCTAATGTAATATTCTTTCTTAATGTATCTATTCAAAGTGTGATTGCTAGTGATCAGGAGACTGATGTTTCTTGGTGTGATATAGAATTATGTCGCAAACTGAATAAAGTTGTTGTAGCTTATGGTGGTCGTCTGGACACATCATTTATTGTTCCTTGGTTGAGGTAAAACCTACCTCAAACCCTTTCCTCTTTATTGATATATGAGTTCTTGACCTAGGGAATTCTTTTCCTAGATAATAATCACTGTAAAATGGTGGGGGTAATCTTGAATAGATGGTTACTGCATGATCGTCCTTTTCTTTTTTTTAGTTAGTTTTGATATCATGCTTTCTTTTTTCTATTTTATATTCTTTACTCAGATATTACACTGCATCATTTATTTCCATCACTTAACTTGTTGCACAACAAACCTACACTCACAGTGGGGGATGGGGCATATCACATGTACTTAATCCTACACATCATCTTCTAGTTTTATTGAAATTACCCCATTGGTGACATATAAATTGTCGGTGGGCAGGACACCTGCTTACATGCCCCTCGCCATTTTGGCCACAACCTTGATTTTAGATGAATGAAAAATTGGAGGAAACAGAATATGACAAGTATGACCGCTTGCGAAAGGAAATAGATGGAGTATTAGTGCTAGTTTTGTTTGTTAACTCTTCTATATATCATTTAGTTGATACCTTTACTGTTACTGTCCTATAGGCTCCATATGAGAAGGCTAGGAAGTAAAAACAATCATCTTTGTGTGACCATGGGTGGTGCACCTGGTGGGTTTGTGGGGTGTGTGCCTGGAGGATATTCTGGTGGTATGCCTGGGGCATGGCTCATGGTTTCCCTGGTAGTATGCCAGGGCATTGATATGAGCATGATTTTATATGTAGGTTTATTCTAACCTCATTTTGAACTCATTGTCTTCTCATTGGCATTTTGTCCCTAATAGTTCTAATTCCTTTTTCCCTCTAAAACAAGTTTCCTCTTGTTTGGCCTAATAATAAGATTAATTGTTCTTGTATTCTGGCACAATAATATTTACTTTTCTCTTGCTGATTGGCAGGATCCAGAACTGATGGCTGTATTTGAAGATCCAAAAGTTATGGCGGCACTTCAAGGTGGTATTGATACTTGATTTATTATATTGTCATTTTGTTGTTTTTTTTTATTACTTGTTTAGGGTATTTGCAAATTGAGAAAGCCTAGAAATGCTTCAAAGAAACTGAACTGTTCCTGACATCTCCTGTGTGAGGTTGTGGACAACAAAAGCCCGAGAGACCTGCTGCATATATTGAGTTACAAGCTGTGCAATTTTTAGTTATCCTAGGCATAACATTTCCACCATTGTCATTTCTTGTTTGGGGGAGAGTTGAGTGAATGAATCTAGTGAAAGGGGGCTCAATTACTAGATGTTCCATTGAAAAGTGACATTACTTGTTTATTGCTTTTCTAAATGTGGAGCTCTGGTGAAGAAATGCCTCTAGTAACAAGAAAATTTCATTGTGAAGTAAGAGGGATTAGAGGAAGCCTCATGCCAGATGGAGAGCACAACTTCATGATTGATCCTTACATCACAGTGATATGTGATTATGAAATTAGAGAAAGGAGGGGATAGGAAGGGAAGGGAAACAATTACAAGGTGGACATCATGGGAGAGATGATGGGGTAATGGAAAGTGGATATTTCCCCCCTAACCCTCTTCATGTTAATAACTCATTACAGAAGGTTAACATGACATTCCTGCATTTTATTTTCATTGCAAATTACATATGCAATGGAAAAGACAACATGGAAAGTTGGAAGTACCCTTTCAAAAGATGTTGATGTCCTTTTTGGTAGATTTAAGGGCTACTTCTGACAAGGTGAAACCCAGTCACACCTCAGGTAAAACCATGACTTTCTACATGTTCATTAGGAAATGCTTCGTGCAACAACTTTATTTGTTTTGAGGACACTTGTTAATTTCACCTTTACTGGTTCATGAATAAAAGCACCTTCTCATGTTCTTTTTGCCAGTATGAATCAGATGATAGAACCCAGACAAGCCCCAGCGGTCCAATGATAGGTTTGTATTTCTCAAACTAATGTCATATTTTGGTTAAATTAGCGATACATGGGATGGTTTCTACCCATTTGCTTCCCTTCATTGGAGATGGTCCTTTCATTGTTTCTTAGCATGTACATGTAGCATTTTTGTTCTCGATCCTCTTACAGAGGTTACTTGGAATAGTGAAATACCTTGTAATGAGTGGTCATTCTGAATATGTAGTCTATATGTGTATTTCACTTATCTGCACATCCTAAGCAAGTTGATCTAACTACGGAAGCAAAGATGCGACTACATTTTCCTAATTGCTAACATCACATCTACATTTCCGTGAAAAACTTATGTGCCCTTGGCAAATACATCGTTCCAACATACAATATATGCTTCACTTATTGTGCCACTGCACTCCATTAGTGCACTAAGGATATATATTTCCAATGGGATACAGATTTATAACTTCTCACAATGATGGATGGCATGGAAAAAAGGTAGTTGGCTTATATAGATTTATAACTTCTCATAGATTTATAACTTCCATGAATGATCATCAAGGATAGATAATACCTTTATGAGATAAGGATCTATTGTCCTATATTGATGCCTTAAATGTCGGGAGGGGAAAGGAACAGGGAAATGCCACTTCTGCTGACCAGGTATAAAAGCAGACTGCTTCTCCTGAATGAGTCTAGGTAGAAGAAGAACATTCTATCTGGTCACAAGAACCCTAGCACTAATTTGTAAATTCTATTTAGCAAACTGATGGGGGGGAAATCATTTAATTCCCTGCTCTTCAAAATTTGCTTTTGGTTCCCATTCCAGTTCCCTGGACTTGTAAACATGATCCTTTATTAACTGCTACTTCCTCTGGTCTGAGTTTAGGGTGAACAAGCTTCTGAATTGCTGTTTGTTTCATTCTCAACTGATGACGTAGATAAGCTTTTCTCTGAGATCCTCTTTTAAACCCAATTTCTGATGTTCTCTGCCATTTATGATATCTACAATCTATCATTTATATTGGTTTACTTTCATCTGAGTAAATGGTGGAATGTGGGCCATTCAAATATCATGTGCATCTTTCTATTTGTTTTTGCATGCTGTGCTTTCTTAACAGCACTTTCATAGTTTGCTTATTAAGATGCTAGACGGTCTTTGAATTGTGGCTGTTTCATCCCGGCCACCCTTTTGGATCATTGGAGTAAGAACCCATAGGTTGAACTCTTTCATGGGTATAGATTTACATTGCTAGCCTGAAGAGCTCTGATAATGCTGTATCGCAATTGCGTGCAGTAGATTAGCTGCAGCTGTGGAGTTGAATTGCCGAGCTCTAAAGCTTATTAGTCAAGGTCAAGGATGGCAGTGTCGGTTTCGGACTCGGTTTCGACCGGGTCCGAAACCGATACGACTCGGTTTTGGTATCGGTTTCGGTTTCGGCTGAAACCGGATGAAACCAGTTAAAAAATTTAAAAAATTAATAATCCTGACCAGTTTCGGACCGAAACTGACCAGTTTCGGACCGAAACTCACCAGTTTCGGACCGAAACTGACCAGTTTCATCCGAAACTATTTATATAATATTTTTTTAATTGTTTCGGACCTGCTACAGTGTTTTGGTCCGGTTTCGGATCGGTACCGGCCGAAACCGATACGTTTCGGCCGAAACGTATCGGTTTCGGCCGAAACTGCCAACCATGGTACTCAAGGTTGGCTGAATTTCATGAAGATTTCTGCTGGGTGAATTACTTGGATGGGGGGCTTCAGCTGAAGTCCTGGATAGCAACAGGAGCCTACTGACTTCACTATTCTCCTGGAGTAAAGAGCTTTGCCTGAACTGGGAATCTGCTGGCTTCACACAAAATCCATGAAACTTCTGATCATGCAGTATACTTGGTTTTGGATCTCCTGCACATAAGTGAAAGCCACTTTTCCCTTGTTTTGAGAGGGGTTTTACAGAGGTTGGCAGGGCATTGGCTGGTCGACAGAACCCCTGGTTCGGTCGACCAAAAATCCAAGACTGGAATGGTTTGTAGGGTTTACAGGCCGGTGGACCAAAATTATGGTTTGGTCGACCGAACCAAAAGGCAAGTCGACTTTGGGCTGGGGGGAAGTCGACTCCTGCCTTGCTGCCAGTGGTTTTCTTTATGTGATTCAATTTGATGCATTTGTGATGTTTTAACTCATTCAGAGCTACATGAATGATGGTTTTGATCTGCCCATGATTCCTTTTGTTCATGAAACGCATGAATGTGATTTGAAATTATTCATGGGGTGCATATGAATGATTTTTTGGGGGGGGGTTTGTTTATGTAATGCATGTGAAATCTTGATCCGTTCATGACCTTTTTCCATTGGATTGGGGTCTTAACTTCCATTAGTGTTGAAGAGAGCAATGAGCCTTCAAGGACTTCAAATTTTCTAACTGAACTACAGACAGGGGTCTGCTGAGTTGAACCGCAAACAATTCTTTTGAACCAAACTGCAGATAGAGCTCTACTGAACTAGACTGCAGACTGAGCTGTAATACCCCTGATTCTTATCGGATCTTTCAGATCCTTATCGGAGAGTTTCGGACGCTTTTGTAGGTCCTGAGTTGTGTTTTATGATCCGCGTGGGTTTTTCTCTCGTACTAGTTACAGAACCCCGTGGTGAGTTTATTATTCACTTCATCGACTCACGGACGATACAGTTGCGTTGCATTCTTTCCGAGGATCGTTTTGACTATTTTTCCGTATTTTTCTGAATTAGTCCATTTTCGGGCCAACAATAAGAATTTACAAAAATTACTAAAATTCCTAATTTCTTTTCCTTTTTATTCTTTTCTCTCCTTCCTCTCTCCTCATTCGCGCGCCCGTCCCTCTCTCTCCCGTTCTCTCCCTTCTCACCCTCTCTGCTCCGACTGCAGACGGAGGAGGTCCGTGGGTGAGGTGGCGATGGCGTGGAGCTGCTATGGTGCGCGATGGTGCGAGGATCGGAGCGTGGTGGGTGCGATCCCGATCTGTGGATTCAAAGCCGACGAACGGGCTCGTGAGATGGATTTCAGCACGGTTTAGTCGCTTCTATGCTCGGAATCGTCGGTGGAGGTAGGGAGACAGATCATCTACTTCTCCTCTACATTCCCTCGCAGTTTCACGCCGAACGGTGTGCGTAAGTGTGGGTTTCGTTCAGTTTCAGGAAAAGTATGCTCGGGGGGTGTGCGTCGGGTTTGCCAGAAAATAGCGTCTCTTTTTGACTAGATTAGTTTCATTGTGACTCCCAGCATGTTGGCGTTCCAGATCCGCTGTTTTTATCGCGATTGGTCATCATTTGGGGCCGGTACAAGTCCGGGAACCCCGGTGACCCAATTAGGATCGATTCGTTGGAATCGCTCGTTTCTTGTGACTGAGCTGTTGCATGTGCCCCTTCCGGCCTGTGGAAGGTTAATTTCATCGATTAGGATTGTTTCCCCTGCGTTTAGACGCGAATGGGGCGTGGAACGGCCAGATCCGGCCCTTCCCATGGTTTTCCCGCCGTAACGTGCTAGCGGTCGTTTCAGAGACCGTCTCTTGTCTCTGGCGGCCCAACGATAGACCGCCACATGCCGTGGTGTGTCGATTAGTTCAGGTCGGTTTAGGCTGGCGGCCTAAACTTAGACCACCTCTTGCTTCTGGCGACCCTATAGTGGTGCGCCAAGCTCAGTCATTTCTCGAAATTAGTGTAAGTCGGTTCGAGTCATAGCGGTTGTACGATCCACTGCTATTTTCTCTAGCGGCCCTTTCTTAGACCGCTATGGGTCGTTAACATTAGTCAACGGGTTAAGTCGGTTTGGGCTGACGGCCCAAGCTTTGACCGCCAACGTGTTGTAGCGCTCCTTCCTTAGACCGCTACGGTGTGTTTGACCGGGTCAAGATTCTAAGTCGGTTGGCCTTGGCAGCCCAACCTTCGAGCGTTTCTTCCTTGTAGCGCACCCTTCTTAGGCCGCTACAGTCTATTTGTCTTAGGTCAATGTTTTAGGGCGATTAGTGTGGCAGTTCACTCTTAGACCACCTTAGTCCCGTGTAGCGCGTCTATATTAGACCACTTTTGGTGGTTTGATCGAATAGGTCAGTTCAGGGTTGACTGGGTTTAGCGGCCTAATCCTTGACCGCTACAGTCCCCTAGCGGCCCATTCTATGACCGCCAGCGTATGTTCCTCTGCTTATTTTTTGCGTGTCGTTTCCCGATGTGTTGGTTTCCAAGTGTCTCGGCTTGACCTCGTGGTTTGCCCATTGTCCCGTGGACGTCTTTTGATGTCCTATGAGGGCTATAACTATGTTATGAGATAGCCAAGCGTACCCTGCTGTTGGCTAGGTTTCTGTACTGCTTCAGAGTCATTTTAGGTTCTGGTCAACCCGGTGAGACCCAGTGGTTGACAGGTGACCTTGTGTGTGTCTCGATAGCTCGAGACAGTGGTTCTGGATGCCTTGAGGTACTGTCCTATCTCGGTTTGCATGTCCAGGTACTTTGAGGGTCTTGATACTCCCTCAGGTCTCTGTGTGTCATTTTGTACGGTTGTGTGGATCTGATGATCCAGTGTCGTGTTCCTCGGCTTAGGATTAGGCTGATTGGCGGCTTGTCACTGCCGTTGTGCGACGATCTTGACTTCGAGTCATGAGACTCAAGGATCGTTGTGTCAGCAGGTCTAGTTGTCCTATCCTGAGCCTATGACAGTTGGTATACTGCCATGTGTCTGGGTGCTTCGTAGTACGTGCGATAGTGCATTCTTAGCCTGTCTGTACTCTAGCACTCATGTTTCAGAGTCTCTGTGTCTAGTGAGCCTCCACTAGTCGTAGCCTGATGACCTCGAGTGTCGGCCCACCCGGGAGTGGTGGTGAGGGCAGTTCCTGAGATACGGTTTGTAGGCTAGTTTCCATGGGCTCCCTTGCCTTGCAGTAGCGTCCTGCTGGGGGAGAAAACTAGCTAGAGGCCTGGCTCAAGGTATTGAGCTTGTGTGTGCACACGTTGTCAGGGGCATTTTGGACGAACGCCGACGGGCGTGACCCTGACTAGTCACTCGTTACTGTAGTTCCTGGTTCAGTTCAGTGAGTATCTCAGTCTCCGTCATTCTCGGCGTCCGTAGCGAGATACCTGTGGCGCAGTGTAAGATGTAAGTGGACGCATCTGGCTGTTCTTCTAGTGAGGAGGTGCTTCCGTCACTTAGCGCTTGACTCTCGTGTTTCTTGGAGTCTGTGTTCCCCTTCCGAGTAAGTCTGTTCTTGGCTTCGCCCAAGTTCAGCTTCCCCTTCCGAGTTGGTCTGTTCTTGGCTTTACCGAGGATAGCTTTGGGTTGCGTGCACAAAAATCCAGTCGTGTATGCTTCGGTGTTTGTGTCTGTCTAGGTCTTTTCTAGGGCTATTGCCTGGTTTCGTGGACTTTAGCCTTTGGGCTAATGGTTGGCTGACGGATCGATAACTCCTAACTTTGTGAGATCAGGGTTCGCCCTTCTGTCGCTGTTTGGAGTAGCTTAGGGAGCCGTGCTTTGCTCGGTAGCCGTGTTCTCGTTTCTTACGGCTTTACTTTTCCCTTTTCTTTTAGCTGTTCTGCTCCTACTGTTTACGGCTTTCTTTTACAGCTTTCTAGTTGTAGTTTAGCTTTTCCTACTTTACTACTACTACTGGTTTAGCTGTTGTTCCGTGTTCCTGCGTATTTTTCAGTGGGGATTCACGTGACCTCTATTGAGCCAGTGACACGAGGCTCACCCCTGCTTTTCAGGTGTGGCACTCTTCTTCCTTCGCGGTTCCTGGTGTGGCGTGCCCGTAGTTGCCAGCAGTACCTACGTCGGGCTTCCTTCAACTTCAGTGTACGTTTTTCTTTCTGTTGGACTGTACTTGTCTTTCATTTGGACTGGACTCTGGTATAATTGTTAATCTAAATTGTTAATTAAAAAGTAATTTTATTTCTGCTACTTTAGCAAACCTGATTAATGAAATATTATTGCTTACTATTATATCTGCGACTTCAATGTACTACACAACAATCCTTTTATCCCTTCCGAGCTTTTATCGCTCTTGGGAGGCTTCACGGGTTCCAAGTGGTATCGGGTCTACTCGATAGTCCTATCAGGTATATCCGGTATCCGGAGTCCGGGTCATCACAGTTGGTATCAGAGCGTTGTTGTGTGAAGTACATGGGAATCCGAGATATTACAGTATCCAGAGTCCTGAAAGTCCAGTACAATCTTTCACTGGCTTAGGTTTCGCGATTCCTTGTCGCTTTGTTTCCGTGTGTTGTCTTGTGCATGCTGTGTTAGCACTGTGCGAGATGGTTTTGCTCTCGTCAGAATGTGACGGGACGCTCTTTTTCGTCGTGGTGTTTGTCTCGATCATCCTGTACTTGGCAGAGTTCGTCGGTAGGCTTGAATCTACAGTACATTATTTGAGATTTGTCCGTGGTTTGTTCAGGTGGCTGGTGACTTTTAGAATTGGTGTGATGGTCGTACACGTTCTTACATTGTTTTGGTCATCCCAGCTTAAGTCTGTGCAGCTCCTGTGGTGTTTTGCTTCTGTTGAGGTGGTTGCTTTGTTGCCTCGATTGAGAATATGCTCAAGCGAAGCTAGGATTTCCCTTCCTGGTGAGCTACTGTTAGTGAGCTTGATGCTTCTCATCCTATTTGGTGGAGTCTTTTCGAGGTAAGCCTTAGAATTGCTATCTTAGTGAGACCTTTGTCATGTGTCTGCTTAAGTGTGGACAATATTTCTTCTGAGCCTGATCTGCCTCTTTGTTCTACGGTTGCTTAGCTTTGGACCTAATCTTAGTGTTGAGAGTTGTTGTGCACCGTGTTTTATCGTGCCGTGTCTAGCGGCCGATGTGTTGTGAAGGCTCATTTACTCTTTCAGGACGTAATGGTAACCTGAGATTAGCCTTTCTTTGTGCTTTGTGCCGAAGCTGGTACTCTTCTTGATGTGCACTTAGGCGACTTTTGATCGGTTGTTAGCAGGATCAATACTCGTGGCGTGTTATATTGTGATTTTTTATGAATTGCGATGGCGTCGAGTGTGTGCTGAGATGCGGATACCGAGGTATTTCGGATGCCTGTGTGCGTTGTATGAGTGCATAGTCGCTTCAACCTCAGGGGGACTGCACTGACCGCATCTGTGCGTCTGTGTTGCATGCGCCATTCCAGGCTGCCGTGGAGTACCCTGCATTGACCACAATGCCGCCCCCCGTCGTTCTTCAGGCTCCCCAGCTTCGCCTTGGCGCTGGCAAGGGTGCTGTAGCCTCCTCTGCTTCATCCGTGGATGGGCCGCGCCTCTCGGCCACTCCTCCTACAGAAACTCCTACCGCCCCACCGCTTGCAGTGCTTCCTTCGGATCATTCTGCCTCTGCAGTTGGGGAGGGTGATCTTCTTCCGTGCCCTCTGATCTCTTCATCGCCTGAGGATGTCCCCCTACCGGCTGCCTCATCCTCTCGTGTTCAGGTTGCTTGTCGTGCCGGCGCTGCTTCGTTGGTCCTTGGCCTCAAGGCACCGGATGCTCCGGCACAAGGCGGGCCCCCGTTGCTTCTTCCTGGTCTCAACGCCGCTGTAGAGGCTTGGTCCCCAGGGCTGCAGCCCTCCTCCATGGGGGGTGAGGCTGCCGGTCCGGTGCCAACGCCGTCCCCCCGCCTCTCCTTTGCTCAAGCACTGAAGAAGAAAATCAACCGGGAACCACCCGGTCCGATTGTTGTCTCCGCCACGCCTACTGTTCCAATGCGTCCCGCTTGCACCTTGCCAGCAACGGGCCTTGGTTCTGGTATCCAGTTACCTCAGCTCGTCCAGGTTCTATCTATCCCCGGGCTTGAGTCAGCGTCGGGATTCACTGACTTTGCGGCGGCTCATGCGGCCTTCGTGGGCAACCCTGTACTGGACCGTTCGCGGATGGGCTCGAGGACGGAGCGCGACGCACCACGGCGCTCCAACTCCACTTCCTCTTCGCGCGATCGGCAGAGCCTTTTTGAGGAGGCCCCTCCTCCTCCCCGTCGCTCACTTCGTCTGCAGTCGGCTTCGGCGGCGCTCCATCAGCCATTCCACTCTTCCCTCTCCGAGGAGCTCGATCATGATGGTTCGGACCGTGACCCTCTTGACTCGCCTGGATCCCCAGTCGGTCAGCGCGGAATCCGCTCCTCATTCTCTTCTGACTCTGAGGGCGTGCACGATGAAGATTCTGTCTTGTTGGGGCTGTAATTTCTTTATGCCGGGTTCTTGGGTTCTGTGCTTGCCCCACGTCTGGGTCTCTCTTGGTCTCTCGATTTTTCACTTTTTGGGCCGTTTGGCCTTGTTGTGCTCCAGCCCCTCTTGGGCGTCTTCCCCCTTCCCTCCCTCTGTACCCCTTTCTCTTACTACTTTTCTTATTGAAAATGCTTGCCTGGCGGTCGGGGTAGTGTGTTCATCTTCTTCCGAATGAAGGGATGAACCCCCTCCCCTATCTACCACCTTGCAAGTATTGACTTGAGTTAAAAAAAAAAGCGTGTGGGCTGATAACCCATGGGTCGAGGATCGTTGGTTGTAAGATTCTGGCCAGCCGAGAGAATTGTTCTTCTCGATGTAACTTCATCTTAGCTTCGTGTGCCTTGATGTTGTTTGTTGCCGTGACATTGTTCTTGGAGGCATTATGGTGTTGGCACTGGTATTTGTGAGTATTGGGGAATCTGTCGGCATTTCTGCTGGTTGAGTACCCTCTGCTCTGTAATTCTTTCTTGGGTGTTGTGCTCTCGGGACTTGATCGTGGTCCTTGAGATGCGTTTCCCAAGACCGTTGTCCTTCTTGTTATTGTGGGTCTTTCCTTGGTAAGCTGCTCATTGCATGACTAGTCCATGATAGTCGTGTGTTCAGCTGTTAATGTGCCGTGATGTGACCCAGCTTGCAGTCGTATTCCGTGGTTCTGTGTTCAGTACGGAGCTGGGATCCTGCAAGTGCTGTCGTTGTTGGCGTTTTGTCGTTGTTTCCGTGTGATTCTATCTTAGCATTGTGTGGACCGTGATCTTGTCGGTTAGTTGTACTGTACTCTTCTTTCCTGATAGAGTTAGCATACGACTCGATCAGATGTAATATCTGAGTGAGGACTGACTTGATTGTGTTTGTCGTCCAGTGCTGTCATTGACATCCTGTGTGCCAGGCTTTTGTTGTTGCCCTTGGCATTGGACCCAATGATGTTGAGCTGTCAGCTGAGAGGATTATGCTTCCTGGTTTAAGCTGATGCTTGCTGTGTCTGTCGTTTTGTGTTATCGGTTGTTGTTGTCATGGCATGGGTCGTGTCTCCTTTCCCTGTGGGATGGAAGCAACGTTGCCTTGTTTCAGAAGTGTCAGGCTTGTGTTCACTCGTGTATTATGCTCGTCCTTTGGATCGAGTTGCCTTGAGATCCAGAGCATGTCCTTGTGATTATGGTCTGACAGTATTCCTCTGAATTGTGTTTTTCAAGATTCGTGCTATTTCAAGTTGTGTCTTGGGTTTGTTCTTCCCTGCTTCTTCTTACTAGCTCCTTAAATTTCGAGGACGAAATTTCTTGAAGGAGGGGAGGCTGTAATACCGCAGATTCTTATCGGTTCTTTTGGATACTTATCGGAGAGTTTCAGATCGCTTTTGTAGGTCATGAGTTATGTTTTATGATCCACGTGGGTTTTTCTCTCGTACTAGTTACGGAACCCCGTGGTGAGTTTATTATTCACTTCATCGACTCACGTACGATACAGTTGCTTTGCATTCTTTCCGAGGATCGTTTTGACTATTTTTTCTTATTTTTCTGAATTAGTCCATTTTCGAGCCAAAAATCAGAATTTACATAAATTAGGAAAATTCCTAATTTATTTTTCTTTTTATTCTTTTCTCTCCTTCCTCTCTCCTCATTCGCGTGCGCGTCCCTCTCTCTCCCGTTCTCTCCTTTCTCGCCCTCTCTGCTCCGGCTGCAGACGGAGGAGGTCCGTGGGTGAGGTGGCGACGGCGTGGAGCTACTGTGGTGCGCGATGGTGCGAGGATCGGAGCGTGGTGGGTGCGATCCCGATCGGTGGATTCAAAGCCGACGAACGGGCTCGTGAGATGGAATTTGGCGCGGTTTAGTCACTTCGGCACTCGGAATCGTCAGTGGAGGTAGGGAGACGGATCATCTACTTCTCCTCTGCATTCCCTCGTAGTTTCATGCCGAACGGTGTGCGTACGAGTGGGTTTCATTCAGTTTCAGGAAAAGCATGCTCGGGGGGTATGCGTCCAGTTCACCGAAAAATGGCGACGATTTTCGACTAGATTAGTTTCATTATGACCCCCAGCATGTTAGTGTTCCAGATCTGCTATTTTTATCGCGATTGGTCGTCGTTTGGGGCCAGTACAAGTCCGGGAACCCCGGTGACCCAATTAGGTTCAATTCGTTGGAATCACCCGTTTCTTGTGATTGAGCTGTTGCATGTGCCCCTTCCGGCCTGTGGAAGGTTAATTTCGTCGATTAGGATTGTTTCCCCTACGTTTAGACACGTATGGGGCGGGGAACGGCCGGATCCGGCCCTTCCCATGGTTTTCCCGCCGTATCGTGCTAGCGGTCATTTCAGAGACCGTCCCTTGTCTCTGGCGGCCCATCGATAGACTGCCACACACCATGGTGTGTCAATTAGTTCAGGTCGGTTTAGGCTGGCGGCCTAAACTTAGACCGCCTCTTGCTTCTGGCGGCCCTATAGTGGTGCGCCAAGCTCAGTCGTTTCTCAAAATTAGCGTAAGTCGGTTCGAGTCTTAGCGGTTGTACGATCCACCGCTATTTGCTCTAGCGGCCCTTACTTAGACCGCTATGGGTCGTTGACATTAGTCAACGGGTTAAGTCGGTTTGGGCTGACGGCCCAAGCTTTGACCGCCAACGTGCTGTAGCGCTCCTTCCTTAGACCGCTACGGTGTGTTTGACCGGGTCAAGATTCTAAGTCGGTTGGCCTTGGCGGCCCAACCTTCGAGCGTTTCTTCCTTGTAGCGCGCCCTTCTTAGGCCGCTACAGTATGTTTGTCTTAGGTCAATGTTTTAGGGCGGTTAGTGTGGCGGTTCACTCTTAGACTACCTTAGTCTGTGTAGCGCGTCTATATTAGACCGCTTTTGGTGGTTTGATCGAATAGGTCGGTTCAGGGTTGACTGGGTTTAGCAGCCTAATCCTTGACCGCTACAGTCCCCTAGCGGCCCATTCTATGACCGCCAGTGTATGTTCCTCTGCTTATCTTCTGCATGTCGTTTCCCGATGTGTTGGTTTCCAAGTGCCTCAGCTTGATCTCGTGGTTTGCCCATTGTCCCGTGGACATCTTTTGATGTCCTATGAGGGCTATAACCATGTTATGAGATAGCCAAGCGTACCCTACTGTTGGCTAGGTTTCTGTACTACTTCAGAGTCATTTTAGGTTCTGGTCAACCCGGTGAGACCAATGATAGAAACGGTGGCGCTCAGAAATGGATCCAGAGGGGGGTTGAATGGATCTTTCAACAAATACACCCAATAAAAATTGTACTCCCTCTGGAAATGAAACCCATGAAGAGAAAGGAAGACTCAGCTCACAGAAAACGAAACAACTAGCCAGTATTCAAAGGAGCAATCAATAGTGCCTGTGAAGGAGGCAGAAGATAGGGAACAATCACATGAATTCAACCACAGCACACAAGATTTTTAGGTGGTTCTATCTGAGACCCAAGATCTACATCCACCCCTCACTCTAACCCGAGTGAGGCTTCCCTTGCACAAGCAAGACACAGACTCAGTCAGCAAACAAACGCTGCCAAACAGCTTGAGACTGAGGGAAATAAATCCCTCGACCTGATCTTGCTTCCCAGAAGACCACCACCCTAGCTCTGCTACCCACAGAACTAGAACCAAAGACAAACCTCCCTTCCTCCAAGCCGGAGGGGAAACCGTGAGTGACCCCCATCCACTCACAACCGTAGACCCAAGTCTCCCTTCCTCTGAAACCCAGAGGGAAACTGGAGATGAAACTCCTTTCTCCTGAATCCTCAGGAGGAACTGTGAGCAACACCCAGTTGCCCACAACCGGGGACCAAGTCTCTCTTCTCCTGAACACACAGGTGGAACCCGATACCCAAAACAGGGAATCAGAAAAACCCTATTGGAAATGGTAAAGAACAAACAAAAAGATAAAAGGAAAGGACAAACAGAATGTAGCTTCAAGGAGCACAATGACTCTGGATTTGATCCACAAGTCAAGATATGAACATATCTTCAATATCGCCACTGGCTGCATACTCGCCCTTCTTCTCACGGCCTTCTTCTCTGAACTCTCTTTTCCTCTTTCTTTTTCTTCTCTTCTCTTTTCTTTCTTCTGCTCGAGCACATGCTCTCTTTTTCTGATATCAATTGGTATCAGAGCCGGTTTCTGATTCATCAGATCCAACGATCTGCAGAAGATCCTGCTATCCTATTTTTAGGTGCATTTCTAGTTGTGGTTAGTCTATTGCTTGAATTATTCTTGAACTGATTTCCATGGCTCATCCATCGGTTTTCAATGGCTCTAATTTTAATTCGTGGTTTACCAGTTTGCGCAGCTATATTATATCAGTTGATCCTGATATGTGGAAGTTAATTTCACACGGTCCACACAGACTATCAAAGAACAAGTCCAAATAGACTGACAGTCATAAATCCATGAGCGGTGAAAACCAGAAAGTTTTGGAGATGATGAAGGCAGCTACTAACAGGGCATTACATTCCTGTTTTTATGATTGTAGATCTGCAAGAGAGATATTGGATAGACTGAAGACCGCCGATAAAGGAAATAAAGACGAGTGTCTAATGGCGGAGAAAGGTGGTCAGAGTAGCAATCAAAATGAAGAGGGGGATGATGATCAGGTAAATTCTTTCGCTAACTTTACTTTAGATGATTGGGAAGATGCATATGCTAATTTGCTAGAGTGCTATGAAAAACTGAGAAAACAGAAGAAATCCCTGAAAAAGAAGTTAAACAAATTTGAGAATGCTGACTCTGTAGGTGAGGACATTGAAATTTTGAAAACAGAAAATGGAATATTTAGAAGACATCTGACAGATCTCGATGCTCTTAGTACAGAACTTGATTTCTTGAAATTCAAAAATGAAAAACTCAAAAATCAGTCTAAGGAATCTGAACATAAATCAATGAATCTTGAAAGTGAAAATAGATTGATTTCTGAAAAAGTGGAGGCTGTTAGAGTAACAAATTTAGAGCTTCAGAAAATTTTTGACAAACTTCAATCAGAAAATCAGCAAGAAATGTTTAATGAATGTCAGACTTCTTTAAGTGATTTGGTTTTTGATGATGATCTCCAAGACCAAAACAGTAAGTTGAAAGAGGAGATTAACAAGTTGAAACACCTAAACTCAGTTATCTCTGAGAGATTGTTAGTTTTTGAAAAAGGGAAATCTGTCATAAAAGAAGCTGGAGCTAACAATGAAATAAAATTAAAAATAGGAAGTTGAAAAACTCAAAAGTCTGAATGATGCCTTGCATCAACAAGTAATTTCCTGTGAAACAGACCTGTCTAGTTATGAAGCTAATATTGTTGTCTTAAATTCCAAGATTCAAGATCTGAAAAACTCATTATCAAAATTTGTTAAAGGCAAAGACAATCTGAACAAGCTTCTTGGAACCAATGTTAATTTTCAGAGAGAGGGACTAGGCTACAGTCCGGTGAACAAAAAGATTGATGGGAATAAAATGTCTACTGTGTTTGTAAAAAGTTCTGATGAAAACAAAACCTCTGCTTCTTCTGTTTTTCAATTTACTGCACAGAAAATTGAAAAGAAAAGTAAAAATCTGAAAAATCCAGAAAAACATTAAAAAAAGGTTAATCGTTCTCCTGTGAAATCTTCTGGTATCTCTGCACATGCAATGAGTAAAATTGTCACAGATTTACATGTACACAACAGAAAGATTACATGTCACTATTGTGGTAGGGTAGGACATGTTATGGATGAATGTTATGCTTTGAAAATGGATGATATAAATGCATGTGAAAATGTGAATACCGGTAAGAACACCCATGGGCAAAGTCATTATAAAAACACATCTGGTGCATGCTACTATTGTGATAGAAAGGGTCATCATATACATGACTGCAATCTAATGAAACAAGATAAGTTAAGGCATGCATGTTATAACTGTGGTAAGTCAGGCCACATTGCTGCTCGTTGCTGGTCAGGCCAGGGAAGTAAATTTATTTTTAAATCTGTCAAACTCCATGTACATCAAAATAATTTTGATAAGAAGAAAACTAGTTTCATGAAAAAGACATTTGCTTGTTATAATTGTGGAAAACCTGGCCACAGAGCCTCTGAGTGCTGGGTGGCAGGTTTCAGAAAACAAAATTTTCATGGTCATAACAGAAACCTTAATGTTCATGCACCGGGGTTAAAGGGCAACTTTAAATCTGTTAAAACCCCTGCTTATGATGCTGCTGGTAGAAATAAAGTTGTTGATAAAAGAAAAAATCTTTCATGCTTTGAATGTGGAAAGCCAGGCCACAGGGCTGCAAGCTGTTGGCTAGGAGTCTATCATAAACATACTGGCTTTGTTAAACAGAATATTCATTCTGTTAAAAGTAATTTTCATGATAATGCTCACATGTTCAATGTTCATAGTAATATGCATGAAAAGAATCTGAAAAATGCTGCATCATATCATTACTGTGGACATATAGGTCATTCAATGAATAACTGTTATCTGATGAGGTTTGATGACCTCAATGCAAAGAAATTGTTTAGAACACCTGTTAAAGGTGTCACTGTCACTTCAAGACCCAAGACATCTTGGGTGCCTGTTTGTGCAAAATAATTTGCTGTTTTGTAGGTGTGCCTTGGAGCTGAGAAATAAAAGGGGTAATAAACCAAGGCACCAAACTAGGTAAAACCCCATGTCTGCAAAATTCAGGTAACATCCTTGTACTCGTCAGGTTGATTACTTGAATTCTCCTATTAGATGCATATCATGTTTGATCTGTTATTCAGAATTTCATGCATACATTCTCATATCTGAAATTGACTTTCACACATCTTCAAATGCATATGCTGAATTATTTGTGCTTATATTGAGCTGAGAGTAAACTGAATTGTATATCACTTTCTAAAAATCTTAAAAGCATATGAATGATGTTTGAAATTTGTCTGTATTACATTGCATATCTTACACAGACATTTGTTGCATAATTCATTAAAAATCTGATGCATATAGGACTGCATTTGCATTGTATTGTCTTGCATGACTATGATGGTATATCAAATGGTAAGTTTCTAAAGGGCAGGTGCAATCTGTCTAGAAGTTCTTACTATGTATGAGGTGGTCATTAGACCAAGTCCTCTACCCAGTACCATTGGTCAAAAATTTACATATTGAGCAGTCTAGATTTACATGAGCATAATTCATAATACTCTCTGCATAGATTTCATTGCATATATTGCACTTTGAGTTCAGTCATATAATGCATAAAGTCAGGGGGAGTTTGTCTAGCCCTTGCATGTCTTCATGCCACATGTGTCCATGTAATGCTTTTAAGAAAGTCACTGCATATGTATACATGTAGTAATTGCATTGCATGTCAATGATTTATAGAAAACTCCAAAAAGAAGTGACTGACTGCATATAGACAAGGGGAGCTCTTTAATTCATCAGTCTGTCTCTGTCTGAATTCTTACTGTCAACACACTTTCAACATATCTGGCTGTATCTGGGTGTCAGCGATTCCTATCATCAAATGATTTCTATTGACCCATCATCTGAATTGTTACTTCTCTTAAATCTGAAATTTTTGCCTGCTTCTCCTCAATCTGCTGAAGGAGTGCTTCATTCGAATGCAGACTATTCTGAACTGTATCACTCAAGCACATACCTCTTGCTGCATCTTTGGAAATTCACGATCCTTTAGCTGATCTTCCTGAAAATCTGTCTGCTGCATATTGATCACTTCTGCTACAAGCATGAGTTCTAATTCTCACTTTCTATGCATGCTTGTTTACACATTTGATGTTTACTGCTGCTCAGATAATAACTGAACTAAGATTTGAAGAAAACCTCAGCTTGTAAACTGCTTCATAAATATGAAATCATCTTTTATGTAGAATCTTTCATTATACTGGTTTAAGAATATTTGTTAATTTGCATTGGTTTAAGTCTAATGTACTCTTAAGTTTGAATTTAATGGACTTGAAAATATCTGATTCAATCCCTTTAATAAACCTTAACTGTTTGTCTCATGTAAGTTCATATAAGACTTCCTGAAATCTGAAAAGTTGAAATCTTGATTCACTTTGATTGAAATACATAGTGTAAGGATTGTCTTAAACATTTAATTTGTCTAAAACTATTTTATAAGAAAATTGTGAACAAAGCAATGACTGTGGGTACTGAGAAACCTGTCCAAAGGACTGTGTCATGAAGTACCATAGTTAACTCTGTTTAAAAATCATTGAAAATAATGTGAAAATATGGTAGAGCAATGGCATGGTTGTATTGAGTAACTGGGGATTCTGACCTCTAATCAAGGTGTCTCCTCATGTAAAAGATACTTCTAATGCTACCTCTGCTCTCTAAATAGAGAAGCAATATGGTTATCACACTGAGTAACTGGGTCATTTCACCTAAGACGTGTTGTGCCTTATGTAAAAAGGTGTTGATTAAACCAAAATTGCTCATTGAAAAATAAATTGATGCTCAATAAGAAAAATCTGAAAAATATATGCATCAGAAAATTCTGGAACTTCAGTCAATTTCAGATATATTTATGAATGTTTAATCTCAATACTACCTTGTGTTACTCTTAAAGGAGTCATGAAAAGTAAACTAAGTAAGATGAAAAGAAGGTTGAACTAGAATGTTATATGAGCAAGTGGTTCATTTTTATTAAAGAATTGTTTCAGATATGAGTATTGAAAATTATTAAAGAACTCTGTTTACATCATTCTTAAACCATACTTTTCAATCAAAGTCAATTCATAAGCTCTTATAATGGAAGAATCTAAAATCTAAATACTGCATTATGAAGTTGGTTTATTACTGAAAAATTCTTCATCTCAGAATCTTTAAAAATTCATTGATATATATATGGTCATTTACTGCTTTCTGTCACGGCCATCTCTTGATCACTTAGTGTTTCTGAAAAATCTGTGTTTTTGATCTTTCCTCCTGTATTCTCTCTAGACATATTCCTCATCTGTCTAGACTGCATTCATTGTTCCTCAAAGGGGGAGAATTTTCTGTAGTCTCTTCTGTTGTGTTCAAGGGAAGGAATAGATTCCAGTTCTGGTGTGCACTCTTCTAAGGGAAGCATAGGAGAAGAATAGTGTGTCACATTGTCTACATTTGTCTGCCTGACATGGATCTTTTGTCTGAATTTGTGCTTTAATAAATTGTTCCATTTCAGATCCTTCCTTCTTGATGAAGTCAAAGGGGGAGAATATGTGGAGTCATCATGAGTGTTTGAGCTTTGAGCTTTGGGAGAGAATGAGTTTGGCTTTGGGAGAGAATGAGTTTGCATTAGTAGAATTCATTCACTGCACTGGCATGAATAATTGAATACCTGGTTCATTTGATTTATTACATTGTCATGTTGACTCATATGACTCATAGTGTTGTCATCGTCAAAAAGGGGGAGATTGTTAGCATTCTGTGTTTTGATGATGTTAAACTCTATGATTCATGTGTATGAGGTCATATGTGTTTGAACCATATGAAGGCTGTGCATTTGTTTGAATTATTCATGGTATAAATGATCTCTATTGTATACATGCTGCATGCATCATATTTGAGGTCAACATACAGTCAAAGGTCAACATACTGTCAACTCTGTGCACATAGATCTAGGTCTAGGTACTTGTATAAAATCTGTTTGTATGTGTGAGATTTCATCAAACACCATGTGTGCATATCACTTTTATGTGCGTGGCATTTCAATGAACACTTGGTGTGCATTTCATAGTCAGCGCACTTCATAGTCAATGCACTCCATGGTCTGTGCATGTTTCTGTCTCAAGCATATACAGGTCCGTGCAGGTTTTGCTGTGCTCTCATAAAAGTCTGTGCAGTTTTTGCATTCTGCATGCAGGGTCTGAGCATGCTTGCATCATTAAGCATATAAGGTCGGTGCATTCTTCGTTGTTTCGCACACAACGTCGGTGCACTTTTCAGCTGTCTGCATACTAAGGACAGTGTTGGTCAATGCATGTTAAGGTCATTGATAGCTAAGGTCGATGTTAGTATGTTTGTATATTAGCTAAGGTCGATGCTAGTATGTTCATATAACTAACTAAGGTCGATGTTAGTATGTTTATATACTAACTGAGGTCGGTGTTAGTATATGGGTTCACTAACTAAAGTCGATGCTAGTACGCTTATATTCTAACTAAGGTCGAAGCTAGTTACTGTTCTCAGAATGAAGGTTGGTGCTAGTTTTTCTTCTCCACACACTAGGTCTAAGCACATATATCACTAAGCTCGGTGCAAGTGGCATTTAATGTGTAGTGCCCCAAAATTTATATATAATAATTTCTAGATTATTTATGGAATTTTCTGAGATTTATAAGGACTAAATAAATTAATAAATGAATTATTGAATTAATAAATGGGTTATAAGGCCCAATAGTATTAAATAATTAGCCTAGCCTATTTAATTTAAGACCCAAATGGTTAAAAGACCAAGCCTATTAACATAGGCTCATAATCTAGAAGGTTATTTAGTCTATTCACGGATTTTAAAGGATAATTATCCCTTATTTAGATAATTATAAGGATAAACAATAAAAGAGTTTGAATTAGGTGGAATTCTGCACACGCTGGATGTAGCGGTCTATCGTGCGACTGCCACATGACTTGGTGGGGACACCGGGTCCACTACTGGGCCCACTACTCGGAGCCGACGCCGCATTGTCCCGACACCGAGCTTATGGCTCGGAGGAGATCCTTCTTGAAGACTCGGCCTACGGCTATGGTGTTATACTACGTATAGTATGTGTGTATGTATACATGTATCTCTACATGTATTTTTCTTTTCGTTTTATTAGGCTAGTCTAAGTCAAATAAACACATGTGTAATTTTTATATTTTATTTGGTTAAAACCCACAAGTCAAATATTGGTTGGTGGGTTTGTCTTGTTAGGCTAGGATATATAGACAAATAAATAAAGTGTGAAGGTATTCATGTAATAGGGTCTTTCCTATATAAGGAGCCCAATGGTGTGTTACGTATAATGAACCATATGAATGAAAGATTGAGTTTAAGGAGCTTTTGCCCCTTTGTTCTTCTCCCTTCCCTCATTTCTCATTTTTGTGAGATTCGAGTGTCGCCCGGTGTGAGACCGTCCGGCGTGAGGCCGAGCTGCGTGAGGTAGCAACCTATCCGTCCCGTCCGTGTCCTGGAGCTGCCGACGATCCGTCTTCCACGTCGCCGCCGCGTCAAATTGGTATCAGAGCCCAACAAACGGCGCCTCCGATGAACCCGATGTCCCCGATGTCTCTCTCTTTCTCTCTCTAGGTTGATAGAGTGAAAAGAAGAAGAAGAAGAGTAGCAGAAAAAAAAATTGGTTGAGAGTAGTTTAGAAAAAAAAAATATAGAGGAAAAAAAAATTTAGTTGAGCTCCGTTGATAGAGAAGAAAAAAAAACAGAGAAAAAAAAATTTTAGAACGCCCCTCTGTTCTCTCTCTTTCCCTCTCTTTCTCTCTCCCTTTAATCACTCTCTCTTAATCTCTCTTTCTGTTCTCTCTCTCTCGGTTCACAGAAAGGTTTTTTAAAAAAAAAATTTTTTTTTCTTTTCTGTTCGCAGGGGCCGGGCATCGTCGCCCGTGCCCCTTTCAAAGTCTCCCCTGGCCGCAACGGCTAGGGCCCCTCCGCCTCCCGCCACCGCGCGACGCCGCCTGGCCCGCCCCGGCGCCAGCTCGCACCGCGCCCCGCCCCGCCCGGCGCCCGGTCCCGCCCGCGCCCCGCCCGGCGCTCGGCCCCGCCCGCACCGCGCCACGCGGCCCGGCCCCGCCCGGCGCCCCCGGGCCCTGCGCGCCCGGCCCCGCCCGGCCCCGTGCTCCGCGCCCTGCTCGCCCGGCCGCACCCGCCCGGCGCCCCCGTGCTCCGCGCCCTGCGCGCCCGGCCGCACCCGCCCGGCGCCCCCGTGCTCCGCGCCCTGCGCACCCGGCCGCACCCGCCCGGCGCCCCCGTGCCCCGCGCCCAGCGCGCCCGACCGCGCCCAGCGTGCCCAGCCGCGCCCAGCGCGCCCGGCCGCTCCCAACGCGCCCGGCCGCGCCCAGCGCGCCCGGCCGCGTCCGCAGCGCCTGCTGACCGCCTGTGTCCGGGCCCGCCTCCCCCTGGCTTGGTCACCCCCGCGCTAGCCACCTGCCGCGGCCGCCCGTGCCCCGGTCCAGCAGCGCCTGACTGGCCGCCCGAGCCCCGCCGCGTTGACCGCCCTCCCAACGTGGTCCGCATGCTGCCAACCGCCGCTTGTGTGGACATTTCTGCGCCCTTTGTCTGCATGGTTTGCGCAGAAGAATAGGTGAAGGTTTGAAAAGTTATAAAAAAGAGTGTGAAGAAAAAAAAAGGTCAAAAAAAGAGAGTTTTGAAAACAAGGGTTAAATATATATAATATATATATTTAGGGATATATATAATCTTATATATATATCTATATATATATATATTTATATATATATCTATTATTTGAATACTTTATCAATCGTGGCATCCAAGTCCATAATAACGGTTGTCCGATACTCGAGTCATCGAGTAGCGGCGGACACACAAGCCGTAATTTACGGGACGAGGGTACCTCTGAGTCTCCCTGCGCGGAGAATTTGAACTGATTTGTTCCCCTGCGCGGGAAATTTCAAGCGACTTGTAATAATTAAATTCTCCCTGCGTGGAGTGACTGATTTGTAACCGTGCGGGCCCGCACGTCCCGGCTCGCCTTCGTCTCCGGTCGGAGCTAGACTTTTCAGTCAGCTAGGTGCGTGCTCCAAACTTGCTCATTTAGTATCTTTTCAATTGCCGCGCGACGAAGTAAGAGAGAGCCCGATCCATGCAGCCAGTCATCTGAGTGCATCGCTGTGGACGGTGAGAGAGTATTTGCTTGCACCTATCCTTTAGGCCCTAGACTGTCACATTAGGGCACCCTAACTGTCAGGAGGTAGTTCCACAACTACTTCGCCTACGGGCGAGCAACTTCCCCTGACCGGTCCATTCAAATTGGCCCTTTGCCAATTAGCCAACAAAATTTGGGTCATAGCTTGCTAATTATCGGTCCCAGGACTGCATCATCTAGGTCCGAGGTCGTGCATGCCACGTTGGTCTAAGAATTCATCTGGCCATCTAGAGCGCCCTTCAACACTACAAGCAACGATGGATCAGAAGAGCGTGAGTGCTATGTTGGCTCAGCTCGAGCATAACCTTCTGACCCATTTTGAAGAATCCATAGGCCAACTACGAGCAGAGCTAGATGAGAGGATCCGAGCCTTAGAGGATCGACTAAAGGGAGAGGAAGGACGAGTGAATGGCCACGGCAATCCCGTAGCCAATTCTAGGGAGGATAGAGAGCAAGCCCGCCCGAATCAGGCTCCCCAAGGTAGAGAACAAGAGGATCGTACACCTCGAAGGAGGGACTACGATGATGAGGAGATCATCCTACGGAACGTCAAAATTGACGCTCCCAGTTTCGATGGGTCCCTCACACCAGCCAAATACCTTGAGTGGGAGGCCGGGATGGATCAATATTTTGATTGGCATCACCGCATGGCCCCTGCCACTAGGGTGAGGTTTGCCAAAATGAAACTCTTGGGTCAAGCCAAGACCTACTGGTGTAATGTGGAGAATCTCCTAGCCAGGAGACGAGAGGAACCCATAAACACATGGGAAGAAATGAAGGAGAAACTGAGGGAGAAATACCTGCCACCCTCCTACCATCAGCGTCTTCTAGACCAGTGGCAGAAACTCACCCAAGATGGAAAGTTCGTGGACGAGTACATCGCCAAATTCGATGACTTCTTCCTTCGGAGCCAAGTCATGGAAGACGCCTCTGTAACTCTCTCTCGATTTAGGGCTGGCCTACACGAGAGCATCCAACGGGAGCTTTTCTTGCGAGAGGTCAACACCCTCGAGCACGCCTACCAGGTTGCCCGAGATGTTGAGCGATTTCAAAGAGTGGCCCCACCTCGGGTTCCCACCTACTGCCAACCTGAGTCTCGGAACCCCATGGTCCGTTACACCGAGAGAGTTGGCCCCTCCACTTCTTATGCCCCTGCGGCTACCCCGCTACGGGTCGTTGCCCCTACCGTTCCTTTCACAAGGAACCCCTTACCTGCACCCGCTGCATTGCCCAGGCTGGAGTATACTCCACCGATTGATAAAAGGGATGACAAAGGAAAGGGACCCGCCCCTGGCACTTCCCAACCAGCCCCCATCTCAGGAGTCCGTTGCTTTAGGTGCCACAACCTAGGGCACATTGCCACCAACTGCCCCACCCGAGCCTTGGTCATCGCCAACCCTCAGCCTATGGAGCCTCCACCTCAGGAAGGAGAAGACACTGAGAGATATATGGCCGATCCTGACCTCATAGCCCAGTTTGAGGAAATGGATGCAGGGTTTGATGAAACGCATGTCGAATACATGCAAGTGGGAGATATTGCCGAGAGCTCTAGCCAGGGTAGACTAGGTGTAGTTCGCTGCATCCTAACACACCCCCAGGAGGACGACTGGCGTCGAAGCTCCATCTTCCAAACCTACATCATGGTGAAAACCCAACCCTGCAAGGTGATCTTTGACAATGGGAGTTGTATCAATGCGGTCTCTTCAGACTTTGTCTCCCGTCTAGGTCTACCTACACACCCTCATCCTAGGCCCTACAACGTGGCGTGGGTTGACGACACTTCGATCCCAGTCACCACTACATGTGTCATTCCCATACAATTTCAGTCCTACCAAGGACAGATTTTGTGCGATGTAGTGCCTATGAAGGTCGGAAGCATCATCCTAGGACGACCGTGGATCTATGATGTAGACCTCACAACTTTCGGTCGATCCAACCAATGTTCCTTCTCCCACAATGGGAAGAAGATCCAGTTGTACCCGACACCCCTAAAGGTGACCTCGGGTAAGAGTCCCACTTCTACTCCGGGTAAGAGCTCCACCTCCTCCACCCCCACCGGGACCCCCAAGGTTCCGGAGAGTCCCCAAACTCCCAATGAAGGGAAACTTCTCATTCCCTATTCCCCTACACCTATCACGCCCGTTCCTAAGGCCCCCAAGGTTAGTCATGACCCTGTTAGGCGCCTTAGCTTCATAGGTGTCCGTGAGCTGAATAGAGAGGTTGCCGAGGGTGCCCCTGTTTGGGCTGTTGTCATCACCATCACACCTGAGTAGTCCCGAGTCTCAGTTCCACCCGAAGTCCAGACAGTCTTGCAGGACTTCGAAGATATTTTCCCCGAGGACTTGCCCTCTGAACTCCCTCCCATGCGTGATGTACAACACGCTATCGACCTTGTCCCCGGGTCCACCCTCCCCAACCTCCCCCATTACCGGTTGAACCCTAGGGAGCATGCTGAGCTCCAAAGGATTGTCGAGGACCTTATCCAAAAAGGTTTCCTCAGGGTGAGCAAGAGCCCGTGTGCTGTCCCTGCTTTGCTCACACCCAAGAAAGATGGCACCTGGCGGATGTGTGTTGACAGCCGCGCCATCAACAAGATCACTGTCAAGTATAGGTTCTCCATTCCTCGCCTAGATGACATGCTTGACATGATGAGTGGGGCCACCATCTTTTCCAAGATTGACTTGAAAAGTGGCTACCACCAGGTTCGAATCCGACCAGGGGATGAGTGGAAGACGGCCTTCAAAACAAAAGAAGGTCTGTATGAATGGCTCGTCATGCCGTTCGGGCTATCCAATGCCCCCAGCACTTTCATGAGACTTATGACAGAAGCCCTTCGTCCCCTTATTGGTCGCTTTGTTGTCATCTACTTTGACGACATTCTCATCTATAGCCACAACCCTCAGGACCACATCCATCATTTGAGGAAGTCTGCCAAACTTTGAGGAGAGAAACCCTGTATGTCAACCTTGGGAAATGTGAATTCATGACCGACCGGGTTAGTTTCCTCGGATTTGTGGTTTCGAGTCACGGAGTATCTGTGGACCAATCCAAGGTCCAAGCTATGGTCGACTGGCCTGAGCCCCAAAACGTCCACGACGTTCGAAGTTTTCATGGGCTAGCCACCTTTTACAGACGCTTCATAAAGAGTTTTAGCACCATTATGGCACCCATTACAGACTGCATCTGTAAAGGGAATTTTGAGTGGACCCAAGCCGCCTCACATGCTTTTCTTGCCATAAAGGAGCTTATGACCAAAGCCCCTGTCCTCTGCCTGCCAGACTTTTCCAAAGTCTTCGAGATATCCTGTGATGCATCGGGCGTAGGAATAGGAGGAGTACTTAGCCAGGAAAGCCACCCTGTGGCTTATTTCAGTGAGAAGCTTTCTGATGCAAAGCTTCGATACTCCACATATGATAAGGAGTTCTATGCCGTGGTCCAAGCCCTCAAACACTGGAGACACTATCTCTTACCTCAAGAGTTTGTCTTATATTCGGACCACGAGGCTCTGAAATTCCTTAGCTCTCAGAAGAGCTTAAACCCAAGGCATGGTCGGTGGGTAGAATTTCTCTAGTCTTTCACATTTGTCCTAAAACATAAGGCTGGAAAAGAAAATAGGGTGGCCGACGCCTTGAGTCGAAGGGTCTCCCTTCTTTCCACTGTTCGGGTAGAGGTCACTGGATTCGACCGCATGAAGGAGCTCTATGGAGAGTGTCCTGATTTTGGCCCTGCCCACTCTGCCTTATCTGCTGGACCCTCGGCAGCCTTTTCTGACTATCTACTCCAGGATGGTTTTCTATTTCGAGGGCAGCAACTCTGTGTCCCGAGGACTTCTGTTCGGGACTTTTTGATTTGGGAAATACATGCTGGAGGTCTTGCTGGTCACTTTGGCCGCAACAAGGCCATCCATTCTGTGGAGGAGCATTTTTATTGGCCTGGCCTAAAGAAGGATGTGGCCAAGATTGTAGCCCAGTGTCGGACATGCACTATGACCAAACAGGTCAAACAAAACACTGGTCTCTACACCCCTCTCCCCATTCCTGATAGACCTTGGGTTGATATCAGCATGGACTTCATCCTTGGCCTACCTCGTATCGCTCATAAACATGACTCCATCTTTGTGGTAGTTGATCGGTTCTCTAAGATGGCCCACTTCATTGCATGTTCCAAAACATCTGATGCATCTAGAGTAGCCCACTTATTCTTCGATGAAGTCGTCCGTCTGCATGGTCTTCCCCAAACCATAGTGTCTGACCGGGATGTCCGGTTCACTAGTTATTTCTGGAAGACACTTTGGCACCTCGTTGGCACTAAGCTGAAATTTTTCACTGCTTATCACCCTCAAACTGATGGGCAAACCGAGGTCGTCAATAGGAGTTTAGGGAATCTCTTGAGGTGTCTCGTAGGGGATCATTCTGGCACTTGGGACCTTCTTTTGCCCAGGGCCGAGTTTGCATATAATAGCTCGGTCAATAGGTCCATCGGTATGAGTCCATTTGAGGTTGTGCATGGATACAAACCTAGGAAACCTGTGGATCGCATTCCCCTTCCCCTCCAGTCTAGATCGTCCAAGTCAGCTGAGGAGTTTGCACAGCATGTCCAAAGTCTGCATGAGTCAATTAGCAAGCAAATAAACCTCAGTAATGAGACTTATAAAAAATTGGCTGATTCGCATAAGCGTCACCATGAATTTCAAGAAGGTGACTTGGTTATGGTACGGGTCCGACCCGAACGACTCCCCTCGGGAGCCGTTAAAAAGTTGCAAGCCCGTAGTGATGGACCCTTCCCAATTCTGCGGAAGATTGGCTCCAATGCTTATGTTGTGGACTTACCTCCCGAATATGGGATTAGCTCGACTTTTAATGTGGCAGACCTAGTGGCCTACAAGGAACCCACAGCGATTCCTAGTGACCCTTTCGAGCCTTCTCCTCCCATTGAGAGTGAGCCCACCCCTGTGCGTCCCATAGCCTCGAGAGTACCGCGCGAGCACATTGAGAGGATACTGGATGAGCAGGTGACCACTACACGGAGCAGGATGTACCAGCGCTACCTTGTCCGCTGGCGGGACCGTCCACCTTCTGATGATTCCTGGATCAGCCGGGAAGATCTCCAGCGCCTCGATCCAGATCTGCTGGAGCACTACCACAGCAGTGTCCCCCCTTACTCGACGGAGTCGAGTTCCAGCCGCCCCGGGAGGGTTGGTGGGGACACCGGGTCCACTACTGGGCCCACTACTCGGAGCCGACGCCGCATTGTCCCGACACTGAGCTTATGGCTCGGAGGAGATCCTTCTTGAAGACTCGGCCTACGGCTATGGTGTTATACTACGTATAGTATGTGTGTATGTATACATGTATCTCTACATGTATTTTTCTTTTCATTTTATTAGGCTAGTCTAAGTCAAATAAACACATGTGTAATTTTTATATTTTATTTGGTTAAAACCCACAAGTCAAATATTGGTTGGTGGGTTTGTCTTGTTAGGCTAGGATATATAGACAAATAAATAAAGTGTGAAGGTATTCATGTAATAGGGTCTTTCCTATATAAGGATCCCAATGGTGTGTTACGTATAATGAACCATATGAATGAAAGATTGAGTTTAAGGAGCTTTTGCCCCTTTGTTCTTCTCCCTTCCCTCATTTCTTATTTTTGTGAGATTCGAGTGTCGCCCGGTGTGAGACCGTCCGGCGTGAGGCCGAGCTGCGTGAGTTAGCAACCTATCCGTCCCGTCCGTGTCCTGGAGCTGCCGACGATCCGTCTTCCACGTCGCCGCCGCGTCATGACTGTAACGCACCTAGACACGACCGTTACGCTCTGCTGACTCCGTAAGTTGAAGAACTTGTAAAAAGATTAGAACTTTGGGATTCTCTTGGCTAGAGACCAATTTGGGAAGACTTATAACATTGCTAAGGACTCTTAGAGATTAGGTTTTAGCCAATTAAGGACTCTAAAGTCGTTCAAATCCTTGAACCCTAGCCAAAACCTTATAAATAGAACCCAGTTCTGAACTGAGCGACTCTTACTTTTGGCTCGTGAAGAATCAAGGTAAGGAGATAGAATTTCTGGTAAGTTCTTTGGAACTTTTTACTTCCAATACTAAGGTCTAACAACTCTCAAAATTTCATGTTAGGAGATCAAGTAACCAAGGAGATAAAGGCTTCTAAAGTCGCTGATTCTGTCATAGCAACTCAGGATTCAGAGCAAAGGACCACTAAAGATCAAGGAATTAGGATGCCCAAACGAGGTAATTAGAATTCGGTGCTTTAGAACTTTTTGTTCCCCTTAGATTAATATTCTTACCCTCCAAATTTCACCCCTTTAGGTCAAGAGACTGAGGAGTTAGAGCGACGTGAAGTTGCTGAAAAATCTCAGGAAGGGAAGAACTAGGGCGTGTCTTGAAGACCAAATTAGAAGCTTTAAAGCCCAGTTAAGAGGTAGGTTATCTCATGGACAGCAAAAATACATTGTTAGGGATAAAAGCCCTCTAGTTTATTTGGATTTCATGCATTATACTTCATGAATTTCATGTTTTAGGATTGGTCTATATATTCATGTATGCCTTCTTTTTTTTTATTTATTTTTTAGGGGAGGGGAAAAGCGGGGGCCGCACCTCCGGTGGGAGGCGCGGCTTGAACCCGCGCCCTCCTGCCACCTGCGCAGGAGGGGGGAGGGGGGGTGTCCACCCCGCCACTGGCGGGGGGACTATTCATGTATGCCTTCAACCCTAATTGAAGATAAAAAGCTAGCTCTTATTATTTCATTACTGCCTATGCATCTAGATAGCCTTTTTCCTCATTTTGACATGATTAGAGTAGTTAGTATGCCATGATTTAATCATAGATTTCTATAATTCCTATTTTTCTGATAGCAGAGGACCTAACGGTCTATCGTAAGACCGTTAGGGACGTGTAACGGACCTACCTTGATCCGTCACAACCTCTGTAGACGACTGAAGGGTTCTGAGAAACCTGACGGACCTAATCTAGACCGTTACCTTCATGTGACGCGCCCAGACTAGTCCGTTACAGAACACTATGTTCTGTCAACTTAGGACAGAATCAAGATCGGTCCAATTGATATATATGTATGACTAGTTATCTAAGTTTTGACCTTATTTCATGACTTTGAGTTTATTGAACGATTTATGATAGGAAATTGCATGTTTTAAGCATTTAGAGTTATTTTCAAGTATATGTTAATTTCATGCCAAAGCACTATAGTTTGTATTAACTCCATGATTTCAAATGATGTATTGACGGAGTTTTTATCATGATTTCACGTCGTGACATATTCCTTTTTATCTATAGAGTCAATTCTTTAAGTACATGGCATATATCCCGGTATATGACCATTAGTTACACTCTTGCACTATAGGAACACCTTCTTGAACATGAGGACCTCTCTATTGGATATTCCTTCCAATGGACTAGGAAATCTTGTTTCAAGGCCTCCGTAATTCTCCGCGAGCCTAGGATTCTCACTAGGACGCCGAGTTGGTTGTACCATTAAAGTCCAATTATCTAGAAAAGCACAAATCGAAGTTTTTAAGTCTTGTTCATATAACAGACCTGCACTAGCCCGTCAGGCACACCTAACGGACCGGTGTTCGACCGTCAGGCTCATATAACGGTCCAATATATGACCGTCACATTGTTTGAGTCCATATCTATGGATTCAGCCCATTGTAACGGCCCAATACTAGAGCGTTATATTGATGTAACAGCCCAGTATTAGACCGTCACAGTTCTTGCATACATTAACCTGAGGTTTGACCAAAGGGTTGATATTCTAAAGATCCTAGATGGAGTATTGATGGTTTAGGACTTGCCATATTGTCTAAGATACTTAACCTAAATTATGAATGATAACGAATGTACCGTTATGCTACCAAATTATTTCCATGAGCATAATATCATCTTAAATCATTCTCGATCTCTTATGTTCATTAATTGAAGCATTCATTCATTGATTACTATTGTCATGAATTTATTGAACTTGCTACTTTAAATTGGCCATATTTTATTGCTTGAAACGTGGAAATAGCTTGATTTATACTTGAAGATGCGATCGAGCACTGATTGTGTTCAAGGGTTCTATGCTAGTCCCCTCGGCTGATTGTCGGAAACATACTATTATAAACCATGGGGTATGATGCTACTGGTGTCGCATTGCGCTGGGAGTACTTTCTTTATAAATAAGTGAAAATCCACGAGCACGACTAATACTTGTACATGACTTTCTTGCTTGATATTCCACAGAAATTCACCAAATACTTACTCATAAGCAAAAGATGTTTGGATGATGACTACGTGATATTGTTAGTACATTCTCGATACATTCTTGATCATGAAAAGGTCATATCATGTTCTTGTTACATTCTTGCTAGTTCATACTTGTTCATTCTATCTTACATGATCATCTTGTTACTTTGGATTCTTGTGATTTATCGCATTTGCATGATTTTACCTTATTCCTTAGAGCTAAAAGGTTAATTACTTTAATAGTGCCCTCATGTTGATGCGAAGATACCTACTAGGCAAGTGTGCTCATTACCTATTTCCAATCTTTTCAGGAAATGGAAGTGAGTCGGGTTCGGATTCGGAATATTTAAGTAGCGGATCCGAGAGTGAATGAAGAACGAGTGGAGACTTAAGAAAGTCTACATTGTTTAGATTGAGTCTATGTAATTTTCTTATTCTTGAGTCTAGTATGATGAAAGTTGAATTAGTGGTTGTATTTGAATATTTGATTATTAATGAAATGAGTTGGAGTTTGAGTTAATTATTGTGCAATTGCATTATTCTTACGTGTGATTATCTTGCGCTCTGATCGTTCTTGCTTGCAAGAGGCTTACCATGCCGGCTGTTCACGTTCCTCGAGCTATTCTTCCGCTGTAATAAAGGCTCGGGGCGTGACATAATGCATTCTCGGGCTGACATCATGTCGGTGCAAGATCGCATTGCGTAGATTAACGTCGGTGCATACTTGGCGTGCGCGAGACCGAACTCGGTGCAAGTAGCATTTCATACATTCACATAGTCGGTGCACATTCTGTGCAAACGAAATTAAAGTCTGTGCATTCGTGCATTTCATGCAACTAAGTCGGTGCAACTCTATTCTTTGAGCTACGCAAAGTTTGAGCAACTTGAGGTTTGACATATAGAGTCGATGCATTGCCTGCTGTATGCACACACGTAGTCTGTGCATCTCCTTGCCCTATAGCCATAATGAGTCTGTGCATATGTGATCCTATGCTATATTGAGTCTATGCATGCCTGCTTTTATACCTTATCATGTCGGTGCAACATTCATACCTGTCTAACTGTTATATGTTCTGACATATTACCAGGACAACTGTTCGTGACCTTAAGGAGGGCACGTGATCCAAGGCAGACCGTCCCTGACAGATGATTTCCACGTGGAAGCTACAGTGCCCAGATTTGGACACGTGGCTAAGAGCCTTCTGGAAGCATTTGGGCGGGAGTGTTCTCTCCACACGCCCATTGCGTGAGAACGTGAGTCCGAGGCTGAAGTCATATATAAACCTCTTTTTTATGAAGAGATTGAAAACAAGAAAAACGACGAGGAAGAGGAAGAAAGAAAGAGGAGAGTTGCAGAGAAGAGCAGAGAAGAAGAAAAAGAGAATTCGTGAGATAGAGAGAAGAAAAGAGAGAGCAGCAGAAGGCTAGCCAGAAATAGAAGAGAACATTGAGAAGATAGAAGAAAGAGAAAAAGAGAGACTGTGCTCGAGCAGAAGAAAGAAAAGAGAAGAGAAGAAAAAGAAAGAGGAAAAGAGAGTTCAGAGAAGAAGGCCGTGAGAAGAAGGGCGAGTGTGTAGCCAGTGGCGATATTGAAGATCTGTTCATATCTTGACTCGTGGATCAAATCCAGAGTCATTGTGCTCTATGGAGCTACATTCTGTTTGTCCTTTCCTTTTGTCTTTTTGTTTGTTCTTTACCATTTCCAATAGGGTTTTTCTGATTCCCTGTTTTGGGTATCGGGTTCCTCCTGTGTGTTCAGGAGAAGGGAGACTTGGTCCCCGGTTGTGGGTAACTGGGTGTTGCTCACGGTTCCTCCTGAGGATTCAGGAGAAAGGAGTTTCATCTCCGATTTCCCTCTGGGTTTCAGAGGAAGGGAGACTTGGGTCTCCGGTTGTGAGTGGCTGGGTATCACTCACGGTTTCCCCTCCGGCTTGGAGGAAGGGAGGTTTGTCTCCAGTTCTAGTTCTGTGGGTAACAGAGCTACGGTGCTGGTCTTGTGGGAAGCAAGATCAGGTCGAGGGATTTGTTTCCCTCAGTCTCAAGCTGTTTGGCAGTGTTTGTTTGCAAATTGAGTCTGCGTCTTGCTTGTGCAAGGGAAGCCTCACTCGGGTTAGAGTGAGGGGTGGATGTAGATCTGGGTTCTCAGATCGAACCACCTAATATTCTGGTGTTCCGTGGTTTGCTTTGTGAGTTTACTCCTGCCTTCTACTTCTCTCACAGGGGCCCTTGTCAGGTTGGGTATACGCCGCCTGCTCGATTCTTTGATTGCCTGATTCGTCAAACCTGTGGAGTGGTTGATTTGTGTGCTTGTGCTTCAGTATCATTCCCCACTAGTTTACAGATCGCCTTTAAAGAATTCAAGGTCATCCCTGTGCTATTTTCTATTCTGAGAAATCTGCCTTGTCTTGCTTGGTGCTTTACTGTGCTTTCTCAGATTGGTAGTTCATCTAGTTGAAAGAAGTTCAGACTTAACAATGTTTAAATCGGTAAATCTTTTTATTTAAGATCCATTCACCCCCCCTCTGGATCTAACAACCCAGTGGTTGATAGGTGACCTTGTGTGTGTCTCGATAGCTCGAGACAGTAGTTCTGGACGCCTTGAGGTACTGCCCTATCTCGGTTTGCGTATCCAGGTGCTTTGAGGGTCTTGATGCTCCCTCAGGTCTCTGTGTGTCATTTTATACAGTTGTGTGGATCTGATGATCCAGTGTCGTGTTCCTCGGCTTAGGATTAGGCTGATTGGCGGCTTGTCACCGCAGTTGTGCGACGATCTTGACTCCGAGTCATGAGACTCAAGGATCATTATGTCAGCAAGTCTAGTTGTCCTATCCTGAGTCTGTGGCAGTTGGTATACCGCCATGTGTCTTGGTGCTTCGTAGTACGTGTGATAGTGCATTCTTAGCCTGTGTGTACTCTATCACTCGTGTTTCAGAGTCTCTGTGTCTAGTGAGCCTCCACTAGCCGTAGCCCGATGACCTCGAGTGTCGGCCCACCCGGGAGTGGTGGTGAGGGCAGTTCCCGATATACGGTTTGTAGGCTAGTTTCCGTGGGCTCCCTTGCCTTGCAGTAGCGTCCTGCTGAGGGCAGTGAGCCTCCACTAGTTGTAGCCTGGTTCAAGGCATTGAGCTTGTGTGTGCACACGTGGTCAGGGGCGTTTTGGACGAACGCCGACGGGCGTGACCCTGACTAGTCACTCGTTACTGTAGTTCATGATTCAGTTCAGTGAGTATCTCAGTCTCCGTCATTCTCGGCGTCCGTAGCGAGATACCTGTGGCACAGTGTAAGACGTCAGTGGACGCATCTGGCTGTTCTTCTAGTGAGGAGGTGCTTCCGTCACTTAGCGCTTGACTCTCGTGTTTCTCGGAGTCTGTGTTCCCCTTCCGAGTTAGTCTGTTTTTGGCTTCTTCCAAGTTCAGCTTCCCCTTCCGAGTTGGTCTGTTCTCCGCTTTGTCGAGGATAGCTTTGGGTTGCGTGCATGAAAATCCAGTCGTGTATGCTTCGGTGTCTGTGTCTGTCTAGGTCTTTTCTAGGGCTTTTGCCTGGTTTCACGGGCTTCAGCCTTTGGGCTAATGGTTGGCTGATGGATCGGTAACTCCTGACTTTGTGAGATCAGGGTTTGCTCTTCTGTCGCTGTTTGGAGTAGCTTAGGGAGCCGTGCTTTGCTCGGTAGCCGTGTTCTCGTTCCTTACGACTTTGCTTTTCCCTTTTCTTTTAGCTGTTCTGCTCCTGCTATTTACGGCTTTCTTTTACAGCTTTCTAGTTGTAGTTTAGCTTTTCCTGCTTTACTACTACTGCTGTTTTAGCTGTTGTTCCGTGTTATTGCGTGTTTTTCAGTGGGGATCCGCGTGACCCCTACTGAGCCAGTGACACGAGGCTCACCCCTGCTTTTCAGGTGTGGCGCTCTTCTTCCTTCGCAGTTCCTGGTGTGGCGTGCCCGTAGTTGCCAGTGGTACCTGTGTCGGGCTTCCCCCGACCTCAGTGTACGTTTTTCTTTCTGTTGGACTGTACTTGTCTTTCCTTTGGACTGGACTCTGGTATAATTGTTAATCTAAACTGTTAATTAAAAAGTAATTTTATTTCTGCTACTTTAGCAAACCTGATTAATGAAATATTATTGCTTACTGTTATATCTGCGACTTCAATATACTACACAACAATCCTTTTATCCCTTCGGAGCTTTTATCGCTCTTGGGAGGCTTCACGGGTTTCAAGTGGTATCGGGTCTACTCGGTAGTCCTATCGGGTATATCCGATATCTGGAGTTCGGGTCGTCATAGATCTGCTGGAGTAAATTGCAGATGGAGGCCCATTGAACCAAACTGCAAACTGCTCTACTAAATCTCTTGAGAGACTTGGGCTGACTTCGCTTAGCCGTTGGACTTGTTCCATAAAGGGCTTTAAGGAGCTTCTGAGACTTATCTTTTGAAATGCCAATTTACTTAACTTGAAGGATCCGAGTTGCTGAATTTGGGGAAGTGAGCTGCAATTGAGATTCTCCCATGATTTCTGAGGCTTTCTGAATTATCAGGAATTTCTGGCATCTATAATTTCTAAACTCATGAATTTTTCTGAAGTTGGTGATTGATCTGAGCTGAACTTCCTGGAATAACTGTTTCAGGATTTGGTTACAAACTTCTGAAATTTTTTTTGAATGACTGAATTCCAAAGAATCAGACTTCTGCTTTTGATTAAGCTACTGTATGCTTTTGAACAGCTGACCTCCAGAAGCTCTTTGACCCTTAGCTTGATTTTTTTAGACAATGTGGCTTCCTGTCCTTGTGTAAATCAATGCACATATAGGGCAGGTTAAATGAGGTGTAGTCATGAGGAGGGGGTGTCGACCCTGGATCTGCATGGGTTGACCCCTGTACCAGGGGTCCCAAAGTGGCGTGCTTGACATGGGGTTGTTCAGCCAAAGAGTTTGAGTACATCTAAAGTTTAGCAGTCCGCAGTGTACATAGACCTGATTGATGCCCTGCCATTGCATTGCTAATATCCATTCCTGCATTCTTGACTTAAGGCTTTGTTGAGGAAGCTCTCCAATGTATGGCTACGTAATTATGCTGTCATGTTCATGATGGATACCAACCTTTCTTGCTCATGATATACATGTATCCAAGGGTTCAAAGATACACCACTCTATCTGATAGGGCTCGATGAGGGGCTCTAATGCACATATACAATTATGATGCCTCAACGAGGAGAGAACTCCAAAATCAGCAATTTTGCTTTGGGAAGTAGAATTATCAGAACAAAGCTCTGTTAATGCTTTAATGCCATTCAGAGTAGCGGATGCAGAATCAGCAGCATCAATTTTGGGTATCTTATCCTTTTTTAAGCTTTTGGTGACAGTAGCAAATGGTTCCAGTGATAGAGAGTCTGCAAGTGGAAATCTATCAGAAGAATCAGAATCAGCCTCCCACTGATTCAGCATTAGATTCACAACCGTACCAGCTAATTGGGTAGCAGTTTGTGATGCTGACAGAATGTTAGGTTGATCAATTTGCATCTTCACTTTATCAGCCTTTTCTGGTGTGGAACCTCTCAGAATTGGTGTCTTGCTGGGACCAACAATGTCATTAAGCATAATGGTTAACCAACCCTGAGAAATTGGAATTGAAGCTGGCCCATAGTCTTCAAGAATGCATGAAATTGGAATTGTCGGAAGAGATTTAATAAAAGATCCATCGGAGAAGGATGCTAGCCCATCTTTGACTTTCTTCAAGGGATAAATGCATCTCTTCAGTACAAAGCAATTCCATTGCCCTTGCCAATGCTATGCTCATGAAGGTCCCTATTTGACAAGACAGGCCAAATACATAGAACTTCTGTCCTTACAGATGGCTAAGGAGTCTCACTGTCAAATACCATAAATAAAATAGATGTTAATATGATGTTTTTATATACAAACATTTACATGTCAAATTAAGTCAGCCGACATAATTGCTTTCTGAGCCTCTTCCTGATGGTTTGTTCAACATCATCAGACTTAGCATGGTCTTATTGTAATTGATCCTTTAAGGAAACGAACGTTTATGTTACATAATGTTCTTGTGCAGATCCATACCTGAACACTGATGCAGGCACCATGTCTCCATTTGAGCATGGTGAAGTTTTGTGTTGGATGAAAGGCATGGCAAAGGCTCTATGCGATTGACCCTCATGAACACCTCAATAGTGGGAGCCCCACAATACTGGGCTAACCTTTTTTGAACATAGGTTATCCCCCTTTCATCTTTTGCTTTTTGTACTTTGGGAGCTATGGAAATAATGTATCTGAGTTACTTTGCCATTGTTATAGTCATTGTACATGGTTAAAGGACTAGACCACCTCTAGGTTAGGGGATTCTTATGGCATGGTGATCACACAGATTAGAGTGGTCAAACAAGAAGGCTTATCTTGTGGCAGATTGAATCATTATAATCTCTGAGGATATAGGGTTAAGAGCACTCAAAAATGCTCCGAATAGCTTTCTCAATGTCATGTCCTTGAAAAGATAACAACTCTGTAGGAAGATGATATTCATAATCAGGTTTGTGGTCTGGCAGAACATGGGTAAGGTGCATTGGCTTTCCTTTAGGGTGTGGGGATGTTTTTGGTGTCTAGACTCCACCCTGTTCATGTCAAAGCCAACTCTATATGATCTTGTAGTCCCACTGTTAGTCTTATTCAAATGCATCTATTAGATTCTATGTTGCTTATTAAAAGATGTTATATGTTTTGGTCTTTTCATTAGATAACTAATTACTATTCTATTTTCTCTATTTTAGATATGGAAATGTAAAGTATGTGGATGAACGACACAGACGTAGATATGAGGTATACATGTTCAAATGGATACCCTATTTTCTATTCATTTTGGTTTTTTACATATATTTTGTCGTCATCTTCGTTCTGAATTATCTATTAGTTTTCAATTATTCATTGGCACCATTGTGCCAACTGTGTTTCTTCTTTTAGGTGGGTAACATCATCAAGCCCGCAAGGCCTGTGAAGCCCAAGGTGCAGAAGAGAGAATAAAACTGATAGAGAAGCGATGGAAGAGAAGCTGGCCAAGAGTATGGTAGAGAGGAATGCAACTGCCATGGCGGCATGTCAAACCATACAATCAATTGGCTTCCCTTACTAGTCCATTAGCAAGAAAATGTTTCTACCTAAAGAGCACCAAGGGGAAACTATTTTATCTGTTTTGAAGAGTTGAGTTTGTATATTTTAGTTGCCGAGTGGAAAATTGAGGTTCCAGTTTGAGTTGTATTTATAAGTCATGGATACTACATGTCTTGTGTAATTGGGATATTTTCATGATTTGATTTTATAATATAGCTCTATGAAGAGATTATTTTTATCAATGACTATCATGTCTTATTTATGCTTCTTTTAAAAGGTGGATAGTTTATATATGTATGTGTGGTGTATAATGGTAGGTGTTTGTGCATGTCAATGAATCACGAAGAATATGATCCATGTAATGATTGCATGTTAGGAATGTTGACTCTAATTTTTATATTTTAGGATGGTTATTTTGGTGCAATATTTAGAAACTGGAGCTCTTACAGATTGGTCGTTTGGGACAATTTGGGGAAGAAAATGCCCTTTAAACACATTATTCTAAGTAATTATTTAAAGGTGTTTTTAGACGACTATATTTAAAATAAGTTATTTGGGGTAGTTTGAAGGAGGAATTGCCCTTAAAACATGCTTATTAGAGGCATTTGATCATCAAAATTACCCCTATTAGAATATTTAGGGGTAATTTTTAGTGCCTCTAATGATAAAATTAGGGACGTTTTTTAAAAAGTGTCCCAAAAATCTTTAAGGATCGAGGCAATAGCGGCACATTTTAAATTGCCCCTAAAACTAATCAAACTGCCCCTAAAAGCTTTTAGAGCTCATTTTTTGGGGCAGTTTTGAAATGCCCCTGAAGGTCTATTTTCTTGTAGTGATTATTCATGCTGTACATTGATGTAAATATGTTGAAAATGAAAATAAGTTTCATATAATCTATCCTCGCACTTTCTGTATATGTGATGTGGTTGTTGAAAAGTAAATCTACAAATTGACAATGACTTATATTTGGCATCATCAAAAATGGGGAGAATGTTGTATATCTTTTATTTTGATGATGACTAACTCTAACTTAATGAGTTCAATTTTTATTGAAAATCTTAGATTATAAAGCAAAATTCTGAATTATCAAAGTTCACAGGTCAAAGAAAGCATGTCGACCCAAGAACAAAGCAAGCCGACCTGAATCCCAAGTGAAAACAGGTCAAGAAGCAGAAGAGTGAAGAGCAAGTTGACTTGGTCAGGGATCAAGTCAACTTGAAGCAGCTTCCAGAAACTAGTCGGTTGAACAGACCTGCACCAAGTCGACCTGGAAAGTCCCAGAAGTTGACTTGGCCCCGGGGTCAAGAAGTAGAAGAGAGAAGAGCAAGTCGACTTGGTCAGGGAGAAAGTCAACTTGAAGCAGCTTCCAGAAACCAGTTGGTTGAACAGACCTACACCAAGTCG
Source organism: Amorphophallus konjac (assembly GCA_022559845.1). Lineage (NCBI taxonomy): Eukaryota > Viridiplantae > Streptophyta > Magnoliopsida > Alismatales > Araceae > Amorphophallus > Amorphophallus konjac. The sequence goes on along the minus strand of CM040128.1, from coordinate 209,746,982 downwards.
ACCTGGAAAGTCCCAAAAGTCGACTTGGTCCCAGCAGATAGAACAGTGTAAGTTCTAGCCTTGCAGCAAGTTGACTCGGAGGTGTGCCCAAGTCGACTTACGCTGGAAGTGATTTGGAGCGAACCAGAAAATGGATCTATTTTGGCACGAGATCCGATGCCCAATCATTGGATCCGTTAGGGTACGAGGTAGAAGGTTCCAAAGGCTGTAAATTCCATCTTATCCTACCAGATTTCAGGTCGTGTGGATCCCAATGGATTCTATCTCTAACAGAAACTATAAAAGAGCAGTTTGATGGTTTGTTGAAAAGGAACCCGGTGAGAGAAATCAGGAGTAGCCAAGAGAGAACCAAGGAGAAGAACCACGAGCAACCAAGGAAGAACATATAGCAGAAAGAGCAACGAAGCCCAGCGAAACCTGTTGGTTCCTTCACTTGCTTGATGGTCAAGGTGTTACGACGCAAGATCCGGATACCGGAAAATAGCCGATACCATTCGAATCTTGGCCCGCAACCCACGAACCGGAGGGCACGGAAGGGATAAAAGGTGTGTGTGGAGGTACATATAAATAAGAAATAAAGCAGGAAACAATTATAATAACATAATTAAATAAACTAACTACAGAGTCTAGTCCAAATAAAGTATAGTCTATAGTGAAGGAAACGTACCGAACACCGAATGAACACTCGGCTCCGGCAAGCTGGCAACTAGGAACCTCCCCACCGCACCTCTGAACCTCGAGGAGGAACCGCCACACTTGAAAAATAGGGGGTGAGCCTAGTCTCACTCGCTCAGTAGGGGTCCCGCAGAACCCCAACCGTAAGCAACGGCGGTAACAAACAGCACTAAAGGAAATGGCAACAACAGCAGGGACAATGAACATGGTGGCCGGTAAAATCTCGGCTCTACAGCTACTCACTGTACCGGGAAATACACCCCGATCTCACAGTCGGGGGAACACCAGACTAGCGGGAAAACCCTGGCTACGCCACCAGAAGAAACATCACGACAACGCTGTCATGGAGGCATATCCTTGCTGTTAAGGCCCAGCCCAAGACCACGGGGTCTGGGAACATGGTCACAACCTTGCTGTCGTGAACCCTACACAGTCTATGGAAAAACCCACAGTAGCCTCTACCTGAAAACCCTTGATCGAAAGTCGAGAGAATGCTCAGAAAACACCCGAAGAACCATGAAGGACTCGTCTTGAGTGGCAGGAGTATTGCCCACTAGAAGCAAGGCTGGATGCATCCACTAACATCTTAGTCTGTGCCTCAGGTGTCTCCCTTGCCCCAGGCAAAATAGAGACACTGTACTAGTAACCACGAAACAAGGGTCTAGTCGGGGTCGTGCTCGTCAGCACGCGTCCGTAGTCCCCGACCATGTGTGCACACATTGACTGACTGCACTATGTCAGGCCCTCTAGCTAGTTTTCCTCCCATCCCGGACTCGAGCCGCTATAGGGGAGGCCCTACGGCAACCAGCCTAAAAACCGTCTCTCCCAGGTACAGCTCTCGACTACACAATCGGTAAGTGTCGGTACCCAGTAAGCAACCGCTTTCGGCCTAGCCGGTAAGTGCACGACACCCAGGAAGCTGAAGCTAGTGTAGCTCTCCACCTACTCCTAGGTGGGTTGACACACGCATGCCCAGTCAGCTACGACTAGTGGGGGCCACTCATAGGACTCAAGTCAAGGCCGTTGCATAGGACAACTCCATGCTGTCAATCTGGCCTATCCTTAGGTCAGAAACCACGGTTAATAATTCATGAGGTGGCACACGACCGTCGAACCTAATCCCTTCCAAAGCGAAGCTAAGAAACCCTCCAGTCCCAGGCTGGGTCATGAGAGACACGGTCTCAGGCCATACACATGGCCCACATAGAAACCGCTTTTCGAAGAAGCCAACGGCATACAGGAATCGCCCTCCGCACTCATACCGATCCACGGTGACTCGATCTAGCGAATACACGAAAGCCCATAACACAGGAGGGTCACCAGGACCCCTAAAATATATGGGCATGCTAATCGAGGTAAAATAGTACCTCTAGACATGCAAAAACATGGTCACGGTACCCACGGGGTGTCCGGGACATCCATGGGGCCAAAAGTCAACCATTGGGTCACTACCGGGTCGACCAGGGGCCGAAATGGGCTGAGTTCCTACATTTCGGTCGACCAGCCCACAGGGGTCGGTCGGCCAACCAGTTCGGTCGACCGAACTAGGCAGTTCAATCGACCGAACTGGGCAGAACACCCAGTTCCGTGGCAAACGCCTGATCGGTCGAATGAACTACCCGAGTCGGTCAATCGATTACGGTGGAAAACCCTCGGAGCCCCACCTAGGGGTCCGATTCCACGCCCCAATCACCCCCAAGTGATGGGGAAAACATTAGGGACCATTCCCCAGGTCCTAAACCATAAAATGCATGGAAAGAAAAGGGAAAATGGCGCTTGATTCGATGAATCAGTTGCATGCCTTGAAAACATGATTTTAACCATGGCGTGAAGAAAAACCCACTCTCAGCTCACCTCGGTCTACAAAATGCATGAAAAATGAAGTACACGGGTTAAGGAACCATCCCCCTACCTCCACCAAAGAATATAGGTGCCGAGATTGCCGTTCCGTTGCGAAATGCCTCGTGAACCACCGCCAGCGCTCTGAACTCACGAACGGCGAACACCGCACCACCGTCCCTCGATCCTCGAACCATCCTCGCCACTCCCCGCCTCACGAACCTCGTCGCCTCGCCCCCGCCTTCCTCCGTTGGCCGCCAGAGAAGAGAGGGAGAGAAGAGAGAGCATGGGAAGAGAGAGGGAGAGAGTGAGAGTTATGAGGAGAGAGAGGGGGGTGGTTTAAATAGAAAACCTTTTGGGATTTTTAAAATTTGGAAAGTATAAAATTAGGGAAAAATATTCTCCACGATCCTTGAAAAATGCACAACACGCCTGAAACATCTCGGAGCCTGACAACACGTCGGTTTACCCTACACAGGGTTCCAAAGGCTCGACACCCAAAAACCCGCGTAAAGCATGAAACACGTTCTGGGACTCACAACGGTGCTCCGAAACTCACATATTCTGATCCGAAAAAATGAAAAAAATCTAGGGCGTTACAGTTCTGATGCGGGACGGACCACGAACTCGACTCCAATTAGATATGCGATTCTTGGACTCTATGCAAACTCGCGATCGTCCCTTATCGAGGGAAGCGTCGGACGTGCACGGTTGAGAAACCGGCAAGAGCTAGGGTGGTCAACTCACAATTTTGTGCCCGGATTGGGTCACGGGACGACCTCGCTCTCTCTCGCAGCAGCGGTGATATAAAAATATAGCGAGCTAGATTATCCTAACATGCTCTCAAGCAGCGGCATAAAGAAATATATACGAAAATAGCAAGGTGCCAAGCAAGGAGCGAATACGATACCTCCACGCTCTCGGGGTGGGGAAAACGGTCTCGGCCGAATTCGGTAACTCCCGATAACAGTAATGAATTAAATTACAACAAGGAAATATCACCCACTCCATGCAGGGAGGTAAAGGGCTACACAAGTGGGCCCGGGAGGACCGATCTCGGGTTGACGGGCTGCACTTGATCACCCCGTCGGCACGGTTCGGACAGCGTGTGCTGCTGGTTGTGGGGCCCACGCGCTGGTCGGTGGGGCCATGTGGGACCGGAGCGGCACCACTGGGGTGGAGATTCCTGGAGGGACGATTCCTGGGATGGCGGTGCGCTGGTTCGCCGGCCGGATGCCGGGCGGCTCCGATCGGCACCGGTCGGAAAGAGTGCCCACGGATCTGCTGCTTCTGTTTTCAGGCGCGTGCTCCGGCGAGATCGGCTGCTGTGATCAATCTTGATGTCGGATCGAAGCACAGGAGATACCGTTGGAAAGATCTTTTGAAGTCCTTCAATCTAGGATTAGAGAGATGAACTGGATCTGCACGGATCTGTCCTTTGTTGATTTTTGAAGTTGCTGTTGGGCAGTTCCTTAAATCTCAGAACAGCAGAGTAGTTTCCTGAGAACTGCCATTGACCGTGGGGTAGACCTCAGATTCAGGCTTCGAGCTCTTCATGAAAGTTATAGAGGGTAGGAATAGGAAAACGGAACTATTTTTTGTGAATGGTTTTGTTGAGATTTGGGTGGGGAAAAGTATTTTAGACTGGCGGGTGGTCGGATCTGGACAGCAGGGGACTGAACAGATCTTGGGAAGAAAATGGAATTTCTAAAAATAGATGAAGGCCTTAAAATTTTTCACGAAAATTTGGGATGGATGGAATGGTGGACAGAACCTCCAGTAAAATTGGGGGCTCCAAAAAAAATCAAAAAAGGGACCAAGAAGGTGAAACTTAGGGTGGCTGTGACTGGATCTGAACAAAAGGCAGAACTGGTGGATGGAGATGCACGAAAATGGAAAATTATAAAACGGGACTATAATTTTTTTTTCAATTTTTCTGGAGGGTTATGATGAATCCTAGAACGTACCCTGAAAATATCAGCTCCAGAAGATGAGAGAATTGGAGCTAAAATTCTCGGAGTGGCCTTCTATCCTGCAAGACAGAACATAGATAGAACTTCCGACGGTGGCTCGTGGAGGTTCGATGGCGGCACGAACGGCGGTGGCGGCACCAGAGATGAATTCCAGAGGTAGAGAGGAGGGGATAGAGAGGTTACACACTCTAGAAAGCTGGAGGAGGGGGAGGGAATCAGAGGAGAGAGGGGAGGGGCGCAAATGGCTCTTCTTGCTTCACAATTTTTTTCTCTTCATTAATTCACAAAAAAGGGAAATACAAGCTATATGTAATAAATGGAAAAAGACCAAGGATACCCTCAGATCTAGGATCTGGAGGGGCACATAAGGGACATCACATTTGGTTCAAACAAAATAAAAAAAAAAGAAATCCCTAATTAAATCTAATGGGGGGGCCGCCCCCTTGACCAAGGGGGAGGGTAGGTGGCCTACCCTTGACCTTTTAACACACTTGTTCCCCCATGTGTCTAATTGACTAGTCCAACCTTCTAGATGCTACATTGGTTTTTGACCAGCCCCACATGGATGAGGTGGACCAATGGGGAAGGGGTGGGGGCCCCCTTGCAGGTCTTACTGGCATTTTGCACATAAACCCACACAATCCTAAGGAAGAACAAATAGGCTCATGAAGCCTTATATTTATGAATCTACTTCTCCCAGGATATAAAAATAAATAAAAGGACACAAATACGAAAATAAAATGTACATGCTCGGAGTTGATTCCCATCAAGTTTTCCCCCCTTTACAAAAAGTTTCATCCTCAAAATTTGAGGCAACCACCAAAGCACAGGGGAAGAACAACACACCCAGCTGGCAACGCTCCCAGAGCTCCAGCTCAGAAACCTCGACTCTCGTGAGACACGGTTCCTGAGGGACATAGCCAGACCTTGATCATGAACAACATGCCTCGCTCCATATACAACACTCCTCGATCATCAGAGCAGGCATAACATACAAAAGGATACAAGTCTGGCATCACATCAGCCACAACGGGAATTCCAATCATGGCATCGCTGCCACCATCTTGCTTACCGAGGAAACACAGTCCTCGTTACGAGGAACAATCATCAATCAATCCCATGCTAGGCAGATCAATCAAACATCAGCTTTGCTACCAACTGACTGATCTCACACCCTGCACCAGGGATGACTATCACTGAGCTTCGCCAGCTCACACAGTCATCCCAACTGACTGCCACAAATCCGTCGGCTCTGCGCCATGAACCATCTCATACCTGGCAAGCCGAACACCAATAACAGCACAAGACCAGCTCCGGTCCGAACATAAACCTTCAACTGATCCCAAATCCAATCTGGGAAGAAGGCATTTGATAATCGGCCACCAAAGGCCTTGCTTGCACACGGCTCTCGCCATTCTCAACTCGCTACAACCAACATCTTCTATCTATGAAAGACCACTCGCCGGTCACCAACCATTCGTCAACAGGAAACCTTCACTTGCTCAACTTCCTCAGACCTGATCAGCACATTCCAAATCTTGATAGGCCATCTGTTGACTCACGCACAGACCAATACTGCATCACGAACCGATTCTCACTCAGACACCGCATCCGATCTTGAGTCTTACGCCAACTCTACCCTCTCAGGGGAGCACGACAAAACCTAAGAGCAGGATTCCACCATCCTTGATCCTCACAGCAGTCGACTCAGGCTTACATGGAAATTCTCCCATGCTGGTCACAAGACCAAGGACCACCATTTAACGACAACGTCCCTGCAGGGACCTCCATACACAAGCATCATCCATCGCACAGTCTCATCATGGGCTACCTCACAATTATTCCAAATGGACGCCTGCCAATCCTCGGCTTCGTTCTCACTACAGAGCCACCGGATACAACCTAAACAATTCTCAGCACATATATCTGAGACAACCAAGTGCCGCTTGCTATCATAGCAGCCTGGTCGATGACGACGCTACTGATACACATGGGTCTTCAAACAACACAGACCTTGTCGTAGCCGATCACACGGCTAGCCTTACCAGCCGCTCACAGTGACCAGCTGGAACCCATAATCTCTCAGAGATCACTCCTTGGGAACCATGATCTCATCCGAGGACACTGCTTCCAACACGAGTCGAGCACACAGCTTACCAACTCCAACCATTACGTCCTCGTCATCCGTCAGGCGACTTCATTAGCAACCCCATCCGAGTCTAGCACCAAATACCTGACATAGCTTCTAGTAAATAAACAGGGTACTCATGGGGCACACTTGCCAATATACTTCCCCGACTCTCCAACCTGCCAGTGCCACAAACCATAATACCTCGAGCAATGGCACGATAATCGATACGACTCACACAGCCAAAGTCAATCTCACACCGAGGAACCAATCCTCTGATGCTCTTCACATCCTCAGAAATCCGCCTGTAGCAACCAACGCTACGATCCTGGACTTGTGGGTTATGGGCCCACTAGGATTCCGCTGCGCACTCTGATCCCTGCGCACAAACATCACAGATGACTCGGGATCCGCCATCCCGACCATCCTCAACTCGGCTAGCTAACTCCAAAAATCAGGGTGAGGAAAACCCGACTACCTCGAACCCAGAGCACAGACTCTCTGCTCTTAGTCTGTCGATCCTCTACAACTCCGCAGGCTCCGATCCACAACGCATCAGGAATCACAACACCAACCGTAAATTCTCGCAAGCACAACCCAACTGGCACCCATCCTTTTGGAACAACGCCAACGTACCCTTACACATCAAGGGAAATGGGCATCGCTTCTCACAGGCAGCCACACTGCCAACACTGAACGCGTCTTGCACGGACTTCATGGCACCCAAGGGGCCAACCAATCCGAACACAAGATGCAAGATGACGAAACTTAGCGAACCACGATTCTCTCCAACCAAGGAGAAACCAACATATCTCTTGCAAGGCAGGAGACTTACCCGCTTGACCTCACCTCGAACCTCGTGCATGCTGGGAACCAAACCTTCCAGCACCGAGAAAACCAACAACACTATCATGTCAACTCCTCCGACAACACTTGCCAAGTGTCCTGTCAGACCACAATCGCAGCATCTCTCGATGCACCATTATCGCAATTCCTCGAACTGCAACTCGCCTTGCCTCGAGCACTGGCTCTGCTGATTGCCAGCACACTCTGCCACAGCGGTTGAGGTATCCGCTGCCACACACTGCCTATCTATGCCTGCCTCTGATCTCGGAACCATTAACACACCAAATCACCTATTAAGGAGCGAAGAAACCACAAAAGATGCCAGGCTCGAAGGCTGCTACACCTCTAGCCACCGGACATTATTCCCTCGAATCTGTTTGTGCTACCACTAATCCATTCTTGATTCTCGGATCCTCAAAATATCCATCTCGTGAGCCACTGCAGCGCGGACCACCACGCCAAGAGCCACCACACGAACCATGCTTGGCACCTGCCAATGCTCATCCTCGAGTCCCAAATATGCCGCAGAACCTTCACATCTCACCTGCCGTCTCACACGATGCATCCAAGGCAGTGCACAATGGTCCCAAATTCCATAATCTGGGCCCAAAACCAAGCCACTGCCATGCAAGCTTGCACCAAATCCGGGGCTAAAATAGCCCATTCATATGCAGAAACGTAGGACTTAGAGCTCATTGGGACAACTCTGCCCAATCCTACCTTGAAATCAATAAAATAATCAAAACTGGCACGTCATCTTCGACGCCACAGAGCATGACAAGAACGTCGGGCTCGACAATCAGCAGCTCATCCGAAATATCCTTTGCTCGTCCGAGAATAATTCTCGACCAGAACACCTGATTTGTCACCTCAAATCTCGATCTTAACACCTCAGGGGCTGGATAGATCTCAAGCTGAGGTGGCCGAAACGACAATAACACCCTCAGAGCACACTCACAGCCACCTAACCACAAGTAATCCTCGCCAGCCATCTGACCTCGCTGCAGATTCTTCGAATGTAGCATCACAACATCGCACCTGCCGGCAAACTCTACCCAACACAGAACAACCAGGGCCTCCACCAATTGGGAAGAAAGCTCTCTATCTCATTCCTCAAGCCCCACCCCGGCACTCCGACGATAACAACAACTGCCTTCACAGTGCCAACTCAGCGCACTCTAGCTCTCAAGGGAGAAACAAAGTAGAAAGAAACACAAAACCCTATGTCGGCTCCTGACTGTTTATGGACTCTGATCACTGCAATTATCTCAAATTCCCATATACACTCCACAACCACTCGCTATGATACCATATGTAACGACCCAAGATTCGGATACCAGGAAATACCCTATACCATTCGAATCCTGGCCTGCCGCCCACGAGCCGGAGGGCTCGAAAGGGCTAAAAGTTGTGTGTCTCCCTCGCCCTAGGCAAAACTGAGACACCGTACTAGTAACCACGAAACAAGGGTCTAGTCGGGGTCATGCTCGCCAGCACGCGTCCATAGTCTCCGACCATGTGTGCACACACTGACTGACTGCACTATGTCAAGCCCTCTAGCTAATTTTTCTCCCGGCCCAGACTCGAGCCGCTACAGGGGAGGCCCAACAGCAACCAACCTAAAAATCGTCTCTCCTTGGTACAGCTCTCAACTACGCAGTCGGTAAGTGTCGGTACCCAGTAAGCAACCGCTCTCGGCCAAGCCGGTAAGTGCATGACACCCAAGAAGCTGAAGTTAGTGTAGCTCTCCACCTACTCCTAGGTGGGTCGGCACACGCGTGCCCAGTCAGCTACAACTAGTGGGGGCCACTAAGGAAATGACTCTCGGCAGAAACCACCGGAACACAGACATGCTACGCACAAGCCCCATCATAATTAGCTCAAAACATGGGTGGCACGATGCCATCAGACTCTGGGCAGTCCGCTAGACCTGCTAAACCCAACGGCCATTGAGTCACAGGACTCAGGTCAAGGCCATTGCACAGGACATCTCCATGCTGTTAATCTGGCCTATCCCTAGGTCAGAAGCCACGGTTAATAATTCATGAGATGGCGCACGACCGCCAAACCTAATCCTTTCCAAAGGGAAGCCAAGAAACCCTCCAACCCCAGGCTGGGTTATGAGACTCACGGTCTCAGGCCATACGCATGGCCCACACAGAAATCACTTTTTGAATAAGCCAACGGCATGTAGGAATAGCCCTCCGCACTCATACCGCTCCACGGTGACTCGATCTAGCGAATACATGAAATCTCGGAACACAAGAGGGTCACTTGGACACCTAAAACCCACGTGTATGCTAATCGAGGTAAAATAGTACCTCCGAACATCGAAAAACACGGTCATGGTACCCACGGGGTGTCCGGGACATCCACGGGGCCAAAGGTTGACCATTGGATCACAATCGGGTCGACCAGGGGCCGAAACGGGTTGAGTTCTTACATTTCGGTCGACCAGCCCACAGGGGTCGGTCGGCAAACCAGTTCGGTCGACCGAACTGGGCAAGACGCCCAGTTCTACGGCGAACGCCAGATCGGTCGACCGAACTGCACGAGTCGGTCGACCGATTACGGTGGAAAATGTTACGGTGCAAGGCTGGGATATAGAGGGGGGGGTGAATAGATCCCTCTCTAAAACTTTTGCTCAATTAAAAGATTAACTTCACTCAATGAAAAAATGTCTCGATAAAAGAAAACGTCCTCTCACTAAATTTAAACTACAGCAGAATAGGATGAACAACTGAACTGCAAAGTGGAGGTGCAGAACACACTTACCAAATAACTTCTTCAAACAGAAGTAATGTTGAACACATAGATATCAGATTAGTGCAGAACAGATTTCTCAGCAATGAAATAAAACACTTCAGCGCACACACACAAACTATGATTCTACTGAGCACACAGACAAACACTTCACAGTTGTGCTAGATACGGACAGATAACACACAGATGAACTTCAAATATAAAATGCTCAGACAACTTGCGAATGAGGAATAGATGAAATGGAAATGTACACAAGACAAAGCACGGTAGACATGATTTTTAGATGATTCGGTCTGCTACCCACAGACCTACGTCCATCTCTCACTCAAACCAGAGTGAGGCTTCACCTTGTAAACCACAAGAAGCAGACTCAGTCTTCAAACAATCGCTGCCTAATAGCTTGAAACCGAGGGAGACAAATCCCTCAACCTGATCTTGCTACCCACAAGATAAACCCCACTGCTACCCGTAGTGACCCAGAGGACCAATCCTCCCTTCTTCTGATTTCTCAGAAGGAACCGTGAGCAACACCCAGTTGCCCACAACCAGAGGACAAGTCCTCTCTTCCTCTGACGCATAGAGGGACCCCGGAGATCAAATCTCCCTTCTTCTGATCGCTCAGAAGGAACCTGATCTCCAAACAGAGAATCATAAGAACAAGATGGAAAATAGGAAACAATGAAAACACAATAGGAAGAAATGAAAACGAAAACCAGGAAAGATGATATAGCTATACAATGAGCAAATTGACTTGGATCTGATCCAGAGGCCAATCATGATCAGATCTTCATGAAACTCTGGCTGCGCACTCTTTCATTGCTAGGATGCTTCACACTTCTTCTTCTTCTTAAGATCTCCTTCTTTGAACTATTTTTCTCTTTTTTTTCTTCTGCTCACTCACTGGCTTTTCTTCTTTGACACTGGTGGTCTTTCTTTCTTCACCGATAGCCTCACTTCTTTTCACTACTGCAGCAGCACCTATCTCGGAGGAAGATGGTTTCTATTTATACCAAAATAGGGGCTTCAAAAATTGATTTTGGATAAAGTAATTTGATTCTATCTTTTTCTCATTGGACCACGTGGTAGGAGAGAGAAGGATATTCCTCTGACATCAAACCTTGGATCACGTGCCTATCATTGCTCTCCTTGGTTCACGTGGTACTCGCCTGCCTTGCCAATGATTGATCGAACTCACGTGACTACCTTGAGTTCTTACACTGTTACCTAAGTGTTGCTGCTGCCTACCCAGTGTTCACTAGTTTACTAACCTTAGCTGCATAAAGGTACTTCACAGTGTTAGCTTCATTTAGAGATCCAATTTTCATAGAGATTCTAGCTACTCCTTCTTCATCTGTCTTCTAATCAGTTTCTGCTTGTTCTCATGTTCCTAGATCTGCCATACAGTTTGCAATCTCAGTATGCTATTATTATTAAAACAAACAATATTTGTCCTTGAGTCCCTTCTGAATTCATCTCTTGAATATGGTTTATCAGGATTATTTATAGCTTGTGAAGTCTCCAGATCCAAGCTTGATTATTGAATTGTACTAAGCAAAATAGATCTGGATCCTAATGAAGACTAGCTGAATCTGATCTTCTGATGCACCGACCTGATAGCTTTGCCAACTCCAGGTGCACCGACTTGATAGCTTTAACAACTCTAGGTGCATCGACCTTTCTTAGTTGCTCAGACCTTTTTGGCTATGATTTTGTTTTATAGCCTTCTAGAGTTTGGATCTTGACTGGTGCTTCGGTGCATCGCCCCGATGCGTTGTCATGGTTGCTTTTGAAGGTTCACACATTGTCTTGATGCGTCGGTGCATCATCTTGATTTCAATAGCGCAGCTCTATAAATCTTCTTCTCAGGTGTGACTGCATCGAGGCATCTGCTAGATTTGTTGGTGCATCTCTTCTACACTCTGCTGGTTGCGTCGATGCATCATACTGAAGTTGCTTCGGTGATTTTGACTACATCGAGGTATTCCTTTGTTACGTTGATGCATCACTCCAAATTTGCTCGAAGGTTTGTGGCTACATCGATGTATCTGCTAGATGCGTCGATGCATCTGTCTAACCTCGCCTCATCATATCAACTAATCCATGCTCTTTGAGATTCTTTCCTTAGATTATTCTGACTCTGATTTTCTTGAATATGCTGTCTAAATGTCGTACTGCAATAATGAACTCAGCTGTGTTGACTTAGGCTTTCAGAACCTTGAAGTTCTGAACCAATTCCTATGAGGCGTCGGATCACAAGCTGTTGCTTTGACCTGATGAAGGTGAAACTACAATGTGCATCGACCTGTTATACTTGAATGACCAATGTGCATCGACCTGTTTTCTCTTCTTCTAGCGGGAGTCGACTTCTAGAGTCGACACTTTTTGAGACCAGTTCTGTCTACAGAACTAAAGCCGGTTCTTTTCAGCATTCTGCTAACAACATTCAACCATTGACTTTTACACATAAAGAAATCAAGGTGGAATCGATTTCATTATGTTTCATAGCATCAAAGACAGTGCAATCATCAACACATGGATGCAATCATCAACATCATTCCATTTTAAAAGAACAATGCAACATCTACACATAAGACTTCATCAACACCACATTCACACTCAGACTCATGATGAGTCATAGTGTTTGACATCATCAAAATCACAGGGACACAATAATCTCCGCCTTTTTGATGATGGAAACACTATGAGTCATAAGAGTCACAAAACATCATGCAATTATCATGGCAGTCATCATGATGCAGACTTAAACTCAAATCAAACTATTCTCCCCCTTTGACGTCATCAAATTTTTTTTTCAATGAGTACAAGGATTTTCAACTGAAGTTCTAGATGATTAATTAATTCAAGAAGATTTTCAATGAGGTACCAATTTCATAAATCTAAGGAAATAGATATTTTAGACTCTTCCATTATAATGGCTTATGAATGAATCTCTATTGATCAGCCTGGTTTGAATATGATGTATACACAGTTTGTCAATAAATTTCTATACTTATATCTGAAATCAAATTTTAATAAAAATGAACGAAGTCTTCATATAACAGTCTTGTTTAACCTTCTTTCCTCTTACTCACTCAATTTCAAAGGCTCTTTTAGGAGTTACATTCATTAGTATTGAGGTTAAACAACCATGAAAATTTCAGATTTGGTTCATGAGGAACATCAATTTTTCTTTTCAATCCTTTTCAGATATTTATTTTTTATTTTGTTCAACAATAATTTTCATTCAGAAATTCAGGAGCAATTGAGTTTAGTACATACCTTGTAACTAGAGGATACACATTGTTTAGACATCAGTATCCCTAAGCACTTGGTATGACTAACTGCCATGCTTCAAATTGAATAGAGATAACAATAGTATAGCTTTTGACATGAGGCACAACACGTCTTAGTTGAAATGACCCAGTTACTCACCACACCATGTCATTGCTCTGTCATATTTTTCTCTGATTTTGCAATAATTTTCAGCAGAGATAACTATGGCACTTCATGACACAGTCTATTTTAGACATGGTTTCTCAGTAGCCATTGTCATTGCTCTGACATAAATTTACTCATAGGAACTTTTCAAAGCATTCAGATGTTTAAAAGCAATACTGACTTCATGTATCTCAACCAAAGAAAGTCATGATTTCAAAAATTTTAGATTTCAGAAGGTTTTGCATGACACAACATAAAATACTGGTTAAGGTTTATTAAAGTTGATTCAGATATTTTCAAGATATTCAAAACCAAACTTAATGAATACATAAAACTTAAACCAATTTGATCTTTTTAAATATTCATAATCCTGTATAATATAAGATTCCTAGATAAAATATTTTTCAGATTTATGGTCAAGGTGCACGGATTGAAATCTTCCCAAATTACAAGTAGATCAAGAAAATTTTCAGAAGTAGCTAGTATATCAATAAAAACAACAACAAGAACATACACCATGTGTACGAAACTTGAAGCTCATACATGTGACAGAGGTGGCCAAGAGTGCATCAGGCAGATAGGACTTCAAGGGATTTTGCAATTGAAGCCTAATCAGGTAGCAGATATGACACACTTTCAGGTGACTTAAAGAACAGCCAACTCCCCCACAGCAAATGGAAGAGCAACTCACAATGGATTCTATAACCATGAGTAAAATGAGCTCAATCAATTTTAGAACATATAGAACCTGGTCCAATAGTAGGTTGACCTATTGGAGTGAAATGAATTTTACTTCAGAGATTTCAAATATTGGTGGAGTGGAGTGAATTTCACTTAAATTTGCAACACACGCCACCAACCAATAAGATCACTATCAAGAGAGCAGCTCATACTAAAGATGGGAGCATCGGTTGACCGAAATGAGTGATTCGGTTGACCGAAATAGACAGTAATGGAATAAGAGACATGGAGCAGATGTCAATCATGCAATTTCAAGGACTTGATTTATGCTCCCCCTGAATGTATGCATGAATCAGCAAGCAAGATATATCTAAATAATAAAAGAAAATGATATGCATGAATGCAGACAATGACCAGACATTATTGTGCATATGAACAACCTAATGCACATGAACAATCTTCAGAATGCAAGAGTTCCTCCTATTTGTGTACATGCATCAGTGTATGTATGAAAATAAGGAAATGCACAATACTAAATAATGAAATGCAGGAATTCCACTTATCTATATGCATACATGTTTAAGAAATCTTTTGACATTTTTGTTGATGATGATGTGCAAGTGAGTCAGGCAGCATCATGCACATTAACAACCTATAAGATGTAGGAACTCCCCTTTTATGAATGCACTTCAAACATCAAATATGACATGAAGACCATGTAGGGAGTTGATAGATCTAAACACATGCATATGCATGAGACACAAAATTGCCTTGACTGACTCCCCCTGTTTATATGCATTGTATGACTAAACTCTGAATGTAGCATATGCAATGAAAACTTATGCAGGGAGTTTAATGTATTATGCTCATGAACATCTAAACTGTTCTAAGTGCAAGTTTGACCCAAGGTACTGGGCGGAGGACTCAGATCTTAGGATCACCTCATGCATGGTGAAAGCTTATAGACATGCTTAACCTGTCCTTATTCATATCACCATTTATTATACCATGAAGTCATGCATAAAAATGAAATTCAAGTGCAGTCCTATATACACCTCAGATTTTTTTAGATTCAATCATGACATTACAAATGAATGACAATGCATGACTATGCAATTTGTCTATGCACATATGAAAATGTATGCAACATCTTTTCAATTTACAACTTGAATTTTCATTGATTACCCAATTACCTCACATTCTCTTCAAACAACCAATCAGTTGAAAAGCATTCAGACAATATGAGCAACTGAATTTAACTTGCCAGATTTTAGAGCATGATATGCAATGTACTCTCAATCTAATGTATGCACAAGATTTTCACTGACAGATAAAGCATGATATGCAGCTATCTGAAAGGAATTATTGAAAACTCAAATATCTAAACTAGTAAGTGCAGAAATGGGGTTTTACCATACTCAGGTGCCTTGGCTTATTGAACCCCTTTTATTCCTTAGTCCCAAAGGTACACCTGCAAAATAGTTCTTCATTTTCCATTTTTAGGTACCCAAGAATTCTTGGGACCTACATGGTTAGTAGCACCTTTGATGGGTGCTTTCCACGACCTTTGGACTTTCATATCATCAAACATCATTAAGGAACAACTATTCATAGAATGCCCAACCTGCCCGTAGTAATAACATGAGACAACATGTTTTGTGTTCTTCTTATGCATGTTAGCATGAACATGGAATTTCTGACCATAACCAAACCTATTATCATATCTATCATAGGAAACTCTCTTTCCCTTCACGTGCCAATAGTCCTTGACTGTATGGCCATGCTTTCCATAATAGAAGCATACAATGTGCTTATGTCTCAGACCAAACACATTTCTTTCAAGTGCATTTTTCTTAACAGAAAATTTAACAGAATTTGGATGAGAGCCCTTCCTAAGCCAGCAGTGAGCAGCAATGTGGCCTATCTTGCCACAACAAAAATAGTGAATTTTCTTTTTCTGAAATACATGATTTCTAACATGAGATTTCCTAGCATGCATTGCACTTGCATTCAGATCATCTTGTTCCATCAATCTACACTCATGCATTAAATGACCAATCTTATGACAATAATGACATGACATTACCTTTTTATGTGCATGTGTGTGTGTGTTTGAGTTATGTACAACATGCACAGTTCTAGCATGAGTGTTTCTAAACTTTTTCTGCAAGTGATTATTCTTTATCACCTTTTTAGGTTGTTTCTGAATAGTTGGGTGAACCTTTGAGGTGGTGGATACATTGGAAGCTTTGACAAAGGATGACTTCAATTTATTTTCAAAAGATTTTTTATTAACCTGATAGTAGCCTAACCCCTGTTTTCTAAAATTAACATTCGTTCCGAACAGTTTGTCCAGATTTTCTTGACCATCAACAAATCTAGACAATGAATTTTTTAAATCTTGAATCTTATTTTCTAAAGAAACAATCAACAGTTCAAAATTTGTATTTTCTTCTTCACTCTCAGCCAATCTTTCATTCAATGATGCATTGACAGATTTGAGAGTTTCAATTTCAGTTTTAGAACTTTCCAAATCGTCTGAACTGTCTGACATTACACACTTACCCTTTTCAAAAGCAATCAATCTGTCCGACATGGTGGTGTTTAGATGATTTAATTTTTCAATCTCTTCATTGAGTTTGTCATTTTGAACTAACTCATTTATTAACATTTGATCATCAGAAGTGATCTCCTGTTCTCTTTTTGATGCGGGATGGACACGGGGACCGACTCTAAGTGATATGGACCTCGGACTCTAAATGCGGACACGACCAGCAACATACGAGCATGAGAGACACTAGGCCCGACACTAAGAGCTCCTATGGGCTATACGTCGCTAACAGAAACGCAAGCTCACTCGTCGTCCCAAGCGAGGGAAATGCGAATCGTGCACGGTTGAGGAACCGGCAGAGTTAAGGATAGTCCGACTCACTTCTGTACTCGGATCGAGCCACGGGACGGGTCACTCTCTCGCTCACAGCGGTGACATGGACTCACGGGCTAGAATCCTACGCTCTCACAGCGGCATACGACCATATACTAGCTAAGCAAAGTAATGCCAAGAAGTTACGATCGTACCTCCACGCACCCGACGTGGGGAAGACAACCCCGGTCAAAACTGGACTCCCGATTAACAAAGTTTTAATGTGGTACAAAAATTTGACCCACTCCACGCAGGGAGGTAACATGTCACATGTGGGGCCCGGGAGTCACGAGAATTGGGTTGACGGGCAGCATCTTGATGTCGCTTCGGCGGTGCCGAATCCACGTTTTAGTGCTGTCTGGACGGCGTGACCTACGGGTTCATGGGGCCCACGGACCGCTCTATCCTCCGGGTCTGATGGGGTGGGTCCCGCTGTGATGGAGATCACTGGAAGGCGGTCGGGCGGGAACGCCGATCGGAGGCCGGGCGGCTCCGATCTTCAAGACTTGGAGTTGCTGCCCACGGATCTGCAGGTTCTATTTTCAGGCGCGCAACCCGGCGAGATCTGCTACTGCGATCACTCCCGACGTCGGATCGATGCACAAGAGGTATCGTTGGAAAGCTATCTCGACGTCCTTAGACCGTGTGAGACTCAGAAAAATTCACCGGAGCTGTGATTCTGATGGGCGATTTTAGAACCGGCATGTTCCCAGTCTCAGATCTGACTGGTCAGAAACTGAGTTTCCTGAGAGTTGGCGTTGACCGTATGGTAAACCTCCGAATCAAACCTCGATCTCTTCATAAAGATTGTAGAGGGGAGAGAGAGGAAAATAGAAATAATTCTTATGACTGATTTGGTGGAGATTTGGATGGAGAAAGCTATTTTATACTGTTAGGTGGTCGGATCTAGACAGAAGCAGACAGAACTGAAGGGGATCTAAAAATGATTTTTAGAAAATAGGTGGAGGCCTTTTGAAAATCCATGAAAATGCTTGGGTGGAGGGGATGGTGGGTAGAACCTCCAGTAATTTTGGGGGTTCCATAAAAAAATCAAAAGGACGTCCGGAGATGGGAAACTCAGGGTGGCTGTGGATCTAGACTGAAAACAGGTAGATCTGGAAGGAAAAGATGGACGAAAATGGAAAAATGGAAATTGGAAGTTGGAAGCCCATCCAATTTTTCTAGGACGTGGGGGAAATCTCTGGAACTCACCCTGAAAGTTTGAGCACAAGAAGAGTCCGTGGCTGGGAGCAGAAATTCGTGGAAGGACCTGTTGTCACCCGATTGACGGAATACCGACGGAGGTGGTGGTGGTGCAACGGCGGCTCGATGGCGGCGGCGGCGGCAACGATGAACTTCACACCTAATAGATGAGGCTTCCCACCTCAGAATACAGCCTTCCCCGCTGCAAGAAGAAGAGAGGAGAGAGGGAGAGGGGCGCACCAAGCTGGAGCTCCAACAAAATTTCTGATTTTCATATGCATTAATTCCAATCAAATGAGAATACAAGGTATTTATGTGAAATGACAAAAGACACTAATTAACCCTAGATCTAGGGTTGGGGAGGGTAAAAGAGGGAGTCCACAAACTATTTCTCCCATGTGATTTGGAATCAAATAAAATAAAAATTCAAATCTTAATATAATATACTAAATGGGGGGCGCCCCTTGACTTTCAAGGTTCCAACCTTGAATTTTATTCCCCTTTGTCCCCCACTTGGCCGACCCTTCTAGAAGCCTACCATTGGAAGGTTGACTGACCCCACATGGGCCCTAGGGATGAGGTGGATCAATGGGGAAGGGATAGGGGGGCCCGCGGGACCCGGGTGGTCCCAAATTACACATAAACCCCTGTTACAATCCAAATTACAATCTAAATAAAACTAAACAAACACACATGACACACAAGTAAAGTCCACATAAATGCAATAAATATCGAGACTCAAGGGGGAGTCTCCAGACTGTCTCCAAGCCAGATGGACGCCGAAGTGGCTCGAGTTGTGCTCCGCGTACGGTACCGGTGGCTCGCCGGTTCGTGCTTCTCGCTCGCTCTGGTGTCCGCACCAATTCTCCCCGGGTGGGAGAAACTCGACCCTATCGAGTAAGGGTCTGCATCACTCTGGTACCGCTTCAATAGGTCCGGATCGATCTGCTGCAACTCTCCATGGGTGATCCAAGTATCCTCGGTGGCGGGTCGCCCTCTCCATCGCACTAGGTAGCGCGGGTAGGATCCACTCCTGGTAACAGTCACCTGCTCATCCAGTATATGATCTATATGCTCTCGCTGCCGTGGAAATGGGGCTGGTGGTGGACACTCAGGTGTGGGATCACTCTCAATGGGAAGAGATGGCTCGAAAGGCTCACTAGGGATCACCGCTGGGTCCCTATATGCAACTAGATCCGACACATTGAAAGTAGAGCTTATACCATATTCCTCGGGCATGTCCACAACATACGCATTGGATCCAACGCGTTTCAACACTCTAAATGGACCGGCTCCGCGAGCTTGCAATTTCTTTACGGTTTCAGAGGGAAACCGTTCAGGTCTTACCCTGATCATGACATATTCACCCTCTTGGAACTCACGGTGGTGTCGATGGGCATCGGCTAACTCCTTATACCGTGCATTGCTGGCCTCAATGTGACGACGGATGTCGTCATGCAAACTCCTAACATGCCTAGCGAATGACTCGGCAGACTCTGACACTCGTGCATGGATGGGCATGGGAACAAGATCCACTGGCTTCCTAGGCCTACGACCTGTGACAATCTCGAATGGACACATACCGGTAGACCTGTTAACCGAATCGTTATATGCAAATTCTGCCAATGGTAATATGAGATCCCAATCCCCTAGATGATCCCTGACAAGACACCTCAAAAGGTCACCCAGACTCCTATTGACCACCTCGGTCTGACCATCTGTCTGGGGATGATATGCAGTGGAAAACTTGACGTGAGCACCCAACATATGCCACAGTGTCTTCCAAAAATAACAGGTGAATCTAACATCGCTGTCAGACACTATGGTATGAGGCAACCCAAACTTGCACACCACATGAGTAAGGAATAGGCGGGCTACCCTCGAAGCATCCGAAGTCTCGAGCAGAGAATAAAAAGGGCCATCTTCGAGAATCGGTCAACAACCACATAGACCGAATCATGCTTCCTGTAGGTGCGTGGCAATCCCAAGATAAAATCCATGCTAACATCCTGCCACAGGGCATCAGGCACGGGAAGAGGTGTATAAAGGCCCGAGCTTTGCTTCTTCATTTTGGCCGTAGCACATGTACGGCACTGAGCCAGAATATGAGCAACATCACGCTTCAAGCTCGGACAATAAAATCTATGCTCAACAGCCTCGATAGTCTTGTTCCGACCAAAGTGGCCGGCTAGACCTCCCGCATGTAGCTCCTAGACTAAGAAGTCTCGAACCGAAGTTCGGGGAACACAAAGCCTACCTCCTCGAAAGAGGTAACCCTCCTGAAGCACATAATCATCAAGGTCTCTCGAGGGTCCGGCCTAGAGAGTTGTATAAATCTGACCGAAGTCAGGACAGTCAACATAGGCCTCTCTCATCTTCTCTAACCCTATGACCTCGGCACTCATGGTGGTAAGCAAACATGCTCACCGACTCAAGGCATCGGCCACCTTGTTCTCCACTCCAGTCTTATGTTTTAGCATAAACGTGAACTGCTGGAGATACTCAACCCAACGGTTGTGACCCGCATTAAGCTTCTTTTGGGAATGGAGGTACCTCAAAGCCTCATGATCGGAGTATAAGACAAACTCCTGGTGTAATGGATAGTGCCTCCAATACCTAAGAGCCTGAACAACTGCGTAGAATTCCTTATCATAAGTGGAGTATCGCAGTTTCGCGTCATCCAGCTTCTCACTGAAATATGCGACAGGGTGGGCCTCCTGACTCAACACTCCTCCTATCCCAACACCCGACGCATCACAAGAGACCTCAAACACCTTCGAGAAATCTGGCAATCGAAGGATAGGTGTCTGGGTCATGCGCTCCTTGATGTCCTTGAAGGCAGCAGCTGCGACCTTCGTCCATACAAATGTGCCCTTCCGAATACAGTCTGTGATCGGGGCAGAGACGGATCTAAATCCGCGGATGAAACGACGATAGAACGTCGCAAGGCCATGGAAGCTGCGGACATCATGGATCGTATGAAGTTCTGGCCACTCAACAATGGCCCGGACCTTCTCCGGATCAGCGGAGACCCCAGTACTAGACACAATAAAACCCAAGAAGATAAGCTGAGGTGTTATGAAGGCACACTTTTGTGGGTTCGCATACAGCTGCTCTCGCCTAAGAAGTAGACAGACCTGCCGAAGGTGGTCTAAGTGGTCCCCTGTGGTGCGACTATAGATAATAATATCATCAAAGTACACTACCATAAAGACTCCAATGAAAAGTCGAAGGACCTGAGTCATGAGCCGCATGAAAGTGCTAGGGGCATTGGTCAGCCCAAAGGGCATAACCAACCACTCATAGAGACCGTCCTTGGTCTTGAATGCGGTCTTCCACTCATCACCTGGCCTAATCCTCACCAGATGGTAGCCACTCTTAAGATCGATCTTCGAGAAGACAGTGGCACCGGCCATCTTGTCTAGCATATCATCTAAGCGAGGAATAGGGAACCTGTACTTCATGGTGATTTTGTTGATGGCACGACTATCAATGTATATTCTCCACGTGCCATCCTTCTTTGGGGCGAGTAATGCGAGAACATCACATGGACTCATGCTGTCCCGAACAGACCCTCTCTACATCAACTCATCGACATGCCGTTTTAGCTCGGCATGTTCCGTGGGACTCATGCGATAATGAGGAAGATTGGGCAATGAGGAGCCTGGAATCAGGTCGATAGCATGCTGAATATCCCGCATGGGTGGGAGTCCCTCGGGAAGCTCCTCGGGAAAATATCAGCGAACTCCTGCAGAATAGGAATGACATCGGGTGGGAGTTCACCCTCGGAGTTCGGCTCCACCTCTTGGACCGTAATAGCAAATACAGGGCAGCCCCGACTAGCCTCCCGCTCCATTTCCCGGGAGCTAATCATCATCAACCTCCTAGTCGAGGGCTCGCCTGGGCCAGATGTAATGGTCATACCCCGAGCTGGGGATGGGGTACTGGGCCCGAGGACGGAAGGCTGCGGAGTACTAGGGCTAGTAGGACCCCTAACTGATGGGCTCTTGGGCTGATGAGGGTGGAGAGTAATCTGTTGGCCAGCATGGTTGAAGGTACAGGTGTTCGACCGGCCATGGAGTGTGGCATCCCGATCAAATAACCACGGCCTACCAAGAATAATGCTGCCCACCTCCATGGGGAGGACATCACACCAGATATCATCACGGTAGGCACGGAACTGCAGTGGGACCTGACACCGTAGCTTGATCGGAATGGAGGTGGAATCCACCCATGATACTCGATAGGGGCACGGATGATCCACGGGTGTAAGACCAAGACTGGAGACAGTGCCCGTGGAGATTGCATTGATGCAACTCCCACTATCGATGATCACCTTAAAAACTTGCTTGCCCAGCCTATAGAATATATGAAAGATAGTGGTCCGTCACCTGTCATCACTGGCCTGTGGCTGGGTGAGAATACACCTGACGACCCCCAAGTGGGTATCGTCCGGATGCTGGGCATCCTGGCCATTACCTTCGGCCTCATAGTACTCATTAGCTAGCTCCGGATCTGCTTCATAGTTGACTAACTCGAGGTCCATAGGGGTGGTATCCTCGGCTTGTGTGTCCCCAATAACAAGAGACTGGCGGGTGGGACACTGGTTGGCAAAATGGCCAAACCCATTGCAGCGATAACACTACTGCCGTGATCCACTAGGCTCCCCAATCATGGGTCCTTTCCCCTTATCCTCCCGACGGATAGGAGGTGAAGGCAACAAAGGACGGGCCGGAGGTGCGGGTGCCGGTGGACGGGCTGTGGGTGCCGTAAGATGTTGGGGACGAGGAAGGTCCCTCGGGGGTGGAGGGCGAGGCCTAGGAGCGAAAGGCTCAGGACGAGTGGGCTCATGAGGTCGGGCCATGGGGGCCCTCGGATATGTGCCAGAAGAGCCACGGGGCTCGACACTACGAAGGGGAAAGGAGCCCAACCGATGGGGAGACTCAAACTCGGCCTCGAATTGCTCCAATTCGAGAGCAACCTGATACGCTTGTTGCAAAGTGGTCGCATTGCAGCGAAAAGGTTCATATTGATAGTTTGGCCGCAGACCACTCCGAAAGCGTTATATGGTCATGGTGCTCTCTTCCGTAACTCCACACCGCAAATAATACTCATCAAACTCGACGGTGTACTCGGTCACGGATCGGTTCCCTTGGGAGAGACTTTGCCATTTGTCTATGAGATGTTGGCGATATGAGGCAGGAAGGTACTTCTCCCTCAATTTCATTTTCATGTCATCCCAAGTGCCGATCGGGGGTTGACTTCGCTGATTTAGCAGGCTCTCCACATTGGTCCAATAAGTTTGGGCCAGCCCATGCAGCTTCATCTTCGCGTATCGAACTCTCCGGTGGTCCGTCATCTCAAACCACTCGAAGTACCGGTCCATGCCGGCCTCCCAATCTAAATAGACCTTCGGGTCTAAGGACCCGCCAAACGTGGGAGGGTCTGCACGCACGCCCCTAAGAATGCGGTCGTCATCACGATTCCGTCATTGATTCCGACGACCGTAACCCCCTTGCTCATTATCAGATGCATAATCATCCACCACATGCACCTGTTGCCTCCCAACATCTACCGCCTGAGCTCTTGGCACAGCAGGTTGTTGGGCCGGCTCTTGTTGACCATTGGTCGGCGCGGGCTGCGCCGCCACTGGGGCCCTCTCGAGGATGGTAATCCTCCCTACAAGACCTTGGATGGACTGGTCCGAAGCATCGGCCCGATCCGCGAGAGCTTTCATCCTCCCTTCTAGACGCATTCCTATGCCATCTAGACGCGTACTAAGGCCATCCATACGCGTATCGAGACGATCCATGAGGGCTCGGAACATCTCGGCCGTTGAGGGCTCATCGGAGCTACGGGCTCGGGAATCCGCCATAGGTGGTGGTGGCGAGTATTGGGTGCCTCGACGGGTGGGCATGCAAAGACACACGAACTAGGAGACACAAACTGATGCAAACACCGACTAATGCACCTAGACCTAAACCAATATCCAATACGTGGCGGAGTTAATCGATCCGAAGATCACTCCCGCAAGTGTGCGGCCTTCCCAATAGGCGTAGCCTAACGTTCGGACAACACCTTTTAATATACCGAATTATCGAGATGAAATGCAATTTTTTAAAACACTTTTTTTGTTTTGAAAATAATGATGATCCTAGACTCGACTTAGACCGTGCTAGACTTATGCAATGACTACCCTAGACTCGACTCGCTCTGATACCAAACTGATGCGGGACGGACACGGGGACCGACTCTAAGTGATATGGACCTCGGACTCTAAATGCGGACACGACCAGCAACATACGAGCATGAGAGACACTAGGCCCGACACTAAGAGCCCCTATGGGCTATACGTCGCTAACAGAAACGCAAGTTCACTCGTCGTCCCAAGCGAGGGAAACGCGGATCGTGCACGGTTGAGGAACCGGCAGAGTTATGGGTAGTCCGACTCACTTCCGTGCTTGGATCGAGCCACGGGACGGGTCACTCTCTCGCTCACAGCGGTGACATGGACTCACGGGCTAGAATCCTATGCTCTCACAGCGGCATACAACCATATACTAGCTAAGCAAAGTAATGCCAAGAAGTTACGATCGTACCTCCACGCACCCGGCGTGGGGAAGACAACCCCGGCCAAAACTGGACTCCCGGTTAACAAAGTTTTACTGTGGTACAAAAATTTGACCCACTCAACGCAGGGAGGTAACAGGTCACATGTGGGGCCCGAGAGTCACGGGAATTGGGTTGACAGGTAGCATCTTGATGTCGCTTCGGCGGTGCCGAATCCGCGTTTTAGTGTTGTCCGGATGGCGCGACCTACGGGTTCGTGGGGCCCACGGATCGCTCTGTCCTCCAAGTCTGATGGGGTGGGTCCCACTGTGATGGAGACCCCTGGTGGCACGCCTCCCTGGAAGGCGGTCGGGCGGGAACACCGGTCGGAGGCCAGGCGGCTCCGATCTTCAAGACTTGGAGTTGCTGCCCACGAATCTGCAGGTTCTGTTTTCAGGCGCACGACCCGGCGAGATCTGCTAGTGCGATCAGTCCCGACGTCGGATCGACGCACAAGAGATATCGTTGGAAAGCTCTCTCGAAGTCCTTAGACCGTGTGAGACTCAAAACAATTCACCGGAGCTGTGCTTCTGATGGGTAATTTTAGAACCTGCCTGTTCCCCGTCTCAGATCTGACTGGGTAGAAACTGAGTTTCCTGAGAGTTTGTGTTGACCGTAAGGTAAACCTCCGAATCAGACCTCAATTTTTTCATGAAGATTGTAGAGGAGAGAGAGAGGAAAACGGAAATAATTCTTATGACAGAGTTGGTGGAGATTTGGATGGGGAAAGCTATTTTATACTGGTAGGTGGTCGGATCTAGACAGAAGCAGACAGAACTGAAGGGGATCTGAAAATGATTTTTAGAAAATAGGTGGAGGCCTTTTGAAATTCCAATAAAATTCGTGGGTGTAGGGGATGGTGGGTAAAACCTCCAGTAATTTTGGGGGTTCCAGAAAAAATCAAAAGGAGGTCCGGAGATGGGAAACTCAGGGTGGCTGTGGATCTAGACTGAAAATAGGCAGATCTGGAAGGAAAAGATGGACGAAAATGGAAAAATAGAAATTGGAAGTTGGAAGCCCAACCAAGTTTTCTGGGACGTGGGGGAAACCTATGGAACTCACCCTGAAAGTTTGAGCTCAAGAAGAGTACGTGGCTGGGAGCAGAAATTCGTGGAAGGACCTGCTGTCACCCGATTGACAGAATACCGACGAAGGTGGTGGTGGTGCAACGGCGGCTCGATGGCGGCGGCGGCGGCGATGATGAACTTCACACCTGATAGATGAGGCTTCCCACATCAGAATATAGCCTTCCCAGCTGTAAGAAGAAGAGAGGAGAGAGGGAGAGGGGTGCACCAAGCTGGAGCTCCAACAAAATTTCTGATTTTCATATGCATTAATTCCAATCAAATGAAAATACAAGGTATTTATGTGAAATGACAAAAGTCACTAATTGACCCTAGATCTAGGGTTGGGGAGGGTAAAAGAGGGAGTCCACAAACTATTTCTCCCATGTGATTTGGAATCAAATAAAATAAAAATTCAAATCCTAATATAATATACTAAATGGGGGGCGCCCCCTTGACTTTCAAGGTTCCAACCTTGAATTTTATTCCCCTTTATCCCCCACTTGGCCCACCCTTCTAGAAGCGTACCATTGAAAGGTTGAGTTACCCCACATGGGCCCTAGGGATGAGGTGGATCAAAGGGGAAGGGATAGGGGGGCCCGCGGGACCCGGGTGTTCCCAATATACACATAAACCCCTGTTACAATCCAAATTACAATCTGAATAAAACTAAACAAACACACATGACACACAAGTAAAGTCCACATAAATGCAATAAATATCGAGACTCAAGGGGGAGTCTCCAAACTGTCTCCGAGCCAGATGGACGCCAAAGTGGCTTGAGTGGTGCTCCGCGTACGGTACCGGTGGCTCGCCGGTTCGTGCTTCTCGCTCGCTCTGGTGTCCGCACCACTTTTAGTTTCAGATTCCTTCAGGTCTTTTGCAGTTTTTATTTTTCTGTAGTTCCTTGTTCACAGACTTGATAGCATCAAATTTTTCAGCAATCAAATTCTTCTCCTCTTCAAGTTTCCTAAATTTTTCTTCACTTTCTTTAATGGATTTTCTAAG
Organism: Amorphophallus konjac; assembly: GCA_022559845.1. Classification (NCBI taxonomy): domain Eukaryota; kingdom Viridiplantae; phylum Streptophyta; class Magnoliopsida; order Alismatales; family Araceae; genus Amorphophallus; species Amorphophallus konjac. Next base: position 209,719,832 of record CM040128.1, on the reverse strand, counting down.
AGGTCCATTTTCAGATTTCACTTTATTTAGTTCTGTGATAAGACATTCAAGATCTTCCAATTATTTTTTTAGATAATTATTTTCAATTTTCAGAACTTCTAAGTCATCATTCTCTAAGCAGGTATTCATGCTAGCATTCAGTTTCTTTTTCAACATCTTGTGTTGCTTTCTTAGCAGTTCATGAGATTCAAGTAAATCACTATATGCATTCACCCAGTCTTCTATGGAATAGTTTTCGAACCTGGAACTTACCTCCTCCTCGTCTTCATTTTGATCACTACTGTGATCACTTTTGTCTGCCATCAAACATTTGTTCTCCTCTTCTTTGTGGATGCTGGCCCATTTGTTCAATATACCTTTGGCAGTCTTGCATGTAGAAAAGTAAGGAAGTATTTGAGAATCAGTAGCATCCTTCATTAAATTCAGATCTCTAAGATTTTCAGCATTCTTAGATCTATGACTATCAGTCCATTTGAACTTATCCTTAGGTTGTCACGCCCCGAACCGATAGCAGCGGAACGTGTCGTTTACTCGGAACGTGGCAGTTAAACAGTCGTGAATAATCAAGAGCAATGGCATGAGACCAAATAATTTGGAACAACAAAATTTTTTTTATTTCAAATATAAGTCTCTTACAAGAACTTGAAGACTCAACTATGTCACTATAAAAGAAAAGGAGATGACGCACTAATAGACTTAGACAATATAACTAAATAAGAGACACCATGCTAGACTCAAGAAAGACAAAAGACTCGGGTTCACTAGATTTTGAAGCTCGCTTGCACACTTGTCCCTCCCATGTGAGTCTTGGTCTCGCTAGTCACCTGATTACCTGAAAAATGTTGGAATAGAATTGGGTGAGCGAACGCTCAGTAGGAATTATATCTCAAGAACAAGCGATTGGTTTAAGTAATTACATTTTTGCATGCAAATGCAAGTAAGGCTATGCTTGTAGAAATAATCGAGCAAGTGAAACAAAACTAGCAAGAATTTAACAACGTCGTGCAAAAATTTTCAAGCAAGAGATATCCAAGAGAGATTTATAGAATATTGGCTATTTCACGCAAGTACTTGTCCATTCCGGGCCACGCTAGTCGAGTCACGCAAGTCAAGTCACGCATGCAAGTAATATCAAGTAACATCACGAAAGAGAGAGTGTGTGGATGCCAAAGATCAAACTAGTCATGCACTTTGGTGCAATGCCAGACACCGTGATCAATATAACTCCCATGGGCACAAGTACTTTCGGGTGCTCCTCCCAGGACCAGATCGGGCCCTATATGCACAACATTAAAGATAGATCTTGACATCCACGATAGTTCATAGCCAATAAAGAGTTTCAAGAACAAGCTTTAATAGGATGATAAGATAAGATTTTATGGAATTCAAGGACAAGGCCCTTGAGTAAGGACAGACTTCCAATAAATCCAGAATTTTTTTGGTGGGTGATTACTTGGTTATAAAAATCCTTAACGTGCTGAGATTATTTAAGATAATTAAGTAGTAAACTAAACTTAAGCAATCGATGGTAACAAAACATGAGTCTTAAACATGCAATTTAACTACTATTATCTTTGGGCTTCAGTTATTGAGAAAACCTACCTTTGTTGAAGATCGGAAGATGAACAGGTTGAATGAACTTCAAGAATCGATACTCTGTCTTGTACAGAGTATGGTGGGGGAAAGAGGATGGCGCCAAGACTTGTAGGATGGGCTTTTAACTGCAACAGGAGGAAGAAAAGGAAGCGGAACCGCCCCTCTTTGTTGCAGTCACGGTCGCAGGATGAAGTGGAAGGGAGAAGACTCTCCTCCCTTGGTGGCTTCACTGCAACCGAAGGAATGGAGGCTCGGTCGCTTCCTCACGTTCACAGCAACGTGACGAAGGCTTGGGTCTTTAATGCAGCAGGAGGAAGAAGTCAAAGAACTTATTATGTTCTTCACGTACTGAATAGCATCAGGTTGTTGAAGAAAAGAGCCAACAGGTTTGGCTCGATGGAAGGGGGGTATTTATAGGAGAAAGAATCCTAATGGGTTCTAGGAGTTTGATTAGGACTAACATTTTCTAGGTAGAATCCTTACTAAACTTAATTACCCACGTATCGATCTCTTTCCCTAATCAATACTTACCCCGGATAACATCCCTGTTCGATCCAAATACCAACGGGTTCTGTTAGAAATGACGTCTAGGATTGGGACGTTATTTCAATAAATGACGCTCGTATACACAGTCGTCAATTCTTTAATTGACGACTTACTCAGAGGCGTCATTCATCTTTCAGTATTTGTTAATTTAAGGTGTCACGATCTTCCTGGATTTTTATCTTTTTTTCTTGATGTGATCTTGTTAGGAAATTTTAGGGGTATGAGTTTTCCATTTTTCTCTATTTTTCGATGTAATTAGTTTTCTAAAATTATTTAATTGAAAAATTGGCACTATTCATTTATAATAAAATAACGACTTTGTTTAAGTCATTTCTTACGTAAACAACGCCTAAAGCAATGGCGTCATTTACATTTTGGCCATTTCTCCACCCCCTTGGAAGGACCAAAATCGTATATAGGTCCATTCTATTATCTTTTATGTATTTAAATCTTATTTATATATATCCTTCTTCCTTTAAATAAAATTATATTATGACTATAAGAAATATAAAAATTTCTAAATTATTAATAAAATATAAATTGATATTTTCTCTGAGATTTATTGATTCTTAATTCAAATAAAATTGCGTTGTGCATTAAATGCTCACATAAAAATAACATGTTGTTCTTAAATTTATTATAATACAATAGTAGGGTCCATGAGTTCTTTTTTTGTGAGACTTCTTAGGCTGTCAGGGGTTGTGTACAGAGTTTGGCCTTAATTATTTACGTTGTATTATATTGCATTATATATATATGCACAGATATGTGGATGAGTGGGTTGAGACTTAAGGGCCCTTATTTGTGTCAATATGTTGTTATCCATTTTTCCCAAGACTTGTTATTTGTCGTATTCGTATTCTAAAGGCCCTTACAATGTGTGTGGGTTTCATATATTTAAACTCATTTGTTATTTACTAACCCTCGTATATCTATTAATAATTTGTATGTATATAGAGATTTTATTCCTCATAATTTCTTTAACTTTTATTTGTCCTTATCCTGGGTATCAGAGACAGGTTCGATCCTAGATAAATTTTTACTTCCATTCCAAAAGGTAATATTAACTAGTCTTTTATAAATTTTAGGAACCTTATTAACTATTTATAGAGATATGTAGATATCATCATGTATAGGTTATTTTTCTTTTCAAACCGTAAATATATTTATTCCTATTTCAAAATTACCGGATGTTACACCCTCCCCCACTTAAAAGAATTTGGTCTCCAAATTCACATTATCCTTTACTCACGATGGAGAACTAGCTATAATGCGTAGAAGAAGTCTAGATATATTGAGTGGAACAGAACTAATTTTAGGAAGAATTAATTTAGGCTCAAGGGTGAGGGGTACCTTCCGTAACTTTCCCTTTGGCAAGTTTGGTTAAATCTTGAACTCCTCTTGGAGGCTTCTTGGTTAGAATAGGGCATTCCGCTATCTTATGATCTAAGCTCCCGCAACGCAGACACGCTCCCGAACTCTACCAACACTTTTCCAATTGGTGACCATATCTTCCACAAGATTTACACTTACCTTGCAAATGATCTGTCGAAGTTCCATTCTGATTACACTTCTTAAATTTCTGGCATTTCTTACACCTTTGTGAAATATCACCCTCGTTTATCCTTTTCTTGGTAGTGATGAACTTTTCCGACTCATGGGCTTGATCTTTCCCTTCAACTCTTTCTTTTACTTCCACTGCCTTCTCTAGCTCCTGGGCTCTCCTAACAAGGTCCACATAAGCTTAGACATCTACTAGTACCATCTCAGGAACAAAGCTTGGCTTAGACGCTTCCATTTTATCTAAGTTCCTACAAAGATGAGTGGGGAGATAATTTATTGACTCAAGAATTAATGTAAATATTTTATCTTTCTTTTATAACTTTAACCCCAAGTTCTACCCATCTCTCACGAAACTCCTATAGGATGACCGACAAGAATACTCAACCTATCTTTTGGACTTGATACCCTAAGGGTTTGAAAGCCGAAGCTCGGATATGGCTGACAAGGATACTTGACCTATCATTCGAACCAAATAACTAGAGGATATGAAAGCCGAAGCTCTGATACCACCTCTGTCACGCCTCGAACCGATAGCAGCGGAACGTGTCGTTTGCTCGGAACGTGACAGTTAAACAGTCGTGAATAATCAAGAGCAATGGCATGAGACCAAATAATTTGGAACAACAAAAATTTTTTTATTTCAAATATAAGTCTCTTACAAGAACTTGAAGACTCAACTATGTCACTATGAAAGAAAAGGAGATGACGCACTAATAGACTTAGACAATATAACTAAATAAGAGACACCATGCTAGACTCAAGAAAGATAAAAGACTCGGGTTCACTAGATTTTGAAGCTCGCTTGCACACTTGTCCCTCCCATGTGAGTCTTGGTCTCGCTAGCCACCTGATTACCTGAAAAATGTTGGAATAGAACTGGGTGAGCGAACGCTTAGTAGGAATTATATCTCAAGAACAAGTGATTGGTTTAAGTAATTACATTTTTGCATGCAAATGCAAGTAAGGCTATGCTTGTAGAAATAACCGAGCAAGTGAAACAAAACTAGCAAGAATTTAACAACGTCGTGCAAAAACTTTCAAGCAAGAGATATCCAAGAGAGATTTATAGAATATTGGCTATTTCACGCAAGTACTTGCCCATTCCGGGCCACGCTAGTCGAGTCACGCAAGTCAAGTCACGCATGCAAGTAATATCAAGTAACATCACGAAAGAGAGAGTGTGTGGAATGCCAAATATCAAACTAGTCATGCACTTCGGTGCAATGCCAGACACCGTGATCAATATAACTCCCATGGGCACAAGTACTTTCGGGTGCTCCTCCCGGACTAGATCGGGCCCTATATGCACAGCATTAAAGATAGATCTTGACATCCACGATAGTTCATAGCCAATAAAGAGTTTCAAGAACAAGCTTTAATAGGATGATAAGATAAGATTTTATGGAATTCAAGGACAAGGCCCTTGAGTAAGGACAGACTTGCAATAAAATCCACGTGGAAGCATAGAAACCATGACATGTCAAAAATCTGGGTGGAATTGGCACCTAGATAGGTTGCCATGAATAACTTGAATAGATGACTAACAAGATAGTCACCAATTCAATGGACACGAAGCAAGCTGAAGAATTGGCACCTAACTATAGGATACCCAATTCAATATATCGCCTAGTGGAATGATCACTCATTCCACTGGCTAAGAGAATTCTCTCATGGGCCAAGAATAGCACCATGAAAGGGCCGGGTTACCACGTTTCTCCAGAGTGACATGGCATTAAAACGGGTACAAGGTGTTTAAGGTACAACCAGCTCAGTCGGCCTTGAAAGAATCCAAGGCTACGAGGAGACTTACGGAGGTCCCGATGACTAACTTGCTAGTCCGAAGGAACGGAATGTCCAACGGAGAGCTCGTATGTCGCCGAGGGTTGAAGTGTATAATGTGAACCAATCATGAAACATGGACTCCATCTACGGACGTGAGATGAGAGTGCCAGAAGACCAGCGGTATGGGTCAAAATCGGAAGAAAACGGTGAGAGCATGAATACGTTAATTATAGAATTCATGTCCACCCAATTCTATAATTAACTATAATTAAATAAACTTATATTAATTAATGTCCATGAGTGACGTCATTTATTAATTAGCGTCTACATAGAGAGACATTAATTTTATGATTTTTATCTTAATTTATTTAACAAGAATTCACGTCAATATCTATTTAATTGAATAATTTCAAACATATACATTCAAAGAGACATTAATTTATATAAAATAATTTAGAAAAATAGAATATATGATAATTAGGAGAAAAATTCAAGGATTCCAAAAATATAATTTTTATAATTTTCTGTTGCATAGTTTAGTAGATATGGATTTTAAAAGATATAATTACAAGTTATATGTATATATATATATATTTATATATATATATACTTAAATAATTTGACGACTGTTTACGATGGCGTCAAAAACAATTTGAACGACATCAACCTTGTCGTCATTTCAATAAATTCTCAATCTTCAAACCTCCGGTTCTCGACGTACAAATGTCGGAATCACGCGTTCTATATATCGAAATGACGGGCTCGAAAAACTCTATCTAACCGGACATTCAAAATAATTTTTCGTTGAGAGATAGGGGATCTTGAGATAGGGGACACGAAAAATGGTGTAATCACTCTCACTACCTTGGTCACCTCCCCAACACTACACCCATAAAATTTCATACCCAAAGGATGCTCCGGTGATTAGAAACGAGTCGTCAAAAGAAAAATCTATAACTAGTATGCTACAGTAATAATGCTATTAACCGAGTAACATGATTATATATATATTAAATTGTTTAATTTATTTAAGCTTATAGCATATAAGGCATGGCAATTTAGGAATAATCATGAGGATTTAAGAAGTATATTTATCCAGAATTTTTTTGGTGGGTGATTACGTGGTTATAAAAATCCTTAACGTGTTGAGATTATTTAAGATAATTAAGTAGTAAACTAAACTTAAGCAATCGATGGTAACAAAACATGAGTCTTAAACATGCAATTTAACTACTATTATTTTTGGGCTTCAGTTATTGAGAAAACCTACCTTTGTTGAAGATCGGAAGATGAACAGGTTGAATGAACTTCAAGAATCGATACTCTGTCTTGTACAGAGTATGGTGGGGGAAAGAGGATGGCGCCAAGGCTTGTAGGATGGGCTTTTAACTGCAACAGGAGGAAGAAAAGAAAGCGGAACCGCCCCTCTTTGTTGTAGTCACGGTCGCAGGATGAAGTGGAAGGGAGAAGACTCTCCTCCCTTGGTGGCTTGACTGCCGAAGGAATGGAGGCTCGGCCGCTTCCTCACGTTCACAGCAACGTGACGAAGGCTTGGGTCTTTAATGCAGCAGGAGGAAGAAGTCAAAGAACTTATTATGTTCTTCACGTACTGAATAGCATCAGGTTGTTGAAGAAAAGAGCCAACAGGTTTGACTCGATGGAAGGGGGGTATTTATAGGAGAAAGAATCCTAATAGGTTCTAAGAGTTTGATTAGGACTAACATTTTCTAGGTAGAATCCTTACTAAACTTAATTACCCACGTATCGATCTCTTTCCCAAATCAATATTTACCCCGGATAACATCCCTGTTCGATCCAAATACCAACGGGTTCTGTTGGAAATGACGTCTAGGATTGGGGCGTTATTTCAATAAATGACGCTCGTATACACAGTCGTCAATTCTTTAATTGACGACTTGTTCAGAGGCGTCATTCATCTTTCAGTATTTGTTAATTTAAGGTGTCACGATCTTCCTGGATTTTTATCTTTTTTTCTTGATGTGATCTTGTTGGAAAATTTTAGGGGTATGAGTTTTCTATTTTTCTCTATTTTTTGGTGTAATTATTTTTTTAAAATTGTTTAATTGAAAAATTGGCACTATTCATTTATAATAAAATAACGACTTTGTTTAAGTCGTTTCTTACGTAAACAACGCCTAAAGCAATGGCGTCATTTACATTTTGGCCATTTCTCATATGTCCATTCTATTATTTTTTATGTATTTAAATCTTATTTATATATATCATTCTTCCTTTAAATAAAATTATATTATGACTATAAGAAATATAAAAATTTGTAAATTATTAATAAAATATAAATTGATATTTTCTTTGAGATTTATTGATTCTTAATTCAAATAAAATTGCGTTGTGCATTAAATGCTCACATAAAAATAACATGTTGTTCTTAAATTTATTATAATACAATAGTAGAGTCCATGAGTTCTTTTTTTTGCGAGACTTCTTAGGCTATCAGGGGTTGTGTACAGAGTTTGGCCTTAATTATTTACGTTGTATTATATTGCATTATATATATATGCACAGATATATGGATGAGTGGGTTGAGACTTAAGGGCCCTTATTTGTGTCAATATGTTGTTATCCATTTTTCCCAAGACTTGTTATTTGTCATATTCGTATTCTATGCCCTTACAATGTGTGTGGGTTTCATATATCTAAACTCATTTGTTATTTACTAACCCTCGTATATCTATTAATAATTTGTATGTATATAGAGATTTTATTCCTCATAATTTCTTTAACTTTTATTTGTCCTTGTCTTGGGTATCAGAGGCAGGTTCGATCCTAGATAAATTTTTACTTCCATTCCAAAAGGTAATATTAACTAGTCTTTTATAAATTTTAAGAACCTTATTAACTATTTATAGAGATATGTAGATATCATCATGTATAGGTTATTTTTCTTTTCAAACCGTAAATATGTTTATTCCTATTTCAAAATTACCGGACGTTACATAGGTAATCTGTGTGGACCGTGTGAAATTAACTTCCATAGATCAGGATTGATAGATCTGACAGACTTGTGCATGCTGTTAAACCATGAATAGAAGTTGGAGCCATTGAAAACCGGTGGATGAGCCATGGAGACCAATTCCAAGGCAACTCAATGCAAAGGACTAAGCACAACAAGAAATGCACCTAAAACCTGCAGGGTCCTCTGCAGATCATGGGATCTGATGAACCAGAGCCCGCTCTGATACCAATTGTTAGAGTGCAAGGCTGGGATCTAGAGGGGGGGTGAATATATCCCTCTCTAAAACTTTTGCTCAATTAAAAGATTAACTTCACTCAATGAAAAAATGCCTCGATAAAAGAAAACTTCCTCTCACTAAATTTAAACTACACTAGAATAGGATGAACAACTGAATTGCAAAGTGGAGGTGCAGAACACACTTACCAAATTACTTCCTCAAACAGAAGTAACGTTGAACACATAGATATCAGATTAGTGTAGAATATATTTCTTAGCAATGAAATAAAACACTTAAGCGGACACACACAACCTGTCATTCTACTGAGCACATGGACAAACACTTCACAGCTGTGCTAGATACGGACAGATAACATACAGATGAACTTCAAATATAAAATGCTCAGACAACCTGCAAATGAGGAATAGATGAAATGGAAATGTACGCAAGACAAGCCACGGTAGACAGGATTTTTAGATGGTTCGGTCTGCTACCCACAGACCTACGTCCATCTCTCACTCAAACCAGAGTGAGGCTTCACCTTGCAAACCGCAAGAAGCAGACTCAGTCTGTAAATAATCGCTGCCTAACAGCTTGAAACCGAGAGACAAATCTCTCAACCTGATCTTGCAACCCACAAGATCAACCCCACTACTACCTGCAGTGACCCGGAGGACCAATGCTCCCTTCTTCTGATTTCTCAGAAGGAACTGTGAGCAACACCCAGTTGCCCACAACCAGAGGACAAGTCCTCTCTTCCTCTGACGCACAGAGGGACCCCGGAGATCAGATCTCCCTTCTTCTGATCGCTCAGAAGGAACCTGATCTCCAAACAGAGAATCAGAAGAACAAGATAGAAAACAGGAAACAATGAAAACACAATAGGAAGAAATGAAAATGAAAACCAGGAAAGATGATATAGCTCTACAATGAGCAAATTGACTTGGATCTGATCCAGAGGCCAATCACGATCAGATCTTCATGAAACTCTGGTTGCGCACTCTTTCACTGCTAGGATGCTTCACACTTCTTCTTCTTCTCACGATATCCTTCTCTGAACTATTTTTCTCTTTTCTTTTCTTCTGCTCACTCACTGGCTTTTCTTCTTTGACACTGGTGGTCTCTCTTTCATCTTCAACAGCCTCACCTCTTTTCACTACTATAGCAGCACCTATCTCGGAGGAAGATGGTTTCTATTTATACCAAAACAGGGGCTCCAGAAATTGCTTTTGGATAAAGTAATTTGATTCCATCTTTTTCCCATTGGACCACGTGGTAGGAGAGAGAAGGATATTCCTCTGATATCGAACCTCAGATCACGTGCCCATCGTTGCTCTCCTTGGTTCACGTGGTACTCACTTGCCTTGCCAATGATTGATCGAACTCACGTGACTACCTTGAGTTCTCACGCTGTCACCTAAGTGTTGCTGGTACCAACCGAGTGTTCACTAGTTTGCCAACCTTAGCTGCATAAAGGTACTTCACAGTGTTAGCTTCATTCAAAGATCTAATTTTTGTAGAGATTCCAGCTACTCCCTTTCATCTATCTTCTAATCAGTTTCTACTGGTTCTCATGTTCCGAGATCTGCTATACAGTCTGCAATCTCAGTATGCTATTATTATTAAAACAAATAATATTTGTCCTTGAGTCCCTTCTGAATTCATCTCTTGAATCTGGTTTATCAGGATTGTTTATAGCTTGTGAAGTCTTTAGATCCAAGCTTGATTATTGAATTGTACGAAGAAAAATAGATTTGGATCCTAATGAAGACTAGCTGAATCTGATCTTCTGATGCACCGACCTGATAGCTTTGCCAACTCCAGGTGCATCGACCTTTCTTAGTTGCTCAGACCTTTTTGGCTATGATTTTGTTCTACTACCTTTTAGAATTTGGATCTTGACTGGTGCTTCGGTGCATCGCCCCGATGCGTTGTCATGGTTGCTTTTGAAGGTTCACACCTTGTCTTGATGCGTTGGTGCATCATCTTGATTTCAACAATGCAGCTCTATAAATCTTCTTCTCAGGTGTGACTGCGTCGAGGCATCTGCTACATGCGTTGGTGCATCTCTTCTACACTCTGCTGGTTGCGTCGATGCATCATACTAAAGTTGCTTCGGTGATTTTGACTACATCGAGGTATTCCTTTGTTACGTTGATGCATCACTCCAAATATGCTCGAAGGTTTGTGGCTGCATCGAGGTATCTGCTAGATGCGTCGATGCGTCTGTCTGACCTCGCCTCATGATATCAACAAATCCATGCTCTTTGAGATTCTTTCCTTGGATTATTCTGACTCTGATTTTCTTGAATATGCTGTCTAAATGTTGTACTGCAGTAATGAGCTCAGCTGTGTTGACTTAGGCTTTCAGAACCTTGAAGTTCTGAACCAATTTCTATGTGGCGTCGGATCACAAGCTGTTGCTTCGACCTGATGAAGGTGAAACTACAATGTGCATCGACCTATTTTCTCTTCTTCTCGCCGGAGTCGACTTCTAGAGTTGACACTTTTTGAGACCAGTTCTGTCTGCAGAACTAAAGCCTGTTCTTTTCATCATTCTACTAACAACATTCAACCATTGACTTTTACACATAAAGAAATCAAGGTGGAACCAATTTCATTATGTTTCATAGCATCAAAGACAGTGCAATCATCAACACATGGATGCAATCATCAACATCATTCCATTTTAAAAGAACAACGCAACATCTACACATAAGACTTCATCAACACCACATTCACACTCAGACTCATGATGAGTCATAGTGTTTGACATCATCAAAATCATAGGGACACAACAGAAAACCCTCAGAGCCCAACCTAGGGGTCCAATTCCACGCCCAACTCACCCCCAGGTGATGGGGAAAACATCGGGGACCATTCCTCGGGTCCCAAACCATAAAATGCATGCAAATAAATGGGAAAACGGTGCTCGATTCGACGAATCCGTCGCATGCCCTAAAAACATGATTTTAACCTTGGCGTGAAGAAAAACCCACTCTTGGCTCACCTCGGCCTACGAAACGCTGGGAAAATGAAGTACACGAGTTAAGGAACCATCCCCTTACCTCCACCAAAGATTATGGGCGTCGAGATCGCCGTTCCGTAGTGAAATGCCTCGGGAACCACTGCCGGCGCTCCGAACTTGCAAACGGCAGACACCGCACCACCGTCCCTCGATCCTTGACTCATCCTTGCCACGCCCTGCCGAACGAACCAAGCCGCCTCGTCCCTGCCTTCCTCCGTCGGCCGCCAGAGAAGAGAGGGAGAGAAGAGGGAGAGTAAGAAGAGAGAGGGAGAGAGTGAGAGTTGTGAGGAGAGAGGGAGGGGGTGGTTTAAATAGAAAACCTTTTGGGATTTTTAAAATCGAAAAAATATAAAATTAAGAAAAATACTCCCCACGATCCTCAAAAAATGCACAACATGCCTGCAACGTCCTGGAGCCCGACAACACATCGGTTTACCCTACATAGGGTTCCGAAGGCTCGACAACCAAAAACACGTGTAAAGCACGAAACATATTTCGGGTCTCACAACGGCGCTTCGAAACACATGGATTCTAATCCGAAAAAATGAAAAAAATCCGGGGCATTACACAAGGCCAAGCTCCATCCTCCATGAAGAGAACTTGTAGAGATCCTGTTCGAAGCATTGAAGTCAAGTTGGATCCGAAGCTACATTTCTCAGATCAAGACCATTGATGATCAGACTTGAAAAATGGCGAAGTTCCTTTTCAGCTCGAGACAATCTGATCACTGGGAGATATTTTCTTATTCGATCTGAATTTCATTCAGTGTTACTTTCTTTGTTTTTTCCTTCTTCGATCATTGTCATACTTTATTCCTACTTTGGTAGTCGGGTGTTCAGATCGAGCATTGGGTGCTCGGATCTGGGTTCAAGCTGTTTGACAGCGGGTTTCAGAGAGGGTGTTCCTCTCGGTTGTCAAGCTATGAGTTAGCGGTTATTAAGCTGTGGTATCAGCGGTTGTAAGCTGTGTATCAGCGGACATAAGCTGTGTATCAATGGATTGTAAGAGGTGTGATCCTCTGTTCTGGTGCTAGGCACTAGTGAAGCCTTACTCGGGTTGAGTGGGGGGTGGACGTAGGTCTCGGGATCGAGACCGAATCACCTTAAAAATCATCTATCCATCGTGTGGTTTGTGTGTCTTGTGGTTTCTCTCTTCCAGCGTTAGATGCATGCATAGGACCGCCCAACTAAGCCATCTCTGATATATGCTTTTATATATCTACTTAGGGTGATTGATTTAATTTCTCGATCAGTTTCGTTGTAATTGGGGGCAGATCTATTCACCCCCCCCCCTCTAGATCAGCCTTTCCACACCTAACACTTGGTATCAGAGCAAGACTCTCCGATAATGTGGTCTAACAACCTGGAGAGAATTGGTGGAATGGAAGCTAAGGGTCTAATGACTGAGGGGCACTCAGTAAATAGACCACCATATTTTGTTGGAACAGATTACTCATACTGGAAAAATCGTATGCAGGTATTTCTTAGAGCACAGGACCATAAAATACGGACAGTTGTAAGCCGAGGTCCATATGACCTTCCTGCAGATGAAGACACCTGGACACGAGAGCAGATAAGAAAGTCAAACTTGAACTGGGGAGCCATATATCATGCAATGTGCACTCCATCCAACAGAATTTTCAAGAATTTCATCTTGTGCAACTGCTAAGGAAATGTGGGATCGTATGGAGGTAATATATGAAGGCACCTTAGAGGTATGAGAGACGAAAGCCAATATGCTGATTTCAGATTATGAGTTGTTTAAAATGAAAACTGAAGAATCAATCTCTTAAATGTATGCCCGATTAATTCAATTGACAAATAGCTTGAAAAACCTAGGGAAAAATTACACTAAACAAGAACTTGTTAGGAAAATCCTTAGGTCTCGAACCCCGGTCTGGCATACCAAAGAAACTGTTATTGTGGATTCTAGAAATTTATCTACTATGACTATTGATGAACTAATAGGATCACTGATGACATATGAGCTGAATTTGAAAAGGAAAGAATATGACGTTAAGAAGATGAAACAAGTAGCCTTGAAGGCCAATTCAAGCAGTCATGGGTCCTCTGATGAAAGCGAGTCCTCTAGCACTGAAGAAGAGCCTGGTGAGTTTGCTATGCTCACTAGGAAGTTCAGAAAATTTCTGAGGTAAGAGGACCTTAAGAATAAAAGGGCTTAGGTAAGAAAATCTTCCAAATTCAGATCTGAAACTTCAACGAAAACTACTAATAAAATTGTCTGTTATAATTGCAGAAAACCCGGGCATGTCAATACTGAATGCCCAGAAGCTGTGAAGAAGGTCAACCAAGTGGAAAGGAAAGAAGCTAAAGGCTATGATAAGCACCTGGAGTGATGAAGAAAAAGATGAAGAGGAGGAAACCACTTCTGATGAAAGTGACGGAAAGATTTGCCTCATGGCGAGAGGAGACAATGAAGACAATGAGGTATCTTCCCCCTTTGAACATTTTACGATTAATGATTGGGAAGATGCGTATTCTGAATTGTTAGATAAGTATGATAATGAACGTAAAGAAAATAAGTCATTGAAGAAAAAGGTAAATTCATTCATTCATGACACCACTTTGTCTGAGAAAAATGCATCTCTTGAATTGAAAATAGTTAATTTGAATAAGATGATTGATGTGGCAACCTAGGGTCTGGATACCGAGTAAACCCGATACCACTTGGAACCTACAAGGCCTCCCAAGAGCGGAAAAGCTCCGAAGGGATAGAAAAGTATGTGAGAGTACATTGAACTTCCATATAAAGTAGTAAGCAATTAAAATTTAATGATCAGGATTGCTAAAGTAGCAGAAATAAAATTATATTTTTTATAACAATTAAAACTAACAAAGTCCAGTCCAAAGAAAGATAAGTACATTCCAACAGGAAAGAGAACGTACTCTCAAGTCGGGGGAAGCTTGACACTGGTAACGCTGGCAACTAAGAACCATGCAGCAGAACCTCCCAACACGAGGATGAACAGCTACACCTGAAAAGTCCGGGGTGAACCTCGTCTCACTGGCTCAGTAGGGATCCTGTAGAACCCTACCACAAAACAACGTAGTAATAACAGTGCTAAACTAAGACAGAGCAGTAACAACAAGAGCAGGAACAACAAAAGTAAAGAGGAAAAATAGCTGTACCACGGAACACAGCAGCCGAAGGAACCTCGGCCCTCTAAACTACTCTAAATAGTAACAGAAAGGTGAACCCCGATCTCACAAAGTTGGGCGTTACCGATCCATTGTCAAATCACGAAACCCTATTGTGAAAGCCTACCAAAACAAGAAAAGCCTGACAAAAGACCTACATGGTCCAAGGCACAAGACATACACGATTTCACCATCGTGCACGCTACGCTAGACTAGGCTAGACCTCGGGTGAAGCCAACACAGACTACCCGACAAGTCACGTCAACCATGACGGAAACCAGTCACGAAAACATAAGTCATCGTGTCATGTGACAGAAGCACCTCCTCACTAGAAGAACAGCCAGCAGCGTCCACTGACATCTTACACTGCGTCTCAAGCGTCTCCCACTCGCCTTGAATGTGGTAACTAAGACACTGATCAAGTACCAAGTACAAGGAACAATAGTAACGAGTGACTAGTCAGGGTCACGCCCGTCGGTGCTTGTCCAACCGCCCCTGATCATGTGTGCACACACAAGCCCAATGCCTTGAGCCAGGCCTCTAGCTTGTTTTCCTTCCTAGTAGGAGGCTACCGCAAAGCAAGGGGGCCCACAGAAACTAGCCTACAAATCGTCAACCGGGAACTGCTCCGCCACCACTCCCAGGTGGACCGACACACAGAAGTGTCGTCAGGCTATGACTAGTGGAGGCTCACTAGACACAGAGACTCAAAACAATGAACACCGAAGTATAGACAGACTAGGCACGCACTATCACGCGTACTACGGAGCACAATACAGTATACAACTGCTACCAGACTCAGGACAGTCAACTAGATCTGCTCACAACGATCTTTGAGTCACAAGACTCGGGTCAAGATCGTCGCACATCATAGCAACACGTTGTTAATCAGCCTAGTCCCTTAGCCAAAAACTATGGGAAACACATTATGGAAGACAGCATAGAACAGCCGGATCCATAACAGCAATAATGATAATAATGAGTCCTCGGCCTCCGAGCTACACAATGGACTCACAATTTCATATAGCACGAAACACGGAACATGAGGGATCATTAAAACCCTCAAACCATATGGCACGCAAACTGAGATAAGACAACACCTCCACATGTCCAAAATCATGTCTCTATCCTCACAGGACAGACGAGATATTCACGAGGTCACGTGTCAACCACTAGGTCAGAACCGGATTGACCAGAAATCATAATGACCCAAGAAATAATACAAAACACTGCTCGGTACAGAGGCACTCCCGAACACCCTATAACACGGTCACAGCCCTCATAAGACATCCAAGACATCCACGAAACAATTGGCTAACCAAGGGGTCGAAGCCACATTAACTGGAAACCAAACCAACAAGAAACAATAGTCTGGGCCGGTGGCGGTCTCACCCCTGGCTGCCAAACCAACCTAGCTATCACCCAAAGGGCCTCTACCATCAACACAGAGCACAGGCGAATGGCGGTCAACTGCATGGCTGCCAAAGCCACCTAGCGGTCGCCCAAGGGCCGCTAAACCAAATGGCGGTCAGTCGCATGGCCGTTACCAGTGAACCGACTTAAAACAGTAAAACCATTCAACGGTCTCCCTTGGACCGTTTCCAGGGATTGGAGGTCACCCCAGGGCCGCCAAAGACCCCATGCGGTCGGAGCTAGACCGCTAGCCCGAATCGACTTAAAATCGATTGAAACAAATATAACGGTCTCCTTTGGACCGTTACACAGGAATGTCGGTCAGCCCTAGGCCGCCACTACCATCTAGAGGTCGATTGCAAGACCGCCAAATGAAACTGACTCAGACCTCAGAATAGCAGTCTCTAGAGGGCCGCCTCTACCTTTGGCGATCACTAGTAGGACCGCTAAACCGTTACGGCGGGAAATCCGTGGGTCTACCCAAAACCCGGTCTTTCCATGCCCCAATCGCGTCTAAATGACGGGGAAACAACCCTAACGATGATATCCACCTTCCACAAGCCGGAAGGGATCAAACCATGCACAAAACTACAAGAAACGGGCGATTCCCACGAATCGACCCATAACGACTCACATGAACGGTTGGGCTCATACCGGCTTCGATTCTCAACCAAATGCAGTGAAATTGGCAAGAAATGATTCACAACATGCCAGGGGTTCAAATGAATACATTTAAACTACAAATCGTCGCCTGGAACGGTGAACACGGCTCACACCCCCCGAACATGCATTTCGCCCAAACATGGCAAAACCCGCTCAAACTCACACCGTTCGGCTCCAAATCGCGAGAAGATGCAGGAAAAGAGTAGGGCATCTGTCCCCCTACCTCCATCGAATATCTCACGCACCAAAAAGGTCAAACCACGCCGAAAACCATCACACGAACAACCCACGCCAATTTTGAATCCACGAACGGGATCGCGCCAACGCCACGCTCCGATACTCGCGCCATCACGCTCCACGCCGTCACCACCTCACCCAGCTCCGCACCGGTCGTACGCCCCGGGGGAGAGGAGAAGAGAGGAGAGAGAACGGAGGGAGAGAAATGAGAGATGTTAGGGAGGAGAGAGGAGAGAGAAGGGTTAATAGAAAAGGAAAAATAGGAAAATTAGTAATTTTTCTAAAATATGATTTTCTGCACGAAATTCTATAAATTCAAAAAATATAAAAAAATAGTATTCGCGATCCTCAGAACGAGCACAACGCACCTGTAGTGTCCCGGAGTAGCAAAACTCAATGGTTAACTCTCCACAGGATTCCACAAGTTATACAAGGGAAAAACCCGTGTGGATCGTAAAACACGTTTCAGGACTCACGAAAGCTCTCCGATTTCGATCCGAAGAATCCGGGATGTTACAATTGATGAACTGAAAAAAGATGGACATGAATCTAAGGAATTGAAAGAAGAAAATGAGAGTTTGAAAAACTTGATTGATGATCTGAAATTGAAAATGTAGGGTTATGAAATGGAAACCAAACTCTCTGTGGAAAGACATGATGCTATTAAGGGAGTTAACAACCAATTGCAAACTAAAATTGAAAAACTTAAAGAGGAACTTAAGGATAAACAAAACTCTCTTGAAAAGCTAGTTAAAGGAAAAGACCATCTAGATGATGTGCTCGGGTCTAGAGTAAATTTCCAGAAAGAGGGTTTGAATTATAATCCATCTGCCAAGAAAGAATTTCAATTGAAAACTATAACTTTTGTGGCTAAACAAAGTTCAAATAAGAAAGCTCCATTGATTGATATGAATAGGCCAGGAGAGACAAATGAACCTGGAGAATCATCAAAGAAGCAACCAAACTTGAAATCAAATGGTAGACTAAAAACCATTTCCTTTGTGCCAGCAGGTAAGTCCAACATCTAAATTCCAAAAATAAAACTAAGGAAAAATTCCTGCTGAAATGAACAAAAAAAAAACCAGTAAAAAATAGATTAATGAGAAATCCAAGGGCAAAGCCAAGGCCTACACAGTCCACGCACATAGTTCGCACATCCCGGCACAAAATTCCAGAAGTTCACCCACAGATCGACCCATGTTTCACACTAGGTTGACTTATTGGTCATCCAGAGCAGACTATGTGCAGAACTACTGGGCAAGTTGACCTAGTCATAACCGCAAGTCGACTTGGAGGCCTAACAGAACCTATCCTCCTCAGACCCATTCAAGGGCAGGTCTATCCAGGTTCCCTAGAATGTTCAATTCATTCTTTCTTCCTTGGGCTAACAAGAGAAGCAACAAATCAAGATTTGTGAATAACTTTAACTACTTCAATGATTCTAAGTTCACTAGATAGGGTTCATTCACAAATGTTCAGAATATCACAAAGAAAACCCAAAATAGTGAAAAGTCCCTATCTAAAAGACAGATTTGGATTCCAAAGTGTGTACTTTCTTGCTTGGAAGAAATAAATGGTCTGACGGGACCGAAATGTGCCTGGGGTTCCAAAATCTCTTGTTTAATTCGTTTTGCAGGAATGCCTTGCAGCCGTACATAATAGGTGCTATCTCGACAGCGGCTATTCAAGGCACATGATAGGTGACAAGAGCAAATTCTATTTATTGGTTGAAAAAGAGGCTAGACATGTCACCTTTGGAGGGAACAATAAAGGTAAATTCATCGGAACAGGTAAGATAGGTAAAAATACTTCCAATTGTATTGAAAATGTGTTGGTAGTCGAAGGTTTAGAGTACAACCTGCTTAGCATTAGCCAACTTTGTGACAAGGGACATAAAGTAATCTTTGATTCTCAGAACTACAAGATAATGGAGCCTAACTCCAACTCAATCAAGTTTGTTGGCAGAAGAGTCAATAATGTGTATATGGTAGATCTAGATGATCATGCTCATGTTGATCTGTGTCTAACAACAAATAAAGATGACTTAGCTTCGCTTTGGCATTGTAGGTTAGGACATGCTAGTTATAGTGTCATGCATAAATTAGTTAAGCATAGCATGGTCAAAGGACTGCCTGAAATTTCTTTCAAACACAATAATAAAATATGTGATGCATGCACCCAAGGCAAGCAGACGAGAAAACCATTCAAAAATAGAATTGAAAATCAATCTTCAAGGCCATTGTAACTTGTCTATATGGATCTGTTTGGACCCACAAGGACAGCAAGCTTGAGTGGTAAACGATATGGGTATGTTCTGGTAGATGATCTTTCTAGATTTACATGGATGTTTTTCCTCTCACATAAAAGTGATGCTTTCAGTGAATTTCAGGCATTCTTCAACAAAATAAAGCAGGATGGTTAGTTCCAAATAAGTTCAATTCTATCTGACCATGGTGGAGAATTTGAGAACACTGATTTTGTTACTTTTTGCAGCAATCAAGGCATAATGCACAGGTATTCATCTCCAAGGACTCCCGAACAAAATGGGATTGTGGAAAGAAGAAACAGAACATTAGTAGAGATGGCCAGGACGATGTTAGTGGAGAGTCACCATCCAAGGAAATTCTGGGCAGATGCGGTCAATACTGCGTGTTACATTGGAAATTGTGCTATGGTAAGACCGTCTAGCACAAAGACTCCTGATGAGATTTTCAAAGGTAAAAAGCCATCTCTTGCTTATTTCAAAGTCTTTGGGTCCAAGTGTTATATACATAACAATGACAAGAAAGGATTAGACAAATTTGAACCCGAGTGAATTACGAATATTTGTAGGTTATTCAGATCGCTCAAGGGCATATAGAGTCTTCAATGTCAAGGACCAGGTTGTAGAAGAATCTCCTCACATTACCTTTGATGAATTTAATGATGCTTCTGATATTGATAATTCTTGGAAGAAAAATGATGATGGAGAATTCGTGGAGTCAAAGAATGAACAAGAAGCCCAAATTGAATAGACAAGGCCTAGTGGAGACCCAGGTGAATCAAGTGGACAAAGGGTCAGTCCTACTGATGAAGGTGACAATCTCACAAATGTAAGAGTGCTTAAGGACCATCCTTTAGACAACATAATCGGTAGGTTGAATGATCCTCCCAGAACTAGGTCTTACTTTAGAGTAGTTGAAGAACTAGACCAATTAGCACTTGTCTCTCAAATTGAACCCAAAAATGTAGAGGAAGCTATGAAAGATGAATTCTGGATTAATGACATGCATGAAGAATTAAATCAATTTGAATGAAATAAAGTGTGACATTTAGTTCCTAGACCCACTTCACATTCTATCATTGGTATTAAATGGGTCTTTAAAAATAAATTGAGTGAAGAAGGTAAAATTGTGAGAAATAAAGCCAGATTGGTAGCAAAGGGGTACAATCAATAGTTTGGTATTGATTTTGAGGAATCATATGCCCCTGTTGCTGGGTTAGAGGCCATTAGAATCTTACTTGCATTTGCATCATCTCATGGAATAAAATTACCGCAGATGGACATCAAAAGTGTATTTCTAAATGGTCTAATAAAAGAGGAAGTATATGTAGAGCAACCTCCTGGTTTTGAATGTATTGATTTTCCTAATCATATTTTCAAACTGGACAAAGCTCTGTATGGCTTGAAGCAGGCACCGCGTGCCTGGTATGATCGGCCAAGCACCTTCCTCACAAGAAAAGGCTATTCCAGAGGTAAGGTAGATCAAACCCTATTTACTAAGACACAAGGTAATGATATTCTCATTGTTCAAATTTTTGTTGATGACATAGTGTTTGGATCTACTGAACCTGAAATGTGCAAAGACTTTGCTAACCTTATGACCAAGGAATTTGATATGAGCCTAATGGGAGAACTCCATTTTTTTCTTGGTTTGCAGTTCATTCAAAGTGAGGAAGGATGTTTCATTAATCAAGCTAAATACATCAAGGAAATGTTGAAAAAGTATAACATGAAAAATAGCAAGTCCATTGCAACTCCCATGAGCACAAACTCATCATTGGATGCGGATGAGAAAGGTAACATGGTAGATGCAAAGATGTACATATGTATGATCGAATCCTTACTATATCTCACTGCATCTCGACCTGACATCCGATTCAGTGTTTGCATGTGCACCAGATTTTAGGCTAGTCCTAGAGAATCCCATTTGGGTGCTGTCAAGCGTATCCTAAGACACCTTACTGGAACCCAAGACTTAGGACTTTGGTATCCATTATCTTGTGTTTTTAACCTTACATCTTATTTGGATGCGGATTATACTAGATGTAAGTTAGATTGTAAGAGTACTAGTGGCTATTGCCAGTTTTTGGGCGGATGTTTAGTATCTTGGGCATCCAAGAAACTGTTGTACATCTCTGCTTGTGGTTTTGATTATGTCAAACACTATGACTCATTGGTGCATGATGTCATATGTGTTGTGTGTGCATATTGCATTCATATGTGTTGATGCTGCACTGTGGTATATGAGGTCCACTCTCATATCTGTTCTGTACATTTTGGTTTTATGAGGATTGTTTGTTGTGCATTGATTTCTATGCATTAATGTTGTCATCATAATCATTTTTCGTGAATTAATGTTATCATCATAATCATTTTTCGTGCATTAATGTTGTCATCATAATCGTTTGCATGATGTATGCCTTTTTAGGCAGATGCATTTTGATGCTGCATAGAACCTTATCAGATTGCATGCACAATCATTTAATCAAATAGGTTGCATGCATTCACAAGGTCGGTGCATGTTTCCTCTCACTCATATAGAGGGTTTGTGCACGTTACTATTCACACGTTCATATAGAACACTCATATAGTTGGTGCACTCACTTTCTAGTCTAAGCACATGCATACTATGCATGGTCTAAGCGTCTGTCTCATGCAAGTCTGCACATGTATTGTCTATTATTGTTGAAGTCCGTGCATGTTTGGAAATGGCATATAAAGTCAGTGCAGGTTTACACTTAGTTATTATAAGGTTTGTGCACACTCATGCATAATGTCAATCCAAGTCGGTGCATGTTTCAAACCTTAGCGCATACCAGGTCCAAGCACATTTATACCCAAGGTCCGTGCACTTCACTGAAGCAAAGTCAATGCACACTCTATTCTGGTCTGTGAATGTTCATATTAAGTCAGTGCATATTAGTTATGGCTTGCATCAACTAAGGTCGATGCTAGCTCTAGGTCGGTGCACGTTACTCCATGCACATGCACACGTAGTTGATGCTATTCCCTGCAGCACACTAGTCAAAGTCGGTGCTAGCTTTTGTCTAAGGCACATGGAGGTCAATGTTAGTTAAGGTCAGTGCATGTTTGAGGTCGATGCACACTTGCTTTAGACTGATCTAAAGTCTACAAATTTCACTGTAGTAGGTCAGTGCATGTCCATCGCATGTTCATAGGAAAGTCGGTGCATCCTCTACTGTATGCATATGGGTCTGTGCATATATGCTCACGAAGTCGGTGCGAGTTGTGCTCTGAGCCAAGAAAGGTCAGTGCATGCACTGCCTACGCACACACAAGGTCGGTGCATCCTTGTTCATACCATATAAGGTCTGTGCACGTTACAGCTTCATGCATAAAAAGGGTCAGTGCATTGCTCATCACACGCATACATAGTCCGTGCATGTTTGCACACGACTATATGAAGTCTATGCATGCTTCTCCTGAGATGCATTAGGAAGTCCGTGCACTTCATTGTTTAGGTCTGTGCACATTATCAGTGCTTATGTTTCAAAGGGATAACACTTATGACTGTGTTTCTGCCAGATGAGTTACACGGTCCAACACCTACCGAGCAAACTGCACGCGCTACTTAAAGTACCAAGTCAATGGCTTGTGATTCGAGGAAAGGTTCAGAACAAGTGATCCTGCCACGTGGAAAGCAAAAGCGCTGTGATTATGACACGTGGAAAGAAGAGGATCAGATCTGCATAAAAAGTTTGGGCGGGAAACGTGGTGTCCATGCGCCCATCGCCTGCGGCCTATAAAAGGAGGCAGATCACCCGAGAGGCAGTAGAAAAACTTAGAAGAAGACAGAGAAAGAAGAGTAATGAAGTAAGGGTGAGCATCCAGCAAAACTGAAAGTAAGAATAGAGAGCAAAAGAAGAAGAAGAGAAAGTGAGAGTCTGAGAGGAAAGAGAAAGAGTGAGTGCTGCAGAGAAGAGAAGAAATTGAGAAGAAGAGAGCTATTGTCAAGAAAGCAGAGAAAAAGAAGAAGAAAAAGAGTGAAGCAGCCAGAGCTAAGGAAGAAGAAGGTCTCGTAGTTTCTGGATTAAACCCAAGCTACGATTGCTCCATTGCGAGCTATAGTGCTCCTCAGTGAGCTATATTTTGAGCTTTAATTGTTCAACCTTCTGTTGACGTTTTCTACAGTTATTTTTCATTTTCCAGTTCCTTTTCCAAGCTGTTAGTCAGCGGGAGGCATAAGCTATAAGGCCCAGTGCAAGCTGTTAGTCAGCAGATGGCTTAAGCTATAATGCCCAGTGGTTGAAACTGTGAATCAGCGGTTGTAGGCAAGCTGTGAAGCCCAGCCGCTTAAGCTGTGTATCAGCGGAAGCCATACTCTTGTTGGAGTGTGGGGTGGACGTAGATCTCTGAATAGAGATCGAACCACCTAAAATCCCTTGTGCACCGTGTGATTGTTGTGCTTCCAATCTGCTGATAGATGTATGCATAGGATCATCGAGATTGCATCCATCTAGCTTTTCAGATTGCATTTTTGTTGTACCCTGACCATTTCCGAGCTAAAATAACAAGGAGTAAGGGTTCGGGTATTTTCCCGAACACCTTCAAGACACGGGCTATCTAGCCCTTTCTACAACCCTACGGGCCCCTACAAGGGTCCCCGACCAACTAGCCGTGTCACGTGGTGACACAAATAATTGTTCGGGGTCAATCCCGGCCACTCTCATATGGGCTTTGCCAGTACCCTACATGGCCGCCCGGGACCACCCGGGGGCGCCCCGACGCTTAGCCACGCCATGTGGCATCCAGTAAAAGAGCCACGGGCCCACTCCGAGGCACTTCATTCAACCCTCCAAGGTCAAAGGGAGACCCGAGCAAATCAACCACAGGCTTTGGAAGCCCGCAGCATGCACATAAGGCTCACACACGTCTGTTCGACATTTTTCCGAACACCTAGTGGGTGCGTATATTTCAACCCTTCTACACCCACCCACGGGCCACCCCGTGATTCCAGTACACTAATTGGGCTCTCCAATGCCCCCCAGCAAATCGGGACCACCCTCGACCATCAGACACGTGGCAACATGCCACTCAACTTTAGCTCTCGGGCCAACCCGAGGCTACCCTACCAACCCATCGTACAACATGACATGTAACACGAGGCGAGGCTCATGGGCGCAAGGTGCCTCCTCCTATCCCCTATGGACTTCTACCCTTGACCCTAGGCCAAGTCCAAGGCCTGTCGGTCACCTACACGGCTCGTTCGGCAACCCGGAGTGTGTCGGGCATTCGCCCGAACACCTTGCGAGCGACCACTACGACTCAAAGGACAACGGCCCCACGGGCCCATGCCAACCTCCCGAAGCTCAAAGTACGTCAAAGGACGTCCCCAGGTGACACAAGAAGACCCGCGGGGGCCACCCCCCCAGGGTTACGGCTAGCCCGGGGCCAGTTCACCCCGGGGCATGGCCGCGCGCACCCCAGGGAGGGCGAACTCCCTGGGGGCCGTGCCCTCCCTCCAGCTCGGTGGTCCCACGACCACACTCAGCCCCGGTTCGTTCGATCTACGATCCTACGACGTGATTCGTGTGCCGTACCAGTTCGAGAGGGCGACACGTGAACGCGGGAGCGTAAAGCGACAGCATGCGGGGATTCCGCAAGTCAACGCGCACACAAGCCTCCGCAAGCTCCACGTATCCTTCCACACAATTGTCCTTTTCTTTCTTAGTCAATTTGGGAAGAAAAAGACCCCAAAAATCAATTTTTATAGGGTGGGGACTGCCCCCCTCTCTCCTTGGAGCGAACCTACCTAAACCCTCCCTAGGGGGGGTTTAGGCGGACCAGCTCACCCCCCCTGGCTGGTCTGCGTAAACCCCCCATTCAATTAATTTTTTTTAATTTTTTATAACAAAAAAGAAAAAAGAACCAGCCCGCCTAAACCCCCCCCCCCCGGGTGGGGTATAGGCAGACCAGCCTAGGCCCCCAGGCTGGTCCGCCTAAACCCCCTGAGTGGGGGGGTTTACGCAGACCAGCCCAGGCCCATTGGCTGGTCTGCGTAAACCCTCATCCAAGGGGGGTTTACGCGGACCAGCTCAGCCACCTGAGTTGGTCCGCGTAAACCCCTTCCCCCCTCTCTCTCTCAGCCCGTAACCCAAGCACTATTCACTTGGGTTTACGCGGACCAGCTCACCCCCCTTAGCTGGTCCGCGTAAACCCCTTGTGACCCTTCGACTTCCCTTATAAAAGCCCCTTAGGAGCTCAAGGGGTGAAAAATCGAATCCAGATATACAGCAAGCACAGGACTTCGAGCGCGGCTCCAAGCAACGAGCAAATGAGAATTGTGCGTGGGTGACTTATTCGGCGGTCTAATACGCTGGGGGTATGTCGTTTGCACTCCCCTCACGCCGTATATAGCCGTCACACACAAGTCAACACCCACCATATGTAAGGCATTTCAACATGGGCGGACGTCCCCTCATGCCGGGATTTCCTCTCGCGTGCCTGTCGGTTGCAACCACACGCGTGCCATGACACCATGTTCTCTCGCAGTTATGAGGGCTTGTTCTGTCACGCCCCGAGCGCGGAAGATACCCGGAGATGCGCGACGTGTCTATATCAATCATGTCAATCAGAGTGGTCATGTATTCGACACAAAGACAGAGATGCGCAAAATAACAAGATAACCCAATCCTTTATTTCATAATGGATAGACTATTACAAATCCAATACTCTGTTTAATAAAAAGGAAAAGAATACATATTTGACTCAAGAAACTATAGAAAAGACTAGAGGACACTTGGAGAATCTCTATCTCTTCACTCTTGACAATTCCCATCCGATTGACTTCCATCGTCGTCGGACTTACCTGAAAAGTAAAAAGGGACAAACGGGATGAGCGAACGCTCAGTAGGAAATTATATCTCAAGTACTAGCAAGTGGTTTAAGTAATTACATTTTCATGGATGTAATAAAGCTATGCATGCTCGCATGAAACGACAAGATAGAGAGAATGTAATATCAAAGAAATAAGATGAACTTTCATGAACAAGATACAAGTTATTCAAGATATTCAAGCAAGTACCATTATCGAGTCATGTCAAGAACTTTGGCTATCATGTATCAAGCAAGTAAATTACCCTTTTTCGGGCCACGCATTTCATGTAAAGTCAAGTACGATTCAAGTACAAGATGTGTGTGGAATGTCCAATCAAGCAAGTCAAGTACTCGGTATAATGCCAGATACCTTATCATTTTAACTCCCATGGGCACAAGTACTTTCGGGTGCTCCTCCCAGGACCAGATCGGGCCCTATATGCGCAGGCATTTATCATGTGTTTTGACATCCACTCTTGTTTATATAGCCAATATAGAATTTCAATAATCAAACTTGTAGATACGTATGACAACTTTGATAGAATAGAGTCCAAAATATGACAAAGGACATAGAATGGCGATAATAACGGTATAATCACGATGTCGGTAAAACTAGGTAGATTATGGTTCCTTTAACTTAGGTACCATGACAAATCAATATGGACATTCCTTATATAGAATTGAGGTCCACATGAACAGTATATCAAAGGTAAGATACCCTCATTCTTATCATAGAATTGAGGTTTACAAGAACGACATGGTATGGCATGATATCATCATCCCATCAAGAATTGCTTATGATATACTCTTTGTATAATCATAAGGGCCGGTATACCATGTTTCTTTAGATTGACATGGCAAGGATCGTGTAATGGGTTTTTTTAGGGTACAACCAGCTCAGTCGGCCTTGAGGGAATCCAAGGCTACGAGGAGTCTTACGGAGGTCTCTATGACTAACTTGCTAGTCCAAAGGAACGGAATGTCCAATGGAGAGCTTGTATGTCAATGAGAGTTGAGTGTGATCGATAAATCAACATGAAACGTGGGACTATACTCACGGAATGGAGAATAGTGCCGATATATATATATATGTATAATATGAAACCATCGGTAATGCAAATCAGAGGAAAAATCAGTTTACAGTAAAATAACGACTTAGGTCAAGTCGTGTCTCAAGTAATTAACGCCTAACTGAAGGGCGTTTACATATATTGCCAATTTGCAGAATTTCCATTATTTCATTAATTTATCAAAAACACGCCTTTCCTGGGGGCGTTTCTTAAAAGTTGACGACTGCAGGGGCAGGCGTCTCATCATTTACATATTTGACAGAATATAATTATTCTCAGAAATTTATCAAAAACGCGCCCTTGGAAGGGGCGTTACTTTCAAAAACGCGCCCTTGGAAGGGGCGTTACTTTCCAATTCCATTTTACAGAATATGTGAATTTTAGGTTTTTAACAGATACACGCCCTAGAAAGGGGCGTTACTTTTAATGTTCACGCCTTGTACTGGGGCGTTAGAATATGGAAAACGACTTTGTCCAAGTCGTGAATTTCAAGGGATTTACGATATTTTAATAAATAATATTTCGAGAGACAGGAGACATGTCATGGCAGTAAAATTTAACAGGAATTCACAGAGTCATGCAAGATATTAAAAATCAATATTTCATATGTATTGTAATTTTTAAACAGGATCAATTATTAACCACGTACGATTCTTATGAAATTAACGCCTGCGTAGAGGGCGTCAAATATTAAATTGACGACCACTAGTATGGTCGTTTCTTTTAAATTAGCGCCCTAATCAAGGGCGTTTCTTTCAAAATATTTCAGAAAACACGTGAACACTATAATAATCATATGCATGACATGCTTATATATATATATATATATTTTGCATTAATTTCATTTGGGCTACAGTAACTTGAGAAAACCTACCTTATGGTTTGATTTGGAGATAACCGTGAAGGGTCTGTAAGAATTAAAGAGGCAGCAGATGTTGGATGAAGATGATGAAGAACCTTGTTCTTCACGTTACAGAACCTGTAGAGGAAGAGAAAAAAAAGAAAGAAGATGAAGATGTTAATAATCTTCACAGATGTAACCGAAGCTAGGACAAATAATGAAGAACATAACCTTGTTCTTTACTCAAGCACCAGATCCTTATCCTGCATTAAAGGAGAAGAATAATAATCAATATTTTTCATGCGGCTGTAAACAGAAGGGCAAAAGAAATAAGAAGAACGTATGTTCTTCACTTACCGTGTAGCAGTAGATCGATCAAATGGTTTAGGGTTGGATCGATCGGGTATATTTATAGGATTTTAGAGTCCTAACAAAGGTAGTGTTTGATTGAGGGTAATATATCCTTAATAGAGTCCTTACTCTAATAGACACTTACTAGATTAGGTTAATCTTTCCTTGGATAAGTTCTGGGTTCGATCGGTTCACGAACTGAATTAACGCCTTAGGTCAGGGCGTGTATTCTTGAATTAACGCCTTGCATAAGGGCGTTTCTTAAAAAGCGCCTTGAAAAAGGGCGTTTCGTGTTTTAAAACACGCCCAAGATAGAGGCGTTTCTTTTACTTACCCATTTGGTCGCGTGAGAGTTGACGACCGCACGTGTGGGCGTCCTTTCTTTAGTCACGCCTTTGATAGAGGCGTTTCTTTTTGAATTAACGCCCTAATAAGAGACGTTATTTTTAATTTGTTTTATTTCATCCAATTAACCCTATTCCTTTTATATATATTACTTTTGTAATATATATGTTTTAATTCATTTCAATTATTCATTTATTAGGGTTGCTACACCCTCCCCCACTTAAAAAGAATTTGGTCCCCAAATTCAATATATATATACACGCGGAGAGTGTAGGACATATACCTCTTAGAATAACTCGGGAAATCGTTTCTTCATAGATTCCTCGGTCTCCCATGTCGCTTCGCGTTCAGGATTCTTATTCCATTGCACCTTGATCATGGGAATAACCTTATTCCTTAGAGCTCGTATTTCTCGATCTAATATCTTTAAAGGCCTTTGTTCATATGTGAGATCTTTCTGGATCACCAGATCTCCATGCTCAATAATATGTGACGGATCGTGCACATACTTCTTCAACATAGATATGTGAAATACATTGTGTACCTCGGACAACTGAGGAGGCAACGCGATGCGATAAGCAACCTCACCAACTCTTTCGAGTACCTCAAATGGTCCGATGAATCTTGGCGTAAGCTTGCCCTTAACACCAAATCTTCGTATGCCACGTCCAGGGGATATTTTAAGAAATACATGATCTCCAACCTGGAATTCAAGATCTCTTCTCCTGGTATCAGCATAAGCCTTTTGCCTTGTCTGAGCAACTTGTAATCTTTCTCTGATTACTTTTATCTTCTCGGTTGTATCCCTTACCATGTCTGGACCTAATAGTTGTTTTTCTCCAACTTCGTTCCAACATATGGGAGATCGGCAACTCCTTCCGTATAAGGCTTCGAAAGGTGCCATTTGGATACTAGCTTGGTAGCTATTATTATATGCAAATTCAACTAAAGGTAAGTGGTCATGCCAGCTTCCTCCAAAGTCAATAATGCATGCTCTCAGCATATCTTCAACAACTTGATTAGTTCGCTCGGTCTGACCATCCGTTTGTGGGTGGAAAGCAGTACTAAAGTTGAGCCTTGTCCCCAACGAATGTTGTAATCCCTTCCAAAAATGAGAAGTAAAACGGGGATCCCTATCAGACACGATTGAGACAGGAATTCCATGTATCCTGACTATTTCTTTAATGTATAGTGCAGCTAGCACATCAATCGACCATCGGCTTTTGATTGGCAAGAAATGTGCCGATTTAGTCAATCGGTCAATGATAACCCAGATTCCATCATGTCCTCCTTTAGATTTAGACAAACCCATGATGAAGTCCATACCAATATCCTCCCATTTCCACTTAGGAATATCTAGAGGATGTAGTTTTCCCGCAGGCTTTTGATGTTCCGCCTTGACCTGTTGGCATGTGAGACAGCGTGATACATAGTCCGCTATTTCTCTTTTCATATTGGGCCACCAAAAGTTCCTCTTTACATCTTGGTACATTTTAGTTGATCCAGGATGAATAGTGTATCTTGATCGGTGAGCTTCATCTAAGATCTTCTTCTTTAATTCCGGACAATCGGGTATACAAGTTCTATCTTTGAACGATAATCTTCCATCAGAAGTTAGTTGAAAATCAGATTGTCCTTCTAATCTGCCTTTGATTTCTACTAACATAGGATCATCATCCTGAAGTGTTTGTATTTCAGATAATAAGTCTGACTGTATGCTTACATGAGATAATGTGATAAATTTGGATTCCGTGTCCAAGCTTATATTGAGCTCGGAGAATTGTTCAAGTAACCTCCATTCTTGTATCATACAATTGGCTATCCTTGCTCTCGGCTTTCGACTAAGGGCATCAGCCACATAATTACCCTTTCCGGGATGGTATTGTATACTGAAGTCGAAGTCCTTGAGATATTCTAGCCAGCGTCTTTGTCTCATGTTCAGCTCCTTTTGTGAAAATAGATATTTGAGACTTTTGTGATCGGAGTATATAGTAAACTGTACCCCATAGAGATAGTGTCTCCATATCTTTAGGGCAAATACTACCGCGGCCAATTCCAAGTCATGGACGGGGTAATTCTCCTCATGCTTCTTCAGTTGACGAGAAGAGTATGCTATGACCTTCCCATGTTGCATTAGAACACATCCGAGGCCAATGCCAGAAGCATCAGTGTAGACCTCGAATTTCTCTCCTTCAATTGGTAGGGCTAAGACCGGAGCTGTGGTGAGATGATCCTTGAGAGTTTGGAAACTGCTTTCACATTCCTCACTCCATTCATATCGGATCTCCTTACGAGTTAATCTTGTAAGTGGTACGGCGATCTTAGAGAAATCTTTGATAAATCGCCGATAATAGCCTGCAAGACCTAAGAAACTTCTGATCTCGCTTGCGTTAGTGGGTCTCTCCCAGTTTCTCACAGCTTCAACTTTTGACGGATCCACAGATAAACCGTCCTTGGATATGACATGTCCGAGAAAAGCCACTTCTTCAAGCCAGAACTCGCATTTGCTGAGTTTAGCATATAATTGATTTGTCCTCAAGACTTGCAATGCAATCCTCAAATGCTCTTCATGTTCTTCCTTAGTCTTAGAATATATCAATATATCATCGATGAAGACTACTATGAATTGATCCAAGTAAGGCCTGAATATGCTATTCATTAACTGCATAAAGGCAGCAGGGGCATTTGTTAGTCCAAAAGGCATAACAACAAATTCGTAATGGCCATACCTGCTTCTGAATGCGGTCTTGTGAATGTCATCATCCTTGATCCTTAATTGATGATATCCCGACCGGAGATCAATCTTGGAGAAATATTTGGATCCTGAAATCTGATCAAACAATTCATCGATTCTCGGCAGTGGATACTTGTTCTTGATAGTAAGATGATTCAACTGTCGATAGTCAATACACAATCTCATGGATCCATCCTTCTTCTTTACAAATAAGACTGGTGCTCCCCACGGGGAAGTACTTGGTCTAATAAACCCTTTTTGGATTAGTTCCATCAACTGCTCCTTCAACTCCTTGAGTTCAGCAGGGGACATTCTATATGGTGCCTTTGAAACCGGACCAGCACCGGGGACTAAGTCGATGGTAAAGGCCACATCTCTTTGCGGGGGTAATCCCGGCAATTCCTCCGGAAATACGTCTGGGAATTCTCGTACCACTTGAACGTCTTCTATCTTGGTTTCCTTAGCTTCTTTATTAGTGACAAAGGCAAGGAAGGATACACATCCTTTCCTGACGAGCTTGCTTGCTCGAAGAGCCGAAATAAGAGGGGATTTGCTTCGACTCTTAGGACTAGTATAAGTCAGTTCTGGAAATTCTTTGAAAACAATCTTGCTATTACGGCAATCAACCGTTGCCTGGTACCTAGATAACCAATCTGCTCCTAGTATAACATCATATTCTTTTAGATCTAAGCAGATAAGATCAATAGGAAAATTCTTTCCTCGAACCAACACCTCACAATTTTGGTAATGATGTGTGATATCCGTCTCGTTTCCGAGAGGAGTAGACAATATTATCTTCATCCATTCTGGTTCTAGAGGTAATGGGTCAGCAAACTTCTTGGAAATAATGGAATGCGATGCACCCGTATCAAATAAGACATGTGCATATTTGGAACAAATTTTTAATGTACCTTCCACCAATCCGCCTTCTTCTTCTGGTTCGGTCTCTTGGATTGCATGAAGACGCGCGTTCCTTGTCACTGGGCGTTTACCCTCACCGTCTTGGTCATTCATTAATGGACAATCGGGAATCCGATGTTCACGACTCCCACAACGGAGACATGCTCCTAATTTCCTCCAGCATTCTTCTGTTTTGTGACCAGCCTTGTCACAATGCTTGCATACTACGTTTGAAGGGGTAGTGGTGATAGAGAACGGCTTGGATTTCTTGTACTTCTGATCTTGAGAGGAAGAACCTCCATTATTGGGCCTCTTCTTAAAGTTGGGTTTAAAAGAACCCGAACTTGTGACTTGCTCTTTTTTGTCTTTCCCACGGATCCTATCAGATAGTTCCGTGGCATCTTCAAGCAACTGAGCTCGGCGCACTATTTCAGTATAAACTTGAATATCCATAGGCGCCAGTTGAGTAATGTAGTGGGGCCTAAGCCCATTAAGAAATCTACGGGCTTTCATCTTTTCCGTGCCAATTAAATGCTTAGCATATCTAGACAGTCTAGAGAACTGTGCTTCATAATTAGCCACCGATAAAGATCTTTGCTTTAATGCGGCAAATTCGGCGGCCTTCCTTTCCTGGACCCTATCAGAGAAATATTTGGCGTTGAAATATTCAACGAATTCACCCCATGTAACTTGAGTTGGGTCAATAGTAGCTTCAATCGACTCCCACCAACATCTAGCATCCTTTTCTAACTGGAAAGTAGCTAATAAGACTTTGTCCTGATCCGTGCATTGCATAACACGGAATATACGTTCAATCTCCCGAACCCAATGCTCGGCATCGTCTGGATCGGTCGATCCCATGAACTTCGGGGGATTCATATTCTTGAATGCTTGGTGTAAGCTTCCAGCTCGTGGAGCACCACCTTGTGCTACCTGTTGTAGCACTTGGGTCATCCCTTGAAGGGTACGCTGCATGTTGCGCCATTGAGCACGTTCGGCAGCCATTATCCTACAATTACAATAGCTATGTTAGTATTATGTCACTATGATCTTATAAAGGACTCATTGATCATTTAACCCTTGGTTCTACCCACTCTCACTTGGTTAAAGGTTTTGAAACCTATCCTTGGACTTGGGTTTCCTAGGAATTGAATACCTTAGGCTCTGATACCACAAAGACTGTCACGCCCCGAGCGCGGAAGATACCCGGAGATGCGCGACGTGTCTATATCAATCATGTCAATCAGAGTGGTCATGTATTCGACACAAAGACAGAGATGCGCAAAATAACAAGATAACCCAATCCTTTATTTCATAATGGATAGACTATTACAAATCCAATACTCTGTTTAATAAAAAGGAAAAGAATACATATTTGACTCAAGAAACTATAGAAAAGACTAGAGGACACTTGGAGAATCTCTATCTCTTCACTCTTGACAATTCCCATCCGATTGACTTCCATCGTCGTCGGACTTACCTGAAAAGTAAAAAGGGACAAACGGGATGAGCGAACGCTCAGTAGGAAATTATATCTCAAGTACTAGCAAGTGGTTTAAGTAATTACATTTTCATGGATGTAATAAAGCTATGCATGCTCGCATGAAACGACAAGATAGAGAGAATGTAATATCAAAGAAATAAGATGAACTTTCATGAACAAGATACAAGTTATTCAAGATATTCAAGCAAGTACCATTATCGAGTCATGTCAAGAACTTTGGCTATCATGTATCAAGCAAGTAAATTACCCTTTTTCGGGCCACGCATTTCATGTAAAGTCAAGTACGATTCAAGTACAAGATGTGTGTGGAATGTCCAATCAAGCAAGTCAAGTACTCGGTATAATGCCAGATACCTTATCATTTTAACTCCCATGGGCACAAGTACTTTCGGGTGCTCCTCCCAGGACCAGATCGGGCCCTATATGCGCAGGCATTTATCATGTGTTTTGACATCCACTCTTGTTTATATAGCCAATATAGAATTTCAATAATCAAACTTGTAGATACGTATGACAACTTTGATAGAATAGAGTCCAAAATATGACAAAGGACATAGAATGGCGATAATAACGGTATAATCACGATGTCGGTAAAACTAGGTAGATTATGGTTCCTTTAACTTAGGTACCATGACAAATCAATATGGACATTCTTTATATAGAATTGAGGTCCACATGAACAGTATATCAAAGGTAAGATACCCTCATTCTTATCATAGAATTGAGGTTTACAAGAACGACATGGTATGGCATGATATCATCATCCCATCAAGAATTGCTTATGATATACTCTTTGTATAATCATAAGGGCCGGTATACCATGTTTCTTTAGATTGACATGGCAAGGATCGTGTAATGGGTTTTTTTAGGGTACAACCAGCTCAGTCGGCCTTGAGGGAATCCAAGGCTACGAGGAGTCTTACGGAGGTCTCTATGACTAACTTGCTAGTCCAAAGGAACGGAATGTCCAATGGAGAGCTTGTATGTCAATGAGAGTTGAGTGTGATCGATAAATCAACATGAAACGTGGGACTATACTCACGGAATGGAGAATAGTGCCGATATATATATATATGTATAATATGAAACCATCGGTAATGCAAATCAGAGGAAAAATCAGTTTACAGTAAAATAACGACTTAGGTCAAGTCGTGTCTCAAGTAATTAACGCCTAACTGAAGGGCGTTTACATATATTGCCAATTTGCAGAATTTCCATTATTTCATTAATTTATCAAAAACACGCCTTTCCTGGGGGCGTTTCTTAAAAGTTGACGACTGCAGGGGCAGGCGTCTCATCATTTACATATTTGACAGAATATAATTATTCTCAGAAATTTATCAAAAACGCGCCCTTGGAAGGGGCGTTACTTTCAAAAACGCGCCCTTGGAAGGGGCGTTACTTTCCAATTCCATTTTACAGAATATGTGAATTTTAGGTTTTTAACAGATACACGCCCTAGAAAGGGGCGTTACTTTTAATGTTCACGCCTTGTACTGGGGCGTTAGAATATGGAAAACGACTTTGTCCAAGTCGTGAATTTCAAGGGATTTACGATATTTTAATAAATAATATTTCGAGAGACAGGAGACATGTCATGGCAGTAAAATTTAACAGGAATTCACAGAGTCATGCAAGATATTAAAAATCAATATTTCATATGTATTGTAATTTTTAAACAGGATCAATTATTAACCACGTACGATTCTTATGAAATTAACGCCTGCGTAGAGGGCGTCAAATATTAAATTGACGACCACTAGTATGGTCGTTTCTTTTAAATTAGCGCCCTAATCAAGGGCGTTTCTTTTAAAATATTTCAGAAAACACGTGAACACTATAATAATCATATGCATGACATGCTTATATATATATATATATATTTTGCATTAATTTCATTTGGGCTACAGTAACTTGAGAAAACCTACCTTATGGTTTGATTTGGAGATAACCGTGAAGGGTCTGTAAGAATTAAAGAGGCAGCAGATGTTGGATGAAGATGATGAAGAACCTTGTTCTTCACGTTACAGAACCTGTAGAGGAAGAGAAAAAAAAGAAAGAAGATGAAGATGTTAATAATCTTCACAGATGTAACCGAAGCTAGGACAAATAATGAAGAACATAACCTTGTTCTTTACTCAAGCACCAGATCCTTATCCTGCATTAAAGGAGAAGAATAATAATCAATATTCTTCATGCGGCTGTAAACAGAAGGGCAAAAGAAATAAGAAGAACGTATGTTCTTCACTTACCGTGTAGCAGTAGATCGATCAAATGGTTTAGGGTTGGATCGATCGGGTATATTTATAGGATTTTAGAGTCCTAACAAAGGTAGTGTTTGATTGAGGGTAATATATCCTTAATAGAGTCCTTACTCTAATAGACACTTACTAGATTAGGTTAATCTTTCCTTGGATAAGTTCTGGGTTCGATCGGTTCACGAACTGAATTAACGCCTTAGGTCAGGGCGTGTATTCTTGAATTAACGCCTTGCATAAGGGCGTTTCTTAAAAAGCGCCTTGAAAAAGGGCGTTTCGTGTTTTAAAACACGCCCAAGATAGAGGCGTTTCTTTTACTTACCCATTTGGTCGCGTGAGAGTTGACGACCGCACGTGTGGGCGTCCTTTCTTTAGTCACGCCTTTGATAGAGGCGTTTCTTTTTGAATTAACGCCCTAATAAGAGGCGTTATTTTTAATTTGTTTTATTTCGTCCAATTAACCCTATTCCTTTTATATATATTACTTTTGTAATATATATGTTTTAATTCATTTCAATTATTCATTTATTAGGGTTGCTACATGTTCGACCACTCAATTCGAGTCGTGATCGACCCTCGCCCAGATACCGGATCGATGTATCCCTCCAGTCATCCAGTCACAGGGCCCCGTTCGGCACCACGGCCCTGGCCCACGCCACGGGAGGAACCCTCTGTAAAATGCATATGTGCTCATTAATCACGCATCGACCCGGGGACCGACTAGCACGTCGGAGTTGTCCCGTGGCATGCGCCAGTTGTACCTTGGCCATTACGGCTTTCCTGTAAAGAAATATACATCTCAATATAACACCGCCGAGTGGATGAGTGCTCTCGCACCCACGCCCAGTCCCTCAGTTTTCTATCTACACCACTTGGCATCCGTGCCTAACACCGTAACCCCAGTAAACACCCCTCGGTCTAATGCGCACCCATAGCTGCTGAATGCCCCCAGCCCTCTACCCACAGCTTCAGACATATATATAGACTTTTCTTCAGCTTAGAACGAAGGTATTTGGATTCAATCCGATGTAAATAAACACCGGTTGCTTGCGGCCGGTGGGGAAAGAGGTCCTGTACATGATTCCCGCAATCGCCTACGCACTCACACCCATGGAACCCCTTCTCTCCACGTGTCGCCCGATCGCCCGAGCCCACGTGCCGCGCCCTGGTGGCGCTTCCCCGGTCAACCCTTGGTTCCATGAGTGATTGTCGAGAAATCGGCTGGCACGCCCGCACCCTGTCCGGTTAACCCTTATCCCGATATTTCCGTGCCATTCGACCCTTTTCGACCTTCCGTGAAAGGAGAGTGCCTGATACCGCCGTGAGAGGCATGCAACCGTAAGGAGGATACCCGAGATATATCAAACTCCCGTATCTTCCTTCCCCACTATATCCCTTCCTTCACCCCGGTAATCGGCATAAAAAACCCGCACAACAATTATGAATAGTGATTTCATCTCTATTAGATTTCGTTGAGGTTCTTCTCTCAATAGATGAATGTTTAGGAATGCTACTAGTGGGTTTTAATATGAATTGATTGATCTCTTCGATTATCTGAGTAAATTGCATAAGTGTTTTCACAGTCACCTGAACCGTGATCGTTTATTAATCTGCCAATATTTAGTTTAAGTTCTATTTCCGCAAGAATTTTTAAAAGGGGATTCATTCACCCCTCTGAATCTTGGTGTGCACTACTTGTGGACGCGGATTTTATTATCCTCTTATTCAAATCTTATCTGCTTATTATTTATTGATTCATTCGTTTGTTGGTTTATTAGCGTGCCAGTCACCGGGGTGACAATTTTATTGTGCGCTCGATCTGACATGGTCAGTCGATTGTGAAGTCCGAGTCGGGACCAGAAATCCGTCATACCCTGAACGCTATGACGTTAATTACGTCCTCCCTAAGGAGGACAACCCTTGATTAAACGCTAAGATAGGAGGAGGACATCGGTAAAGCCACATGCTCAAAAGAAACGGAATTCATTCGTTTGCAAGACGCTAAATGGATTAGACGAAGCAGGGGTTCGTTATCTTAGGGGATATCTCCGACAGCATATTCCCACCAGCTTGAACTATGTCAAGTGGGGAATAGGAAACTACCCATGCGGTGGCAGAGTAGGATCCGGAAAAGATCGGGCATAATTGGCCCGGAGTCCGAATGGGGACCGGCGTGACATGGCACGCTCCATGTGGGTGCGATGGCACATCTATATCCCCCTTGGAGGGACCATCGGAGGGCATGCAAAGGCATAACTCCGTGGGCCGACGGGGTTGAGAGAGAGAACATCACAGTCACCCAATAGGATATGCATAAATTTTGGCAGCATGTCCGCTCAACTTGGATTATGCCAAGAGAGAATAGGTCATCATCCACGGAATGCCGGGATGACGACCGAACGAGGATGGGCACTGGGCCCCGGGACATCGCTTGCATTTATGCCATTGCTTAATATCACCTTGAAATCCCTCGGAACTCATGTAATGACATGGCCCTTTGGGTTCATAAGGGTGAAATCCGGATCGGGAATGAGGACTGTAGGGGAGGTCTTCCCCATTACTGTGTCTTCTCAAGGCATCCATGACGATCTCTGAACATCCCCGGGGCATATGTCTAAAGAAATCAGAAGGTTGACAGATGGCAGTGCAGAGAAGAGCCTCTGACTGGACTTCAATTGGCCAAGAAGGTGGGTCTCGGCATGGCTTTCTATCGGCCAGAGGAGGGTCTCGGCGGAGGTTTATTGGTTGGCCAAAGGGGGGTCTCGGCGGTGGTTTCTTGGCTGGCCAAAGGGCCTCTCGGCGAGGGTTTATTGGTTCAAAAAGGGGGTCTCGACGGCGGTTTATTGGTTCAAAAAAGGGGCCTCGGCGGCGGCTTCCCGGCGCGCTCCTAGCCGCGCCGAGAAGGTGGCGCCGAGAGGCTTGCATGGAGGGGTTTGAATAGGCCTATAGGGGAGGGGGTCTTGGCGTGGAGCTTCCCGGCGTGCTCCTGGCCGCGCCGGGAGCCTGGCGCCGAGAGGCTTGCATGGAGGCTCACGTGAAAAAGGTTTAAATGGCAGGGTTTGTCATTTAGCTGGGGGAGAGGGCATCTCGGCGGGACAGCTCTCGGCGGGGAATTTTGCACGCCGAGAAGGTGGTTTCTACGGAAGGATTTCAGGGTTTGATTGCGGTACTCTGTCAGGGAGTTTCTGGGTTTTGTGGCTCAGAGTGAGACCGAATCGGGGGTGCAGGAGGAGGTTTCATGGATGCCTCTGCTAGAGGGATGCCAGGGAAGTTGAGAGACCAAATCATCAGGAGGAGGAGAGGCCATCGTTAGGGCCCTGAGTAGCTTTCATCTATCTGCTGTCAGACGTCTGGGGGGGTCAAGAGATGGCTATCTCTGATCCCCCAGACTAGCACAGTGGCATCGAAGAAGCAAAACGGCGATGAAAGAACCCTCGGCGTCGGGACTCCAGGTCTTAATCACTCAACGGTTAGAGTGAAGACCCAGGGTTGCGTTCATCTGCGGGTTCAAATACATCTTTTATAGCCGGCAGTCCGGGAAACCAAGAGATTGATGTCTCTGGTTCCCGAACAGCACAAGAGGCTCGAGGGGAAAAACTTGAACGTATACGGAGGGCATACCATTGAGACAGGAAGGGAGGAGAGAATAGAACCCAACGACCCACTAAATAGGGGTGGGAGATCTATCTTCATCCCTGCTCTAAGAACATACTCAACTCTGAAGCTCGAATCGTTCCGCCCATGGGGCATTCAGACAAACAATACGCATACGTATAGAGACAGGGGAAGCTCATATTGCCTAATATCCATCACGGCAACTGCATTTATTTCATCCCACTACCATTATTTACATCGACTGCAGGGCTAAAGCCAAGAAACATAAAGGGGAGGAACAGGGGGAGAATCATATGAATAATCGAAGCACTAAGACTTGGACTACTACATACGGAGAACAATGAAAAAGGAACAGCGAACATGGGGGGGGGGGAGGGTGGAGCATTGACTCCTCTCCCTCCCCCTAGCAGCCCACCTAGAGCCTTTTCTTCTTCTTCTCTTCTGCTTCTTCTCTTCTCTCAGCCGGGGGGGTCTCTCTCTTGGCAGGACTCCCTCTCTTTTCTTTTCTCTCTTTTTCTGGCTTCTTCTTCTCTTCCTCCCGGTGTCTCTCTTTTTTCTTGTTCGAAGGGAGGGGTTTTTATAAGCGTTTCCCCCCTTCTCGGCAGGCTTCATCAAGCCTTTTCCTTCTCGGCAGACACCATCTCGGCGCGCCTCAAACGGGCTTCCCGGCGCGCCTGCCTTCAACTTCTCGGCGCCACCCTTTGGGCTTCAGCAGGTGCCTCTCGGCGCCATTTTTTGGGCTTCAGCCAGTGCCTCTCGGCGCTAATATTGCAGACCCAATTAAAGTATTTTAGCCACTTTCACAGGCCTATTTGGGTCTTTCAAGGGCATCCTCACCCAAAAGGGTCTTCCATTGGTGACACAGCTTGTATCATTATTAAGGTTTTCATCAGTCCGTAGACAGGGGTCTCATCAGTCCGTAGACAAGGGTTTTATCAGTCCGTAGACATGGGTTTCATCAGTATTGCCATCTGAATGGTGACAAAACCGGGTATTATCTTATCGACATCGTCACTTGAATGGTGACGAGCTCGTACATCAGCTTTAGTCTGGGAAGACCTCAGCCGAGTATATAGTCTGTGGAGACGATTCCTCTTGTGTTCTGACTTTGCAAAAGCCTTTACAATCTTCATCTGCCGGCACCGGCTTCATCTTTATCTTACATCACATCTGTCAATAAGCCGACATCTGGCCTATGCTGACATGTCATCTGTGGGTTCTTGGATGTAACAGTAACATAGCTCTTAGTAAAAGTGTGTTGGGAGGTCCCATCAGTCGAGTAACTGCCGCTCTATCAGTGTGGTCGTCTGAATGATATCAGCACCGGGTATCGGCTTGGCCGACAAAGGCTCCAGCCGGGTAGACAGTTGATGAGCTTCATCATTGGTCTTTCACTGTTGGTCCGACCCTCTTTTCAATTATGTTTTCACCCTTGTTCATTTTCCAGGTGTCAACAAATGCCCCCCACCTGCGGGCGGCGTAAGCGCAGAATAAGCGGCATGGGGCTTGCAGGTGTCTTTCATCATTCGAGGGTATCTTCCTCAATTTGTCTTCAATCTGGTTCTCAGACCTGATCATCTCGTTGCAACAATATTCTGCACACGGATCTTTCATTTTCATATTTTTTTATCTTCGCATTTTCTTTATTTTCAGCATTTCGGAGCTTCTCAGCACAGGGCACTGACTTCTCAGCGTGAGCCTCTCGGCGCGAAGCTTCTCGGCGCGAGGGACCTCTCGGCGCGGAGCTTCTCGGCGCGGACGAAGGGGGCTCTCGGCCTGGGGCTTCTCGGCGCGCCCTGGCGGAAGGGGGCCTCGGCCAGGGCTTCTCGGCCTGGGGATTCTCGGCCTGGGGGTTCTCGGCGCGCCTTCTGGCCGACGGGGGCTCTCGGCCTGGGTGGTTCTCGGCGCGCATTTGGCCGCGCCGAGAACCCATCTGCTTCGGGCCCTATATTAAGGCGCCGAAAGCCCTTTTTTCTTCATTCTTGCTTCTTCTTTCTCTTTCTTCATTTCCTTTCTTCTTCTTCGGCCCGAGCGATCTTTTCCTCTTGGCCGTCTCATTTCCTTTCTTCTTCTTCGGCTTTCTTTCATCGGTGGGAGCTTCTTCTCCTCTCTCGGCCGTCTCATTTTCTTCGCCCGTCAGGATGTTCTTTGGGGATTTAATCCCTTTTGATTTTGGGACCACCCCCTCTTGGTTGGTGACTCCCTATTCTCCTTGGGCAGACCCCGAATAAGGGGAGATGCTGTCGAAATTTTCATAGGGTCTCATGTTATAATCTTTATAAGACTGGCTTCTAATTCACACTTTTTCTCCGACTGCAGACACTACAATGGCT
Source organism: Amorphophallus konjac (assembly GCA_022559845.1). Taxonomy (NCBI): domain Eukaryota; kingdom Viridiplantae; phylum Streptophyta; class Magnoliopsida; order Alismatales; family Araceae; genus Amorphophallus; species Amorphophallus konjac. The sequence continues at coordinate 209,677,583 of CM040128.1, read as the reverse complement.
TCCAGTTCTGATGCTGCATCTTCCGGAGCTGTTGGTGCTAGCTCATCGGCCCAGCCCGACATATCACGAGCCAAAGTAAACTGGCTGAACGTGCACAGTCTGGATTTCGGATACGACAGGATTGCTTCAGTCGATGAATTGTCTGACTCTGAGACTGACACAGTGTCGATGGCCCGGGTATACTCCACGGTGACCGAGACATGCTTCAGGCGGGATGGTAGCTACCGGCCAGACCTCCCGAAGGACCGACATTTGATGCCGTTCATCCGGACTTTCACAGTGGGCGGCATGCGAGACTACCGGATAGCTCACGTAGTTGAAGCTGCTATCCTTGCTGAGCAGGATAGCCTGAAGGAATCAGTGTATCGCAGCAAGGCCATCTATCTTCCTGGGGAAAAGCGCGACTGGGATGCAGTCCTCGGCATATCGGAGCTGGAACCAGAGAAGAAGATGCTGGCCCGGGCCCCGGAATTCACACCTGTCCGGTGGGATAATGCTAGCGGTCGAGTTCATAGGGAGAAGCCCGGCTATGGCATGTTCTTGGCGCCATTAAAGTGGGGATATCGCGAAGAGCCCTTCGTGCTGAATTGTTCGGCCGTTCAGTTCAAGTACCATCTGGCCGCTGGTTGGTTCGGGGATACCAAAATCACTGACGCGCACTTATTCCGAGTAGGGGCAGTGGAGTTCACAGAGTTTGTTCTGAAGGAGTATGCCCCTCTGCTGATCAGAGCCGGGGTATATCACAGTATTTTCGCTTCTAGATTTCGATATCCCATATCCAGAGGGTTGTGCTGCGGGATGTTCGAAGTGTTCTGCCCTTTATTCAACACTTTTTATACAGCGGAGGGTGAGACATTCCTGGACCTCTGGAGTTTATCGCAGCTCTCCGGTCTGCCCATTGATGGCGAGCCGTATGAGGAAGTTTGCTTGACAGATTCCGAGAAGGATAGCTCTGATGGCGAGGGCAAGTATTCCATCGGCTTCTCATATCGATATCTGATGAAGGTATACCGCTCCATCTGTCTGGCGTACAGCAGAGGGTCCTCCAAAGGCTATCATCCCCGAGAGAAAGGCAGCAAACTGAGGGTCCGGATAGGGCAGTGGCTCCAGTATTTCTTTGACGGTCCCCTGAAGTATGCAGACTTTCCTTCCCTGGGTCCAGTTGCCAGCAAACAGATAAGGGCCCCTCGCTACAAGTCGGCGCTGCCATCCTCATTGCGTCATGCGGGCAAAGGTGGTCCCAATCCGGCAGGAGTAGATCCCATCACACATTGTGCGGCCTATTTCACCTTCTGGTTGTGTACTTTCGCCCTCCCACAAGGGGACGAGACCGTCATTCGGCCAGAGGCCATATATCCAGCTTGTCAGATGGCATGGGGGATGAAGCTGTCGCTTTGCCCAGTGGCCCTGTGTTTGATATATAAATCTTTGGGGGACCTGCACAAGCATCGGACTCCCCGTTCTTTGAGGACCGTGGGTCCTTTTCACTTCTTCAACGCCTGGGTTTGCAGTATATTCCCTGAGTTGGCTCCGAGAACCTTGCAGGCAGATACGGTGTTGCCTAGAATGATCGAATTCGCCAGTGCTGAGTCTGGTCCCTTTTATGATCAGTTGTTTAAAATAAGGGGCCGACTGATAAGGGTACCAGTGGACGCCCCCGGCAGCATTCATTTCTGGAGCTTGGCGGCAGGTTCAGCTCCTTTGATTGATCCTCAGAGAGAGTGCAAGCTGGCAGAGATAGAGACTTATGCTCATCCTGTCACAGGGGCTGAAGTTGCTCGGCCTATTCTGGAACCGGAGCTAGTCAGATGGGCCATGGCTATTCGGCCCAGTGTTTTAATTTTCAGGAAGGGTGGCCTTCTTCTTTTGGAGCCATACTATCCGTTCCGATTTGGGCGGAACTTCGGCTACGACCAGCACATCCCCACCTCAGCTGCTCAGTTTCCTTTGGATAGCCGGGCCAAGCACGGGTCCGTCATTGTTGGCGAAGGCCGGTTGTGGTGGGATTTCTATCATCGCCAGGACGATGTAGTTTTCAGGGTGCCCACTGTTTCTAACCGTGTTCCCCGGGTAACATCAGAATATATCAAATGGTGGAACATCCGGACCGGTTTTTACAGGGACGGTAGGGGTGCCTTCTGGGATGTGGCAGAGCGCTCCTTCCTGAAACAGCAACCTGGGCCGGTGTTTGATATTCCTGAGGCCCACTTGAAAAAACTTTACTCACAGCACCCGAGGGAGGCGGAGAATTATCTGACTCAACGTCGGGCATTGAAGGAAAAGAGTTCTGAGCCGCTTGTCCCTGTCTTTGCTGCTATCAATGAAGACACTTTCCTGAAGACCTTGAAGCATTTATGCCGTGTGGGAGGCGCTCGCTTGGAGGAGCAGCAGTATCCATTCCCTGTTGAAGAGCCGCTCCCGACAGTAGCTCCTTGGAAGGGTCCAATTGATAAATTTCATCCATATAGGACGTTTGTACGCCGAGAAGATAGAACTCAGACGTACTATAGGCAAACGTCCTGGCTGTTCATTCTGCTGAATTTGCATGGATTATCTGCAGAAAGCCCGATAGCTGGCATATTGAACAAGCCACTGTTTATATCATTTCATTATGTCGATGGTTGGGGCATGGACCATCTTGACTTATTTCGATGCCTTGACTCTCACGGCCATAATGATCTGGCAGCTTTAGTAGAGAAGTGCCAGATATTTGGTGATGTGTGCTGGCTCATCAAGGAGGCTGCTTCCCGCTCCAAGGAGGTAGCTTATCTGTACTGGCCACTTTCTGTATTCTACGACGGCCCGGCAGGTAAGATTTCTTCTTTTCTGATTGCAGTGTTTTCTGCTTAGCATCTGAATTTCGCACCCACTGATCCCATCACCCTTCTGCCATTTTCAACAGACCGGCCTGATATAAAGCGGCAGGGGCTCTATAGAAAGATTATTGCGCAGGCCGAGAAGCCTACTTATTTTGAAGTCCCGGCTGCAGCACCGACCACTACTCCCCTGCCTCCTGGCAAGAAGAGGAAGGCTTCCGCAGTCAAGGCTGCAGTTGGGAAGGCTAGGAAGGCCAAAAAGGCCCATGTTCAGCAGTCGACTTCGGTGGCGATGGACACTGGGACCCCTCTCCCCGACATTCCCTCATTCGATGAGTTTGAGTTGCAAAGGGAGGCTGCTCAGACACCGGTTCAGGGTAACATCATTAGCTTGCATTTGCATTCTTCATCATCTTTTGCAGATTTCCAAAGAAGTCTTCGACTCTGACCCCTTCCCTTTTTGCGCAGCTCAAGAGCCAATTGTGGCACCCTCCGAAGCAGAGACCAGGCTGCCTTCCCCCACGCCGGCTAGTGAGGCGGGGGGTAAGTGTGCTTTCTCATCTGTTTCACACTTCTATTGCTTTTTCTACTATAACCCTCAGAGATCGATTTTCTGTTGAAATGGCAGCCGAGGAGCAGGCTGAGGTTGAAAGGATGACAGAAGAGCCGATTCAACCTCCGGAGGGTCACAAGACTCAGTCGAAGCGGGGTACTGTTTCGGCCAGGCGCATAATTACCCGGTCCACATCCCGACATGCTTTAGAGGCGTCCCCACAGCATGTAGCCAGGGTAGAAATATCATCGGGTAGCTCTACAACCGTCTCTGATGAGGAGGAAGTGGCTTTCAGCTGCAGTGAGGGGGATGCTCCTGAATCAGAAGCCCCGCCTATACTTGCAAAAGGTGCTCTGTCTTTTCAGCCTGCTAAGCTGCTGGTGCCATCTTCCGAGGAGGAGTTGCAAGAGGAGTTTGCCGGGCTCGACACCGAGATCGACATATCTTCACTCTTTGTCGCTTCAACTTCGGAGTTTCCTCCTCTTTCGCCCCACTTCGAGGATGCGAACCCTGCTTCAAAGGTGGGTCCCCTTTCAGGCTTGCTGCTTCATCTGCATCTTCATTTAGTGCTGAAGGTTGTTTTGCTTTGGTCTCAGGGCCCTATCACCGTCAGCTCAGACACAACTGTAACTTTTATGGAGGTTTCTTCTGCAAACTGGGCTATTGTCCCCTTTTCTACCTTTATCCTGCATGGGGGCTCCTGAGGTCATTCGCCCTGTTCCAATGCGAATACAGTCTTCAACAGACTTAGCATCGTTGGACCTGGGGGCCTCAGGAGACAGATGCACTCCTATCAGGGCTTCAGATTTCAGAGCCGAAGCTGATCTAGCCAGAAGTTCTGCTTTCATACCGGCCGCAGTGATGACCATCGCTCCTGAGTCAACAATTCCCACAACATCAATCATGGAGGGTGAACCTTTGCCTCCTCAGACTGTGGCCTCCGCGGCCTCGACATTGAAGGAATTGGCCACCGAAGCGGAGATGGAAGAAGGAGAGGTGGCTGCTGCGGAACTGGGAGTATTGCCCGTAACCGCCCCGGACTCTATCTCCATACTTTCAGAATCTGAGGAGGAGGTGCCTGAAGTTGCATCTGGGGGTATTCAGACGGCCGCTTCCGAGGAGATGGAAGTGGAAGATCTCTTGGCCACGCCAGAGGTTGCAGGGAGAGCTCAGTTGGTACCTTCGGTAGACCTCCCATCTTCTTCTTCGCAGCCGGATATCACCCTATGGGCGGACATTGATAGTGAAGTAACCTTTGAAGTAGCTCCTCTGCCTTTGCCTGGCTTTACTTCACCTGAGAGTTTTGTCTGGCAACATCTGGGCATGCTGCGCCAGCTAGTGGAGTCCCAGCCCGGACTAACCTATCCACAGTTGAAGGAGATAGCTGAGCGCTTCACCGCCGGCTTGCAGGCGATGGGATGTCCCACAGAAATATGGGCCCAGCGGGTTCTTTTATTGTTAAAATTTGTTCATCGCCGGGATTTCTTGACACATATCATGTCTGACAAACTGGCGGCTTTGAAGTTGCAAAGAATGGAATGCAAATCCGAGCTGGCGAAGACGAACTCTATTCTTCAGGAGCGACAGTGCCAAATGCAGTCTTTGGCGGAGCGGGAGCAGTTTGTGCGCGACCGGATAACTACCCTGGAAGCTGAACTGTCCGATCTCCGAGCTGAGCTGCCGCAGCTAACAACTTCTCGACCGCAGCTCGAGGAAGAAGCGGCTCTATTAGAGGGGCAGGTGGCGTCCTTTCAAGACGAGTCCGTTCGACTGCAGGAGGAGGAGGCTCGTCTTCATGAACTGGGAGCCGCCCCTTATGTGGGTCTTCTGGCTTTCGAGGATATCTTCAGGTAGCCATGATCCATCTTCTCTTTCTTTTGTACTCTTTTGCGATACAACGTCCCCTCGGGGCCCTTTATGTACTCACTTATTAATGAAAAGAAATCTTTGGCTTCACGCGTATCCATTTTCTTCTGCATGTGGTTTTATCACTTTGAGAAGTGGGGTAGCGGTTTTAGCAATTCCTCATGCGAATGGCCGTACTTGGCAGGAGAGCGTCCACCCCCTCAGAGAAAGGATGGGGAACTCGCTCCACCGCGTGACGGCATCCGGGGAGGTGCTTAAACCGGATTCTGTTGGTAGCAGCAATCGTCCCTCTTGGCAATATGTGCTGCGAGGGAGACAATTTGTAGAAATGTGAAAGAAGAGGTTTCATTGGACTAGACGAAAGGTCTAGACTGGGTAGAGGTTATAGCAGGTGGGACATTGAAAAAGGGTATGGGGTTTTCATCAGAACGGACATAAAGTACGAACTGGACAGATTGTATCATTGGCCGGGCGGTGTACCGATCAGCCAACGGTTGACTTCATCATCGATATTGAGCTTATATCGATGCAAGGGGGATTTCATATGTTTTATCAGAATAGACGTAAGGTCTAAACTGGATAGGGTTTCATCATTGATCGGGTAAGGTGTCAATCGATCAACAGTTGGTTTCATCATCGATATTGGGTTTATATCGACGCAAAGAAGAGTTTCATCAGCATAGACGAAAGGTCTAAACTGGCTAGGGTTTCATCATTGATCGGGCAGGGTGCCAATCGATCAACAGTTGGTTTCATCATCGATATTGGGTTTATATCGACGCAAAGAAGAGTTTATAAGTTTCATCAGAATAGACGAAAGGTCTAAACTGTAGGATTTTCATCATTGATCGGGCAAGGTGCCGGTTGATCAACAACTGGTTTCATCATCGATATTGGGTTTATATCGACGCAAAGAAGAGTTTCATCAGCATAGACGAAAGGTCTAAACTGGCTAGGGTTTCATCATTGATCGGGCAGGGTGCCAATCGATCAACAGTTGGTTTCGTCATCGATATTGGGTTTATATCGATGCAAAGGGGTTTATAAGTTTCATCAGAATAGACGAAAGGTCTAAACTGCAGGATTTCATCATTGATCGGGCAAGGTGCCGGTCGATCAACAGTGGGACGTCGGTAGAGGCGTAGGTCTCGTCAGGATAGACGTAAGGTCCGAGCTGGACAGGCTTCATCAGAATGGTGATGGGTTTCATTGTCGGTGGGACGTTTGAAAGAGGGTACGTGAATTTTATCAGGGTAAACGTAAGGTCTATCCCAGAAGGGTTTTATCATCGGTGGGGAATGAAGCCGACTGACCGACGGGAGGTTTCATCAGTGAAAGGGAGGTAAAGGTAGCGTGCCTGTTGGCATGGAACTTTTGAATTACCACATTACTGACCCAAGTGCCCTTTCGGGTTTTCACCGGAGCCAGCCCCCTCTTGCTTTTGTCCACGTGCCCTTTCGGGTTTTCACGTGGCGGGGTACCCGATTTTGCCTGCAGTGCCCTTTTCGGGTTTTCACCACAGCTGGGTTTTGGCCATTTTTGCCCTTGTCCGGGATATCCGAACGAGCCTGGCGAGGTATCTCTATTTTTAACCCCATTTTTTTAATTTATATATACGTATATATATTTCTTGAATTGGGACTTCAGCACGGATCAGGCGATGTGCTGCTCCATTAGTGACTGCTCTTATCATCGGTATTGGGTTTATACCGATGTAAGGATTTCATAGGCTTCATCAGGATAGACGTAAGTCTAAACTGGATGGGTTTCATCATTGACCAGGCAGTGTACCAATCGATCAACAGCAGGTTTCATCATCGGTATTGGGTTTATACCAATGCAAGGATTTCATAGGTTTTATCGGCATAGACGTAAGGTCTAAACCGGACAGGTTTCATTGCTGATCGGGTGAGTGAGCCCATTGATCAGCAGCAGGTTTCATCATCGGTATTGGGTTATACCAATGCAAGGATTTCATAGGTTTTATCGGCATAGACGTAAGGTCTAAACCGGACAGGTTTCATTGCTGATCGGGTGAGTGAGCACATTGATCAGCAGCAGGTTTCATCACGGTGGGACCTGGGACAAGGTATGAGGGCTTTTATCAGGATAAACGTAGGGCCAATACTGAGTGGGTCTAATCGTCGATCGGGCAAGGCGCCGGTCGATTGACGAGGAGTTTTATGGCGGGAGGTGAGGCTTTTTCTTTGGGATTACCACATTACTGACCGAAGTGCCCTTTCGGGTTTTCACCGGAGCCAGTCCCCTCTTACTTTTGTCCACGCGCCCTTTCGGGTTTTCACGTGGCGGGGTACCTGATTTTGCCTGCAGTGCCTTTTCGGGTTTTCACCACAGCTGGGTTTTGGCCATTTTTGCCCTTGTTCAGAATGTCTGAACAAGACTGGCGGGGTATCACTATTTTTAACCCCATTTTTTTTTCTTTTATTTGGTATGCGAGCTGAGAGAGAGAGAGCAGCTTGGGCAGGGCGAGATGCCACTGGACCAAGGAGAGGGTAGCGCGATCAGGGCGGAGTGCCATTGACCAAGATGAAGCGGCCTGATTAGGGCGGAGTGCCGCTAACCGAGGAATGGGTAGCTCGGCTAGGGCGGAGTGCCGCTAAACCAGGGGATGGGGGAGCGCGGTTAGGGCGGAGTGCCGCTAAACCAGGAAATGGGGTAGCTTGGTTAGGGTGGAGTGTCGCTAGACCAAGGAAGAGGTAGCTTGGTTAGGGCGGAGTGCCGCTAGCCCAAGAAAGAAGGGTAGCTTAGTTAGGGCAGAGTGCCGCTAGACCAAGGAAGAGGTAGCTTGGTTAGGGCGGAGTGCCGCTAGACCAAGGAAGAGGTAGCTTGGTTAAGGCGGAGTGCCGCTAGACCAAGGAAGAGGTAGCTTGGTTAGGGCGAAGTGCCGCTAGACCAAGGAAGAGGTAGCTTGGTTAGGGCGGAGTGCCGCTAGCCCAAGAAAGAAGGGTAGCTTAGTTAGGGCAGAGTGCCGCTAGACCAAGGAGAATGGTAGCTCGGTTAGGACGGAGTGCCGCTAGACCAAGGAAAAGGGTAGCTCGGTTAGGACGGAGTGCCGCTAGACCAAGGAAGAGGTAGCTCGGTTAGGACGGAGTGCCGCTAGACCAAGGAAAAGGTAGCTCGGTTAGGACGGAGTGCCGCTAGACCAAGGAAGAGGGTAGCTTGGTTAGGACAGAGTGCCGCTAGACCAAGGAAGAGGTAGCTCGGTTAGGACGGAGTGCCGCTAGACCAAGGAAAATGGTAGCTTGGTTGGGGCGGAGTGCCGCTAGACCAAAGAAAAGGGTAGCTCGGTTAGGACGGTGTGCCGCTAGACCAAGGAAGAGGTAGCTTTTTGCCCGATTACTCGGGGAATATTGGTTGGGCAGCATGATACAGCTTTAGGTGTCTACCGTTGAGTGGTGAGAATTGGATTTCCCCTCGATGGTTAACAACCATGTAGGCCCCTCCTTCGTAGACTCTATGTATCACATAAGGACCCTCCCAATTAGGATTTAGCTTTCCTTTTGGGTTGGACGCCATGACTTCTCTTTTCTTGACCATGACAAGGTCACCTTTCTTAAATTCTCGTCCTTTTACGAGTTTGTTGAATGCAGTGGCCATGCGGGCCTGATACATCTGGATATTCTTCTGAGCTTGGAGGCGCTTCCCTTCCAATTCAGCCAATTCTTGTAATCTTCTTTCTGCATTGGTTTGTTCGCCATGGGCCAGGTCATATTGGACAGCCACTCTGAGTGACGGGACTTCCAACTCTAGTGGAACTACTGCCTCTGAGCCGTATACCAGTGAGTATGGCGAGCACCCTGTAGGTGTCTTGAAGACAGTGCGGTACGCCCACAGAGCTTCATACATCTTTTCTTCCCAGTCCTTCTTATTAGAACTGACGACTTTAGCCAGCAAGGTGCATAAAGTTTTATTGAAGGCTTCTGCCAATCCATTTGCCTGTGGATTGTAAGGAGTGGAAGTCCTCCATTCGATCTTATACTTTTCGGCGAGCCGATAGATCTTTTGATTTCTGAAATGACTTCCATTATCAGATATTATCCGGCTGGGGATCCCAAACCGGAAGATAATGTTCTGTTTGATGAATCTGGCGACCAGTTCACCAGTCACTTCTCGTAATGCTATAGCTTCCGCCCATCGGGAGAAGTAATCTGTTATCGCCAGTATGTACTTATGTCCGGCCGATGAGGTCGGTAGTGGGCCGACTACATCAGTTCCCCATTGTGCAAACGGCCAGCTAGGGACTGTAGGGTGCAGAACGGCAGGTGGCCTTCTAGGCACAACAGCATGCTCCTGACATTTCTGGCATGACTTTGCAAACTTGCAACAGTCTTCAAACATAGTGGGCCAATAGTAGCCCAGCTTCTTGATTTCTATCTTCATCTTAGGGCCAGCTTGATGAGCACCTGCCGTCCCAGCATGTATTTCTTTCATTGCTTGCCAAGCTTCCTCAGTAGACAGGCAGCGGAGCAAAATCTTCTTGCGTGCATCTGCCATTATTCGGAACAGAGTTCCATTTCTGAATTCATAAGAATCTTTGATCCTTAGAAGTTTCATCTTTTCTTCTCTTTTCTGCGGCAGCTGTTGGTGTAAAAACCATTGTAGCAGGTGTTGTCTCCAATCAGATGCCTGTTCTGTACTGATCGTGGCGACTTCATTTTCTTCGGGGCAGCCTTCTAGCATGCTGGGGACTTGCCGCCGGTTTATAACAACAATGTTCAGTGTCTCATCTGGTGGGACTGCTATTGAGCTGGCTAGCTTTGCCAGTGCATCAGCTTGGGCATTATGTCCACGGCCCACATGCTTGAGCTCAATATGATAGAATTTCGCCATGAGGCGCACAGCTTTTTGGTGGTAGGGGTTCAACTCCGGCTTTCGCACTTCGAACTCCCCTTGGATTTGCTTTATTATCAACATTGAATCCCCGAATACCTGAAGCATCTGGATACCCATGTTGAGGCTTATACATAGCCCGATTATCAGAGCTTCATATTCAGCTTCATTATTGGTGCAGGGCTTGTTTATAGAACAGGAAGTATGCACAACCTCCCCTTCTGGTGATCTTAGCACAATACCGGCTCCGGCCCGTATTCTGGTCTTTCCATCGGAGTCCGTCTCTGTTCTAGATGCTCCATCAAAGAATAGCTGCCACATAGTTGGCTGAGCCTGGCAGGCTTCTAGTGTCTCATCATCGGGTAACTCAGTCCCCAACATATCATTCTCTGGCACAGGATGCTCTGCGAAGAAATCGGCCACGGCCTGTCCTTTTATTGCCCTCTGGGGTATATATGTGATATCGAATTCCATCAGAATTACTGCCCATTTGCCCAACCGGCCTTTCAGTACTGGCTGAGTCAGTATGTATTTGAGTGGATCTGCTGCAGATATCAATCTGATTTCATGTGACAGCATATAGTGCCGGAGCTTTTTAACGGCAAAGACTAGTGCCAAGCATGTCTTTTCTATATAGGTGTAGCTTTCTTCAGTTCTAATCAGCCTCCGACTCAGGTAGTATAGAGCCTGCTCTTTGCCTTCTTCATTTATCTGTGCTAGCATTGCCCCCAGGGAACAGTGTGTGGCTGCAATGTACAGTATCAGGGGTCTGCCCTTAATAGGTGCCCCCAGCACTGGAGGGGTCTTGAGATATTCTTTCAGCTTCTCAAAGGCTTCCTGACAGCCATCGTCCCAGAGGAACGGTACATCTTTCATCATGAGCTTGTGAAAAGGGTGGCATCTCCCCGACAGATTTGATATGAATCGTCGGATATAGGCCAAACGCCCTTGTAGAGATCTCAGCTCGTGGAGATTCCTTGGTGGAGGGAGCTCCTGGATAGCTTTAATCTTGGATGGGTCGATCTCAATGCCCCTATGACGGACAATGAACCCAAGGAATTTTCCACTGGACACGCCGAAGGCACATTTCATAGGATTCATCTTGAGTTCATATTTGCGCAGCCTCTGGAACACTATCCTCAGGTCTTGCAGATGATCTTCTCTTCTGCTGGTTTTCACCACCAGGTCATCAATGTAGCACTCTACTTTCTTGAAGAGCAAATCATCAAAGATCTTTGTCATAGCTCTTTGATAGGTAGCGCCGGCATTCTTAAGGCCGAACGGCATTCTTTTATAATGAAATATCCCCTTCGGGGTGCGGAATGCAGTGTGCACTCTGTCTTCTTCAGCAATCCAGATCTGGTTGTATCCGGATGACCCATCCATGAATGACAGGGCTTCATGGCCAGTGGTTGCATCGATCATGACTTCAGTGATCGGCACTGGGAAATCATCTTTCGGGCAAGCCTTATTCAGGTCCCTGAAATCTACACATATTCTGATCTGCCCATTTTTCTTCTTCACGGGCACTATATTGGCCAGCCATGTAGTATACTGGTTCTCTTCAACAAAGCCCACATCAATCAGCTTATCAACCTCTTTGTTAATCTGATTTATCAGTTCGGGGCGCATTCTCCTGGAAGGCTGCTTCACAGGGCTTGCCTCTGGGTTTATCGCCAATCGGTGCTGTGCCACATCGGAACTCAGTCCTGGCATTTCATCATATGTCCATGCGAAGCAGTCTCGGAATTCTTTCAAAAACTGAATATACTGTTCTTTGACAGCTGGCTCCAGCAGTGCACTGAGGAATGTCGGCCTTGGCTCATCTGCTGACCCCAGATTTACTTCTATCAGCTCATCGACGGTGGCTTGGCCTCCGTCTTCAACTTCGGGTGGGGCTTCTTGCAAATCAATAAAGCCTCCCGGGATATAATCTTCTTCATTCTCATGATTTTCTGTTTCATCATATTGGTCATCAGCGGATGCTGGTGCATCATATAGGGCCAATATTACTGGATTCTGTTCAGTCTGCCCCGAGGACGTGACTGGCTCAGCGGAAAACTTCGAAGTGGAGTCTTCCGTGCTTAGAGGCTCTTCTGATGTGGGCTCCCCTGAGAGGTCATCATTATGTAGAGCTCGGAATTCTTCTAGAATGCGCCCAAACTCCAGGCACTCCTGCAGCTCTCTGGCTACTCGATCTTCATCCGGGGTTCCCGTATCAAATTTCGCTTCATCCTGGAACAGATCCTCCTTGCAAGATGGATCCTCCCAGTACCAATCTCTCTTTGTCTCGTCAGGTGTCCCCGTCCCCGGCTGATTGTCTGGGACTTCATTGTCCACTACGGACTGATAAATGATTTCTTCATCTTCCGAAGGGTATTGGTCATAGTCCATCCCGGGGGAATCTTCATGCTGGTAGAAGGCAGAGATAACATCTACCTCAGCTTCATAGTATTCTTGCAGGGTATAACCCAGTCCCGGGTGCTGTGTGATCTTCCTCAGTTCTTTATTATCTCGCGGTGGATCCCATAGCTCCTTGAATGCTTTCTTCTGGGCTGCAGACTGTATCGATGGCATTTGCATCTTGGAGAACATCTGCGAAACCCGTTGGGTAGTGTACTCCAGGCCTGTAATTGGCACCATCCGGTTTGCGGTTTCTTCAGGGACCATGCAATCTTGATCATCTTCTTCGACTGCCTCCCCGGTGTAGAATATGATAGGAGGCTCGCAGAAGCGAGGGATTTCCATAGTCTTCAGTGGCAGCACCGTCTGGTATTCTATGCTGGCTATGGGCTTGACTAGACCCTGAGGAACTTCCACCTGTGTGTATTTTTCTTTCATTTTTTCTTCAGTATCATCTGGGTGTATGCCAGGAGGAGTGATCCGAGCAAAATCACCAGCATAAGAGATGTGAGATACTCCATGCTTTTTAATGTAGCCTTTTGGCGGCGGCGGAGACCAGTTTCTTGTCTTCGTCGCCGGCTTTTTCTGGCTGACCACAGCTTCTTTTCCTTTATCCTTTTGTGACACCTCAGTGTAGTAGGATGCATCGAGCATATGGCACTCGAACACTTCGAAGGGATGTAGGTCTGCAAACACCCTTTCTTCTTTTCCTTCATGGCAGTATTTTATGCATTGGTGTAGTGTGGATGGCACTATCTGATATTCGTGCAGCCACGGTCTTCCCAGCAGGGCCTTATACGTGGTGTTGGAGTCGATTACATAGAATCGTACCACGGTAGTGAGGTCGCCCAGTGTGAGGTTAAAATCAGCCACCCCCAGAGGTGTTTCACATTTCTGATTGAACCCTGCAATCTTCATATCTCTGACCTTGGTAAGCTGCAGGTCAAAGTAGTATTTCTGATAGATGCGATAGGGAAGGATATTTACAGCAGCCCCGGGATCTATCAGTATCCTGCTCAGCGACTGACAGTTCAGGGAGCCCCTCATATACAGCGGTCTGTTGTGACCGGTATTTGGGATTAGCATATCATCTTCCGTGAAGGTGACCGATGGCCGAGCATTCACTTCTGCCAGGAGTGCTTCACATTGTGCCGGAGACTGCAGGGCATCCACGATTGCTTGGCGAGCTTCTTCGCTCAGAGAGAGAATTTCCCAGATGGAGAATCTGGTAGGGAGCTTCTTCAGCATTTTCATGACTCGACTGCCCACCCGGACATTAGATAGTCTCATCTCCTCTGCCCATCGGGGTCTTGGTGGTTCATGTGGTGCCTGTGGCCTTTGCTGCCCAGTCCCAATTTCATCTTCTTCATCGGTCTCCCGGAAGGCTTCTTCTGTTGCGACTGCCCCTGTTTTGCTAGAGGGTTGCTTTCTTCATTTTCTTCATGCTGTTTCTGCTTTCTAGCTGCTGTCTGCTGGCATTTATTGCTTTTAGCTGGAGCAGTATGAGCCGGTTGCTCATTCTCTAAGCTGGACAGGAACTCCAGGAATGAAGGGGCTTCATCTGCCTTCTTTTTGTCTTGGTACAGACTGGCAGGGGGAGGAACCTGGGCACCTCGTATCTCTGGTTCCGGGATTTGATAGGGTTGCTCCCCTCTGAACATAATATTATGGTTGGCTGGTGGTGGGCGCCCCCATCTTCTCCCAGAACGTGTTGCATGGGCCGAGGTGGAGGCTTCGGCATGGTTAGCTTCTAACGGGGCGTCGGATGCTTCTGGCTCATCATCCTCCCCGGGCAAGGAAAAGAGTACCGACAGAGTGTTACATTGTACTGTCGTGACCTTCTTTCCCTTCTTGGACTTGGGTCGTCTCCTCTTCTTCTGGGAATTTGGCTTTGCTAGCTCCTGCCCCCAGAAGGGTTCATTCTCAGCTTTTTCTTGTTCTGCCTCTGGCTGCTCTTTGATTTTCAATTCTTCGAGCTGTTCCCAGAGTATACAGTCTTTCATCAGCAGATGCTTGGGCTTCTTCTGCTCGTACTCATCAAGCTCATTAATATATTGCTGCAGACGCCTGGCTGCAGGGCTTACTTCTTTATGTGTAGGGAGGGGAGTTTGTTTCCTCCGGTTGTGAGTAGGGATCCGGATGACTGGTCCAGTCTCAGTTGTATGCCATATTGGCTTTATCGGAGGCGGCTCGGGCCTTGGGGTAACACCCCGGATAACTGCTCCGCTGGTACTGGCTACAGGAGTCTTCTTTCTGCTTTTTATGGGTATCATCTGCCATCCTTCCTGATCTTTCTGTGGGGTGAGGAAGCAAGCTTCATAGGTATGCCTGGTGCATTCTTCAACGGCTTCCTTGGGCAGCTGTTGGTAGACTGAGATCATATTGGCAGCCATTCTCCAGGGTGGAGGCTCATGTGGATGGGGCGGCTTTACCTGGTAATCTCCCAGCTGCAGCTCACCTTTCTTGACCATTCCTTCCATGATATCTTTGAAGACATAACAATCTTCAATTGCGTGCCCCAGCGCACGGTGAAATGGACAGAACAGCGGATCATCTTTCTTTGCTGCATCTGCTGGTCTTTTGGGTTCAGGCAATGTTACCTTATTGAACTTGTATGCCCAGTTGAACAGTGCGGCCGTCTTATCTTTTGGGAAGGAATATGCTTTTCTCATCTTGTCTCTCAGAGAGACTTTATCTTTTCTTTCTGCTGTATCTGCCAGCGGGGGAGCTTCATCTGCCCCTTTCTTCCCCTTCTGTTGCTCGAAGGTTCTGAAATCGACGGTGTTGGCCTCAGAGTGTGATGGCCGTCGCTCATTGGATTTTCCCTTCGGCATGGTGGGGACATTGGCGGTCGGACGCTTGGACAAGAACGTCTCGACTTCTGCCACTATATTGTTCAGTCGGTCAAATGTTCTGACATCTGCACCGATCATTTTTTCTAGCACCTCCCTCCTGAGGCTCTGCTTGCATATCTGCACCGCATCTTCTTGATGAGGAGGTCTTCGGCATCTCATGGCTAAGTTCCTCCACCTTTTGATGTAGTCCAGTGCAGTTTCATCTTGCTTCTGCCTGGTTGCATATAGCTCTGCTATCGTGATTTCCCTTTCCGTGACATGAAATCTGTCGCGGAATTTTCTCTGCATATCAGGCCAATCAACCACTGACCCAGCTGGCAGGCTTGAGTACCATTCAAAGGCCAACCCAGTGAGGGATGAGCCAAAGAACTTGAGCAGATAAGCTTCATCGACTGCTAGGTCGCCCATGATTGTAGTGTAGTAGGCTATATGCTCCCTAGGGGAGCCTTGGCCATTAAATTCTCGAACTTCGGCGGCTTACTGACGCCTGGGGGTAGTCTCTTGGCAGCATACTGGGGAGGATACGGTACCTTGTACACATCATAGGTACCAGCATCACCACCAGTCTTTTCTGACAGCTTCATTTCCACAATTCTTTCAATCATCTGCTTGTGGGCTACAGCTGGATCTATGTCTTCTGGAAAGAAGTGAGCTTGTTGCTGGCTGTGAGGAGTTGTCATCACAGTGGCGCGCAAGATGGGCGCGGTAGGCTGTGTCTGAGACACAGAGGGCTGAGCTGCTGTTTGCTGTGGAATAGGTTGGCTCGGTGTCTTGCCCTTATCAGCTAGGAGAGGGTTAGCTGGGATAGCCGTCTCTGCTGAGCTGGATGTCTGCCCCGCAGGTTCAGCTTGCTTTGAGACTGATGTAGCTTCATGTCTCTCATTGAGCTGCCTTCGGAGAGCACTGATCTCCTGCTGGTATCTTCTGAACATCATCTGGACCATAGGATCCAAGGCTGATGGGATTTGCATATCTTCAGAAGTCCCTTCAGCATCATCAATAAGGGGATTGTCCTCATCCTCTGTCGTCACCACATTGACTGTCATGGTGGTGATCTTGCGGGCTTCATCATA
Organism: Amorphophallus konjac; assembly: GCA_022559845.1. Taxonomy (NCBI): domain Eukaryota; kingdom Viridiplantae; phylum Streptophyta; class Magnoliopsida; order Alismatales; family Araceae; genus Amorphophallus; species Amorphophallus konjac. The sequence goes on along the minus strand of CM040128.1, from coordinate 209,661,166 downwards.
TTTCTTCATCTTATCTTTTGCGGCCTGGCCTCTTCTTGTGACAGGACCAGGTCTAGTAGCCAACCTGAGCAGTTCATCTGGCCGAGTTGGTAGTATATCTTGCCCCCTGGCAAGTCCAGCCATGTTGCAGGCGAAGATTTGCATTTTTTCTTTCCGCCTGTAGACCTTTCTTTTCACCTGGTCAGGATATTTGAGCCGGTCAAAGACCGATATTCTTTCTTTGGCTTCTTCCCGGTACAGGTCTTCTTTGTCATATCCGGCCCTGAGACCTTCTTCACAGTGATTTGAATCGGAGGAAGAGGCTCCGATCATCGTTTCTCGAAGTGTTTCTTCTTTTTCTTCACCTCTGGTGCCCAAGGCACGGGATAGTCTTTGTTGACCGAGGGCAGAGCTCCCCAGGTAGTGGAAGTAGTCTTGGACTATCTGCTTCATCTCTTCAGAATTGTGCCTCTGTGGCTCAGGCCGGAGCATTAGTCTTTCCTGGCTTCTCTGCTGATAGGCCAGTCTTGTTACCTGAGCATTCAAATGCTCGGCTTTGGAATATTTGAACAAGTCGGCCTGTCTGGCACAGGCCCTCGGTCTTCTTGGGATGGCGACCGTGACTGGTTCGCTCATTCCCACATTGCCGTTTCGGCAGCAGTTGACAGCAGCATCATATTTCTTTCTTTGCCATCTTCTGCCCCCAGCCCTGGGACGGGTGACAGTAAGGTCTTCCTTCCTCTCATCCCTTCTGCCCCTCATCATGGGGCGAGCAGCAGTCAAATTTCTTTCTTCATCATTTCTCTTATCTCTTCTGCCCCAGGCTTTGGGGCGAGCAGCAACAGCATTTCTTGTCTCTTTTCCCTCTCTTCTTCGGCTTTCTGCCCTGAAGCGGGCAACAGCATCTTCAGCAGCCTTCTCCTCATCTCGAGCTGGAACCCAGCTCTGAATCCTCTTCGGTCGCCAGACCTGTTTGTATTTTGCTGGCTTGGGCGCCAGCGGCTTCCTCTCATCAGCCTCCCAATTGGCCTGCCTGGCGGCCAGAGTCTGGAATCTGTTGGTAGTGGGCACCATCGGGATGATCACATCCGGCTTGACCTCCCTTGGGCAACCATTCATGTTTGCCCGGACACCTCCAATCATCATGGTCTTTCCGGAGTTGGAAAGACGACGGTCAACAGCATCATACCGGCTCCTCCGGTTGGTTCTTCTCCCCTTCTGAGCAGCAGCAGGGACCATGCCCCTTTTTTGGACATGATGGACGTAGCAGGCGACGGCCGTGGGGACCGTTTTCTCTGGTAAGATATTCTTCTGGTCAGTGATCTTCACCGGGGCACTTGCAGCAGTGCCTTGCTCATTGTCATCGACCTGCAGAAGGTCAGTGAAGACGACGCCCAAGCAGTTGGGCAGCCCGACGGCAGGCGGCATCGATCCGAACGCGAGAGGTACCGCCAGGTAGCCTTCTCGCACATGCATGTCAATCGGCTGCTGGTCGAAGCAAACGGACATGATTCCGGCTGTCATTGTAGATTCCTGAAAATAAGGAAAGTACACAGAATCAGAATTTTGAGAGGGGGGGCCCGCTGGGCCTCCTCCTTTAGCGTAAAGATGAAGGGAGACTATGTCCCACCGGGCGTGCCAGACTTGTGGACGCGGATTTTATTATCCTCTTATTAAATCTTATCTGTTTATTATTTATTGATTCATTCGTTTGTTGGTTTATTGGCGTGCCAGTCACCGGGGTGACAATTTTATTGTGCGCTCGATCTGACATGGTCAGTCGATTGTGAAGTCCGAGTCGGGACCAGAAATCCGTCATACCCTGAACGCTATGACGTTAATTACGTCCTCCCTAAGGAGGACAACCCTTGATTAAACGCTAAGATAGGAGGAGGACATCGGTAAAGCCACATGCTCAAAAGAAACGGAATTCATTCGTTTGCAAGACGCTAAATGGATTAGACGAAGCAGGGGTTCGTTATCTTAGGGGATAGCTCCGACAGCATATTCCCACCAGCTTGAACTATGCCAAGTGGGGAATAGGAAACTACCCATGCGGTGGCAGAGTAGGATCCGGAAAAGATCGGGCATAATTGGCCCGGAGTCCGAATGGGGACCGGCGTGACATGGCACGCTCCATGTGGGTGCGATGGCACATCTATATCCCCCTTGGAGGGACCATCGGAGGGCATGCAAAGGCATAACTCCGTGGGCCGACGGGGTTGAGAGGGAGAACATCACAGTCACCCAATAGGATATGCATAAATTTCGGCAGCATGTCCGCTCAACTTGGATTATGCCAAGAGAGAATAGGTCATCATCCACGGAATGCCGGGATGACGACCGAACGAGGATGGGCACCGGGCCCCGGGACATCGCTTGCATTTATGCCATTGCTTAATATCCCTTTGAAATCCCTCGGAACTCATGTAATGACATGGCCCTTTGGGTTCATAAGGGTGAAATCCGGATCGGGAATGAGGACTGTAGGGGAGGTCTTCCCCATTACTGTGTCTTCTCAAGGCGTCCATGACGATCTCTGAACATCCCCGGGGCATATGTCTGAAGAAATCAGAAGGTTGACAGATGGCAGTGCAGAGAAGAGCCTCTGACTGGACTTCAATTGGCCAAGAAGGTGGGTCTCGGCATGGCTTTCTATCGGCCAGAGGAGGGTCTCGGCGGAGGTTTATTGGTTGGCCAAAGGGGGGTCTCGGCGGTGGTTTCTTGGCTGGCCAAAGGGCCTCTCGGCGGGGGTTTATTGGTTCAAAAAGGGGGTCTCGGCGGCGGTTTATTGGTTCAAAAAAGGGGGTCTCGGCGGCGGCTTCCCGGCGCGCTCCTGGCCGCGTCGAGAAGGTGGCGCCGAGAGGCTTGCATGGAGGGGTTTGAATAGGCCTATAGGGGAGGGGGTCTCGGCGTGGAGCTTCCCGGCGCGCTCCTGGCCGCGCCGGGAGCCTGGCGCCGAGAGGCTTGCATGGAGGCTCACGTGAAAAAGGTTTAAATGGCAGGGTTTGTCGTTTAGCTGGGGGAGAGGGCATCTCGGCGGGACAGCTCTCGGCGGGGAATTTTGCACGCCGAGAAGGTGGTTTCTGCGGAAGGATTTCAGGGTTTGATTGCGGTACTCTGTCCGGGAGTTTCTGGGTTTTGTGGCTCAGAGTGAGACCGAATCGGGGGTGCAGGAGGAGGTTTCATGGATGCCTCTGCTAGAGGGATGCCAGGGAAGTTGAGAGACCAAATCATCAGGAGGAGGAGAGGCCATCGTTAGGGCCCTGAGTAGCTTTCATCTATCTGCTGTCAGACGTCTGGGGGGGTCAAGAGATGGCTATCTCTGATCCCCCAGACTAGCACAGTGGCATCGAAGAAGCAAAACGGCGATGAAAGAACCCTCGCGTCGGGACTCCAGGTCTTAATCACTCAACGGTTAGAGTGAAGACCCAGGGTTGCGTTCATCTGCGGGTTCAAATACATCTTTTATAGCCGGCAGTCCGGGAAACCAAGAGATTGATGTCTCTGGTTCCCGAACAGCACAAGAGGCTCGAGGGGAAAAACTCGAACGTATACGGAGGGCATACCATTGAGACAGGAAGGGAGGAGAGAATAGAACCCAACGACCCACTAAACAGGGGTGGGAGTTCTATCTTCATCCCTGCTCTAAGAACAGACTCAACTCTGAAGCTCGAATCGTTCCGCCCATGGGGCATTCAGACAAACAATACGCATACGTATAGAGACAGGGGAAGCTCATATTGCCTAATATCCATCACGGCAACTGCATTTATTTCATCCCACTACCATTATTTACATCGACTGCAGGACTAAAGCCGAGAAACATAAAGGGGAGGAACAGGGGGAGAATCATATGAATAATCGAAGCACTAAGACTTGGACTACTACATACGGAGAACAATAAAAAAGGAACAGCGAACATGGGGGGGGAGGGTGGAGCATTGACTCCTCTCCCTCCCCCTAGCAGCCCACCTAGAGCCTTTTCTTCTTCTTCTCTTCTGCTTCTTCTCTTCTCTCAGCCGGGGGGGGGGTCTCTCTCTTGGCAGGACTCCCTCTCTTTTCTTTTCTCTCTTTTTCTGGCTTCTTCTTCTCTTCCTCCCGGCGTCTCTCTTTTTTCTTGTTCGAAGGGAGGGGTTTTTATAAGCGTTTCCCCCCTTCTCGGCAGGCTTCATCAAGCCTTTTCTTTCTCGGCAGACACCATCTCGGCGCGCCTCAAACGGGCTTCCCGGCGCGCCTGCCTTCAACTTCTCGGCGCCACCCTTTGGGCTTCAGCAGGTGCCTCTCGACGCCATTTTTTTGGGCTTCAGCCAGTGCCTCTCGGCGCTAATATTACAGGCCCAATTAAAGTATTTTAGCCACTTTCACAGGCCTATTTGGGTCTTTCAAGGGCATCCTCACCCAAAAGGGTCTTCCATTGGTGACACAGCTTGTATCATTATTAAGGTTTTCATCAGTCCGTAGACAGGGGTCTCATCAGTCCGTAGACAAGGGTTTCATCAGTCCGTAGACAGGGGTTTCATCAGTATTGCCATCTGAATGGTGACAAAACCGGGTATTATCTTATCGACATCGTCACTTGAATGGTGACGAGCTCGTACATCAGCTTTAGTCTGGGAAGACCTCAGCCGAGTATATAGTCTGTGGAGACGATTCCTCTTGTGTTCTGACTTTGCAAAAGCCTTTACAATCTTCATCTGCCGGCACCGGCTTCATCTTTATCTTACATCACATCTGTCAATAAGCCGACATCTGGCCTATGCTGACATGTCATCTGTGGGTTCTTGGATGTAACAGTAACATAGCTCTTAGTAAAAGTGTGTTGGGAGGTCCCATCAGTCGAGTAACTGCCGCTCTATCAGTGTTGTCGTCTGAATGATATCGGCACCGGGTATCGGCTTGGCCGACAAAGGCTCCAGCCGGGTAGACAGTTGATGAGCTTCATCATTGGTCTTTCACTGTTGGTCCGACCCTCTTTGCAATTATGTTTTCACCCTTGTTCATTTTCAGTTATGTCTTTCACTATGGACGCGGATTTTATTATCCTCTTATTCAAATCTTATCTGTTTATTATTTATTGATTCATTCGTTTGTTGGTTTATTGGCGTGCCAGTCACCGGGGTGACAATTTTATTGTGCGCTCGATCTGACATGGTCAGTCGATTGTGAAGTCCGAGTCGGGACCAGAAATCCGTCATACCCTGAACGCTATGACGTTAATTACGTCCTCCCTAAGGAGGACAACCCTTGATTAAACGCTAAGATAGGAGGAGGACATCGGTAAAGCCACATGCTCAAAAGAAACGGAATTCATTCGTTTGCAAGACGCTAAATGGATTAGACGAAGCAGGGGTTCGTTATCTTAGGGGATAGCTCCGACAGCATATTCCCACCAGCTTGAACTATGCCAAGTGGGGAATAGGAAACTACCCATGCGGTGGCAGAGTAGGATCCGAAAAAGATCGGGCATAATTGGCCCGGAGTCCGAATGGGGACCGGCGTGACATGGCACGCTCCATGTGGGTGCGATGGCACATCTATATCCCCCTTGGAGGGACCATCGGAGGGCATGCAAAGGCATAACTCCGTGGGCCGACGGGGTTGAGAGAGAGAACATCACAGTCACCCAATAGGATATGCATAAATTTCGGCAGCATGTCCGCTCAACTTGGATTATGCCAAGAGAGAATAGGTCATCATCCACGGAATGCCGGGATGACGACCGAACGAGGATGGGCACCGGGCCCCGGGACATCGCCTGCATTTATGCCATTGCTTAATATCCCCTTGAAATCCCTCAGAACTCATGTAATGACATGGCCCTTTGGGTTCATAAGGGTGAAATCCGGATCGGGAATGAGGACTGTAGGGGAGGTCTTCCCCATTGCTGTGTCTTCTCAAGGCATCCATGACGATCTCTGAACATCCCCGGGGCATATGTCTGAAGAAATCAGAAGGTTGACAGATGACAGTGCAGAGAAGAGCCTCTGACTGGACTTTAATTGGCCAAGAAGGTGGGTCTCGGCATGGCTTTCTACCGGCCAGAGGAGGGTCTCGGCGGAGGTTTATTGGTTGGCCAAAGGGGGGTCTCGGCGGTGGTTTCTTGGCTGGCCAAAGGGCCTCTCGGCGGGGGTTTATTGGTTCAAAAAGGGCATCTCGGCGGCGGTTTATTGGTTCAAAAAAGGGGGTCTCGGCGGCGGCTTCCCGGCGCGCTCCTGGCCGCGCCGAGAAGGTGGCGCCGAGAGGCTTGCATGGAGGGGTTTGAATTGGCCTATAGGGGAGGGGGTCTCGGCGTGGAGCTTCCCGGCGCGCTCCTGGCCGCGCCGGGAGCCTGCCGCCGAGAGGCTTGCATGGAGGCTCACGTGAAAAAAGGTTTAAATGGCAGGGTTTGTCGTTTAGCTGGGGGAGAGGGCATCTCGGTGGGACAGCTCTCAGCGGGGAATTTTGCACGCCGAGAAGGTGGTTTCTGCGGAAGGATTTTAGGGTTTGATTGCGGTACTCTGTCCGGGAGTTTCTGGGTTTTGTGGCTCAGAGTGAGACCGAATCGGGGGTGCAGGAGGAGGTTTCATGGATGCCTCTGCTAGAGGGATGCCAGGGAAGTTGAGAGACCAAATCATCAGGAGGAGGAGAGGCCATCGTTAGGGCCCTGAGTAGCTTTCATCTATCTGCTGTCAGACGTCTGGGGGGGGTCAAGAGATGGCTATCTCTGATCCCCCAGACTAGCACAGTGGCATCGAAGAAGCAAAACGGCGATGAAAGAACCCTCGGCGTCGGGACTCCAGGTCTTAATCACTCAACGGTTAGAGTGAAGATCCAGGGTTGCGTTCATCTGCGGGTTCAAATACATCTTTTATAGCCGGCAGTCCGGGAAACCAAGAGATTGATGTCTCTGGTTCCCGAACAGCACAAGAGGCTCGAGGGGAAAAACTCGAACGTATACGGAGGGCATACCATTGAGACAGGAAGGGAGGAGAGAATAGAACCCAACGACCCACTAAACAGGGGTGGGAGTTCTATCTTCATCCCTGCTCTAAGAACAGACTCAACTCTGAAGCTCGAATCGTTCCGCCCATGGGGCATTCAGACAAACAATACGCATACGTATAGAGACAGGGGAAGCTCATATTGCCTAATATCCATCACGGCAACTGCATTTATTTCATCCCACTACCATTATTTACATCGACTGCAGGACTAAAGCCGAGAAACATAAAGGGGAGGAACAGGGGGAGAATCATATGAATAATCGAAGCACTAAGACTTGGACTACTACATACGGAGAACAATGAAAAAGGAACAGCGAACATGGGGGGGGAGGGTGGAGCATTGACTCCTCTCCCTCCCCCTAGCAGCACACCTGGAGCCTTTTCTTCTTCTTCTCTTCTGCTTCTTCTCTTCTCTCAGCCGGGGGGGGGGTCTCTCTCTTGGCAGGACTCCCTCTCTTTTCTTTTCTCTCTTTTTCTGGCTTCTTCTTCTCTTCCTCCCGGCGTCTCTCTTTTTTCTTGTTCGAAGGGAGGGGTTTTTATTAGCATTTCCCCCCTTCTCGGCAGGCTTCATCAAGCCTTTTCCTTCTCGGCAGACACCATCTCGGCGCGCCTCAAATGGGCTTCCCGGCGCGCCAGCCTTCAACTTCTCGGCGCCACCCTTTGGGCTTCAGCAGGTGCCTCTCGGCGCCATTTTTTTGGGCTTCAGCCAGTGCCTCTCGGCGCTAATATTGCAGGCCCAATTAAAGTATTTTAGCCACTTTCACAGGCCTATTTGGGTCTTTCAAGGGCATCCTCACCCAAAAGGGTCTTCCATTGCTGACACAGCTTGTATCATTATTAAGGTTTTCATCAGTCCGTAGACAGGGGTCTCATCAGTCCGTAGACAAGGGTTTCATCAGTCCGTAGACAGGGGTTTCATCAGTATTGCCATCTGAATGGTGACAAAACCGGGTATTATCTTATCGACATCATCACTTGAATGGTGACGAGCTAGTACATCAGCTTTAGTCTGGGAAGACCTCAGCCGAGTATATAGTTTGTGGAGACGATTCCTCTTGTGTTCTGACTTTGCAAAAGCCTTTACAATCTTCATCTGTCGGCACCGGCTTCATCTTTATCTTACATCACATCTGTCAATAAGCCGACATCTGGCCTATGCTGACATGTCATCTGTGGGTTCTTGGATGTAACAGTAACATAGCTCTTAGTAAAAGTGTGTTGGGAGGTCCCATCAGTCGAGTAACTACCGCTCTATCAGTGTTGTCGTCTGAATGATATCGGCACCGGGTATCGGCTTGGCCGACAAAGGCTCCAGCCGGGTAGACAGTTGATGAGCTTCATCATTGGTCTTTCACTGTTGGTCCGAACATCTTTTCAATTATGTTTTCACCCTTGTTCATTTTCCAGGTGTCAACAAATGCCCCCCACCTGCGGGCGGCGTAAGCGCAGAATAAGCGGCACGGGGCTTGCAGGTGTCTTTCATCATTCGAGGGTATCTTCCTCAATTTGTCTTCAATCTGGTTCTCAGACCTGATCATCTCGTTGCAACAATATTCTGCACACGGATCTTTCATTTTCATATTTTTTTATTTTCACATTTTCTTTATTTTCAACATTTCGGAGCTTCTCAGCACAGGGCACTGACTTCTCGGCGTGAGCCTCTCGGCGCGAAGCTTCTCGGCGCGAGGGACCTCTCGGCGCAGAGCTTCTCGGCGCGGACGAAGGGGGCTCTCGGCCTGGGGCTTCTCGGCGCGCCCTGGCGGAAGGGGGCCTCGGCCAGGGCTTCTCGGCCTGGGGGTTCTCGGCGCACCTTCTGGCCGACGGGGGCTCTCGGCCTGGGCGGTTCTCGGCGCGCATTTGGCCGCGCCGAGAACCCATCTGCTTCGGGCCCTATATTAAGGCGTCGAAAGCCCTTTTTTCTTCATTCTTGCTTCTTCTTTCTCTTTCTTCATTTCCTTTCTTCTTCTTCGGCCCGAGCGATCTTTTCCTCTCGGCCGTCTCATTTCCTTTCTTCTTCTTCGGCTTTCTTTCATCGGCAGGAGCTTCTTCTCCTCTCTCGGCCGTCTCATTTTCTTCGCCCGTCAGGACGTTCTTTGGGGATTTAATCCCTTTTGATTTCGGGACCACCCCCTCTTGGTTGGTGACTCCCTATTCTCCTTGGGCAGACCCCGAATAAGGGGAGATGCTGCCGAAATTTTCATAGGGTCTCATGTTATAATCTTTATAAGACTGGCTTCTAATTCACACTTTTTCTCCGACTGCAGACACTGCAATGGCTTCCAGTTCTGATGCTGCATCTTTCGGTGCTGTTGGTGCTAGCTCATCGGCCCAGCCCGACATATCATGAGCCAAAGTAAACTGGCTGAACGTGCACAGTCTGGATTTCGGATACGACAGGATTGCTTCAGTCGATGAATCGTCTGAGTCTGAGACTGACACAGTGTCGACGGCCCGGGTATACTCCACGGTGACCGAGACATGCTTCAGGCGGGATGGTAGCTACCGGCCAGACCTCCCGAAGGACCGACATTTGATGCCGTTCATCCGGACTTTCACAGTGGGCGGCATGCGAGACTACCGGATAGCTCGCGTAGTTGAAGCTGCCATCCTTGCTGAGCGGGATAGCCTGAAGGAATCAGTGTATCGCAGCAAGGCCATCTATCTTCCTGGGGAAAAGCGCGACTGGGATGCAGTCCTCGGCATATCGGAGCTGGAACCAGAGAAGAAGATGCTGGCCCGGGCCCCGGAATTCACACCTGCCCGGTGGGATAATGCTAGCGGCCGAGTTCATAGGGAGAAACCCGGCTATGGCATGTTCTTGGCGCCATTAAAGTGGGGATATCGCGAAGAGCCCTTCGTGCTGAATTGTTTGGCCGTTCAGTTCAAGTACCATCTGGCCGCTGGTTGGTTCGGGGATACCAAAATCACTGACGCGCACTTATTCCGAGTAGGGGCAGTGGAGTTCACAGAGTTTGTTCTGAAGGAGTATGCCCCTCTGCTGATCAGAGCCAGGGTATATCACAGTATTTTCGCTTCTAGATTTCGATATCCCATATCCAGAGGGTTGTGCTGCGGGATGTTCGAAGTGTTCTGCCCTTTATTCAACACTTTTTATACAGCGGAGGGTGAGACATCCCTGGACCTCTGGAGTTTATCACAGCTCTCCGGTCTGCCCATTGATGGCGAGCCGTATGAGGAAGTTTGCTTGACAGATTCTGAGAAGGATAGCTCTGATGGCGAGGGCAAGTATTCCATCGGCTTCTCATATCGATATCTGATGAAGGTATACCGCTCCATCTGTCTGGCGTACAACAGAGGGTCCTCCAAAGGCTATCATCCCCGAGAGAAAGGCAGCAAACTGAGGGTCCGGATAGGGCAGTGGCTCCAGTATTTCTTTGACGGTCCCCTGAAGTATGCAGACTTTCCTTCCCTGGGTCCAATTACCAGCAAACAGATAAGGGCCCCTCGCTACAAGTCGGCGCTGCCATCCTCATTGCGTCATGCGGGCAAAGGTGGTCCCAATCCGGCAGGAGTAGATCCCATCACACATTGTGCGGCCTATTTCACCTTCTGGTTGTGTACTTTCGCCCTCCCACAAGGGGACGAGACCGTCATTCGGCCAGAGGCCATATATCCAGCTTGTCAGATGGCATGGGGGATGAAGCTGTCGCTTTGCCCAGTGGCCCTGTGTTTGATATATAAAGCTTTGGGGGACCTGCACAAGCATCGGACTCCCCGTTCTTTGAGGACCGTGGGTCCTTTTCACTTCTTCAACGCCTGGGTTTGCAGTATATTCCCTGAGTTGGCTCCGAGAACCTTGCAGGCAGATACGGTGTTGCCTAGAATGATCAAATTCGCCAGTGCTGAGTCTGGTCCCTTTTATGATCAGTTGTTTAAAATAAGGGGCCGACTGATAAGGGTACCAGTGGACGCCCCCGGCAGCATTCATTTCTGGAGCTTGGCGGCAGGTTCAGCTCCTTTGATTGATCCTCAGAGAGAGTGCAAGCTGGCAGAGATAGAGACTTATGCTCATCCTGTCACAGGGGCTGAAGTTGCTCGGCCTATTCTGGAACCGGAGCTAGTCAGATGGGCCATGGCTATTCGGCCCAGTGTTTTAATTTTCAGGAAGGGTGGCCTTCTTCTTTTGGAGCCATACTATCCGTTCCGATTTGGGCGGAACTTCGGCTACGACCAGCACATCCCCACCTCAGCTGCTCAGTTTCCTTTGGATAGCCGGGCCAAGCACGGGTCCGTCATTGTTGGCGAAGGCCGGTTGTGGTGGGATTTCTATCATCGCCAGGACGATGTAGTTTTCAGGGTGCCCACTGTTTCTAACCGTGTTCCCCGGGTAACATCAGAATATATCAAATGGTGGAACATCCGGACCGGTTTTTACAGGGACGGTAGGGGTGCCTTCTGGGATGTGGCAGAGCGCTCCTTCCTGAAACAGCAACCTGGGCCGGTGTTTGATATTCCTGAGGCCCACTTGAAAAAACTTTACTCACAGCACCCGAGGGAGGCGGAGAATTATCTGACTCAACGTCAGGCATTGAAGGAAAAGAGTTCTGAGCCGCTTGTCCCTGTCTTTGCTGCTATCAGTGAAGACACTTTCCTGAAGACCTTGAAGCATTTATGCCGTGTGGGAGGCGCTCGCTCGGAGGAGCAGCAGTATCCATTCCCTGTTGAAGAGCCGCTCCCGACAGTAGCTCCTTGGAAGGGTCCAATTGATAAATTTCATCCATATAGGACGTTTGTACGCCGAGAAGATAGAACTCAGACGTACTATAGGCAAACGTCCTGGCTATTCATTCTGCTGAATTTGCATGGATTATCTGCAGAAAGCCCGATAGCTGGCATATTGAACAAGCCACTGTTTATATCATTTCATTATGTCGATGGTTGGGGCATGGACCATCTTGACTTATTTCGATGCCTTGACTCTCACGGCCATAATGATCTGGCAGCTTTAGTAGAGAAGTGCTAGATATTTGGTGATGTGTGCTGGCTCATCAAGGAGGCTGCTTCCCGCTCCAAGGAGGTAGCTTATCTGTACTGGCCACTTTCTGTATTCTACGACGGCCCGGCAGGTAAGATTTCTTCTTTTCTGATTACAGTGTTTTCTGCTTAGCATCTGAATTTCGCACCCACTGATCCCATCACCCTTCTGCCATTTTCAACAGACCGGCCTGATATAAAGCGGTAGGGGTTCTATAGAAAGATTATTGCGTAGGCCGAGAAGCCTACTTATTTTGAAGTCCCGGCTGCAGCACCGACCACTACTCCCCTGCCTCCTGGCATGAAGAGGAAGGCTTCCGCAGTCAAGGCTGCAGTTGGGAAGGCTAGGAAGGCCAAAAAGGCCCATGTTCAGCAGTCGACTTCGGTGGCGATGGACACTGGGACCCCTCTCCCCGACATTCCCTCATTCGATGAGTTTGAGTTGCAAAGGGAGGCTGCTCAGACACCGGTTCAGGGTAACATCATTAGCTTGCATTTGCATTCTTCATCATCTTTTGCAGATTTCCAAAGAAGTCTTCAACTCTGACCCCTTCCCTTTTTGCGCAGCTCAAGAGCCAATTGTGGCACCCTCCGAAGCCGAGACCAGGCTGCCTTCCCCCACGCCGGCTAGTGAGGCGGGGGGTAAGTGTGCTTTCTCATCTGTTTCACACTTCTATTGCTTTTTCTACTATAACCCTCAGAGATCGCTTTTCTGTTGAAATGGCAGCCAAGGAGCAGGCTGAGGTTGAAAGGATGATAGAAGAGCCGATTCAACCTCCGGAGGGTCACAAGACTCAGTCGAAGCGGGGTACTATTTCGGCCAGGCGCATAATTACCCGGTCCACATCCCGACATGCTTTAGAGGCGTCCCCACAGCATGTAGCCAGGGTAGAAATATCATCGGGTAGCTCTACAACCGTCTCTGAGGAGGAGGAAGTGGCTTTCAGCGGTAGTGAGGGGGATGCTCCTGAATCAGAAGCCCCGCCTGTACTTGCAAAAGGTGCTCTATCTTTTCAGCCAGCTAAGCTGCTGGTGCCATCTTCCGAGGAGGAGTTGCAAGAGGAGTTTGCCGGGCTCGACACCGAGATCGACATATCTTCACTCTTTGTCGCTTCAACTTCGGAGTTTCCTCCTCTTTCGCCCCACTTCGAGGATGCGAACCCTGCTTCAAAGGTGGGTCCCCTTTCAGGCTTGCTGCTTCATCTGCATCTTCATTTAGTGCTGAAGGTTGTTTTGCTTTGGTCTCAGGGCCCTATCACCGTCAGCTCAGACACAACTGCAACTTTTATGGAGGTTTCTTCTGCAAACTAGGCTATTGTCCCTTTTCTACCTTTATCCTGCATGGGGGCTCCTGAGGTCATTCGCCCTGTTCCAATGCGAATACAGTCTTCAACAGACTTAGCATCGTTGGACCTGGGGGCCTCAGAAGACAGATGCACTCCTATCAGGGCTTCAGATTTCAGAGCCGAAGCTGATCTAGCCAGAAGTTCTGCTTTCATACCGGCCGCAGTGATGACCATCGCCCCTGAGTCAACAATTCAACATCAATCATGGAGGGTGGACCTTTGCCTCCTCAGACTGTGGCCTCTGCGGCCTCGACATTGAAGGAATTGGCCACCGAAGCGGAGATGGAAGAAGGAGAGGTGGCTGCTGCGGAACTGGGAGTATTGCCTGTAACCGCCCCGGACTCTATCTCCATACTTTCAGAATCTGAGGAGGAGGTGCCTGAAGTTGCATCTGGGGGTATTCAGACGGCCGCTTCCGAGGAGATGGAAGTGGAAGATCTCTTGGCCACGCCAGAGGTTGCAGGGAGAGCTCAGTTGGTACCTTCGGTAGACCTCCCATCTTCTTCTTCGCAGCCGATATCATCCTATGGGCGGACATTGATAGTGAAGTAACCTTTGACGTAGCTCCTCTGCCTTTGCCTGGCTTTACTTCACCTGAGAGTTTTGTCTGGCAACATCTGGGCATGCTGCGCCAGCTAGTGGAGTCCCAGCCCGGACTAACCTATCCACAGTTGAAGGAGATAGCTGAGCGCTTCACCGCCGGCTTGCAGGTGATGGGATGTCCCACAGAAATATGGGCCCAGCGGGTTCTTTTATTGTTAAAATTTGTTCATCGCCGGGATTTCTTGACACATATCATGTCTCACAAATTGGCGGCTTTGAAGTTGCAAAGAATGGAATGCAAATCCGAGCTGGCGAAGATGAACTCTATTCTTCAGGAGCGACAGTGCCAAATGCAGTCTTTGGCGGAGCGGGAGCAGTTTGTGCGCGACCGGATAACTACCCTGGAAGCTGAACTGTCCGATCTCCGAGCTGAGCTGCCGCAGCTAACAACTTCTCGACCGCAGCTCGAGGAAGAAGCGGCTCTATTAGAGGGGCAGGTGGCGTCCTTTCAAGACGAGTCCGTTCGACTGCAGGAGGAGGAGGCTCGTCTTCATGAACTGGGAGCCGCCCCTTATGTGGGTCTTCTGGCTTTCGAGGATATCTTCAGGCAGCCATGAACCATCTTCTCTTTCTTTTTCTTTTGTACGCTTTTGCGATACAACGTCCCCTCGGGGCCCTTTATGTACTCACTTATTAATGAAAAGAAATCTTTGGCTTCACGCGTATCCATTTTCTTCTGCATGTGGTTTTATCACTTTGAGAAGTGGGGTAGCGGTTTTAGCAATTCCTCATGCGAATGGCCCGTACTTGGCAGGAGAGCGTCCACCCCCTCAGAGAAAGGATGGGGAACTCGCTCCACCGCGTGACGGCATCCGGGGAGGTGCTTAAACCGGATTCTGTTGGTAGCAGCAATTGTCCCTCTTGGCAATATGTGCAGCGAGGGAGACAATTTGTAGAAATGTGAAAGAAGAGGTTTCATTGGACTAGACGAAAGGTCTAGACTGGGTAGAGGTTATAGCAGGTGGGACATTAAAAAAGGGTATGGGGTTTTCATCAGAACGGACATAAAGTACGAACTGGACAGATTGTATCATTGGCCGGGCGGTGTACCGATCAGCCAACGGTTGACTTCATCATCGATATTGAGCTTATATCGATGCAAGGGGGATTTCATATGTTTTATCAGAATAGACGTAAGGTCTAAACTGGATATGGTTTCATCATTGATCGGGTAAGGTGTCAGTCAATCAACAGTTGGTTTCATCATCGATATTGGGTTTATATCGACGCAAAGAAGAGTTTCATCAGCATAGACGAAAGGTCTAAACTGGCTAGGGTTTCATCATTGATCGGGCAGGGTGCCAATCGATCAACAGTTGGTTTCATCATCGATATTGGGTTTATATCGACGCAAAGAAGAGTTTATAAGTTTCATCAGAATAGATGAAAGGTCTAAACTGCAGGATTTCATCATTGATCGGGCAAGGTGCCGGTTGATCAACAACTGGTTTCATCATCGATATTGGGTTTATATCGACGCAAAGAAGAGTTTCATCAGCATAGACGAAAGGTCTAAACTGGCTAGGGTTTCATCATTGATCGGGCAGGGTGCCAATCGATCAACAGTTGGTTTCATCATCGATATTGGGTTTATATCGATGCAAAGGGGTTTATAAGTTTCATCAGAATAGACGAAAGATCTAAACTGCAGGATTTCATCATTGATCGGGCAAGGTGCCGGTCGATCAACAGTGGGACGTCGGTAGAGGCGTAGGTCTCGTCAGGATAGACGTAAGGTCCGAGCTGGACAGGCTTCATCAGAATGGTGATGGGTTTCATTATCGGTGGGACGTTTGAAAGAGGGTACGTGAATTTTATCAGGGTAAACGTAAGGTCTATCCCAGAAGGGTTTTATCATCGGTGGGGAATGAAGCCGACTGACCGACGGGAGGTTTCATCAGTGAAAGGGAGGTAAAGGTAGCGTGCCTGTTGGCATGGAACTTTTGAATTACCACATTACTGACCCAAGTGCCCTTTCGGGTTTTCACCGGAGCCAGCCCCCTCTTGCTTTTGCCCACGCGCCCTTTCGGGTTTTCACGTGGCGGGGTACCCGATTTTACCTGCAGTGCCCTTTTCGGGTTTTCACCACAGCTGGGTTTTGGCCATTTTTGCCCTTGTCCGGGATATCCGAAGGAGCCTGGCGGGATATCTCTATTTTTAACCCCATTTTTTTTAATTTATATATACGTATATATATTTCTTGAATTGGGACTTCAGCACGGATTAGGCGATGTGCTGCTCCATTAGTGACTGCTCTTATCATCGGTATTGGGTTTATACCGATGCAAGGATTTCATAGGCTTCATCAGGATAGACGTAAGGTCTAAACTGGATGGATTTCATCATTGACCGGGCAGTGTACCAATCGATCAACAGCAGGTTTCATCATCGGTATTGGGTTTATACCAATGCAAGGATTTCATAGGTTTTATCGGCATAGACGTAAGGTCTAAACCGGACAGGTTTCATTGCTGATCGGGTGAGTGAGCCCATTGATCAGCAGCAGGTTTCATCATCGGTATTGGGTTTATACCAATGCAAGGATTTCATAGGTTTTATCGGCGTAGACGTAAGGTCTAAACTGGACATGTTTCATTGCTGATCGGGTGAGTGAGCCCATTGATCAGTAGCAGGTTTCATCACGGTGGGACCTGGGACAAGGTATGAGGGCTTTTATCAGGATAGACGTAGGGCCTATACTGAGTGGGTCTAATCGTCGATCGGGCAAGGCGCCGGTCGATTGACGAGGAGTTTTATGGCGGGAGGTGAGGTTTTTCTTTGGGATTACCACATTACTGACCCAAGTGCCCTTTCAGGTTTTCACCGGAGCCAGTCCCCTCTTGCTTTTTCCCACGGGCCCTTTCGGGTTTTCACGTGGCGGGGTACCCGATTTTGCCTGCAGTGCCTTTTCGGGTTTTCACCACAGCTAGGTTTTGGCCATTTTTGCCCTTGTTCAGAATGTCTGAACAAGACTGGCGGGGTATCACTATTTTTAACCCCATTTTTTTTCTTTTATTTGGTATGCGAGCTGAGAGAGAGAGAGCAGCTTGGGCAAGGTGAGATGCCACTGGACCAAGGAGAGGGTAGCTCGATCAGGGCGGAGTGCCATTGACCAAGATGAAGCGGCCTGATTAGGGCGGAGTGCCGCTAACCGAGGAATGGGTAGCTCGGCTAGGGCAGAGTGCCGCTAAACCAGGGGATGGGGGAGCTCGGTTAGGGCGGAGTGCCGCTAAACCAGGAAATGGGGTAGCTTGGTTAGGGCGGAGTGCCGCTAGACCAAGGAAGAGGTAGCTTGGTTAGGGCGGAGTGCCGCTAGCCCAAGAAAGAAGGGTAGCTTAGTTAGGGCGGAGTGCCGCTAGACCAAGGAAGAGGTAGCTTGGTTAGGGCGGAGTGCCGCTAGACCAAGGAAGAGGTAGCTTGGTTAGGGCGAAGTGCCGCTAGACCAAGGAAGAGGTAGCTTGGTTAGGGCGGAGTGCCGCTAGCCCAAGAAAGAAGGGTAGCTTAGTTAGGGCAGAGTGCCGCTAGACCAAGGAGAAGGGTAGCTCGGTTAGGACGGAGTGCCGCTAGACCAAGGAAAAGGGTAGCTCGGTTAGGACGGAGTGCCTCTAGACCAAGGAAGAGGTAGCTCGGTTAGGACGGAGTGCCGCTAGACCAAGGAAAAGGTAGCTCGGTTAGGACGGAGTGCCGCTAGACCAAGGAAGAGGGTAGCTTGGTTAGGACGGAGTGCCGCTAGACCAAGGAAGAGGTAGCTCGGTTAGGACGGAGTGCCGCTAGACCAAGGAAAATGATAGCTTGGTTGGGGCGGAGTGCCGCTAGACCAAAGAAAAGGGTAGCTCGGTTAGGATGGAGTGCCGCTAGACCAAGGAAGAGGTAGCTTTTTGCCTGATTACTCGGGGAATATTGGTTGGGCAGCATGATACAGCTTTAGGTGTCTACTGTTGAGTGGTGAGAATTGGATTTCCCCTCGATGGTTAACAACCATGTAGGCCCCTCCTTCGTAGACCCTATGTATCACATACGGACCCTCCCAATTAGGATTTAGCTTTCCTTTTGGGTTGGACGCCATGACTTCTCTTTTCTTGACCATGACAAGGTCACCTTTCTTAAATTCTCGTCCTTTTACGAGTTTGTTGAATGCAGTGGCCATGCGGGCCTGATACATCTGGATATTCTTCTGAGCTTGGAGGCGCTTCCCTTCCAATTCAGCCAATTCTTGTAATCTTCTTTCTGCATTGGTTTGTTCGCCATGGGCCAGGTCATATTGGACAGCCACTCTGAGTGACGGGACTTCCAGCTCTAGTGGAACTACTGCCTCTGAGCCGTATACCAGTGAGTATGGCGAGCACCCTATAGGTGTCTTGAAGACAGTGCGGTACGCCCACAGAGCTTCATACATCTTTTCTTCCCAGTCCTTCTTATTAGAACTGACGACTTTAGCCAGCAAGGTGCATAAAGTTTTATTGAAGGCTTCTGCCAATCCATTTGCCTGTGGATTGTAAGGAGTGGAAGTCCTCCATTCGTTCTTATACTTTTCGGCGAGCCGATAGATCTTTTGATTTCTGAAATGACTTCCATTATCAGATATTATCCGGCTGGGGATCCCAAACCGGAAGATAATGTTCTGTTTGATGAATCTGGCGACCAGTTCACCAGTCACTTCTCGTAATGCTATAGCTTCCGCCCATCGGGAGAAGTAATCTGTTATCGCCAGTATGTACTTATGTCCGGCCGATGAGGTCGGTAGTGGGCCGACTACATCAGTTCCCCATTGTGCAAACGGCCAGCTAGGGACTGTAGGGTGCAGAATGGCAGGTGGCCTTCTAGGCACAACAGCATGCTCCTGACATTTCTGGCATGACTTTACAAACTTGCAACAGTCTTCAAACATAGTGGGCCAATAGTAGCCCAGCTTCTTGATTTCTATCTTCATCTTAGGGCCAGCTTGATGAGCACCTGCCGTCCCAGCATGTATTTCTTTCATTGCTTGCCAAGCTTCCTCAGTAGACAGGCAGCGGAGCAAAATCTTCTTGCGTGCATCTGCCATTATTCGGAACAGAGTTCCATTTCTGAATTCATAAGAATCTTTGATCCTTAGAAGTTTCATCTTTTCTTCTCTTTTCTGCGGCAGCTGTTGGTGTAAAAACCATTGTAGCAGGTGTTGTCTCCAATCAGATGCCTGTTCTGTACTGATCGTGGCGACTTCATTTTCTTCGGGGCAGCCTTCTAGCATGCTGGGGACTTGCCGCCGGTTTATAACAACAATGTTCAGTGTCTCATCTGGTGGGACTGCTATTGAGCTGGCTAGCTTTGCCAGTGCATCAGCTTGGGCATTATGTCCACGGCCCACATGCTTGAGCTCAATATGATAGAATTTCGCCATGAGGCGCACAGCTTTTTGGTGGTAGGGGTTCAACTCCGGCTTTCGCACTTCGAACTCCCCTTGGATTTGCTTTATTATCAACATTGAATCCCCGAATACCTGAAGCATCTGGATACCCATGTTGAGGCTTATACATAGCCCGATTATCAGAGCTTCATATTCAGCTTCATTATTGGTGCAGGGCTTGTTTATAGAACAGGAAGTATGCACAACCTCCCCTTCTGGTGATCTTAGCACAATACCGGCTCCGGCCCGTATTCTGGTCTTTCCATCGGAGTTCGTCTCTGTTCTAGATGCTCCATCAAAGAATAGCTGCCACATAGTTGGCTGAGCCTGGCAGGCTTCTAGTGTCTCATCATCGGGTAACTCAGTCCCCAACATATCATTCTCTGGCACAGGATGCTCTGCGAAGAAATCGGCCACGGCCTGTCCTTTTATTGCCCTCTGGGGTATATATGTGATATCGAATTCCATCAGAATTACTGCCCATTTGCCCAACCGGCCTTTCAGTACTGGCTGAGTCAGTATGTATTTGAGTGGATCTGCTGCAGATATCAATCTGATTTCATGTGACAGCATATAGTGCCGGAGCTTTTTAACGGCAAAGACTAGTGCCAAGCATGTCTTTTCTATATAGGTGTAGCTTTCTTCAGTTCTAATCAGCCTCCGACTCAGGTAGTATAGAGCCTGCTCTTTGCCTTCTTCATTTATCTGTGCTAGCATTGCCCCCAGGGAACAGTGTGTGGCTGCAATGTACAGTATCAAGGGTCTGCCCTTAATAGGTGCCCCCAGCACTGGAGGGGTCTTGAGATATTCTTTCAGCTTCTCAAAGGCTTCCTGACAGCCATCGTCCCAGAGGAACGGTACATCTTTCATCATGAGCTTGTGAAAAGGGTGGCATCTCCCCGACAGATTTGATATGAATCGTCGGATATAGGCCAAACGCCCTTGTAGAGATCTCAGCTCGTGGAGATTCCTTGGTGGAGGGAGCTCCTGGATAGCTTTAATATTGGATGGGTCGATGTCAATGCCCCTATGACGGACAATGAACCCAAGGAATTTTCCACTGGACACGCCGAAGGCACATTTCATAGGATTCATCTTGAGTTCATATTTGCGCAGCCTCTGGAACACTATCCTCAGGTCTTGCAGATGATCTTCTCTTCTGCTGGTTTTCACCACCAGGTCATCAATGTAGCACTCTACTTTCTTGAAGAGCAAATCATCAAAGATCTTTGTCATAGCTCTTTGATAGGTAGCGCCGGCATTCTTAAGGCCGAACGGCATTCTTTTATAATGAAATATCCCCTTCGGGGTGCGGAATGCAGTGTGCACTCTGTCTTCTTCAGCAATCCAGATCTGGTTGTATCCGGATGACCCATCCATGAATGACAGGGCTTCATGGCCAGTGGTTGCATCGATCATGACTTCAGTGATCGGCACTGGGAAATCATCTTTCGGGACAGCCTTATTCAGGTCCCTGAAATCTACACATATTCTGATCTGCCCATTTTTCTTCTTCACGGGCACTATATTGGCCAGCCATGTAGTATACTGGTTCTCTTCAACAAAGCCCACATCAATCAGCTTATCAACCTCTTTGTTAATCTGATTTATCAGTTCGGGGCGCATTCTCCTGGAAGGCTGCTTCACAGGGCTTGCCTCTGGGTTTATCGCCAATCGGTGCTGTGCCACATCGGAACTCAGTCCTGGCATTTCATCATATGTCCATGTGAAGCAGTCTCGGAATTCTTTCAAAAACTGAATATACTGTTCTTTGACAGCTGGCTCCAGCAGTGCACTGAGGAATGTCGGCCTTGGCTCATCTGCTGACCCCAGATTTACTTCTATCAGCTCATCGACGGTGGCTTGGCCTCCGTCTTCAACTTCGGGTGGGGCTTCTTGCAAATCAATAAAGCCTCCCGGGATATAATCTTCTTCATTCTCATGATTTTCTGTTTCATCATATTGGTCATCAGCGGATGCTGGTGCATCATATAGGGCCAATATTACTGGATTCTGATCAGTCTGCCCCGAGGACGTCACTGGCTCAGCGGAAAACTTCGAAGTGGAGTCTTCCGTGCTTAGAGGCTCTTCTGATGTGGGCTCCCCTGAGAGGTCATCATTATGTAGAGCTCGGAGTTCTTCTAGAATGCGCCCAAACTCCAGGCACTCCTGCAGCTCTCTGGCTACTCGATCTTCATCCGGGGTTCCCGTATCAAATTTCGCTTCATCCTGGAACAGATCCTCCTTGCAAGATGGATCCTCCCAGTACCAATCTCTCTTTGTCTCGTCAGGTGTCCCCGTCCCCGGCTGATTGTCTGGGACTTCATTGTCCACTACGGACTGATAAATGATTTCTTCATCTTCCGAAGGGTATTGGTCATAGTCCATCCCGGGGGAATCTTCATGCTGGTAGAAGGCAGAGATAATATCTACCTCAGCTTCATAGTATTCTTGCAGGGTATAACCCAGTCCCAGGTGCTGTGTGATCTTCCTCAGTTCTTTATTATCTCGAGGTGGATCCCATAGCTCCTTGAATGCTTTCTTCTGGGCTGCAGACTGTATCGATGGCATTTGCATCTTGGAGAACATCTGCGAAACCCGTTGGGTAGTGTACTCCAGGCCTGTAATTGGCACCATCCGGTTTGCGGTTTCTTCAGGGACCATGCAATCTTGATCATCTTCTTCGACTGCCTCCCCGGTGTAGAATATGATAGGAGGCTCGCAGAAGTGAGGGATTTCCATAGTCTTCAGTGGCAGCACCGTCTGGTATTCTATGCTGGCTATGGGCTTGACTAGACCCTGAGGAACTTCCACCTGTGTGTATTTTTCTTTCATTTTTTCTTCAGTATCATCTAGGTGTATGCCAGGAGGAGTGATCCGAGCGAAATCACCAGCATAAGAGATGTGAGATACTCCATGCTTTTTAATGTAGCCTTTTGGCGGCGGCGGAGACCAGTTTCTTGTCTTCGTCGCCGGCTTTTTCTGGCTGACCACAGCTTCTATTCCTTTATCCTTTTGTGACACCTCAGTGTAGTAGGATGCATCGAGCATATGGCACTCGAACACTTCGAAGGGATGTAGGTCTGCAAACACCCTTTCTTCTTTTCCTTCATGGCAGTATTTTATGCATTGGTGTAGTGTGGATGGCACTATCTGATATTCGTGCAGCCACGGTCTTCCCAGCAGGGCCTTATACGTGGTGTTGGAGTCGATTACATAGAATCGTACCACGGTAGTGAGGTCGCCCAGTGTGAGGTTAAAATCAGCCACCCCCAGAGGTGTTTCACATTTCTGATTGAACCCTGCAATCTTCATATCTCTGACCTTGGTAAGCTGCAGGTCAAAGTAGTATTTCTGATAGATGCGATAGGGAAGGATATTTACAGCAGCCCCGGGATCTATCAGTATCCTGCTCAGCGACTGACAGTTCAGGGAGCCCCTCATATACAGCGGTCTGTTGTGACCGGTATTTGGGATTAGCATATCATCTTCCGTGAAGGTGACCGATGGCCCAGCATTCACTTCTGCCAGGAGTGCTTCACATTGTGCCGGAGACTGCAGGGCATCCACGATTGCTTGGCGAGCTTCTTCGCTCAGAGAGAGAATTTCCCAGATGGAGAATCTGGTAGGGAGCTTCTTCAGCATTTTCATGACTCGACTGCCCACCCGGACATTAGATAGTCTCATCTCCTCTGCCCATCGGGGTCTTGGAGGTTCATGTGGTGCCTGTGGCCTTTGCTACCCAGTCCCAGTTTCATTTGCTTCATCGGTCTCCCGGAAGGCTTCTTCTGTAGCGACTGCCCCCGGTTTTGCTAGAGGGTTACTTTCTTCAGTTTCTTCATGCTGTTTCTGCTTTCTAGCTGCTGTCTGCTGGCATTTATTGCTTTTAGCTGGAGCAGTATGAGTCGGTTGCTCATTCTCTAAGCTGGACAGGAACTCCAGGAATGAAGGGGCTTCATCTGCCTTCTTTTTGTCTTGGTACAGACTGGCAGGGGGAGGAACCTGGGCACCTCGTATCTCTGGTTCCGGGATTTGATAGGGTTGCTCCCCTCTGAACATAATATTATGGTTGGCTGGTGGTGGGCGCCCCTATCTTCTCCCAGAACGTGTTGCATGGGCCGAGGTGGAGGCTTCGGCATGGTTAGCTTCTAACGGGGCGTCGGATGCTTCTGGCTCATCATCCTCCCCGGGCAAGGAAAAGAGTACCGACAGAGTGTTACATTGTACTGTCGTGACCTTCTTTCCCTTCTTGGACTTGGGTCGTCTCCTCTTCTTCTGGGAATTTGGCTTTGCTAGCTCTTGCCCCCAGAAGGGTTCATTCTCAGCTTTTTCTTGTTCTGCCTCTGGCTGCTCTTTGATTTTCAATTCTTCGAGCTGTTCCCAGAGTATACAGTCTTTCATCAGCAGATGCTTGGGCTTCTTCTGCTCGTACTCATCAAGCTCATTAATATATTGCTGCAGACGCCTGGCTACAGGGCTTACTTCTTTATGTGTAGGGAGGGGAGTTTGTTTCCTCCGGTTGTGAGTAGGGATCCGGATGACTGGTCCAGTCTCAGTTGTATGCCATATTGGCTTTATCGGAGGCGGCTCGGGCCTTGGGGTAACACCCCGGATAACTGCTCCGCTGGTACTGGCTACAAGAGTCTTCTTTCTGCTTTTTATGGGTATCATCTGCCATCCTTCCTGATCTTTCTGTGGGGTGAGGAAGCAAGCTTCATAGGTATGCCTGGTGCATTCTTCAACGGCTTCCTTGGGCAGCTGTTGGTAGACTGAGATCATATTGGCAGCCATTCTCCAGGGTGGAGGCTCATGTGGATGGGGCGGCTTTACCTGGTAATCTCCCAGCTGCAGCTCACCTTTCTTGACCATTCCTTCCATGATATCTTTGAAGACATAACAATCTTCAATTGCGTGCCCCAGCGCACGGTGAAATGGACAGAACAACGGATCATCTTTCTTTGCTGCATCTGCTGGTCTTTTGGTATCAGGCAATGTTACCTTATTGAACTTGTATGCCCAGTTGAACAGTGCGGCTGTCTTATCTTTTGGGAAGGAATATGCTTTTCTCATCTTGTCTCTCAGAGAGACTTTATCTTTTCTTTCTGCTGTATCTGCCAGCGGGGGAGCTTCATCTGCCCCTTTCTTCACCTTCTGTTGCTCGAAGGTTCTGAAATCGACGGTGTTGGCCTCAGAGTGTGATGGCCGTCGCTCATTGGATTTTCCCTTCGGCATGGTGGGGACATTGGCGGTCGGACGCTTGGACAAGAACGTCTCGACTTCTGCCACTATATTGTTCAGTCGGTCAAATGTTCTGACATCTGCACCGATCATTTTTTCTAGCACCTCCCTCCTGAGGCTCTGCTTGCATATTTGCACCGCATCTTCTTGATGAGGAGGTCTTCGGCATCTCATGGCTAAGTTCCTCCACCTTTTGATGTAGTCCAGTACAGTTTCATCTTGCTTCTGCCTGGTTGCATATAGCTCTGCTATCGTGATTTCCCTTTCCGTGACATGAAATCTATCGCGAAATTTTCTCTGCATATCAGGCCAATCAACCACTGACCCAGCTGGCAGGCTTGAGTACCATTCAAAGGCCAACCCAGTGAGGGATGAGCCAAAGAACTTGAGCAGATAAGCTTCATCGACTGCTAGGTCGCCCATGATTGTAGTGTAGTAGGCTATATGCTCCCTAGGGGAGCCTTGGCCATTAAATTTCTCGAACTTCGGCGGCTTACTGACGCCTGGGGGTAGTCTCTTGGCAGCATACTGGGGAGGATACGGTACCTTGTACACATCATAGGTACCAGCATCACCACCAGTCTTTTCTGACAGCTTCATTTCCACAATTCTTTCAATCATCTGCTTGTGCGCTACAGCTGGATCTATGTCTTCTGGAAAGAAGTGAGCTTGTTGCTGGCTGTGAGGAGTTGTCATCACAGTGGCGCGCAAGATGGGCGCGGTAGGCTGTGTCTGAGACACAGAGGGCTGAGCTGCTGTTTGCTGTGGAATAGGTTGGCTCGGTGTCTTGCCCTTATCAGCTAGGAGAGGGTTAGCTGGGATAGCCGTCTCTGCTGAGCTGGATGTCTGCCCCGCTGGTTCAGCTTGCTTTGAGACTGATGTAGCTTCATGTCTCTCATTGAGCTGCCTTCGGAGAGCACTGATCTCCTGCTGGTATCTTCTGAACATCATCTGGACCATAGGATCCAAGGCTGATGGGATTTGCATATCTTCAGAAGTCCCTTCAGCATCATCAATAAGGGGATTGTCCTCATCCTCTGTCGTCACCACATTGACTGTCATGGTGGTGATCTTGCGGGCTTCATCATATTTCTTCATCTTATCTTTTGCGGCCTGGCCTCTTCTTGTGACAGTACCAGGTCTAGTAGCCAACCTGAGCAGTTCATCTGGCCGAGTTGGTAGTATATCTTGCCCCCTGGCAAGTCCAGCCATGTTGCAGGCGAAGATTTACATTTTTTCTTTCCGCCTGTAGACCTTTCTTTTCACCTGGTCAGGATATTTGAGCCGGTCAAAGACCGATATTCTTTCTTTGGCTTCTTCCCGGTACAGGTCTTCTTTGTCATATCCGGCCCTGAGACCTTCTTCACAGTGATTTGAATCGGAGGAAGAGGCTCCGATCATCGTTTTTCTTCACCTCTGGTGCCCAAGGCACGGGATAGTCTTTGTTGACCGAGGGCAGAGCTCCCCAGGTAGTGGAAGTAGTCTTGGACTATCTGCTTCATCTCTTCAGAATTGTGCCTCTGTGGCTCAGGCCGGAGCATTAGTCTTTCCTGGCTTCTCTGCTGATAGGCCAGTCTTGTTACCTAAGCATTCAAATGCTCGGCTTTGGAATATTTGAACAAGTCGGCCTGTCTGGCACAGACCCTCGGTCTTCTTGGGATGGCGACCGTGACTGGTTCGCTCAGTCCCACATTGCCGTTTCGGCAGCAGTTGACAGTAGCATCATATTTCTTTCTTTGCCATCTCCTGCCCCCAGCCCTGGGACGGGTGACAGTAAGGTCTTCCTTCCTCTCATCCCTTCTGCCCCTCATCATGGGGCGAGCAGCAGTCAAATTTCTTTCTTCATCATTTCTCTTATCTCTTCTGCCCCAGGCTTTGGGGTGAGTAGCAACAGCATTTCTTGTCTCTTTTCCCTCTCTTCTTCGGCTTTCTGCCCTGAAGCGGGCAACAGCATCTTCAGCAGCCTTCTCATCATCTCGAGCTGGAACCCAGCTCTGAATCCTCTTCGGTCGCCAGACCTGTTTGTATTTTACTGGCTTGGACGCCAGCGGCTTCCTCTCATCAGCCTCCCAATTGGCCTGCCTGGCGGCCAGAGTCTGGAATCTGTTGGTAGTGGGCACCATCGGGATGATCACATCCGGCTTGACCTCCCTTGGGCAACCATTCATGTTTGCCCGGACACCTCCAATCATCATGGTCTTTCCGGAGTTGGAAAGACGACGGTCAACAGCATCATACCGGCTCCTCCGGTTGGTTCTTCTCCCCTTCTGAGCAGCAGCAGGGACCATGCCCCTTTTTTGGACATGATGGACGTAGCAGGCGACGGCCGTGGGGACCGTTTTCTCTGGTAAGATATTCTTCTGGTCAGTGATCTTCACCGGGGCACTTGCAGCAGTGCCTTGCTCATTGTCATCGACCTACATAAGGTCAGTGAAGACGACGCCCAAGCAGTTGGGCAGCCCGACGACAGGCGGCATCGATCCGAACGTGAGAGGTACCGCCAGGTAGCCTTCTCGCACATGCATGTCAATCGGCTGCTGGTCGAACCAAACGGACATGATTCCGGCTGTCATTGTAGAATCCTGAAAATAAGGAAAGTACACAGAATCAGAATTTTGAGAGGGGGGGCCCGCTGGGCCTCCTCCTTTAGCGTAAAGATGACGGGAGATTAAGTCCCAGCGGGCGTGCCAGACTTGTGGATGCGGATTTTATTATCCTCTTATTCAAATCTTATCTGTTTATTATTTATTGATTCATTCGTTTGTTGGTTTATTGGCGTGCCAGTCACCAGGGTGACAATTTTATTGTGCGCTCGATCTGACATGGTCAGTCGATTGTGAAGTCCGAGTCGGGACCAGAAATCCGCCATACCCTGAACGCTATGACGTTAATTACGTCCTCCCTAAGGAGGACAACCCTTGATTAAACGCTAAGATAGGAGGAAGACATCGGTAAAGCCACATGCTCAAAAGAAACGGAATTCATTCGTTTGCAAGACGCTAAATGGATTAGACGAAGCAGGGGTTCGTTATCTTAGGGGATAGCTCCGACAGCATATTCCCACCAGCTTGAACTATGCCAAGTGGGGAATAGGAAACTACCCATGCGGTGGCAGAGTAGGATCCGAAAAAGATTGGGCATAATTGGCCCGGAGTCCGAATGGGGACCGGCGTGACATGGCACGCTCCATGTGGGTGCGATGGCACATCTATATCCCCCTTGGAGGGACCATCGGAGGGCATGCAAAGGCATAACTCCGTGGGCCGACGGGGTTGAGAGAGAGAACATCACAGTCACCCAATAGGATATGCATAAATTTCGGCAGCATGTCCGCTCAACTTGGATTGTGCCAAGAGAGAATAGGTCATCATCCACGGAATGCCGGGATGACGACCGAACGAGGATGGGCACCGGGCCCCGGGACATCGCTTGCATTTATGCCATTGCTTAATATCCCCTTGAAATCCCTCGGAACTCATGTAATGACATGGCCCTTTGGGTTCATAAGGGTGAAATCCAGATCGGGAATGAGGACTGTAGGGGAGGTCTTCCCCATTACTGTGTCTTCTCAAGGCATCCATGACGATCTCTGAACATCCCCGGGGCATATGTCTGAAGAAATCAGAAGGTTGACAGATGGCAGTGCAGAGAAGAGCCTCTGACTGGACTTCAATTGGCCAAGAAGGTGGGTCTCGGCATGGCTTTCTATCGGCCAGAGGAGGGTCTCGGCGGAGGTTTATTGGTTGGCCAAAGGGGGGTCTCGGCGGTGGTTTCTTGGCTGGCCAAAGGGCCTCTCGGTGGGGGTTTATTGGTTCAAAAAGGGCGTCTCGGCGGCGGTTTATTGGTTCAAAAAAGGGGGTCTCGGCGGCGGTTTATTGGTTCCAAGAGGCTTGCATGGAGGGGTTTGAATAGGCCTATAGGGGAGGGGGTCTCGGCGTGGAGCTTCCCGGCGCGCTCCTGGCCGCGCCGGGAGCCTGGCGCCGAGAGGCTTGCATGGAGGCTCACGTGAAAAAGGTTTAAATGGCAGGGTTTGTCGTTTAGCTGGGGGAGAGGGCATCTCGGCGGGACAGCTCTCGGCGGGGAATTTTGCACGCCGAGAAGGTGGTTTCTGCGGAAGGATTTCAGGGTTTGATTGCGGTACTCTGTCCGGGAGTTTCTGGGTTTTGTGGCTCAGAGTGAGACCGAATCGGGGGTGCAGGAGGAGGTTTCATGGATGCCTCTGCTAGAGGGATGCCAGGGAAGTTGAGAGACCAAATCATCAGGAGGAGGAGAGGCCATCGTTAGGGCCCTGAGTAGCTTTCATCTATCTGCTGTCAGACGTCTGGGGGGGGTCAAGAGATGGCTATCTCTGATCCCCCAGACTAGCACTGTGGCATCGAAGAAGCAAAACGGCGATGAAAGAACCCTCGGCGTCGGGACTCCAGGTCTTAATCACTCAACGGTTAGAGTGAAGACCCAGGGTTGCGTTCATCTGCGGGTTCAAATACATCTTTTATAGCCGGCAGTTTGGGAAACCAAGAGATTGATGTCTCTGGTTCCCGAACAGCACAAGAGGCTCGAGGGGAAAAACTCGAACGTATACGGAGGGCATACCATTGAGACAGGAAGGGAGGAGAGAATAGAACCCAACGACCCACTAAACAGGGGTGGGAGTTCTATCTTCATCCCTGCTCTAAGAACAGACTCAACTCTGAAGCTCGAATCGTTCCGCCCATGGGGCATTCAGACAAACAATACGCATACGTATAGAGACAGGGGAAGCTCATATTGCCTAATATCCATCACGGCAACTGCATTTATTTCATCCCACTACCATTATTTACATCGACTGCAGGACTAAAGCCGAGAAACATAAAGGGGAGGAACAGGGGGAGAATCATATGAATAATTGAAGCACTAAGACTTGGACTACTACATACGGAGAACAATGAAAAAGGAACAACGAACATGGGGGGGGAGGGTGGAGCATTGACTCCTCTCCCTCCCCCTAGCAGCCCACCTGGAGCCTTTTCTTCTTATTCTCTTCTGCTTCTTCTCTTCTCTCAGCCGGGGGGGGTCTCTCTCTTGGCAGGACTCCCTCTCTTTTCTTTTCTCTCTTTTTCTGGCTTCTTCTTCTCTTCCTCCCGGCGTCTCTCTTTTTTCTTGTTCGAAGGGAGGGGTTTTTATAAGCATTTCCCCCCTTCTCGGTAGGCTTCATCAAGCCTTTTCCTTCTCGGCAGACACCATCTCGGCGCGCCTCAAACGGGCTTCCCGGCGTGCCTGCCTTCAACTTCTCGGCGCCACCCTTTGGGCTTCAGCAGGTGCCTCTCGGCGCCATTTTTTTGGGCTTCAGCCAGTGCCTCTCGGCGCTAATATTGCAGGCCCAATTAAAGTATTTTAGCCACTTTCACAGGCCTATTTGGGTCTTTCAAGGGCATCCTCACCCAAAAGGGTCTTCCATTGGTGACACAGCTTGTATCATTATTAAGGTTTTCATCAGTCCGTAGATAGGGGTCTCATCAGTCTGTAGACAAGGGTTTCATCAATCCGTAGACAGGGGTTTCATCAGTATTGCCATCTGAATGGTGACAAAACCGGGTATTATCTTATCGACATCGTCACTTGAATGGTGACGAGCTCGTACATCAGCTTTAGTCTGGGAAGACCTCAGCCGAGTATATAGTCTGTGGAGACGATTCCTCTTGTGTTCTGACTTTGCAAAAGCCTTTACAATCTTCATCTGCCGGCACCGGCTTCATCTTTATCTTACATCACATCTGTCAATAAGCCGACATCTGGCCTATGCTGACATGTCATCTGTGGGTTCTTGGATGTAACAGTAACATAGCTCTTAGTAAAAGTGTGTTGGGAGGTCCCATCAGTCGAGTAACTGCCGCTCTATCAGTGTTGTCGTCTGATTGATATCGGCACCGGGTATCGGCTTGGCCGACAAAGGCTCCAGCCAGGTAGACAGTTGATGAGCTTCATCATTGGTCTTTCACTGTTGGTCCGACCCTCTTTTCAATTATGTTTTCACCCTTGTTCATTTTCAATTATGTCTTTCACTATGGACGCGGATTTTATTATCCTCTTATTCAAATCTTATATGTTTATTATTTATTGATTCATTCGTTTGTTGGTTTATTGGCGTGCCAGTCACCGGGGTGATAATTTTATTGTGCGCTCGATCTGACATGGTCAGTCGATTGTGAAGTCTGAGTCGGGACTAGAAATCCATCATACTCTGAACGCTATGACGTTAATTACGTCCTCCCTAAGGAGGACAACCCTTGATTAAACGCTAAGATAGGAGGAGGACATCGGTAAAGCCACATGCTCAAAAGAAACAGAATTCATTCGTTTGTAAGACGCTAAATGGATTAGACGAAGCAGGGATTCGTTATCTTAGGGGATAGCTCCGACAGCATATTCCCACCAGCTTGAACTATGCCAAGTGGGGAATAGGAAACTACCCATGCGGTGGCAGAGTAGGATCCGGAAAAGATCGGGCATAATTGGCCCGGAGTCCGAATGGGGACCGGCGTGGCATGGCACGCTCCATGTGGGTGCGATGGCACATCTATATCCCCCTTGGAGGGACCATCGGAGGGCATGCAAAGGCATAACTCCGTGGGCCGACGGGGTTGAGAGAGAGAACATCACAGTCACCCAATAGGATATACATAAATTTCGGCAGCATGTCCGCTCAACTTGGATTATGCCAAGAGAGAATAGGTCATCATCCACGGAATGCCGGGATGACGACCGAACGAGGATGGGCACCGGGCCTCGGGACATCGCTTGCATTTATGCCATTGCTTAATATCCCCTTGAAATCCCTCGGAACTCATGTAATGACATGGCCCTTTGGGTTCATAAGGGTGAAATCCGGATCGGGAATGAGGACTGTAGGGGAGGTCTTCCCCATTACTGTGTCTTCTCAAGGCATCCATGACGATCTCTGAACATCCCCGGGGCATATGTCTGAAGAAATCAGAAGGTTGACAGATGGCAGTGCAGAGAAGAGCCTCTGACTGGACTTCAATTGGCCAAGAAGGTGGGTCTCGGCATGGCTTTCTATCGGCCAGAGGAGGGTCTCGGCGGAGGTTTATTGGTTGGCCAAAGGGGGGTCTCGGCGGTGGTTTCTTGGCTGGCCAAAGGGCCTCTCGGCGGGGGTTTATTGGTTCAAAAAGGGGGTCTCGGCGGCGGTTTATTGGTTCAAAAAAGGGGGTCTCGACGGCGGCTTCCCGGCGCGCTCCTGGCCGCGCCGAGAAGGTGGCGCCGAGAGGCTTGCATGGAGGGGTTTGAATAGGCCTATAGGGGAGGGGGTCTCGGCGTGGAGCTTCCCGGCGCGCTCCTGGCCACGCCGGGAGCCTGGCGCCGAGAGGCTTGCATGGAGGCTCACGTGAAAAAGGTTTAAATGGCAGGGTTTGTCGTTTAGCTGGGGGAGAGGGCATCTCGGCGGGACAGCTCTCGGCGGAGAATTTTGCACGCCGAGAAGGTGGTTTCTGCGGAAGGATTTCAAGGTTTGATTGCGGTACTCTGTCCGGGAGTTTCTGGGTTTTGTGGCTCAGAGTGAGACCGAATCGGGGGTGCAGGAGGAGGTTTCATGGATGCCTCTGCTAGAGGGATGCCAGGGAAGTTGAGAGACCAAATCATCAGGAGGTGGAGAGGCCATCGTTAGGGCCCTGAGTAGCTTTCATCTATCTGCTGTCAGACGTCTGGGGGGGGTCAAGAGATGGCTATCTCTGATCCCCCAGACTAGCACAGTGGCATCGAAGAAGCAAAACGGCGATGAAAGAACCCTCGGCGTCGGGACTCCAGGTCTTAATCACTCAACGGTTAGAGTGAAGACCCAGGGTTGCGTTCATCTGCGGGTTCAAATACATCTTTTATAGCCGGCAGTCTGGGAAACCAAGAGATTGATGTCTCTGGTTCCCGAACAGCACAAGAGGCTCGAGGGGAAAAACTCGAACGTATACGGAGGGCATACCATTGAGACAGGAAGGGAGGAGAGAATAGAACCCAACGACCCACTAAACAGGGGTGGGAGTTCTATCTTCATCCCTAGTCTAAGAACAGACTCAACTCTGAAGCTCGAATCGTTCCGCCCATGGGGCATTCAGACAAACAATACGCATACGTATAGAGACAGGGGAAGCTCATAATGCCTAATATCCATCACGGCAACTGCATTTATTTCATCCCACTACCATTATTTACATCGACTGCAGGACTAAAGCCGAGAAACATAAAGGGGAGGAACTGGGGGAGAATCATATGAATAATCGAAGCACTAAGACTTGGACTACTACATACGGAGAACAATGAAAAAGGAACAACGAACATGGGGGGGGGGGAGGGTGGAGCATTGACTCCTCTCCCTCCCCCTAGCAGCCCACCTGGAGCCTTTTCTTCTTATTCTCTTCTGCTTCTTCTCTTCTCTCAGTCGGGGGGGGGTCTCTCTCTTGGCAGGACTCCCTCTCTTTTCTTTTCTCTCTTTTTCTGGCTTCTTCTTCTCTTCCTCCCGGCGTCTCTCTTTTTTCTTGTTCGAAGGGAGGGGTTTTTATAAGCATTTCCCCCCTTCTCGGTAGGCTTCATCAAGCCTTTTCCTTCTCGGCAGACACCATCTCGGCGCGCCTCAAACGGGCTTCCCGGCGTGCCTGCCTTCAACTTCTCGGCGCCACCCTTTGGGCTTCAGCAGGTGCCTCTCGGCGCCATTTTTTTGGGCTTCAGCCAGTGCCTCTCGGCGCTAATATTGCAGGCCCAATTAAAGTATTTTAGCCACTTTCACAGGCCTATTTGGGTCTTTCAAGGGCATCCTCACCCAAAAGGGTCTTCCATTGGTGACACAGCTTGTATCATTATTAAGGTTTTCATCAGTCCGTAGATAGGGGTCTCATCAGTCCGTAGACAAGGGTTTCATCAGTCCGTAGACAGGGGTTTCATCAGTATTGCCATCTGAATGGTGACAAAACCGGGTATTATCTTATCGACATCGTCACTTGAATGGTGACGAGCTCGTACATCAGCTTTAGTCTGGGAAGACCTCAGCCGAGTATATAGTCTGTGGAGACGATTCCTCTTGTGTTCTGACTTTGCAAAAGCCTTTACAATCTTCATCTGCCGGCACCGGCTTCATCTTTATCTTACATCACATCTGTCAATAAGCCGACATCTGGCCTATGCTGACATGTCATCTGTGGGTTCTTGGATGTAACAGTAACATAGCTCTTAGTAAAAGTGTGTTGGGAGGTCCCATCAGTCGAGTAACTGCCGCTCTATCAGTGTTGTCGTCTGAATGATATCGGCACCGGGTATCGGCTTGGCCGACAAAGGCTCCAGCCAGGTAGACAGTTGATGAGCTTCATCATTGGTCTTTCATTGTTGGTCCGACCCTCTTTTCAATTATGTTTTCACCCTTGTTCATTTTCAATTATGTCTTTCACTATGGACGCGGATTTTATTATCCTCTTATTCAAATCTTATATGTTTATTATTTATTGATTCATTCGTTTGTTGGTTTATTGGCGTGCCAGTCACCGGGGTGACAATTTTATTGTGCGCTCGATCTGACATGGTCAGTCGATTGTGAAGTCCGAGTCGGGACCAGAAATCCGTCATACCCTGAACGCTATGACGTTAATTACGTCCTCCCTAAGGAGGACAACCCTTGATTAAACGCTAAGATAGGAGGAGGACATCGGTAAAGCCACATGCTCAAAAGAAACAGAATTCATTCGTTTGCAAGACGCTAAATGGATTAGACGAAGCAGGGGTTCGTTATCTTAGGGGATAGCTCCGACAGCATATTCCCACCAGCTTGAACTATGCCAAGTGGGGAATAGGAAACTACCCATGCGGTGGCAGAGTAGGATCCGGAAAAGATCGGGCATAATTGGCCCGGAGTCCGAATGGGGACCGGCGTGACATGGCACACTCCATGTGGGTGCGATGGCACATCTATATCCCCCTTGGAGGGACCATCGGAGGGCATGCAAAGGCATAACTCCGTGGGCCGACGGGGTTGAGAGAAAGAACATCACAGTCACCCAATAGGATATACATAAATTTCGGCAGCATGTCCGCTCAACTTGGATTATGCCAAGAGAGAATAGGTCATCATCCACGGAATGCCGGGATGACGACCGAACGAGGATGGGCACCGGGCCTCGGGACATCGCTTGCATTTATGCCATTGCTTAATATCCCCTTGAAATCCCTCGGAACTCATGTAATGACATGGCCCTTTGGGTTCATAAGGGTGAAATCCGGATCGGGAATGAGGACTGTAGGGGAGGTCTTCCCCATTACTGTGTCTTCTCAAGGCATCCATGACGATCTCTGAACATCCCCGGGGCATATGTCTGAAGAAATCAGAAGGTTGACAGATGGCAGTGCAGAGAAGAGCCTCTGACTGGACTTCAATTGGCCAAGAAGGTGGGTCTCGGCATGGCTTTCTATCGGCCAGAGGAGGGTCTCGGCGGAGGTTTATTGGTTGGCCAAAGGGGGGTCTCGGCGGTGGTTTCTTGGCTGGCCAAAGGGCCTCTCGGCGGGGGTTTATTGGTTCAAAAAGGGGGTCTCGGCGGTGGTTTATTGGTTCAAAAAAGGGGGTCTCGACGGCGGCTTCCCGGCGCGCTCCTGGCCGCGCCGAGAAGGTGGCGCCGAGAGGCTTGCATGGAGGGGTTTGAATAGGCCTATAGGGGAGGGGGTCTCGGCGTGGAGCTTCCCGGCGCGCTCCTGGCCACGCCGGGAGCCTGGCGCCGAGAGGCTTGCATGGAGGCTCACGTGAAAAAGGTTTAAATGGCAGGGTTTGTCGTTTAGCTGGGGGAGAGGGCATCTCGGCGGGGAATTTTGCACGCCGAGAAGGTGGTTTCTGCGGAAGGATTTCAAGGTTTGATTGCGGTACTCTGTCCGGGAGTTTCTGGGTTTTGTGGCTCAGAGTGAGACCGAATCGGGGGTGCAAGAGGAGGTTTCATGGATGCCTCTGCTAGAGGGATGCTAGGGAAGTTGAGAGACCAAATCATCAGGAGGAGGAGAGGCCATCGTTAGGGCCCTGAGTAGCTTTCATCTATCTGCTGTCAGAAGTCTGGGGGGGTCAAGAGATGGCTATCTCTGATCCCCCAGACTAGCACAGTGGCATCGAAGAAGCAAAACGGCGATGAAAGAACCCTCGGCGTCGGGACTCCAGGTCTTAATCACTCAACGGTTAGAGTGAAGACCCAGGGTTGCGTTCATCTGCGGGTTCAAATACATCTTTTATAGCCGGATGTCCGGGAAACCAAGAGATTGATGTCTCTGGTTCCCGAACAGCACAAGAGGCTCGAGGGGAAAAACTCGAACGTATACGGAGGGCATACCATTGAGACAGGAAGGGAGGAGAGAATAGAACTCAACGACCCACTAAACAGGGGTGGGAGTTCTATCTTCATCCCTGCTCTAAGAACAGACTCAACTCTGAAGCTCGAATCGTTCCGCCCATGGGGCATTCAGACAAACAATACGCATACGTATAGAGACAGGGGAAGCTCATATTGCCTAATATCCATCACGGCAACTGCATTTATTTCATCCCACTACCATTATTTACATCGACTGCAGGACTAAAGCCGAGAAACATAAAGGGGAGGAACAGGGGGAGAATCATATGAATAATCGAAGCACTAAGACTTGGACTACTACATACGGAGAACAATGAAAAAGGAACAGCGAACATGGGGGGGGGGAGGGTGGAGCATTGACTCCTCTCCCTCCCCCTAGCAGCCCACCTGGAGCCTTTTCTTCTTATTCTCTTCTGCTTCTTCTCTTCTCTCAGCCGGGGGGGGGTCTCTCTCTTGGCAGGACTCCCTCTCTTTTCTTTTCTCTCTTTTTCTGGCTTCTTCTTCTCTTCCTCCCAGCGTCTCTCTTTTTTCTTGTTCGAAGGGAGGGGTTTTTATAAGCGTTTCCCCCCTTCTCGGCAGGCTTCATCAAGCCTTTTCCTTCTCGGCAGACACCATCTCGGCGCGCCTCAAACGGGCTTCCCGGTGCGCATGCCTTCAACTTCTCGGGGCCACCCTTTGGGCTTCAGCAGGTGCCTCTCGGCGCCATTTTTTTGGGCTTCAGCCAGTGCCTCTCGACGCTAATATTGCAGGCCCAATTAAAGTATTTTAGCCACTTTCACAGGCCTATTTGGGTCTTTCAAGGGCATCCTCACCCAAAAGGGTCTTCCATTGGTGACACAGCTTGTATCATTATTAAGGTTTTCATCAGTCCGTAGACTGGGGTCTTATCAGTCCGTAGACAAGGGTTTCATCAGTCCGTAAACAGGGGTTTCATCAGTATTGCCATCTGAATGGTGACAAAACCGGGTATTATCTTATCGACATCGTCACTTGAATGGTGACGAGCTCGTACATCAGCTTTAGTCTGGGAAGACCTCAGCCGAGTATATAGTCTGTGGAGACGATTCCTCTTGTGTTCTGACTTTGCAAAAGCCTTTACAATCTTCATCTGCCGGCACCGGCTTCATCTTTATCTTACATCACATCTGTCAATAAGCCGACATCTGGCCTATGCTGACATGTCATCTGTGGGTTCTTGGATGTAACAGTAACATAGCTCTTAGTAAAAGTGTGTTGGGAGGTCCCATCAGTCGAGTAACTGCCGCTCTATCAGTGTTGTCGTCTGAATGATATCGGCACCGGGTATCGGCTTGGCCGACAAAGGCTCCAGCCGGGTAGACAGTTGATGAGCTTCATCATTGATCTTTCACTGTTGGTCCGACCCTCTTTTCAATTATGTTTTCACCCTTGTTCATTTTCCAGGTGTCAACAAATGCCCCCCACCTGCGGGCGGCATAAGCACAGAATAAGCGGCACGGGGCTTGCAGGTGTCTTTCATCATTCGAGGGTATCTTCCTCAATTTGTCTTCAATCTGGTTCTCAGACCTGATCATCTCGTTGCAATAATATTCTGCACACGGATCTTTCATTTTTATATTTTTTTATCTTCACATTTTCTTTATTTTCAGCATTTCGGAGCTTCTCAGCACAGGGCAATGACTTCTCGGCGTGAGCCTCTCGGCGCGAAGCTTCTCGGCGCGAGGGACCTCTCGACGCGGAGCTTCTCGGCGCGGACGAAGGGGGCTCTCGGCCTGGGGCTTCTCGGCGCGCCCTGGCGGAAGGGGGCCTCGGCCAGGGCTTCTCGGCCTGGGGCTTCTCAGCCTGGGGGTTCTCGGCGCGCCTTCTGGCCGACGGGGGCTCTCGGCCTGGGCGGTTCTCGGCGCGCATTTGGCCGCGCCAAGAACCCATCTGCTTCGGGCCCTATATTAAGGCGTTGAAAGCCCTTTTTTCTTCATTCTTGCTTCTTCTTTCTCTTTCTTCATTTCCTTTCTTCTTCTTCGGCCCGAGCGATCTTTTCCTCTCGGCCGTCTCATTTCCTTTCTTCTTCTTCGGCTTTCTTTCATCGGCGGGAGCTTCTTCTCCTCTCTCGGCCGTCTCATTTTCTTCGCCCGTCAGGACGTTCTTTGGGGATTAAATCCCTTTTGATTTCGGGACCACCCCCTCTTGGTTGGTGACTCCCTATTCTCCTTGGGCAGACCCCGAATAAGGGGAGATGCTGCCGAACTTTTCATAGGGTCTCATGTTATAATCTTTATAAGACTGGCTTCTAATTCACACTTTTTCTCCGACTACAGACACTGCAATGGCTTCCAGTTCTGATGCTGCATCTTCCGGAGCTGTTGGTGCTAGGTGCACAGTCTGGATTTCGGATATGACAGGATTGCTTCAGTCGATGAATCGTCTGAGTCTGAGACTGACACAGTGTCGACGGCCCGGGTATACTCCACGGCGACCGAGACATGCTTCAGGCGGGATGGTAGCTATCGGCCAGACCTCCCGAAGGACCGACATTTGATGCCGTTCATCCGGACTTTCACAGTGGGCGGCATGCGAGACTACCGGATAGCTCGCGTAGTTGAAGCTGCCATCCTTGCTGAGCGGGATAGCCTGAAGGAATCAGTGTATCGCAGCAAGGCCATCTATCTTCCTGGGGAAAAGCGCGACTGGGATGCAGTCCTCGGCATATCGGAGCTGGAACCAGAGAAGAAGATGCTGGCCCGGGCCCCGGAATTCACACCTGCCCGGTGGGATAATGCTAGCGGCCGAGTTCATAGGGAGAAGCCCGGCTATGGCATGTTCTTGGCACCATTAAAGTGGGGATATCACGAAGAGCCCTTCGTGCTGAATTGTTCGGCCGTTCAGTTCAA
This sequence comes from Amorphophallus konjac, assembly GCA_022559845.1. Taxonomy (NCBI): domain Eukaryota; kingdom Viridiplantae; phylum Streptophyta; class Magnoliopsida; order Alismatales; family Araceae; genus Amorphophallus; species Amorphophallus konjac. Next base: position 209,622,406 of record CM040128.1, on the reverse strand, counting down.
GTACCATCTGGCCGCTGGTTGGTTCGGGGATACCAAAATCACTGACGCGCACTTATTCCGAGTAGGGGCAGTGGAGTTCACCGAGTTTGTTCTGAAGGAGTATGCCCCTCTGCTGATCAGAGCCAGGGTATATCACAGCATTTTCGCTTCTAGATTTCGATATCCCATATCCAGAGGGTTGTGCTGCGGGATGTTCGAAGTGTTCTGCCCTTTATTCAACACTTTTTATACAGCGGAGGGTGAGACATCCCTGGACCTCTGGAGTTTATCGTAGCTCTCCGGTCTGCCCATTGATGGCGAGCCGTATGAGGAAGTTTGCTTGACAGATTCCGAGAAGGATAGCTCTGATGGCGAGGGCAAGTATTCCATCGGCTTCTCATATCGATATCTGATGAAGGTATACCGCTCCATCTGTCTGGCGTACAGCAGAGGGTCCTCCAAAGGCTATCATCCCCGAGAGAAAGGCAGCAGACTGAGGGTCTGGATAGGGCAGTGGCTCCAGTATTTCTTTGACGGTCCCCTGAAGTATGCAGACTTTCCTTCCCTGGGTCCAGTTGCCAGCAAACAGATAAGGGCCCCTCGCTACAAGTCGGCGCTGCCATCCTCATTGCGTCATGCGGGCAAAGGTGGTCCCAATCCGGCAGGAGTAGATCCCATCACACATTGTGCGGCCTATTTCACCTTCTGGTTGTGTACTTTCGCCCTCCCACAAGGGGACGAGACCGTCATTTGGCCAGAGGCCATATATCCAGCTTGTCAGATGGCATGGGGGATGAAGCTGTCGCTTTGCCCAGTGGCCCTGTGTTTGATATATAAATCTTTGGGGGACCTGCACAAGCATCGGACTCCCCGTTCTTTGAGGACCGTGGGTCCTTTTCACTTCTTCAATGCCCGGGTTTACAGTATATTCCCTGAGTTGGCTCCGAGAACCTTGCAGGCAGATACGGTGTTGCCTAGAATGATCGAATTCGCCAGTGCTGAGTCTGGTCCCTTTTATGATCAGTTGTTTAAAATAAGGGGCCGACTGATAAGGGTACCAGTGGACGCCCCCGGAAGCATTCATTTCTGGAGCTTGGCGGCAGGTTCAGCTCCTTTGATTGATCCTCAGAGAGAGTGCAAGCTGGCAGAGATAGAGACTTATGCTCATCCTGTCACAGGGGCTGAAGTTGCTCGGCCTATTCTGGAACCAGAGCTAGTCAGATGGGCCATGGCTATTCGGCCCAATGTTTTAATTTTCAGGAAGGGTGGCCTTCTTCTTTTGGAGCCATACTATCCGTTCCGATTTGGGCGGAACTTCGGCTACGACCAGTACATCCCCACCTCAGCTGCTCAGTTTCCTTTGGATAGCCGGGCCAAGCACGGGTTCGTCATTGTTGGCGAAGGCCGGTTGTGGTGGGATTTCTATCATCGCCAGGACGATGTAGTTTTCAGGGTGCCCACTGTTTCTAACCGTGTTCCCCGCGTAACATCAGAATATATCAAATGGTGGAACATCCGGACCGGTTTTTACAGGGACGGTAGGGGTGCCTTCTGGGATGTGGCAGAGCGCTCCTTCCTGAAACAGCAACCTGGGCCGGTGTTTGATATTCCTGAGGCCCACTTGAAAAAACTTTACTCACAGCACCCGAGGGATGCGGAGAATTATCTGACTCAACGTCGGGCATTGAAGGAAAAGAGTTCTGAGCCGCTTGTCCCTGTCTTTGCTGCTATCAATGAAGACACTTTCCTAAAGACCTTGAAGCATTTATGCCGTGTGGGAGGCGCTCGCTTGGAGGAGCAGCAGTATCCATTCCCTGTTGAAGAGCCGCTCCCGACAGTAGCTCCTTGGAAGGGTCCAATTGATAAATTTCATCCATATAGGACGTTTGTACGTCGAGAAGATAGAACTCAGACGTACTATAGGCAAACGTCCTGGCTGTTCATTCTGCTGAATTTGCATGGATTATCTGCAGAAAGCCCGATAGCTGGCATATTGAACAAGCCACTGTTTATATCATTTCATTATGTCGATGGTTGGGGCATGGACCATCTTGACTTATTTCGTTGCCTTGACTCTCACGGCCATAATGATCTGGCAGCTTTAGTAGAGAAGTGCCAGATATTTGGTGATGTGTGCTGGCTCATCAAGGAGGCTGCTTCTCGCTCCAAGGAGGTAGCTTATCTGTACTGGCCACTTTCTGTATTCTACGACGGCCCGGCAGGTAAGATTTCTTCTTTTCTGATTGCAGTGTTTTCTGCTTAGCATCTGAATTTCGCACCCACTGATCCCATCACCCTTCTGCCATTTTCAACAGACCGGCCTGATATAAAGCGGCAGGGGCTCTATAGAAAGATTATTGCGCAGGCCGAGAAGCCTACTTATTTTGAAGTCCCGGCTGCAGCACCGACCACTACTCCCCTGCCTCCTGGCAAGAAGAGGAAGGCTTCCGCAGTCAAGGCTGCAGTTGGGAAGGCTAGGAAGGCCAAAAAGGCCCATGTTCAGCAGTCGACTTCGATGGCGATGGACACTGGGACCCCTCTCCCCGACATTCCCTCATTCGATGAGTTTGAGTTGCAAAGGGAGGCTGCTCAGACACCGGTTCAGGGTAACATCATTAGCTTGCATTTGCATTCTTCATCATCTTTTGCAGATTTCCAAAGAAGTCTTCGACTCTGACCCCTTCCCTTTTTGCGCAGCTCAAGAGCCAATTGTGGCACCCTCCGAAGCAGAGACCAGGCTGCCTTCCCCCACGCCGGCTAGTGAGGCGGGGGGTAAGTGTGCTTTCTCATCTGTTTCACACTTCTATTGCTTTTTCTACTATAACCCTCAGAGATCACTTTTCTGTTGAAATGGCAGCCGAGGAGCAGGCTGAGGTTGAAAGGATGACAGAAGAGCCGATTCAACCTCCGGAGGGTCACAAGACTCAGTCGAAGCGGGGTACTGTTTCGGCCAGGCGCATAATTACCCGGTCCATATCCCGACATGCTTTAGAGGCGTCCCCACAGCATGTAGCCAGGGTAGAAATATCATCGGGTAGCTCTACAACCGTCTCTGATGAGGAGGAAGTGGCTTTCAGCGGCAGTGAGGGGGATGCTCCTGAATCAGAAGCCCCGCCTGTACTTGCAAAAGGTGCTCTGTCTTTTCAGCCTGCTAAGCTGCTGGTGCCATCTTCCGAGGAGGAGTTGCAAGAGGATTTTGCCGGGCTCGACACCGAGATCGACATATCTTCACTCTTTGTCGCTTCAACTTCGGAGTTTCCTCCTCTTTCGCCCCACTTCGAGGATGCGAACCCTGCTTCAAAGGTGGGTCCCCTTTCAGGCTTGCTGCTTCATCTGCATCTTCATTTAGTGCTGAAGGTTGTTTTGCTTTGGTCTCAGGGCCCTATCACCGTCAGCTCAGACACAACTGCAACTTTTATGGAGGTTTCTTCTGCAAACTGGGCTATTGTCCCTTTTCTACCTTTATCCTGCATGGGGGCTCCTGAGGTCATTCGCCCTGTTCCAATGCGAATACAGTCTTCAACAGACTTAGCATCGTTGGACCTGGGGGCCTCAGGAGACAGATGCACTCCTATCAGGGCTTCAGATTTCAGAGCCGAAGCTGATCTAGCCAGAAGTTCTGCTTTCATACCGGCCGCAGTGATGACCATCGCCCCTGAGTCAACAATTCCCACAACATCAATCATGGAGGGTGAACCTTTGCCTCCTCAGACTGTGGCCTCCGCGGCCTCGACATTGAAGGAATTGGCCACCGAAGCGGAGATGGAAGAAGGAGAGGTGGCTGCTGCGGAACTGGGAGTATTGCCCGTAATCGCCCCGGACTCTATCTCCATACTTTCAGAATCTGAGGAGGAGGTGCCTGAAGTTGCATCTGGGGGTATTCAGACGGCCGCTTCTGAGGAGATGGAAGTGGAAGATCTCTTGGCCACGCCAGAGGTTGCAGGGAGAGCTCAGTTGGTACCTTCAGTAGACCTCCCATCTTCTTCTTCGCAGCCGGATATCACCCTATGGGCGGACATTGATAGTGAAGTAACCTTTGAAGTAGCTCCTTTGCCTTTGCCTGGCTTTACTTCACCTGAGAGTTTTGTCTGGCAACATCTGGGCATGCTGCGCCAGCTAGTGGAGTCCCAGCCCGGACTAACCTATCCACAGTTGAAGGAGATAGCTGAGCGCTTCACCACCGGCTTGCAGGCGATGGGATGTCCCACAGAAATATGGGCCCAGCAGGTTCTTTTATTGTTAAAATTTGTTCATCGTCGGGATTTCTTGACACATATCATGTCTGACAAACTGGCGGCTTTGAAGTTGCAAAGAATGGAATGCAAATCCGAGCTGGCAAAGACGAACTCTATTCTTCAGGAGCGACAGTGCCAAATGCAGTCTTTGGCGGAGCGGGAGCAGTTTGTGCGCGACCGGATAACTACCCTGGAAGCTGAACTGTCTGATCTCCGAGCTGAGCTGCCGCAGCTAACAACTTCTCGACCGCAGCTCGAGGAAGAAGCGGCTCTATTAGAGGGGCAGGTGGCGTCCTTTCAAGACGAGTCCGTTCGACTGCAGGAGGAGGAGGCTCGTCTTCATGAACTGGGAGCCGCCCCTTATGTGGGTCTTCTGGCTTTCGAGGATATCTTCAGGCAGCCATGAACCATCTTCTCTTTCTTTTTCTTTTGTACTCTTTTGCGATACAACGTCCCCTCGGGGCCCTTTATGTACTCACTTATTAATGAAAAGAAATCTTTGGCTTCACGCGTATCCATTTTCTTCTGCATGTGGTTTTATCACTTTGAGAAGTGGGGTAGCGGTTTTAGCAATTCCTCATGCGAATGGCCCGTACTTGGCAGGAGAGCATCCACCCCCTCAGAGAAAGGATGGGGAACTCGCTCCACCGCGTGACGGCATCCGGGGAGGTGCTTAAACCGGATTCTGTTGGTAGCAGCAATCGTCCCTCTTGGCAATATGTGCTGCGAGGGAGACAATTTGTAGAAATGTGAAAGAAGAGGTTTCATTGGACTAGACGAAAGGTCTAGACTGGGCAGAGGTTATAGCATGTGGGACATTTAAAAAGGGTATGGGGTTTTCATCAGAACGGACATAAAGTACGAACTGGACAGATTGTATCATTGGCCGGGCGGTGTACCGATCAGCCAACGGTTGACTTCATCATCGATATTGAGCTTATATCGATGCAAGGGGGATTTCATATGTTTTATCAGAATAGACGTAAGGTCTAAACTGGATAGGGTTTCATCATTGATCGGGTAAGGTGTCAATCGATCAACAGTTGGTTTCATCATCGATATTGGGTTTATATCGACGCAAAGAAGAGTTTCATCAGCATAGACGAAAGGTCTAAACTGGCTAGAGTTTCATCATTGATCAGGCAGGGTGCCAATCGATCAACAGTTGGTTTCATCATCGATATTGGGTTTATATCGACGCAAAGAAGAGTTTATAAGTTTCATCAGAATAGACGAAAGGTCTAAACTGCAGGATTTCATCATTGATCGGGCAAGGTGCCGGTTGATCAACAACTGGTTTCATCATCGATATTGGGTTTATATCGACGCAAAGAAGAGTTTCATCAGCATAGACGAAAGGTCTAAACTGGCTAGGGTTTCATCATTGATCGGGCAGGGTGCCAATCGATCAACAGTTGGTTTCGTCATCGATATTGGGTTTATATCGATGCAAAGGGGTTTATAAGTTTCATCAGAATAGACGAAAGGTCTAAACTGCAGGATTTCATCATTGATCGGGCAAGGTGCCGGTCGATCAACAGTGGGACGTCGGTAGAGGCGTAAGTCTCGTCAGGATAGACGTAAGGTCCGAGCTGGACAGGCTTCATCAGAATGGTGATGGGTTTCATTGTCGGTGGGACGTTTGAAAGAGGGTACGTGAATTTTATCAGGGTAAACGTAAGGTCTATCCCAGAAGGGTTTTATCATCGGTGGGGAATGAAGCCGACTGACCGACGGGAGGTTTCATCAGTGAAAGGGAGGTAAAGGTAGCGTGCCTGTTGGCATGGAACTTTTGAATTACCACATTATTGACCCAAGTGCCCTTTCGGGTTTTCACCGGAGCCAGCCCCCTCTTGCTTTTGCCCACGCACCCTTTCGGGGTTTCACGTGGCGGGGTACCCGATTTTGCCTGCAGTGCCCTTTTCGGGTTTTCACCACAGTTGGGTTTTGGCCATTTTTGCCCTTGTCCGGGATATCCGAACGAGCCTGGCGGGGTATCTTTATTTTTAACCCCATTTTTTTTAATTTATATATACGTATATATATTTCTTGAATTAGGACTTCAGCACAGATTAGGCGATGTGCTGCTCCATTAGTGACTGCTCTTATCATCGGTATTGGGTTTATACCGATGCAAGGATTTCATAGGCTTCATCAGGATAGACGTAAGGTCTAAACTGGATGGGTTTCATCATTGACCGGGCAGTGTACCAATCGATCAACAGCAGGTTTCATCATCGGTATTGGGTTTATACCAATGCAAGGATTTCATAGGTTTTATCGGCATAGACGTAAGGTCTAAACCGGACAGGTTTCATTGCTGATCGGGTGAGTGAGCCCATTGATCAGCAGCAGGTTTCATCATCGATATTGGGTTTATACCAATGCAAGGATTTCATAGGTTTTATCGGCATAGACGTAAGGTCTAAACCGGACAGGTTTCATTGCTGATCGGGTGAGTGAGCCCATTGATCAGTAGCAGGTTTCATTACGGTGGGACCTGGGACAAGGTATGAGGGCTTTTATCAGGATAGACGTAGGGCCTATACTGAGTGGGTCTAATCGTCGATCGGGCAAGGCGCTGGTCGATTGACGAGGAGTTTTATGGCGGGAGGTGAGGCTTTTTCTTTGGGATTACCACATTACTGACCCAAGTGCCCTTTCGGGTTTTCACCGGAGCCAGTCCCCTCTTGCTTTTGCCCACGCGCCCTTTCGGGTTTTCACGTGGCGGGGTACCCGATTTTGCCTGCAGTGCCTTTTCGGGTTTTCACCACAGCTGGGTTTTGGCCATTTTTGCCCTTGTTCAGAATGTCTGAACAAGACTGGTGGGGTATCACTATTTTTAACCCCATTTTTTTCTTTTATTTGGTATGCGAGCTGAGAGAGAGAGAGCAGCTTGGGCAGGGCGAGATGCCACTGGACCAAGGAGAGGGTAGCTCGATCAGGGCGGAGTGCCATTGACCAAGATGAAGCGGCCTGATTAGGGCGGAGTGCCACTAACCGAGGAATGGGTAGCTCGGCTAGGGCGGAGTGCTGCTAAACCAGGGGATGGGGGAGCTCGGTTAGGGCGGAGTGCCACTAAACCAGGAAATGGGGTAGCTTGGTTAGGGCAGAGTGCCGCTAGACCAAGGAAGAGGTAGCTTGGTTAGGGCGGAGTGCCGCTAGCCCAAGAAAGAAGGGTAGCTTAGTTAGGGCGGAGTGCCGCTAGACCAAGGAAGAGGTAGCTTGGTTAGGGCGGAGTGCCGCTAGACCAAGGAAGAGGTAGCTTGGTTAGGGCGGAGTGCCGCTAGACCAAGGAAGAGGTAGCTTGGTTAAGGCGGAGTGCCGCTAGACCAAGGAAGAGGTAGCTTGGTTAGGGCGGAGTGCCGCTAGACCAAGGAAGAGGTAACTTGGTTAGGGCGGAGTGCCGCTAGCCCAAGAAAGAAGGGTAGCTTAGTTAGGGCGGAGTGCCGCTAGACCAAGGAGAAGGGTAGCTCGGTTAGGACGGAGTGCCGCTAGACCAAGGAAAAGGGTAGCTCGGTTAGGACGGAGTGCAGCTAGACCAAGGAAGAGGTAGCTCGGTTAGGATGGAGTGCCGCTAGACCAAGAAAAAGGTAGCTCGGTTAGGACGGAGTGCCGCTAGACCAAGGAAGAGGGCAGCTTGGTTAGGACGGAGTGCCGCTAGACCAAGGAAGAGGTAGCTCGGTTAGGACGGAGTGCCGCTAGACCAAGAAAAAGGGTAGCTTGGTTGGGGCGGAGTGCCGCTAGACCAAGGAAAAGGGTAGCTCGGTTAGGACGGAGTGCCGCTAGACCAAGGAAGAGGTAGCTTTTTGCCCGATTACTCGGGGAATATTGGTTGGGCAGCATGATACAGCTTTAGGTGTCTACCGTTGAGTGGTGAGAATTGGATTTCCCCTCGATGGTTAACAACCATGTAGGCCCCTCCTTCGTAGACCCTATGTATCACATAAGGACCCTCCCAATTAGGATTTAGCTTTCCTTTTGGGTTGGACGCCATGACTTCTCTTTTCTTGACCATGACAAGGTCACCTTTCTTAAATTCTCATCCTTTTACGAGTTTGTTGAATGCAGTGGCCATGCGGGCCTGATACATCTGGATATTCTTCTGAGCTTGGAGGCGCTTCCCTTCCAATTCAGCCAATTCTTGTAATCTTCTTTCTGCATTGGTTTGTTCGCCATGGGCCAGGTCATATTGGACAGCCACTCTGAGTGACGGGACTTCCAGCTCTAGTGGAACTACTGCCTCTGAGCCGTATACCAGTGAGTATGGCGAGCACCCTGTAGGTGTCTTGAAGACAGTGCGGTACGCCCACGGAGCTTCATACATCTTTTCTTCCCAGTCCTTCTTATTAGAACTGACGACTTTAGCCAGCAAGGAGCATAAAGTTTTATTGAAGGCTTCTGCCAATCCATTTGCCTGTGGATTGTAAGGAGTGGAAGTCCTCCATTCGATCTTATACTTTTCGGCGAGCAGATAGATCTTTTGATTTCTGAAATGACTTCCATTATCAGATATTATCCGGCTGGGGATCCCAAACCGGAAGATAATGTTCTGTTTGATGAATCTGGCGACCAGTTCACCAGTCACTTCTCGTAATGCTATAGCTTCCGCCCATCGGGAGAAGTAATCTGTTATCGCCAGTATGTACTTATGTCCGGCCGATGAGGTCGGTAGTGGGCCGACTACATCAGTTCCCCATTGTGCGAACGGCCAGCTAGGGACTGTAGGGTGCAGAACGGCAGGTGGCCTTCTAGGCACAACAGCATGCTCCTGACATTTCTGGCATGACTTTGCAAACTTGCAACAGTCTTCAAACATAGTGGGCCAATAGTAGCCCAGCTTCTTGATTTCTATCTTCATCTTAGGGCCAGCTTGATGAGCACCTGCCGTCCCAGCATGTATTTCTTTCATTGCTTGCCAAGCTTCCTCAATAGACAGGCAGCGGAGTAAAATCTTCTTGCGTGCATCTGCCATTATTCGGAACAGAGTTCCATTTCTTAATTTATAAGAATCTTTGATCCTTAGAAGTTTCATCTTTTCTTCTCTTTTCTGCGGCAGCTGTTGGTGTAAAAACCATTGTAGCAGGTGTTGTCTCCAATCAGATGCCTGTTCTGTACTGATCGTGGCGACTTCATTTTCTTCGGGGCAGCCTTCTAGCATGCTGGGGACTTGCCGCCGGTTTATAACAACAATGTTCAGTGTCTCATCTGGTGGGACTGCTATTGAGCTGGCTAGCTTTGCCAGTGCATCAGCTTGGGCATTATGTCCACGGCCCACATGCTTGAGCTCAATATGATAGAATTTCGTCATGAGGCGCACAGCTTTTTGGTGGTAGGGGTTCAACTCCGGCTTTCGCACTTCGAACTCCCCTTGGATTTACTTTATTATCAACATTGAATCCCCGAATACCTGAAGCATCTGGATATCCATGTTGAGGCTTATACATAGCCCGATTATCAGAGCTTCATATTCAGCTTCATTATTGGTGCAGGGCTTGTTTATAGAACAGGAAGTATGCACAACCTCCCCTTCTGGTGATCTTAGCACAATACCGGCTCCGGCCCGTATTCTGGTCTTTCCATCGGAGTCCGTCTCTGTTCTAGATGCTCCATCAAAGAATAGCTGCCACATAGTTGGCTGAGCCTGACAGGCTTCTAGTGTCTCATTATCGGGTAACTCAGTCCCCAACATATCATTCTCTGGCACAGGATGCTCTGCGAAGAAATCGGCCACGGCCTGTCCTTTTATTACCCTCTGGGGTATATATGTGATATCGAATTCCATCAGAATTACTGCCCATTTGCCCAACCGGCCTTTCAGTACTGGCTGAGTCAGTATGTATTTGAGTGGATCTGCTGCAGATATCAATCTGATTTCATGTGACAGCATATAGTGCCGGAGCTTTTTAACGGCAAAGACTAGTGCCAAGCATGTCTTTTCTATATAGGTGTAGCTTTCTTCAGTTCTAATCAGCCTCCGACTCAGGTAGTATAGAGCCTGCTCTTTGCCTTCTTCATTTATCTGTGCTAGCATTGCCCCCAGGGAACAGTGTGTGGCTGCAATGTACAGTATCAGGGGTCTGCCCTTAATAGGTGCCCCCAGCACTGGAGGGGTCTTGAGATATTCTTTCAGCTTCTCAAAGGCTTCCTGACAGCCATCGTCTCAGAGGAACGGTACATCTTTCATCATGAGCTTGTGAAAAGGGTGGCATCTCCCCGACAGATTTGATATGAATCGTCGGATATAGGCCAAACACCCTTGTAGAGATCTCAGCTCGTGGAGATTCCTTGGTGGAGGGAGCTCCTGGATAGCTTTAATCTTGGATGGGTCGATCTCAATGCCCCTATGACGGACAATGAACCCAAGGAATTTTCCACTGGACACGCCGAAGGCACATTTCATAGGATTCATCTTGAGTTCATATTTGCGCAGCCTCTGGAACACTATCCTCAGGTCTTGCAGATGATCTTCTCTTCTGCTGGTTTTCACCACCAGGTCATCAATGTAGCACTCTACTTTCTTGAAGAGCAAATCATCAAAGATCTTTGTCATAGCTCTTTGATAGGTAGCGCCGGCATTCTTAAGGCCGAACGACATTCTTTTATAATGAAATATCCCCTTCGGGGTGCGGAATGCAGTGTGCACTCTGTCTTCTTCAGCAATCCAGATCTGGTTGTATCCGGATGACCCATCCATGAATGACAGGGCTTCATGGCCAGTGGTTGCATCGATCATGACTTCAGTGATCGGCACTGGGAAATCATCTTTCGGGCAAGCCTTATTCAGGTCCCTGAAATCTACACATATTCTGATCTGCCCATTTTTCTTCTTCACGGGCACTATATTGGCCAGCCATGTAGTATACTGGTTCTCTTCAACAAAGCCCACATCAATCAGCTTATCAACCTCTTTGTTAATCTGATTTATCAGTTCGGGGCGCATTCTCCTGGAAGGCTGCTTCACAGGGCTTGCCTCTGGGTTTATCGCCAATCGGTGCTGTGCCACATCGGAACTCAGTCCTGGTATTTCATCATATGTCCATGCGAAGCAGTCTCGGAATTCTTTCAAAAACTGAATATACTGTTCTTTGACAGCTGGCTCCAACAGTGCACTGAGGAATGTCGGCCTTGGCTCATCTGCTAACCCCATATTTACTTCTATCAGCTCATCGACGGTGGCTTGGCCTCCGTCTTCAACTTCGGGTGGGGCTTCTTGCAAATCAATAAAGCCTCCCGGGATATAATCTTCTTCATTCTCATGATTTTCTGTTTCATCATATTGGTCATCAGCGGATGCTGGTGCATCATATAGAGCCAATATTACTGGATTCTGTTCAGTCTGCCCCGAGGACGTGACTGGCTCAGCGGAAAACTTCGAAGTGGAGTCTTCCGTGCTTAGAGGCTCTCGGAATTCTTCTAGAATGCGCCCAAACTCCAGGCACTCCTACAGCTCTCTGGCTACTCGATCTTCATCCGGGGTTCCCGTATCAAATTTCGCTTCATCCTAGAATAGATCCTCCTTGCAAGATGGATCCTCCCAGTACCAATCTCTCTTTGTCTCGTCAGGTGTCCCCGTCCCCGGCTGATTGTCTGGGACTTCATTGTCCACTACGGACTGATAAATGATTTCTTCATCTTCCGAAGGGTATTGGTCATAGTCCATCCCGGGGGAATCTTCATGCTGGTAGAAGGCAGAGATAACATCTACCTCAGCTTCATAGTATTCTTGCAGGGTATAACCCAGTCCCGGGTGCTGTGTGATCTTCCTCAGTTCTTTATTATCTCGAGGTGGATCCCATAGCTCCTTGAATGCTTTCTTCTGGGCTGCAGACTGTATCGATGGCATTTGCATCTTGGAGAACATCTGCGAAACCCGTTGGGTAGTGTACTCCAGGCCTGTAATTGGCACCATCCGGTTTGCGGTTTCTTCAGGGACCATGCAATCTTGATCATCTTCTTCGACTGCCTCCCCGGTGTAGAATATGATAGGAGGCTCGCAGAAGCGAGAGATTTCCATAGTCTTCAGTGGCAGCACCGTCTGGTATTCTATGCTGGCTATGGGCTTGACTAGACCCTGAGGAACTTCCACCTGTGTGTATTTTTCTTTCATTTTTTCTTCAGTATCATCTGGGTGTATGCCAGGAGGAGTGATCCGAGCGAAATCACCAGCATAAGAGATGTGAGATACTCCATGCTTTTTAATGTAGCCTTTTGGCGGCGGCGGAGACCAGTTTCTTATCTTCGTCGCTGGCTTTTTCTGGCTGACCACAGCTTCTTTTCCTTTATCCTTTTGTGACACCTCAGTGTAGTAGGATGCATCGAGCATATGGCACTCGAACACTTCGAAGGGATGTAGGTCTGCAAACACCCTTTCTTCTTTTCCTTCATGGCAGTATTTTATGCATTGGTGTAGTGTGGATGGCACTATCTGATATTCGTGCAGCCACGGTCTTCCCAGCAGGGCCTTATACGTGGTGTTGAAGTCGATTACATAGAATCGTACCACGGTAGTGAGGTCGCCCAGTGTGAGGTTAAAATCAGCCACCCCCAGAGGTGTTTCACATTTCTGATTGAACCCTGCAATCTTCATATCTCTGACCTTGGTAAGCTACAGGTCAAAGTAGTATTTCTGATAGATGCGATAGGGAAGGATATTTACAGCAGCCCCGGGATCTATCAGTATCCTGCTCAGCGACTGACAGTTCAGGGAGCCCCTCATATACAGCGGTCTGTTGTGACCGGTATTTGGGATTAGCATATCATCTTCCGTGAAGGTGACCGATGGCCCAGCATTCACTTCTGCCAGGAGTGCTTCACATTGTGCCGGAGACTGCTGGGCATCCACGATTGCTTGGCGAGCTTCTTCGCTCAGAGAGAGAATTGCCCAGATGGAGAATCTGGTAGGGAGCTTCTTCAGCATTTTCATGACTCGACTGCCCACCCGGACATTAGATAGTCTCATCTCCTCTGCCCATCGGGGTCTTGGAGGTTCATGTGGTGCCTGTGGCCTTTGCTGCCCAGTCCCAGTTTCATTTGCTTCATCGGTCTCCCGGAAGGCTTCTTCTGTAGCGACTGCCCCCGGTTTTGCTAGAGGGTTACTTTCTTCAGTTTCTTCATGCTGTTTCTGCTTTCTAGCTGCTGTCTGCTGGCATTTATTGCTTTTAGCTGGAGCAGTATGAGCCGGTTGCTCATTCTCTAAGCTGGACAGGAACTCCAGGAATGAAGGGGCTTCATCTGCCTTCTTTTTGTCTTGGTACAGACTGGCAGGGGGAGGAACCTGGGCACCTCGTATCTCTGGTTCTGGGATTTGATAGGGTTGCTCCCCTCTGAACATAATATTATGGTTGGCTGGTGGTGGGCGCCCCCATCTTCTCCCAGAACGTGTTGCATGGGCCGAGGTGGAGGCTTCGGCATGGTTAGCTTCTAACGGGGCGTCGGATGCTTCTGGCTCATCATCCTCCCCGGGCAAGGAAAAGAGTACCGACAGAGTGTTACATTGTACTGTCGTGACCTTCTTTCCCTTCTTGGACTTGGGTCGTCTCCTCTTCTTCTAGGAATTTGGCTTTGCTAGCTCTTGCCCCCAGAAGGGTTCATTCTCAGCTTTTTCTTGTTCTGCCTCTGGCTGCTCTTTGATTTTCAATTCTTCGAGCTGTTCCCAGAGTATACAGTCTTTCATCAGCAGATGCTTGGGCTTCTTCTGCTCGTACTCATCAAGCTCATTAATATATTGCTGCAGACGCCTTGCTGCAGGGCTTACTTCTTTATGTGTAGGGAGGGGAGTTTGTTTCCTCCGGTTGTGAGTAGGGATCCGGATGACTGGTCCAGTCTCAGTTGTATGCCATATTGGCTTTATCGGAGGCGGCTCGGGCCTTGGGGTAACACCCCGGATAACTGCTCCGCTGGTACTGGCTACAGGAGTCTTCTTTCTGCTTTTTATGGGTATCATCTGCCATCCTTCCTGATCTTTCTGTGGGGTGAGGAAGCAAGCTTCATAGGTATGCCTGGTGCATTCTTCAACGGCTTCCTTGGGCAGCTGTTGGTAGACTGAGATCATATTGGCAGCCATTCTCCAGGGTGGAGGCTCATGTGGATGGGGCGGCTTTACCTGGTAATCTCCCAGCTGCAGCTCACCTTTCTTGACCATTCCTTCCATGATATCTTTGAAGACATAACAATCTTCAATTGCGTGCCCCAGCGCACGGTGAAATGGACAGAACAGCGGATCATCTTTCTTTGCTGCATCTGCTGGTCTTTTGGGTTCAGGCAATGTTACCTTATTGAACTTGTATGCCCAGTTGAACAGTGCGGCCGTCTTATCTTTTGGGAAGGAATATGCTTTTCTCATCTTGTCTCTCAGAGAGACTTTATCTTTTCTTTCTGCTGTATCTGCCAGCGGGGGAGCTTCATTTGCCCCTTTCTTCCCCTTCTGTTGCTCGAAGGTTCTGAAATCGACGGTGTTGGCCTCAGAGTGTGATGGCCGTCGCTCATTGGATTTTCCCTTCGGCATGGTGGGGACATTGGCGGTCGGACGCTTGGACAAGAACGTCTCGACTTCTGCCACTATATTGTTCAGTCGGTCAAATGTTCTGACATCTGTACCGATCATTTTTTCTAGCACCTCCCTCCTGAGGCTCTGCTTGCATATCTGCACCGCATCTTCTTGATGAGGAGGTCTTTGGCATCTCATGGCTAAGTTCCTCCACCTTTTGATGTAGTCCAGTGCAGTTTCATCTTGCTTCTGCCTGGTTGCATATAGCTCTGCTATCGTGATTTCCCTTTCCGTGACATGAAATCTATCGCGAAATTTTCTCTGCATATCAGGCCAATCAACCACTGACCCAGCTGGCAGGCTTGAGTACCATTCAAAGGCCAACCCAGTGAGGGATGAGCCAAAGAACTTGAGCAGATAAGCTTCATCGACTGCTAGGTCGCCCATGATTGTAGTGTAGTAGGCTATATGCTCCCTAGGGGAGCCTTGGCCATTAAATTTCTCAAACTTCGGCGGCTTACTGACGCCTGGGGGTAGTCTCTTGGCAGCATACTGGGGAGGATACGGTACCTTGTACACATCATAGGTACCAGCATCACCACCAGTCTTTTCTGACAGCTTCATTTCCACAATTCTTTCAATCATCTGCTTGTGGGCTACAGCTGGATCTATGTCTTCTGGAAAGAAGTGAGCTTGTTGCTGGCTGTGAGGAGTTGTCATCACAGTGGCGCGGAAGATGGGCGCGGTAGGCTGTGTCTGAGACACAGAGGGCTGAGCTGCTGTTTACTGTGGAATAGGTTGGCTCGGTGTCTTGCCCTTATCAGCTAGGAGAGGGTTAGCTGGGATAGCCGTCTCTGCTGAGCTGGATGTCTGCCCCGCAGGTTCAGCTTGCTTTGAGACTGATGTAGCTTCATGTCTCTCATTGAGCTGCCTTTGGAGAGCACTGATCTCCTACTGGTATCTTCTGAACATCATCTGGACCATAGGATCCAAGGCTGATGGGATTTGCATATCTTCAGAAGTCCCTTCAGCATCATCAATAAGGGGATTGTCCTCATCCTCTGTCGTCACCACATTGACTGTCATGGTGGTGATCTTGCGGGCTTCATCATATTTCTTCATCTTATCTTTTGCGGCCTGGCCTCTTCTTGTGACAGGACCAGGTCTAGTAGCCAACCTGAGCAGTTCATCTGGCCGAGTTGGTAGTATATCTTGCCCCCTGGCAAGTCCAGCCATGTTGCAGGCGAAGATTTGCATTTTTTCTTTCCGCCTGTAGACCTTTCTTTTCACCTGGTCAGGATATTTGAGCCGGTCAAAGACCGATATTCTTTCTTTGGCTTCTTCCCGGTACAGGTCTTCTTTGTCATATCCGGCCCTGAGACCTTCTTCACAGTGATTTGAATCGGAGGAAGAGGCTCCGATCATCGTTTCTCGAAGTGTTTCTTCTTTTTCTTCACCTCTGGTGCCCAAGGCACGGGATAGTCTTTGTTGACCGAGGGCAGAGCTCCCCAGGTAGTGGAAGTAGTCTTGGACTATCTGCTTCATCTCTTCAGAATTGTGCCTCTGTGGCTCAGGCCGGAGCATTAGTCTTTCCTGGCTTCTCTGCTGATAGGCCAGTCTTGTTACCTGAGCATTCAAATGCTCGGCTTTGGAATATTGGAACAAGTCGGCCTGTCTGGCACAGGCCCTCAGTCTTCTTGGGATGGCGACCGTGACTGGTTCGCTCATTCCCACATTGCCGTTTCGGCAGCAGTTGACAGCAGCATCATATTTCTTTCTTTGCCATCTCCTGCCCCCAGCCCTGGGACGGGTGACAGTAAGGTCTTCCTTCCTCTCATCCCTTCTGCCCCTCATCATGGGGCGAGCAGCAGTCAAATTTCTTTCTTCATCATTTCTCTTATCTCTTCTGCCGCAGGCTTTGGGGCGAGCAGCAACAGCATTTCTTGTCTCTTTTCCCTCTCTTCTTCGGCTTTCTGCCCTGAAGCGGGCAACAGCATCTTCAGCAGCCTTCTCCTCATCTCGAGCTGGAACCCAGCTCTGAATCCTCTTCGGTCGCCAGACCTGTTTGTATTTTGCTGGCTTGGGCGCCAGCGGCTTCCTCTCATCAGCCTCCTAATTGGCCTACCTGGCGGCCAGAGTCTGGAATCTGTTGGTAGTGGGCACCATCGGGATGATCACATCCGGCTTGACCTCCCTTGGGCAACCATTCATGTTTGCCCGGACACCTCCAATCATCATGGTCTTTCCGGAGTTGGAAAGACGACGGTCAACAGCATCATACCGGCTCCTCCGGTTGGTTCTTCTCCCCTTCTGAGCAGCAGCAGGGACCATGCCCCTTTTTTGGACATGATGGACGTAGCAGGCGACGGCCGTGGGGACCGTTTTCTCTGGTAAGATATTCTTCTGGTCAGTGATCTTCACCGGGGCACTTGCAGCAGTGCCTTGCTCATTGTCATCGACCTGCAGAAGGTCAGTGAAGACGACGCCCAAGCAGTTGGGCAGCCCGACGGCAGGCGGCATCGATCCGAACGCGAGAGGTACCGCCAGGTAGCCTTCTCGCACATGCATGTCAATCGGCTGCTGGTCGAAGCAAACGGACATGATTCCGGCTGTCATTGTAGATTCCTGAAAATAAGGAAAGTACACAGAATCAGAATTTTGAGAGGGGGGGCCCGCTGGGCCTCCTCCTTTAGCGTAAAGATGAAGGGAGACTAAGTCCCACCGGGCGTGCCAGACTTGTGGACGCGGATTTTATTATCCTCTTATTTAAATCGTATCTGTTTATTATTTATTGATTCATTCGTTTGTTGGTTTATTGGCGTGCCAGTCACCGGGGTGACAATTTTATTGTGCGCTCGATCTGACATGGTCAGTCGATTGTGAAGTCCGAGTCGGGACCAGAAATCCGTCATACCCTGAACGCTATGACGTTAATTACGTCCTCCCTAAGGAGGACAACCCTTGATTAAACGCTAAGATAGGAGGAGGACATCGGTAAAGCCACATGCTCAAAAGAAACGGAATTCATTCGTTTGCAAGACGCTAAATGGATTAGACGAAGCAGGGGTTCGTTATCTTAGGGGATAGCTCCGACAGCATATTCCCACCAGCTTGAACTATGCCAAGTGGGGAATAGGAAACTACCCATGCGGTGGCAGAGTAGGATCCGGAAAAGATCGGGCATAATTGGCCCAGAGTCCGAATGGGGACCGGCGTGACATGGCACGCTCCATGTGGGTGCGATGGCACATCTATATCCCCCTTGGAGGGACCATCGGAGGGCATGCAAAGGCATAACTCCGTGGGCCGACGGGGTTGAGAGAGAGAACATCACAGTCACCCAATAGGATACGCATAAATTTCGGCAGCATGTCCGCTCAACTTGGATTATGCCAAGAGAGAATAGGTCATCATCCACGGAATGCCGGGATGACGACCGAACGAGGATGGGCACCGGGCCCCGGGACATCGCTTGCATTTATGCCATTGCTTAATATCCCCTTGAAATCCCTCGGAACTCATGTAATGACATGGCCCTTTTGGTTCATAAGGGTGAAATTCGGATCGGGAATGAGGACTGTAGGGGAGGTCTTCCCCATTACTGTGTCTTCTCAAGGCATCCATGACGATCTCTGAACATCCCCGGGGCATATGTCTGAAGAAATCAGAAGGTTGACAGATGGCAGTGCAGAGAAGAGCCTCTGACTGGACTTCAATTGGCCAAGAAGGTGGGTCTCGGCATGGCTTTCTATCGGCCAGAGGAGGGTCTCGGCGGAGGTTTATTGGTTGGCCAAAGGGGGGTCTCGGCGGTGGTTTCTTGGCTGGCCAAAGGGCCTCTCGGCGGGGGTTTATTGGTTCAAAAAGGGGGTCTCGGCGGCGGTTTATTGGTTCAAAAAAGGGGGTCTCGGCGGCGGCTTCCCGGCGCGCTCCTGGCCGCGCCGAGAAGGTGGCGCCGAGAGGCTTGCATGGAGGGGTTTGAATAGGCCTATAGGGGAGGGGGTCTCGGCGTGGAGCTTCCCGGCGCGCTCCTGGCCGCGCCGGGAGCCTGGCGCCGAGAGGCTTGCATGGAGGCTCACGTGAAAAAGGTTTAAATGGCAGGGTTTGTCGTTTGGCTGGGGGAGAGGGCATCTCGGCGGGACAGCTCTCGGCGGGGAATTTTGCACGTCGAGAAGGTGGTTTCTGCGGAAGGATTTCAGGGTTTGATTGCGGTACTCTGTCCGGGAGTTTCTGGGTTTTGTGGCTCAGAGTGAGACCGAATCGGGGGTGCAGGAGGAGGTTTCATGGATGCCTCTGCTAGAGGGATGCCAGGGAAGTTGAGAGACCAAATCATCAGGAGGTGGAGAGGCCATCGTTAGGGCCCTGAGTAGCTTTCATCTATCTGCTGTCAGACGTCTGGGGGGGGTCAAGAGATGGCTATCTCTGATCCCCCAGACTAGCACAGTGGCATCGAAGAAGCAAAACGGCGATGAAAGAACCCTCGGCGTCGGGACTCCAGGTCTTAATCACTCAACGGTTAGAGTGAAGACCCAGGGTTGCGTTCATCTGCGGGTTCAAATACATCTTTTATAGCCGGCAGTCCGGGAAACCAAGAGATTGATGTCTCTGGTTCCCGAACAGCACAAGAGGCTCGAGGGGAAAAACTCGAACGTATACGGAGGGCATACCATTGAGACAGGAAGGGAGGAGAGAATAGAACCCAACGACCCACTAAACAGGGGTGGGAGTTCTATCTTCATCCCTGCTCTAAGAACAGACTCAACTCTGAAGCTCGAATCGTTCCGCCCATGGGGCATTCAGACAAACAATACGCATACGTATAGAGACAGGGGAAGCTCATATTGCCTAATATCCATCACGGCAACTGCATTTATTTCATCCCACTACCATTATTTACATCAACTGCAGGACTAAAGCCGAGAAACATAAAGGGGAGGAACAGGGGGAGAATCATATGAATAATCGAAGCACTAAGACTTGGACTACTACATACGGAGAACAATGAAAAAGGAACAGCGAACATGGGGGGGGGGAGGGTGGAGCATTGACTCCTGTCCCTCCCCCTAGCAGCCCACCTGGAGCCTTTTCTTCTTCTTCTCTTCTACTTCTTCTCTTCTCTCAGCCGGGGGGGGGTCTCTCTCTTGGCAGGACTCCCTCTCTTTTCTTTTCTCTCTTTTTCTGGCTTCTTCTTCTCTTCCTCCTGGCGTCTCTCTTTTTTTCTTGTTCGAAGGGAGGGGTTTTTATAAGCGTTTCCCCCCTTCTCGGCAGGCTTCATCAAGCCTTTTCCTTCTCGGCAGACACCATCTCGGCGCGCCTCAAACGGGCTTCCCGGCGCGCCTGCCTTCAACTTCTCGGCGCCACCCTTTGGGCTTCAGCAGGTGCCTCTCGGCGCCATTTTTTTGGGCTTCAGCCAGTGCCTCTCGGCGCTAATATTGCAGGCCCAATTAAAGTATTTTAGCCACTTTCACAGGCCTATTTGGGTCTTTCAAGGGCATCCTCACCCAAAAGGGTCTTCCATTGGTGACACAGCTTGTATCATTATTAAGGTTTTCATCAGTCCGTAGATAGGGGTCTCATCAGTCCGTAGACAAGGGTTTCATCAGTCCGTAGACAGGGGTTTCATCAGTATTGCCATCTGAATGGTGACAAAACCGGGTATTATCTTATCGACATCGTCACTTGAATGGTGACGAGCTCGTACATCAGCTTTAGTCTGGGAAGACCTCAGCCGAGTATATAGTCTGTGGAGACGATTCCTCTTGTGTTCTGACTTTGCAAAAGCCTTTACAATCTTCATCTGCCGGCACCGGCTTCATCTTTATCTTACATCACATCTGTCAATAAGCCGACATCTGGCCTATGCTGACATGTCATCTGTGGGTTCTTGGATGTAACAGTAACATAGCTCTTAGTAAAAGTGTGTTGGGAGGTCCCATCAGTCGAGTAACTGCCGCTCTATCAGTGTTGTCGTCTGAATGATATCGGCACCGGGTATCGGCTTGGCCGACAAAAGCTCCAGCCGGGTAGACAGTTGATGAGCTTCATCATTGGTCTTTCACTGTTGGTCCGACCCTCTTTTCAATTATGTTTTCACCCTTGTTCATTTCGTTCCAACAATTGGTATCACAGTGGTCTCTGACTTCCAGATCCAACGATCTGCAGAGGATCCTGCTTATTTGATTTCGTGCCTTACTATTCTAGTGTGGTGCATTTTTCAGATATTGTTTTCTAGTTCGTAGATCTGAATCTATTCGGTTGTTTTTCAATGGCATCTCCTGTGGTTTTCGATGGTTCGAATTTCAGTACTTGGCTAGGCGACCTATACACTTACATGAATTCCATTAACTCTAATCTTTGGGATCTTGTATCAAAAGGCCCACATAAACTACCTCATGACTAGACCAAGTGGTCTAATGAGGACAGATTGAAGGACAGAGAAAATGCTATGGTTTTTAATATGCTGAGATCTGTAGTTAATATTGATTTATTTCCATTTGTTTGCAAGTGCACTTCTGGAAAAGAAATTTTGTAGACAGTCATTGCTGTTCATGAGAAGAAGGAACAGAAACATCAATGTCTGATGGCCAACCGGGGTGATCACAACTCTGATCAATAGGAAGAAACCTCATCTCAAGTAAGCTCCGGATCAGAAGATATTTCATTTGATGAACTGGTAGAAATGCATGATGAATTGCTAGAGAAATCTAGGAAATTGCAATCTGAGAAAAAAAGGCTGAAGAAAAAGATTGATCAAAACTGCTCTAATTTACCTTGTGAAAATTGTTTAAAACTGAAAAAGTTTCATGATGCTTGCTTGACTGATATTCAGAATTATAAGAAATAATTGGATGGTTTTGAAAATATTGTTTCAGAAATGAATGAACTGAAGTCTGAAAATGAAATCTACAAAAGACAGATTGTAGAGAATAATGGAAATGTTAAAAGACTTCAAGAAGAAAATCAAGCTGAACTTGTCAAGCATAAAGAATAAATTTTTCTGCTGAAAAATAAAAATGATGAACTGCATTCTAGAATTTCTGAATTAGAAGAAACACTGAGCTCAAATAATGATGATCATATTCTGATAAATGAACTTGTTCAGAATAAGTAATTAATAAGACAGAATGAAGAACTCAAGCAATTGAACACTGCTATATCTGAAAGACTCCTTGCATTAGAAAAAGGAAAAAATGCTTCTAAAGAAGAATCTGAAAGTGCTTTGAATGCAAGGACTGTTGGCATACAGTCAAGGACTGTTGGCATACATTCACTTAGTACTTTATTTGCACTGTTGGCATTTCTCAGTAAGCACATTAGGTGCTTTGAATGTGGAAAGCATGACCATACAGTCAAGGACTGTTGGCATGCTCAGGGAAATAGATTGAATTCTGAACTTGGTAAATTACCTGTAAATAAAAGTGTTTTTGATAGGAATAAATTGAATTTTAAAGAAAAACCCTTCTCATGTTTTGAGTGTGGAAAGCCAGGCCACAAAGTTGCTGATTGTTGGCTGGCAAGGCATAAAAGATAAAATGCTCATGTAGATAATAGAAATTTTCATGCACATAGATTCCATGCTCACGTTAATGTGCACAATAGGAAGAACACAAAACATGTTATCTCATGTCACTATTGTGGTCAAATTTGACATTTCATGTTTGATTGCAAATTGCTAAAATTTGATAATATGAATGTCCTGAATTCATGGAATACACCTAGAAGAGGTGTTACTCATCATGAAGGACCCAAGAATTCTTGGGTACCTCAATGTGCAAAATGAGGGTCTCTCCCTGCAGGTGTGCCTTGAAGATTGAAAATAAAAAGGGGAACCAAGGCACATGAGGTCAGTTAAACCCCTTCTCGTTGTTCTTAATTTTTAGTTAATTTTGCTTTATCTGAATAATTGTTGCATCTGTGGATTAGTTGATATATTTCAGATTTGTGTTGCATGCATCCATACATATGCATTTGAAAATTGCACAGTTACTCATAAAACATTCATATGCGCAGTCATTTATAGTTTGAAATTTGAATTGGATGTATTTGATGTGTGCTTGTTCCAATTGCATTTGAGTGACACTTGTCATAATGCATTCACTGAACGCATGTGACATACATCTTTCATATGCAAACACATGTGATTGACAGACCATCATCAAAAACCTGAAATGCATCTAGGATTGTTTTTTGTTTGAAATGCATTGTCATGCTTGAAGGCCGATTTCTATTTCTAATAATTGTGATACAGCAACACTTGATTTCTTTCCTATTTTCATTTGATCGAAGCTATCAGTACCACCTAACCAAGTATATCAAAAGTTGTGGCTAGAAGGTTTGGCTACGCCAATCTGGAATGCCATTCCTTCCGTGAGGGATCCTAGGATCTATAACTCCGTCAAGTACTTGGTGAATAGTTCTCTAACTTCGCTAAGATGATGATCATTGAAATCAATTGAATGCTGTAGTTCTGATTCTCATTATTCTTGGTTGGTCAGATTGATCTCCTACATGGTCTTCATATCATAGATGATAGTCTAATGCATTTAGTCAGGAGAAGTCAATGCATATGCATGCATGTGTTGATTGCATATGTTTCATTGCATGAGTTGCACTCAAGGTCCAGTCAATCCATGCGCATATATTCTGATTGATTGCATATCATCATATGGAAAATTCCAGAAAGGGGTGGATCAATGCAAATAGATAGGGGGAGTTTGTGTTTCATATCATATCTGCATGTAGACAGGGGGAGTTCAGTCATTTTGCAACTGTCACAAATACATGAAGGTGTCTACATTGATGCATTCATCGCATGGCTATTCATTCACTTCCTTCCTATCTTATTCTGTCAACCTGAACTGCTCACTATGTCAACCGACACCTTCTTGGTCTAGCCATATCTTCACTCATTCTGTCTCTTTTTGCAATTTTTATCAACAGCTGGCAAAAGCTACCTGTAACTCCCCTTCATGCTAAGTGCTCTCTACTGCATAGTTGAATTGGATGATATCTAACTTCCTTGACTCTTTCACTTGAGAAGATTTCAATGTGTATACCATATTCATAAATCTGAATGCAAAATTAAGAGGAATCTTCTACTATACGAGATTATGAATATCTGAAAAATTTTCAGTTGATTTAAGTTTCATGTATTTCTTGAGTTTGGATTTGTTTATCTTGAAAGTATCTGGATCATTTTTTTAATAAACTTTAACCAGTCAATTCATGATATATCATGTAAACCCTTCTAAAACCTGAAAGTTTTTAAATCAATGATCTTCTTTGGTTGAGGTACTTGAGATGAGTGTTGTTTTTAAACATTTATTTGATCTGAGTAATGTCTGATAATGAAATAAGTTGACAACAATGACTTTGATCACTGAGAAACCATGTCCAAAGGACTGTGTCATGAAGTGTCTTAGTTATCTCTAGTGAAAATTTAATGAAAAATCTGTGGAAGGTTAAGGCAGAGCAATGATTAAGTTGCACTGAGAAACTGGGACTCTAATCAAAGAAATGGAGTCATCCTATGTCATGAAGTGCCCTAGTTAACTCTGTTCAGCATGAATCATGACAGTTAGTCATACTAAGTGCTTAGGGATACTGGCGTCTGAACAACGTGTATCCTCTAGTTACAAGGTGTGGACTAAACTCGATTGATCTTGGAAGATAATACAATAAAGATTGCTATGCATAGATAGAAAGAAAATCTGAATATTGCTGAATCTAAACATTGGATAAAACTAGATGCTCTCATGTTTGTTTAATCTCAACACTACCTTTTGTAACTCCTAAAGGAGTCATTGAAACTGAATGAGTAAGATAGAAGGAGGTTAAACAAGAATATCTCATGAGTAATTTGTTCATTTTTATTAAAATTTGCTTCAGATATGAGTATTGAAGTTTATTGACAAACTCTGTATGCATCATGCTTAAACCATACTAGTCAATTAAGACTTACTCATAAGTCCTTATAATAGAAGAGTCTGAAATTCTTTTATTAGCACTTATGGAATTGGTAACTTATTGAAAATTTTCCTTCTGCTCAATGCTCTCTATGTTTTGTGAGCTCAACAATTACTTTCTATCTGATCTGTGTATATCCGACAATACATTTCCATTCCAATTCTTCCTGTGTTTTTGTCAAATGGGAAAATTGTCTTATCAGGTTGTCTTGATTGTCATTATCATACCTTCTACCGCATTTCTTCAGGGGGAGAATGGTCTACATTTAAGGAGGCGATTCAGTTATTTCTCTATCAATTGATGCATGATACTACATTATACATACTTGTTTGCATTGTCTGGGAGGTTAGGATCATTTGGTCAGGGGGAGAATTCCTCATCACTATATTCATTCTATCAAACCTTAGTCCCTTTTTGCTGAAGTCAAAGGGGGAGAAAAGTTTGATATGGGTCAGCACATTTGTTTTATGACTCATAGTGTTGCCATCATCAAAAAGGGGGAGATTGTTGTACCTCTCTCTCTGTGGTTTTGATGATGTCAAACACTATGACTCATTGGTGCATGATGTCATATGTGTTATGTGTGTATATTGCATTCATATGTGTTGATGCTGCACTGTGGTATATGAGGTCCACTCTCATATCTGTTCTTTGCACTGTGGTTTTATGAGGATTGTTTGTTGTGCATTGATTTCTGTGCATTAATGTTGTCATCATAATCATTTTCTGTGCATTAATGTTGTCATCATAATCATTTGCATGATGTATGCTTTTTTAGGCAGATGCATTTTCATGCTGCATAGAACCTCATCAGATTGCATGCACAGTCATTTAATCAAACAGGTTGCATGCATTCACAAGGTCGGTGCATGTTTCCTCTCACTCATATAGAGGGTTTGTGCACGTTACTGTTCACACGTTCATATAGAACACTCATGTAGTCGGTGCACTCACTTTCTAGTCTAAGCACATGCATACTAGGCATGGTCTAAGCATCTGTCTCATGCAAGTATGCACATGTATTGTCTATTATTGTTGAAATCCGTGCATGTTTGCAAATGGCATATAAAGTCAGTGCAGGTTTACACTTAGTTATTATAAGGTCTGTGCACACTCATGCATAATGTCAATCCAAGTCGGTGCATGTTTCAAGCCTTAGCGCATACCAGGTCCAAGCACATTTATACCCAGGGTCCGTGCACTTCACTGAAGCAAAGTCAATGTACACTCTGTTCAGGTCTGTGCATGTTCATATTAAGTCAGTGCATATTAGTTATGGCTTGCATCAACTAAGGTCGATGCTAGCTCTAGGTCGGTGCACGTTACTCCATGCACATGCACACATAGTTGATGCTATTCCCTGCAGCACACTAGTCAAAGTCGGTGCTAGCTTTTGTCTAAGGCACATGGAGGTCAATGTTAGTTAAGGTCAGTGCATGTTTGAGGTCGATCCACACTTGCTTTAGACTGATCTAATGTCTGCACATTTCACTGCAGCAGGTCAGTGCATATCCATCGCATGTTCATAGGAAGGTCCGTGCATCCTCTACTGTATGCATATGGGTCTGTGCATATATGCTCATGAAGTCGGTGCGAGTTGTGCTCTGAGCCAAGCAAGGTCAGTGCATGCACTGCCTACGCACACACAAGGTCGGTGCATCCTTGTTCATACCATCTAAGGTCTGTGCACGTTACAGCTTCATGCATAAAAAGGGTCAGTGCATTGCTCATCACACGCATACATAGTCCGTGCATGTTTGCACACGACTATATGAAGTCTGTGCATGCTTCTCCTGAGATGCATTCGGAAGTCTGTGCACTTCATTGTTTAGGTCTGTGCACATTATCAGTGCTTATGTTTCAAAGGGATAACACTTATGACTATGTTTCTGCCAGATGAGTTACACGGGCGAACACCTACCGAGCAAACTGCATGCACTACTTAAAGTACCAAGTCAATGGCTCGTGATCCGAGGAAAGGTTCAGAACAAGTGATCCTGCCACGTGGAAAGCAAAAGCGATGTGATTATGACACGTGGAAAGAAGAGGATCAGATCTGCATAAAAAGTTTGGGCGGGAAATGTGGTGTCCACGCGCCCATAGCCTGCGGCCTATAAAAGGAGGCAGATCACCCGAGAGGCAGTAGAAAAACTTAGAAGAAGACAGAGAAAGAAGAGTAACGAAGTAAGGGTGAGCATCCAACAAAACTGAAAGTAAGAATAGAGAGCAGAAGAAGAGAAAGTGAGAGTCTGAGAGGAAAGATAAAGAGTGAGTGCTGTAGAGAAGAGAAGAAACTGAGAAGAAGAGAGCTATTGTCAGAAAGTAGAGAAAAAGAAGAAGAAAAAGAGTGAAGTAGCCAGAGCTAAGGAAGAAGAAGGTATCGTAGTTTCTGGATTAAACCCAAGCTACGATTGCTCCATTGCGAGCTATAGTGCTCCTCAGTGAGCTATATTTTGAGCTTTAATTGTTCAGCCTTCTGTTGCTGTTTTCTACAGTTATTTTTCATTTTCCAGTTCCTTTTCCAAGCTGTTAGTCAACGGGAGGTATAAACTGTAAGGCCCAGCGCAAGCTGTTAGTCAGTGGATGGCTTAAGCTGTAATGCCCAGCGGTTGAAGCTGTGAATCGGCGGTTGTAGGCAAGCTGTGAAGCCTAGCCGCTTAAGCTGTGTATCAGCGGAAGCCATACTCTTGTTGGAGTGTGGGGTGGGTGTAGATCTCTAGATAGAGATCGAACCACCTAAAATCCCTTGTGCACCGTGTGATTTTTGTGCTTCCAATCTGCTGATAGATGTATGCATAGGATCATCGAGATTGCATCCATCTAGCTTTTCAGATTGTATTATGAATAGTGATTTCATCTCTATTAGATTTCGTTGAGGTTCTTCTCTCAATAGATGAATGTTTAGGAACACTGCTAGTGGGTTTTAATCTGAATTGATTGATCTCTTCGATTATCTGAGTAAATTGCATAAGTGTTTTCACAGTCACCTGAACCGTGATAGTTTATTAATCTGCCAAGATTTAGTTTAAGTTCTATTTTCGCGAGAATTTTTAAAAGGGGATTCATTCACCCACCTCTAAATCTTGGTGTGCACCACCATTTCGTTCAAACAGAAACAACACTCAGTTGCCTCTCCACTGCAGAGGCAGAATATGTCACTGTGTGGAGCTGTGGCACACAAGTGTTGTGGATCAAACACCAACTCCAAGACTATCTAATAGATCTTGGCTGTGTCCCTATCCTTTATGATAACACTAGTGCTATTAATTTGACCAAAAACTCAATCCAACACTCTAGGACCAAGCACATTGAAATCCGACACCATTTTATTAGAGATGAGGTCAATAAAAGAAATTTTGAATTGTATTTCATTGAAACTGAAAAATAAATTGCTGATATTTTTACTAAGCCTCTATGCAATGATAGATTTACTTTTTTAAGAAGAGAGCTTGGTTTGTGTAGACCACACAACTAAGTTGCTTGAAATGCTTGCGCTCGTGTGTTTAAAATAAATGCCCTTATGCTGTGTAGAATCTCACTGGTTTGTGTGTTTCTATTAGTGTCACATTGAGGGGGAGCTTGTTGCATGATTTTGTTGCATGAGTGTAGACACACAAAATATGATTGGGCGGTAACCATGTGCCCGAAGGAGTCAACCAGAAGTCAAAGATAGATCCACTCGGACCGCTGAAGCCTTAGGCCACCTTATAGGAAATGCCAGGGACTCAACATTCCGTCATCTCGGGTTTACACACCCACCACAGCTCGCTTAAGGTCTATTGATGGTCAGAGTCTACGAAACCGGCATCGAGATGATCATGCCAGATATACCTCTTACCCCGTCCGACCAGGACGAGAATGTAACAGGCGGCTCCCGCCTGATGAAGAAGGCCCCCTGAGATGACGAAACATCCCTGGCCCCTCGAAATAGGGAACCGAGGGCAATGTCAGCGGAAAACTCGAGTCACCCGACCAGAGCACCCGGGACTTCGAAGTGGTCTGTGAGTGACCGATGGATGACTCTGAAGGAGCAAGAACCCCCCCGGAGCGTTGTCTCATTCAATGAGAATGCTTCGTGCAAGCATAGGGCAGCCCTAGAAACCAATATTCTGTGTTAATAGCGTCACTAGCGGAAATTCTGAGGTTTCCGTAAGATACACGCGGAACACCGGAATGATCCGGAAGCAGCTCGAAGGCACACCGGAATGATCCGGAAGCGTGAGGAGGCCCTCTGGGCTAAATCAACTATGAATTCAGTGACCGCTCACTTTGGGGATATGTAACTATCTTTCTGTGGGATAATGGCTTGCAGCCACGCCCTTTGCGGGCGACAATAAATTATCCCTCCCCAGGGGCTGTTCTTTCACCGATAGCGTAATTTCTTCTACGATCATGGGTTTCATTTGAGTGAACGATGAATGAGAGACTATTGAGTGCCCTTTCACTCGTTTCTGTCAGTTGTAAGGGCGCCAGTGCACTCTGATAGTCAATATGATAGTCGTCTGTTACTTTTTTCCGAAACTACTATATGCCCCTTCTCAGTGTTTGATGATTTATCCTTGAGGGTCTCGACCCCCGTTCATCTTATCTCTGGTGGCAGTGAGCACGAGTTGCTTATGGAAATCATGACTGCTCGCAGAACGGGGCTTGTCTCGTGGCGAAGCAGAGTGGTATGCCGTGTCCCTAAAATTATTGCTAATCGATGAGCGGGTTTCTCCGATTGTTTCTAATCGTCCCTGATTGGGGAGGGGGACAGCCCTTTTGCTCGTTTGCTTAATTTCCATGATCCAACGCCACTCCGGGTTCCAAGGGGTCTGTCGTCTTGTCACATGTTCCCCTGGAAGCCCTTTGCACCGAGTGAGCAAATGGAATCGCTATCTGTATGGCTATAATCAGGGACCCTTTGCACCCCTGGATCATCACGAGTCTCTAGTAGACTGGTCCTCAAGACTCTGTTTGTGATGACCCCAGGAACTGAGGTAGTCCACCTGGGCTCCTTAGTGTTTACGGTTTGGCACCATCTACCGTGTGCCATGCCACTTGTCTAATTGAGCATCTCCTTATGCTAAGGAGATGCTGCCCAAATTTCCTCAGACGAAACTGTGTTTTCCCAATGATTTGCTTTTATTCTCTAACAGATCGTGGGGCTAGCTTATATGATTGTGCATGGTACTCAGAGGGACCTATACATCAACGGCTGTCTAGTGCTAGAGAATGAACCTCGCACAGATGAACAAAAAAAGAGAGCAGATGAGTGAATGAGATAAGAACTATGAACAATATTCCAACGACTCAGGTAGTATGAGCTGAAGATGAACCCACTGAAATGCGCCTTTGGAGTCTCCAGCGGCAGATTTTTGGGTTTTATTGTAAGGCATCGGGGAATTGAAATAGACCCCACAAAAATTAAAGCCATTCAAGAGTTGCCTCCGCCAAGGAACCTCTCCGAGCTGCGGTCTCTCCAAGGCCGGCTGGCCTATATCCGACGATTCATATCGAATCTGTCCGGACAATGTCACCCTTTTCACAAGCTGATGATGAATGATGTCCCATTTTATTGGGATGAAGAATGTTAGGCGGCATTTGAGAAGCTGAAGGAATATCTCAAGACCCCTCCTGTGCTCGGTAAACCAGTAAAAGGGTGGCCGCTGATCTTGTACATAGCAACCATGCATCGTTCTCTAGGGGCGATGTTGGCCCAAAATAATGATGAAGGAAAAGAGCATGCCCTCTACTATCTCAGTAGAAGATTGGTGAGGACCGAAAAAAATATTCTTACATTGAGAAGAATTGCCTGGCGCTGGTCTTCGCGGTCAAGAAGCTCCAACACTATATGTTGTCGCATGAAATTAAGTTGGTCTCCAAGGCTGATCTATTGAAGTATATATTATCTTAGCTAGCACTGAAGGGCCGTCTGGGGAAATGGGCGGTCATACTTATGGAGTTCGATATCTCCTATGTACCGCAGAAAGCCGTCAAGGGACAAGCAAGATTTCTTTGCTGCACACCTAATACCTGAAGATTCTCTATTGCATGCTGAACTGCACGAAGATGAAACACTAGCAGCAAACCGGGCGCAATCTACATTGTGGCAACTATATTTCGATGGTGCTTCCAGAATTGACACTACGGCCAGCGGGCCCGGCAGAATTAGAGCCGGCGCAGGCGTAGTCCTGAAATCTCCAGGGGGAGAGGTCGTGCACACCTCTTGTTCAATCAACAAGCCTTGTACAAACAATGAGGCAGAATACGAGGCTTTGATTATCGGCCTGCAAATCGCCTTATCCATGGGGATTCAAATGCTAGAAGTCTATGGTGATTCCATGCTAATTGTTAAACAAGTCGAAGGAGAGTTCGACGTCCGAAAGATGGAACTCCTCCCGTATCACCAGCTTGCGCTAGGCATGATGGCAAAATTCTATTTCATCCATATAAAGCACATCAACCAAGGATACAATGCTCAGGCAGACGCCCTCGCAAGGCTAGCTAGTTCCCTGGCAGTCCCGCCGGATGAGAGCCTGAATGTGACCGTCATTAACAGGCGACAGGTGCTGAGTGTGATGGATATTCCAGTTACGGGAGAAGAAAATGAAGTAATGGCTGTAGAAGAAGCTCGACAGCCTGATTGGCGGGAGCATATGCTACAATGGCTTCAACGCCAGCAGTTGCCAAAGGAAAAAGAACAGAGAATGAAGTTAATAAGAATCAAATATTCTTATGAGATGAGAAACGGGACTGTGTTCCGAATAATGGTGAATGCCAGAAATAGAATATTGCTGCATTGCTTGTCCACTAAAGAAGCCATGCAGGTCATGCATGAGGTGCATGCTGGGTCAGCTGGAGCACATCAGGCCAGTTCGAAAATGAAAATCAAAGTAAAGAAACTAGGCTACTACTGGCCCACCATGTTTGATGATTGCTACAAGTTCGCCAAGACTTGTCAGAAATGCCAGGAGCATGCTAACATCCCAAGGAGGCCTCCGGCACCGCTACATCCTACCATCCCATGTTGGTCGTTTGCTCAATGGGGCACAAACGTGGTAGGTCCTCTGCCACCCTCCTCCTCTGGATGCAAGTACATCTTGGCAGCCACATACTACTTCTCCAGATGGGTAGAGGCGGTGGCATTAAGAGAAGTAACAGGGGAGCTGGTCGCCAGGTTCTTCCGCCAGAATATAATATTCCGGTTTGGGGTTCCCAGCCGAATCATTTCTGACAATGGTAGCCATTTCAGGAACCAGAAGATATGCCGGTTGGCTGATAAATATAAAATTGATTGGACGACTTCGTCTCCTTACAACCCTCAAGCTAATGGGCTTGCAGAAGCTTTCAATAAAACGTTGTGCACTTTGCTGGCGAAAATCGTTAACTCTAGTAAAAGAGATTGGGAAGAAAGGATGTCCGAAACACTCTGAGCTTATCGTATAGTTTATAAAACCCCAACTGGTTGCTCACCATTCTCCCTCGTGTATGGGTCAGAAGCGGTGGTACCCATTGAATTGGAAGTCCCATCACTATGAGTCGCCATTCAGTATGGGTTGGTCGACAGCGAACAAGCCAATGTGGAAAGAAGATTGGAGGAGCTTACCGATTTGGAAGGAAAGCGACTCTGAGCACAACAAAATATTCAGGTATACCAAGCTCTCATGGCCCGTGCTTTTGATAAGTTGGCCAAAGAGCGAGAATTCAAGAAAGGCGACCACGTTATGGTCAAGAGAAGAGAAGTGATGGCAGCCAACCCTAAGGGAAAATTAACTAAAAATTGGGTGGGCCCGTACATTGTCAATTGGGTCTACGAAGAAGGCGCTTACATTCTTGTAGATCACAAGGGCATAGTTCAGTTCTCCCCTCTCAACGGGAAGCATATGAAGCTATACCGGGCAACAGCGCCAACGCCTAAAGACTAAAAACACCCATGGTCCAACCATAACCCCACCGGGTCATAATGCTTCCAATGGAACTTACGTCCATCTGGGTAAAGAAAACCCTCTTCTTTGCTCGAGTATTAACCCCATACCCGTGAATCTTACTTACATGACTTCCAACGGACCTTACGTCTGCTCGGAAGAAGAAAACTCTCTCTTTGCTCGGGCATTAAACCCATGCCCGTGAACACTATTTTCAAGACATCTAACGAACCTTACGTCCGTATGGATGAAAAGGACCCCGCCTTGAATACTACCTCCATAAATGCCCTCGATGGACCTTACACCCATGGGGGTAAAGAAAACTCTTTCCTTTGCACAGGCATTAACCCCATGTCTGTGAATACACATCTTAGTGACGCAAGGCTTCGTGCCCTAGCCAGCTCATATGTCATATTGCCATTACGGGCCTTACGCCCGAATCGACATCAATTCTATTCTTTGCATTGGCATGTTATGTTAGATGGACGCAGTCTATTACCACTGAGAGTGGATCTAGAGGGGGGTGAATAGATCTAATGTCTAATTTTAGAACACAGTTGAACTCTAATGCGGAATTAAAACAAGCAACTGTTGAACGATAGAAGGAACACTATGAAATCACACAAACCACAGGCAATCACACAGTAGACACCGATCTTTAAAGTGGTTCGATCTCAATCCAGAGATCTACGTCCACCCCACACTCCAACTGGAATGTGGATCCTGTTGACTCACAGCTTGAATAGCTGGGCTTCACAGCTTGCCAACAGACCGCTGATACACAGCTTCGCTGGGCTTTACAGCTTGCCGACCAGAGGAACAAATCCTCTGCAACCGCTGGGCTATACAGCTTAGCCGTCCGAGACCTGGTTTCGCCTGCTGAGGATTACAGCTTCACCTGTCCAGTGGAAACCTCCATTGCAATTGCTGGCTCACAGCTTGATAACAAAAGAGTTTTGAAAATAGTAAAGACAGAAACAAATGAAATGGAAAACTAAAACGAATGTAGCTCAATTGAGCAGTATCAGCTCTGGTATCTGAACCAAGAGACTGATTTACAAGACTTCGAAAAGACTCTCTCAACTCAACTCTCTCAATCTTCTCTTCTCTCTTTCTCTTCTTCTCTCTGAATCTTCTTCTCTGTGGATCGTGCAGGTGCTCACTCTCTGTTCTTTTCTCTTAGCTCTGGCTGCTTCTATTCGATCAGCTTCTTCTGAAGGAAGAAACTCCATATATATACCAGCAGCAGGAAGGGCGTGTGCTCTCCACATCTCCCGCCCAATGGCTTAGACCACGTGGCAGCATCCAGTAGGCTTTCAGTACACATGTCATAATCTGGTCACTCCCCTTATCCTCGGATCACGTGCCCAGTCATCAGTCTCTGCAAAGAATCCCTGTCAGACAGTCAAAATAGAGTTATCAGTTTAAGTCTAAAACCCTGTACAGACTATATGAAGACAGCGCTGTGTAGACTTTGCGATGTATAGACTTTGTAGATGCGAATGCAGTGTGTAGACTTTGTGGTGCACTAAGTGAGAATGCATAAAGCAAAGTGTGTACATTGCGATTGGATGTATAGACTTGAATGATAGACTCAACGTGCAACAATGTATAGACTTTGAATCCCAGTGAAAAAGCCTGATAGAATGTATAGACTTTCTACGGCATCAAGGCAACCATGATGATGTGCAATGTTCAGACTTGACAGTATATGAAGAACATATGTTGTACAGACTTCGAATCAATAGATGCACGATGTATAGACTTCAAATCAAAGGATGCACAATGTACAGACTTTGGACATACGTGCATGCTATGCGATGTACAGACTTGAATGCGCGCATGCAACACGATGTATAGACTTGCTCATGACTGTCTAGACTCTGCATGCGTGCTATAGCAATGTGCAGACTTGCTGGCAAAGCGTTGTGCAGACTCTGCGTGCCCAATGTGTAGACTTAGTGTTCTGCATGAGACGCTGAGTAAGACGAACGATGTATAGACTTAGCCGATGCAAACTAGTCTGATGTACAGACTTGCTCGATGTACAGACTTCATGAACGATGCATGCAATGCACTGGACGATGTACAGACTTCCTATATGCTCAAGACCATGCACAACGAATGTATAGACTTGCTGTAAGGAATGTGCAGACTTGATGCATGAAGCAAGGCAATGAGAAATGTATAGACTTTCACAATGTGTGGACTTGCCAAAGCAAGGGCTGTACAGACTTGAGAATGCACGATGTATAGACTTGCAGGTGCAACGTAGGTAACGATACCAATGTATAGACTTGCGAGTGCAACGTCGGTAAAGATGCCAATGTATAGACTTGGAAGTTCAACTGGTGGATGTACAGACTTCACCGATGTATAGACTTGGAAGTTCAACTGGTGGATGTACAGACTTGGTTTCGTGCATGCTACAGGGCAATGTATGGACTTTGAATCAACGTGCATGCATTATATAGACTTTGAGATGCTT
The DNA here is from genome assembly GCA_022559845.1 of Amorphophallus konjac. Taxonomy (NCBI): domain Eukaryota; kingdom Viridiplantae; phylum Streptophyta; class Magnoliopsida; order Alismatales; family Araceae; genus Amorphophallus; species Amorphophallus konjac. Next base: position 209,587,345 of record CM040128.1, on the reverse strand, counting down.
GAAGCACACTATGCAGCAATGCATAGACTTAACATATGATGTACAGACTTGATGGTCAGACAGACAAGAACTCTTGACAGACTTGAGCGTGCAGATAGGCCATATGAATGTATAGACTTGTGTTCTAAACGATGCACAAACATAACAGTGTAATGTATAGACATTGAGTGTGTAGACTTGTGTGTGTGCAATGTGTAGACCTGTGCATGTGTGCATTACGATGTATAGACTCTGACTGCATGGAACATATAGACAATCTGATAAATACAGTTTCATCAAAACATAAACAGTTGCCAATCAATCAAAACAAGGTGTTGCCAATGAAGTAAAGCTATTGTCAACATCATCAACACAGAGGAGTCACAACAATCTTCCCCTTTTTGATGATGGCAACACCCTATCATATAGAATTGTAACATCCTGTCATACAGATGTATTTTTGATGAAAGACATGATTTGTTATTCAGATTTGTCATGTAGATGCTATGAATGCATGCTAAGAAATGAAAGCTAACTCCCTGCTAACAAGATCTCCCCCTTTGCCATAACAATGAATACACTCCCCCTGGAATTGAACAAACAGACAATATTCTCCCCCTTTGCCATCAACAAAGAGGAGGGAAAGTGATTACAAGGGAAGGAATAAGAGAGATCATCTGACTGGCATTCTGAACAAGTAGTTCAGGAATAAGCATTCTAAAGCACAGAGTCTTCAGTCATATGAATTTAGAAACTGCTTTGAGATAGAATTCTGGTTTAAAGGTTATAAATTTTGAGTTCATGCACTACAATCAATGGATAAGTTTTCTGTGCATGATAAAATAATAAACCAGAATCACATTTGCATGAGAGATTCAGTTTCAAAATATCTTACTTTCATAGACTCAGTAAAAAAATGGTTAAGAGATACCAGGTCATGTATTGAAATTAAACAAATTGACATCCTTGAAATTTCTTTTAAAGGAACATCATTTTCAATATTATTTCATTAAGGGCATTCAAGTACCATTTATCTTTTTGCGTAAGGGTATACGTTTATCAGACGCCAATACCCCTAGATACTCAACATGATGGACCATTCTGCCTATGATCAAACTCAATAAAACTGATTTACACCTTTTTGTGTGAGGGTACACGTTTATCAGACGCCAGTTACCCCCAGGTACTCAGTGAAACCACCCTACTGTTTTGATCATTTTATACAGATATAACTGATACACCTCATGACTTAAGTATTATCTATTTCTTTGATGGATCACTTAGTTTCTCAGTATTTTACCAGTCATTGCTCTACCAATGTTATTTTTCAATTAATTTTTAATGTTTTTTAATATCTTTCTTAGCTGTCCTTTATTTGTTTCAGAATGACTTGTTTAAGGACAATACACATACTTAGCCTTCTCTAACAGCATTTTAGATGAGTTTTTAGATTTCAGATATAATTGGCTTTGTCTGACATGAAATAAGATAAGGGTTGAGGTCTTTATCAATTTTCAACTTTCTTATTTACTGATTGCAATCTTTAAACTTTAAAGTTTATAAAATTTAAACCATTAAGTCAGTCTTCAAGCAATTAAAGTTCTTATAAATGAAGAAGTTTGTTTTCTATTGCTTAGGAATCAAAACTGACTAACAGATTTCCATATTGTCAGACTCAACTCATTCAGGGTCAAAGAATTTGGATTTCAATAAAGTAGATGACCACTCTGAATTTCTAACAATACTCCCCCTGTCTATATGCATGTGGTTTTAGATGAGAGAGAGCTTAGACACAGTCATGACTAAATGATATGCAATGATGATCATGAGTGTGATGCCAAAAAAAAATATGAATGTCATGCATGATCATGAGTCTGTTGCAACATTCAACATTCACAAGGTTTATTCAAGCCATCAAAGAGTTTATTCATTATGCTGAAATTTACACAAGCCAAGTTCTCTTCTAAGAAATTTAAACCTTTCATTCCCAAGAGACTTAGTAAAAATATCAGCAATTTATTTTTCAGTTTCAATGAAGTTCATTTCAATTTCCTTTTTATTTACAACATCTCTAAGAAAATGGTGTTTTATCTCTATATGCTTAGTCCTAGAATGATGAACAGAATTTTTAGCAAGGTATATAGCACTAGTATTATCACACAAGATTGGAATACATTCCAGTTTTATCTGATAATCATCTAGTTGGTGCTTGATCCAAAGTACTTGGGCAGCACAATTACCAGCTGCAACATATTCAGCCTCTGCTGTAGATAAGGTTACAGTGTGTTGCTTCTTAGATGCCCAAGATACTAGACAGCCACCAAGGAATTGACAATAGCCACTAGTGCTTTTTCTCTCTACTCGACACCCAGCATAATCTGCATCAGTGTAGGCTAGAAGTTTTAACTCACACTTGGCAGGATACCAAAGACCTAGCTCTTGGGTGCCTAGTAAATACCTAAAAATCCTTTTCACAGATTTAAGATGTGATTCTTTAGGACTAGCCTGAAATCTAGAGCATAAACACATTGTAAATTGAATATCAGGCCTAGATGCTGTAAGATATAGAAGGGATCCGATCATATCTCTATATAGCCTTTGGTCCACTGGTTTACCTTGAGGATCTTCATCTAAACTGGTTGAGGTACCCATTGGAGCAGCTATTTCCTTGAGGTTATCCATCTTGTACTTCTTCAATAAATCCCTTATGTACTTGGACTGAGAGATGAAAGTTCCATCTTTTGACTGTGTCACCTGCAGTCCAAGAAATAATTTGAGCTCACCCATTGAGCTCATTCCAAACTCATTAATCATTATCTGAGAGAATTCCTCGCACAATTTGGGGTTAGTTGACCCAAAGACAATGTCATCCACATAAATTTGAATGATAAGAATATCTGAATGACTTACCTTAGTAAACATGGTTTGATCAACTACACCTCTTTTGAAGTTCTTATCAGTGAGGAATTTGCTCAACCTGTCATACCAAGCTCTAGGAGCTTGCTTAAGATCATAGAGAGCTTTTCGAAGTTTATACATATGATTGGGGAAGTCTAAACATTCAAAGGACATCCTCACTGATTTCCCCATTCAAAAAAGCAGATTTTACATCCATCTGCTGAAGATTTATTCCTAGGGAACATGCATAAGCCAATAAGATTCTGATAGCTTCTAACCTGGCTACAGGGGCAAAAGACTCTTCAAAGTCAATTCCAAATTCCTGATTATACCCCTGAGCTACAAGTCTGGCCTTATTTTTAATGACATTCCCTGATTCATCAATTTTATTTCTGAATACCTATTTAGTCCCTATGACTGTTTCATGATTAGGAGGTGGAACCAAGTGCCACACCTTATTCCTGTCAAATTGATTGAGCTCTTCATGCATGGCATTAATCCAATGCACATCCTTAAGAGCACAGTCAATGAACTTGGGTTCTACATTTGATACAAAGGCATATGCATTCAATTCATTTTGAATTCTTAAGTGGCCTCTAGTCCTAGGAGGGTCATGCAAATTGCCAATCACATTATCTACAGGATGATCTTTTAGATATCTAATGTTGATAATTTCATTATCATGATTTTCATTTACCTCCCCCTGAACTGTAGGCTCTTCTTCATTAAGCTCTTCATTTCTTTCCTCATCTTTGGATTTGTCTGCAGGATTCCCTTCTTTCAGAATATCACCATTGTCTTCATTCCTGCATTGACCAATATTAGACTTTACCAAAGATTCATCAAAAATAATATGTGGAGATTCTTCAATAGTTTTGGAATTTAGATTATACACTCTATATGCTCGGGTGTTTTCAGAGTAACCAAGAAAAATTCCTAGTTCACCTTTAGGTTCAAATTTATGAAGGTCTCTTTTATCATTTATATGAATAAAACATTTACAACCAAAAATCTTGAAATGAGCAATAGAAGGTTTCTTACCCTTTATGATCTCATAGGGTGTTTTCTGGGTAGAAGGTCTTACCATGGCTCTGTTAATTACATAACAGGCAGTATTTACTGCTTCAGCCCAGAACTTCCTTGGCAGACTACCTTCAACCAAGAGTGTACGACCCATCTCCACCAAGGTTCTGTTCCTCCTCTCCACAACTCCATTATGCTCGGGTGTCCTTGGTGAGGAGTACTTGTGATGAATTCCATTTGACCCGCAGAATTCATCAAACTGTGAGTTTTCAAACTCACCTCCATGATCAGTTAAAATATTTTCAATTTTCTAGTTTTTCTTAAGACAGAACTCCTGAAATTCTGAGAATGCATCACTTTTATGTGATAAGAAATATACCCAAGTATACCTAGAGAAGTCATCTACCATGACAAACCTATACTTCCTCCCTGATAAGCTGATAGACCTGGTTGGCCCAAAACGGTCCATGTGTATCAGCTCATAGGGTTTAGAAGATAGATTTTCTGTTCTAGATTTAAATGACTTTCTAGTTAACTTTGACTAAGTGCATACATCACAGATTTTATTTTCTTTCTTAAAAGAAACTTTAGGAAGTCCTCTAACCATGCTATGCTTATTCAGTTTATGCAATACAGTGTAACTAGCATGGCCTAACCTACGATGCCATAAAAATGCTAAGTCCTCTCTGCTAGCAGTAAGGCATATGTTAGAATATTGTATATCATCTAAGTCTATCATGTAAGTGTTATTTATCCTTTTACCAGAAAATTTAACAGTTTCGGAATCAGGTTCAAAAACTTTGCAGCATTGAGAGTCAAAAAGAACTTTGCATCCTTTATCACATAGTTGGCTGATGCTAAGTAAATTATATGCTAAACCTTCAACCAACATGAGATCTTCAATGCAACAGGTAGTACACTTACCTACCTTACCTGTCCCAACAATCTTACCCTTTGTGTTGCTACCAAAGGTGACAAGGCCTCCTTGTTTCTCTGTCAGCATGCAGAAATTGGCCTTATCTCCTATCATATGCCTGGAGCAGCCACTATCCAAGTACCACAAATTGTTCTTGGCTGCCAGGCATACCTGCACACACAATCAGGTAGAGAAGTGTGGAACCCAAGACTGATTGGGCTCCAGAGAAGATGAAAAGTAATTAAAACAAGAAAGCATACTTTTAGGAATCCACATTTGTTTGAAACAGTTCTGTTCAGTGGATTTTCCAGATTTCTTTTTGTTATGCTTTTTCTTGTTGACACTAGCATGATTATTTACAGATTGATTATTTCTGTGCTAGTGCCTTGGCCAGGGTGTATTCACGAAATTTTGGCTATAGTAATCATTGGGCTGGCTGTGGAAATGTTGGTTCCTAGGTGTCCAAGAGCCATACCCATTAACCCAATTTCTAGTGTAAGGTTTATAGGACTGTGTAGCCTGATGTCCATAACCTGTAAACCTTCCTTAAGTCCTAGTCCATCCTGACCTATTTGGATAGGTTGACTGTGCAAAGAAGTGGGACTGGGCTCTAGGTTGGTAGAAATGTTTGGGTTGAGCTCTAAAAGCATTCTGCCTCCCCTGCACCTTGGACCCTGCTGACCTATTCATTGGTGTGTATTGGGTCTTCTTCAGAGGTGGTGGTGATGGTGGAGACTTGGTGACCTTAACATGTGGTTTATAAGACTGTGTAGGTTGACCCCTAACCTGAGACTGAGCTTTGGGATTTTGCTTGGATGTGCTAGCTCTACTACGCTCACTCAGCTTTTGTTTGCCCTTCTCCTCAGCACTGGACTTTTTCAGATTTACAGCTTTGTTCACTGAAATGTTTGACTTCATGTTGATTAGTGGTCCTTTCTCTTTTTGTGCGACAAATGAAATAGTTTTCATTCCAAAGCTTTTTGTTGCACTAGAATTAAATCCAAGGCCCTCTTTTCTGAAGTTGACTTTTGACCCTAACAAATCATTTAGGTTATCTGAACCTTGGGTCATTTTCTCAATAGTTTTAAGCTTGTCCTCATTATCCTTTTGAATGTCTTCAATGGATTTTTTCAATTCTGTATTCACACTTAGGACAACTTGATATTTTTCATTCACAATTTTTATCTCACTTTCATATTTCTGAATTTTCAACTTCCATTCATCAGCTTCTTTTTCTAACCTCTCATTATCTTCTTTAGAGGCTTTTGACTCATTCTTGATTTCTTCTAATTCAGAACATGTGAGTTTGAGTTTATTATTCTCAGATTCAAGACATACAATTTTATCAGTTAGAGTTGTATCATTTTGCATGGAGTTAATCTTTCTTCTTAGATGTCTGTTTTCCCTTCTAATGTCATCTACTTTATCAACTATTTCATGATAGGCATCTACCCAATCAGCAATAGTAAAATTATCGAATCGAAAAGTTACCTCATCTGAATCCTCCTCTCTGTCTTCAGAGCTTGTTGCCATAAGGCAAATGGGCTTTTCAGATTCGGCTTCACTGTCAGAGGTATTGCTCAAGGAGCCTTCATCTTCATCACTCCAGGTACTCACCATAGCTTTCCCTTTCGTGTTCCTCTTCTTTGACTTGTCCTTGTATTTCTGATTCTCTGGACAGTCAGCTTTCAGATGGCCTGTCTTCCTGCATTGATAACAAGTATTAGTTTCAAATTTTTTTGCAGGGTTATATTTATACCTTTTATCCCTTCGGCCACTATACTTCTTTTGGCTGAATCGTCCTCGTTCTTTCCTGAGGAACCGCCTGAACTCTCTAGTCATCATTGCCATCTCAGTACGAGTTATATCTTGTTCATTCAGGCTCTCCTCGGATGATGATCCACTAGAGCTGGATCTGCTGGACTTGCTGGATTTGCTGGCACCAGCTTTCAGAGCGATTGGCTTCTTCTTCTTTTCAGCTTCCTCTATCTTTGGCAGATTAATCTCATATGCCATCAGCGAGCCAATTAGCTCATCTGCCCTTATATTTCGCAAATCCCTTGACTCCTCCATTACTGTAACTTTAGTATGCCAAGCATGAATCAGGGAATGCAATATCTTCCTCACTACATCGTATTCTGTCTGAGCCTTCCCGAGACCTCTAAGACCATTTGTGATGATAGTTAATCGAGAGTACATCTCCTTGATGGTCTCATTTGGCTTCATCTTGAAGGCTTCATATTCTGACACAAGGAAATTAGCCTTCGTCTCTCTAACCTGAGAAGTCCCTTCATGAATAACTTCCAGTGCATCCCACATCTCCTTAGCTGAGCTGCAAGCTGATACTCGAGAAAATTCCGTGGGGTGCAGAGAGCATTGAATAGCGTTTATGGCGCTCTAGTTTAGAGTAGACCTTCTGATCTCCTCCTTGGTCCAGACTTCCTCATTAGGGGACAACTCATAAGGTCCCTTGCTGACTACCTTCCAGATCTCATAATCCTTCGCCCTAAAAAATACTTGCATACGGTTCTTCCAGTATACATAGTTAGATCCATCGAAGAAAGGGGGCTTGGTGGTTGAGTGTCCTTCAGCGATCATCCCTCGAGCATCCATCTGTACCTTCCTCTTCGGGCTGTAAGTCCCTGTAGAAGAGTTAGGCTCTGATACCAACTGTTATGTTAGATGGACACAGTCTATTACCACTGAGAGTGGATCTAGAGGGGGGTGAATAGATCTAATGTCTAATTTTAGAACACAATTGAACTCTAATGCGGAATTAAAACAAGCAACTGTTGAACGACAGAAGGAACACTATGAAATCACACAAACCACAAGCAATCACACAGTAGACACCTATCTTTAAGGTGGTTCGATCTCAATCCAGAGATCTACGTCCACCCCACACTCCAACTGGAATGTGGATCCTGCTGACTCACAGTTTGAACAGCTGGGCTTCACAGCTTGCCAACAGACCGCTGATACACAGCTTCGCTGGGCTTTACAGCTTATCGACCAGAGGAACAAATCCTCTGCAACCGCTGGGCTATACAGCTTAGTCGTCCGAGACCTGGTCTCGCCTGCTGAGGATTACAGCTTCACCTGTCTAGTGGAAACCTCCACTGCAATTGCTGGCTCACAGCTTGATAACAAAAGTGTTTCAAAAATAGTAAAGACAGAAACAAACGAAATGGAAAACCAAAACGAATGTAGCTCAATTGAGCAGTATCAGCTCTGGTATCTGAACCAAGAGACTGATTTACAAGACTTCGAAAAGACTCTCTCAACTCAACTCTCTCAATCTTCTCTTCTCTCTTTCTCTTCTTCTCTCTGAATCTTCTTCTCTCTTTTTCTTCTTCTCTGTGGATCGTGCAGGCGCTCACTCTCTGTTCTTTTCTCTTAGCTCTGGCTGCTTCTATTCTATCAGCTTCTTCTAAAGGAAGAAACTCCATATATATACCAGCAGCAGGAAGGGCGTGTGCTCTCCACATCTCCCGCCCAATGGCTTGGACCACGTGGCAGCATCCAGTAGGCTTTCAGTACACGTGTCATAATCTGGTCACTCCCCTTATCCTCGGATCACGTGCCCAGTCATCAGTATCTGCAAAGAATCCCTGTCAGACAGTCGAAATAGAGTTATCAGTTTAAGTCTAAAACCCTGTACAGACTATATGAAGGCAGCGCTGTGTAGACTTTGCGATGTATAGACTTTGTAGATGCGAATGCAGTGTGTAGACTTTGTGGTGCACTAAGTGAGAATGCATAAAGCAAAGTGTGTACATTGCAATTGGATGTATAGACTTGAATGACAGACTCAACGTGCAACAATGTGTGGACTTGCCAAAGCAAGGGCTGTACAGACTTGAGAATGCACGATGTATAGACTTGCAGGTGCAACGTAGGTAACGATACCAATGTATAGACTTGCGAGTGCAACGTCGGTAAAGATGCCAATGTATAGACTTGGAAGTTCAACTGGTGGATGTACAGACTTCACCGATGTATAGACTTGGAAGTTCAACTGGTGGATGTACAGACTTGGTTTCGTGCATGCTACAGGGCAATGTATGGACTTTGAATCAACGTGCATGCATTATGTAGACTTTGAGATGCTTGAAGCACACTATGCAGTAATGTATAGACTTAACATATGATGTACAGACTTGATGGTCAGACAGACAAGAACTCTTGACAGACTTGAGCGTGCAGATAGGCCATATGAATGTATAGACTTGTGTTCTAAACGATGCACAAACATAACAGTGTAATGTATAGACATTGAGTGTGTAGACTTGTGTGTGTGCAATGTGTAGACCTGTGCATGTGTGCATTACGATGTATAGACTCTGACTGCATGGAACATATAGACAATCTGATAAATACAGTTTCATCAAAACATAAACAGTTGCCAATCAATCAAAACAAGGTGTTGCCAATGAAGTAAAGCTATTGTCAACATCATCAACACAGAGGAGTCACAACATGGCATTCGTCCTTGCCAATGAATAAGTCATTCTTCGGCGCAAGGCTTCATGCCCTAGCCAACTATGTCTACAATGTTGCCATTGCGGGCCTTACGCCCGAATTGGTGGAAATTCTATCTTTTGGGTTGGCATTCGATCCTATCAACAAATAAGCCCCTTTTGGCGCGAGGCTTCGGACCCTAGCCATTCGCATATACAGTGTTGCCAGCGCGGGCCTTACGTCCGAATCGGTGAAACTTCTACTCCTTGCGTTGACATTCGCCTTTGTCAACGAACAAACCCTTCTTTGGCGTAAGGCTTCGTGCCCTAGCCAAACATATATACACAACATTGCCATTGCGGGCCTTACGCCCGAATCGGCACTAATTCTATCCCTTGCGTTGGCATTTGATCTTGTCAACGAATACACCCCTCGTCGGCACAAGACTTCGTGCCCTAGCCATTCATATATACACAAGGTTGCCATTGCGGGCCTTACATCTAAATCAACACTAGTTCCTTCTGTTGCGTTGGCATCTGTCTTTGGCAACGAACAAACCCTCTATTGGCCAAAGACTCTGGGTCCGAGCCGATGATCATATATTGTTCCTAATTGTCATCCAAAAAAAAAAATATGGGGCTTAAAATAGAGGTGCCCCGCCAAACTTGTTCCTTCGTTAGAACAAGGGCAAAAAGGGCAATAACCCAGCTGTGGTGAAATCCCGAAGGGGCGCTGTAGGCAAAATCGGGTACCCTACCACGTGAAAACCCGAAAGGGCGCGTGGGCAAAAGTGAGAGGGGGTCGATGCCGACGAAAACCCGAAGAGGGCGCTTGCATCGGTAATGTGGTTTATATATATATATATATATATGGAAACAAAAAATGCCTTCTCCGAAGACATTACTCGCTACGTCGGTAAGACTTGTGCTAAGAAAGTGACAGAATGTTTATTCTTTTTCTAACAGTTTGTCTGTGCATTCACCATGTAAATGGCACGTGATCCGAGGAAGATAGAGGCCCAGAATATTCCTACACGTGCCCCAACTTTTCAGGCGGGAAACGGGGTATCCACACGCCTAAGGTTCTGGAGCAGACACATATATATATGCTGAGGAAAAGGGTTCGATAAAGAATAAAAAAGGGGGTATAGTGAAAAAGAAGAGAAGTGAGAGCAGTGTGTGGATCAAGAGAGAAAACCAGAGACAAACCATTCCATCAATGAGCTGATAGAAAGCTGAAGCGGAGAGAGATAGTGCCCCTACGATCCAAGGAAAAGAAGTACGAGAGAAGAAAAAGAGAGGTTCTGAGAGTAGAAGGTAGAAAGAGTGTGAAGTGAAGCAGCGTCAGTATTTACTTCAGATCTGTTGTTTTTAAGTGTCTTCCGGATCAGATCCAAGACACTACGCTCTTGTGTGAGCAATTCTGTTTGATCTTATTGTCGGCTTTTCGTTGTTGAATTTTATTTTTGCTTTCATCATACATTTCCATTCAAGCTGTGTGTCAGCGACTGCAGAGGTGGATTCCTCTGGACGGCCAAGCTGTATTGCCCAGCGGACGGCAAGCTGTAAGGCCCAGCAGTTGAAGCTGTGAATTAGCGGTTTGTAGGCAAGCTGTGAGGCCCAGCGATTTCAAGTTGTTTGGCAGTAGTAAGCCACACTCTGGTTTGACTGTGGGGTAGACGTAGGTCGGAGGACTGAACCACCTAAAAGTTTTCTTGTCTACTGTGGTTTGGTTGTCTGCTCCGTTAGATGAATGTGTAGGCCGATCTGTCTCTCCATGTCCTGTGAGCATGTTAGCTGCACGTTTTCTGCTTGATTAAGCTCCTCGCTGCCCTTCAGACTCGGTAGAATCTAGTTAGTTCCTGTTCAGCATCTCTGATTGACACAATTAATTTTTAATTGGTAAAATTTCCAAAGGATTCATTCAACCCCCCTTCTAAATCCGAGTCTAGCACCTCAACAGTAACCTTGTGTGTGTCTCGACTATTCTGGATAGCTCGAGACAGTGGTTCTGGATGTCTTGAGGTACTGTCTTACCTCGATTTATTTGTCCAGGTGCTTTGAGAGTCGTGATGCTCCCTCAAGTCTCCGTGTGTCGTTTTATACGGGTTCGTGGATCCGATGATCAATTATCATTTTCTATGGCTTAGGATTAGGCTGATTGGTGGCTTGTCACCGCCGTTATGCGATGATCTTGACTCCGAGTCATGAGACGCAAGGATTGTTGTGTTGGTAGGTCTAGTTGCCCTGTCCTGAGTCTGTTGGCAGTTGGTGTACTGCCTTTGTGCTTCGTAGTACGTGCGATAGTTCATTCTTAGCCTATCTGAACTTCAGCACTCGTGTTTTAGAGTCTCCGTGTCTAGTGAGCCTCCGCTAGTCATAGCCCGACGACCTCGAGTGTCGGCCCACCTGGGAGTAGGTGGTGGGGCAGTTCCCGAGATACGGTTTGTAGGTTAGTTTCTGTGGGCTCCCTTGCCTTGTAGTAGCGTCCTGCTGGGGGAGAAAACTAGCTAGAGGCCTGGCTCAAGGCATTGAGCTTGTGTGTGCACACGTGGTTAGGGGCGTTTTGGACGAACGCCGACAGGCGTGACCCTGACTAGTCACTCGTTACTGTAGTTCCTGGTTCAGTTCAGTGAGTATCTCAGTCTCCGTCATTCTCGACATCCGTAGCGAGATACCTGTGGCGCAGTGTAAGACGTCAGTGGACGCATCTGGCTGTTCTTCTAGTGAGGAGGAGCTTCTATCACTTGGCGCGTGATTCTCGTGTTTCTCAGAGTCTGTGTTCCCCTTCCGAGTTAATCTGTTCTTGGCTTCGTCTAAGTTCAGCTTCCCCTTCCGAGTTGGTTTGTTCTCAGCTTTGCCGAGGATAGCTCTGTGTCGCGTACACGACGCTCTAGTCGTGTGCGTCAGTGTCTGTCTAGGTCTTTTCTAGGGCTTTTGCCTAGTTTCGTGGGATTTAGCCTTTGGGCTAATGGTTGGCTAACGGATCGGTAACTCCTAACTTTGTGAGATCAGGGTTCACCCTTATGTCACTGTTTGGAGTAGCTTAGGGAACCATACTTTGCTCGGTAGCCGTGTTCTCATTCCTTACGGCTTTGCTTTTCCCTTTTCTTTTAGCCGTTCTACTCCTGCTCTCCCAGCTTTCTTTTACAGCTTTCTAGTAGTAGTTTTTCCTGCTTTCTTTCCTACTTTACTACTACTACTATTTTAGCTGTTGTTCCGTGTTACTGCATTATTTTTCAGTGGGGATCCGCGTGACCCCTACTGAGCCAGTGACACGAGGCTCACCCCTGCTTTTCAGGTGTGGTCGTCTCTGCTTCCTTCGCTGTTCCTGGTGTGGCGTGCTCGTAGTTGCCAGCGGTACCTGCGTCGGGCTTCCCCCGACCTCAGTGTATGTTTTTCTTTTTGTTGGATTGTACTTATCTTTACTTTGGACTGGACTCTGGTATAATTGTTAATCTAAACTGTTAATTAAAATGTAATTTTATTTCTGCTACTTTAGCAAACCTGATTAATAAAATTTAATTGCTTACTGTTATATCTACGACTTCAATATACTACACAACAATCCTTTTATCCCTTCGGAGCTTACAGCTCTTGGGAGGCTTCACGGGTTCCAAGTGGTATCGAGTCTGCTCGGTAGTCCTATCGGGTATATCCGGTATCCGGAGTCCGGGTCGTCACACTTTACCTGTGAGGAAGGAGCTTAATCTATCGTACCATGCCCTGGGAGCTTGTTTCAGTCCATATAGTGCCTTATCTAATTTATACACATGATCAGGAAAGTCAGTGCATTCAAATCCAAGAGGTTGTTTAACAAAAACATCCTCTTTTATTAACCCATTTAAGAAAGCAGATTTCACATCCATCTACTGAAGTTTTATTCCTAGGCTGCAAGCAAAAGCTAGAAGAATCCTAATGGCTTCTAGTCTAGCTACAGGGGCAAAGGATTCTTCAAAGTCTATCCCAAATTCCTGATTATACCCCTGAGCTACAAGCCTAGCCTTATTTCTTACTACCTTTCTCTGCTCATTAGTTTTATTTATAAAGACCCATCTAGTGCCTATAACTGAGCCATGTGAGGGTTTAGGAACTCGGTGCCATACCTTGTTCCTTTCAAATTGATTCAATTCGTCATGCATGGCATTTGTCCAATGCTCATCCTTCAAGGCACATTCAATGTTTTTGGGTTCTACTTGTGAGACTAATGTAAAAGAGTTCAATTCATTTTCTATCCTGAAATGTGATCTAGTCCTAGGGGGTTCATTCAGATTACCAATTATATTCTCTAGAGGATGATCTCTAAGAACTATAATGTTGGTAAGCTGATTACCTGAATTTTCAATTATCTCCCCCAGAACTACAGATCCTTCAGTCTCTCCCTCTTTAACTAGTTCTACATCCTGCTCTTTTTTATTCTCAAGGATTTCTCCATCAGGTTTATCCCTGCAGAAGCCAGTTTCAGGTTTATTAGAGAATTCATCAAAGACAATATGTGGTGATTCCTCAACAGTTTAAGAATTAATGTTATAGATCCTATAGGCTCTAGATTTTTTCAGAATAACCTAGAAAAATTTCAGGTTCACTTTTAGGTTCAAATTTATCAAGGTCTCTTTTAGAGTTAACATGGACAAAGCATTTACAACCAAAAACCTTGAAATGTGTTAGTGAATGTTTCTTAACTTTAAGTATCTCATAAGGAGTATTTTGAGTAAAAGGTCTTACCAGGGCTCTGTTTATGACATAACATGAGGTATTTACTTTCTCAGCCCAAAACCTTCTAGGCAAGTTGCCTTCAACTAGCATAGTCCGAGCCATCTCCACCAAGGTTTTGTTTCTCCTTTCGACCACCCCATTCTGCTCTGGAGTCCTTGGTGAAGAGAATCTATGGTTGATCCCACTTTTCCTGCAAAATTCATCAAACTGTGAGCTTTCAAACTCACCACCATGGTCAGACAGAATAGTAGAAATAGACTACTCACCAGTCTGTTTTATTCTGTTGTAAAATTCCTGAAATTCTTCAAAGGCATTATTTTTGTGAGTTAAAAAGAATACCCAAGTAAATCTAGAAAAGTCATCTACTAATACATATCCATATCTTCTACCAGATAAGCTAGCTGATCTAGTAGGTCCAAATAGGTCCATATGAATCAGCTCAAAAGGTTTGGAAGACATGTTTTCAGTTCTGGATTTAAATGACTTTCTAGTTTGCTTGCACTGGGTACAAGCCTCACAGATTTTATTGTTTTTCTTAAAAGACATTTAGGGAAGACCTCTTACAATGCTATATTTATTCAACTTATGTAACACATTATAGTTGGCATGACCTAACCTTCGATGCCAAAGGCAAGCTAAGTCAACTTTATTAATAGTGAGACACAAGTTAGTGTGTGCTGCATCATCTAAGTCCACCATATAGATGTTATTGACTTTTCTACCAGTGAATTTCACATTTTTAGAATTGGGTTCAAAAATTTTATATGCAAGTGAGTCAAAAACAACCTTATGGCCTTTATCACATAGCTGACTAATACTAAGTAGATTGTAGGCAAGGCCTTCAATAAATAAAACTTCATCAATACAGCATGTAGAGCACTTACCAACTTTTCCTGATCCAATTATTTTTCCTTTGGTATTACCTCCGAAGGTAACATGACCAGCATCCTTCTCTGTCAGCATGCAGAAGTTTCCTTTGTCCCTGGTCATGTGCCTGGAACAGCCACTGTCAAGATACCACCTGTTGTGATTGGCTGCCACGCATACCTACATACAGAATCAAGTAGAATTTTTTGGAACCCAATACTGTTTGGGCCCCAAAACTACAGTTAAATCATGCAGACAAGACAACAACTATTTTGGTATCCACATTTGTTTGACTTGAATTGTGGATTTATTATCTTTCAGATCTTCCTATCTTTTCTTGCCACTTTGAGTTTTCGTTTTCATTTTCTTTGGTGTGGCATTATTGTACTTAGCATAGTGAGAATTCTTGTGCCAGTTATTGGTCTAGCGGGCATTAGGAGAAGTGTGTTCACTGTAGACCCTAGGCTGAACAGACATAGGATGGACATGGCCATATGAGTTTTGATTCATGAAGGTTCTAAACCTAGGTTGCATAGAAGCAGTCCAGTGGTAAGGTCGATGCACCTGACTAGTATATGAATTATGAATATTTGTGTCTCTGTGGTTTTGATGATAGCAAACACCAAGATGATTCATATGTGTGCATGTCAAGATGATTCATATGTGTGTAGGTTAAGATGATTCATATGTGTGCATGTGAAATGATGATGAAGTGTGCATTTGTGAATGTGTGCTTGTTATTTCCTTGTGTGTGCATGCCATTTCTTTGTGTCTGACATTTTGACAAATACTTGGTCGATGCATTGCACTCTGTCAAACATTTGGTCGATGCATTCATAAGGTCTATGCTTTCTTCATTGTTTAGCACACAACGTCTGTGTGTGTTTTGGCTTAATTGTCTAAAAGTCAGTGCATGTTTACACCGAGTTGTGTTAAGGTCTGTACAGACTTTTCACCCTCGTGCGATACAATGTCTGTGCAGTCTTTGCCTTGCGGGATGCAAGGTCTGTGCAACTATTTGCAGCATGCATACAGGAGAAGAAGGTCCATGCATATCACGTTCATTCAGGTTATAAGGTCCGTGCGAACCGGTTCGCCTTGTGACATGTTAAATTTGTGCACATTCTAAGTCCGTGCATGTTCTTTTACTGCACTTACAAGGTCCGTGCATAGTTTGCCATGCGCATGCAATGGTCGGTGCAAATGTCAAGTCCGTGCACACTCTTGTCATGCGCACGCAAGTAGGTCGGTGCATACTTTTGCAAACAACTGTGCACGTTTAAGGTTGATGCTAGCACACGAGGTCGATGCACGTTCATATTAGACTGATCTAAAGTCTACACACTTCACTATTTAGAGTCAGTGCATGTTTTGCTTTGAACACTTAAGGTCGGTGCATACTTTTGCAAACAACTGTGCACGTTTAAGGTCGATGCTAGCACATGAGGTCGATGCACGTTGGCATTAGACTGATCAAAAGTCTACACACTTCTGCATGTTTTGCTTTGAACACTTAAGGTCGGTGCATCTTTCAGTCTTTACCTACATTTCATGCATTCACATGCTCCGTGCATTATTTTCATCACGCATACACATAGTCGGTGCATGTTTTACATGCACGCATATAGAGTCTGTGCAATGTTTGCATATTTGTTCACTAAGTCGGTGCATAAATTGATGTATACTCAAATGAGTTGGTGCACATCATGAAAATGCTAGTAATGCTTGTGCACCTCTTTGCGATTATGCTTGCATATGGTCAGTGCACCTCCCCGTAGCTTGTCTACACAAGGTTGATGCATCTTTCGTTCTGTGCATTCCTGAGCTCCGCATAGCACTCGTTTCTAGTCGGTGCAACAACTGTTGGTGCATGCTCAGAGTCAGTGCATAATGTGCATTACACATAGTCTAAGCCCTTGCATATATTCAACCAGGTCAAATAAGACCTGTGCATTTAACGATCTTTGATCAGCAATGGCTTGGCTATCTGCATACAACTTTCTGAGCATATTAAATATGTCTCTGACCATATAGCATTAACTAAGTGTTCTTCACTGCAGGAACTTATGAACGGAACAATCAGGCAAGGACAGCCAAGGTTCAAGCATCTTATGTGCACCTGAGCACTTAACTCACGAGGAGTAGAAGAACAAGAGTTCGTGAGGACATCAGAGCAAATAATTGACACGTGATCCAAGGTAGATCATTATTGAAAGAAGCTGTCACGTGGATCATCGCTCCATCTGCATCTGACGCGTGGCTTCTCTGGGAATGGTGGGAACAAGCTCTTCACACGCCTGAAGCTAGAGCTTGTGGGACCCAAGTCTAAAGCTCTATAAGAAGGCCCCTCCTACGATCAACAAAGTAGTAGATGAAGAGAAAAATAGAAGAAGGCATCAGAAGAATTCTGAGAGAAAGAAAAAAAGAGAGAGAAGAGCTAAGAGAAGTGACTTCGTGAGAAAGGGCAAAGAAGAAAAGAGGCGAGCAGCAGCCAGAGAGAGTAAGAGAGCCAATAGCAGAAGAGGAAGAGTGAAGAAGTTCAGTTCTAGGATGAGATCCTGAACTGCTGTGCTCCTGCGTGAGCTATATTTTTTTATTGAGCTTTATTCGCTAGTTTGTTTTTCCTTTTTGTTACTTTCATCTTCCAGTTTCTTGGTCTTCCGATACTCAGGTTGAGTTCGGGGTTCCTCCTGTGGACTCAGGAGAAGGGAGACTTAGTGTCTCCGGTTACAAGTGACTTGGTGTCACTTGTGCTTTCCCTCTGGGTTTCAGAGGAAGGGGGACTTGGTGTCTCTGGTTGCTAGTGATTGGGTGTCGCTAGTGGTTGCCCTCCTGGGTGGAGGAAGAGAGGAGTGTGTTCCTCTGGATCAAGCTATTAGGCAGCGTCTGTTTGCTGACTGAGTCTACGGTTCTTGCTATTGCAAGGGAAGCCTCACTCTAGTTTGGAGTGAGGGGTGGACGTAAGCAGACTGTGGGTCTGGCCGAACCACCTAAAAATATCCTGTCCATCGTGGTTTGCTCTTTGCGCTCCTCCATATCATCTTTCTCCCCTTCACAAGTTGTGTGTACTTGATTTCTTGCGTTTGCCCTTGTGTTTCACTGAGAGTTTTATATATGTCTGTGGAGTGTATGCTCCTATGCTTAGTAGAATTATATATGCGAGCCTGAGTGTCTCAGCTCACGGTTGTGAGAAGAGAGTGGTTGTGCTGTCTCATTTGATTACTGAGTATTATTAAAAGTTTGATTCTGCACTTGTTTTTAATTGGGTGTATTTGTTGAAAGATTCATTCATCCCCCCCCTTTTGAATCCGTGTCTTGCACCCATATATTCTAACAAGTGGTATCAGAGCGGGTTGTTGTCTTATCGGATCCAACGATCCGTAGTAGATCCTGTAGCCTCTTTGGTGCATTTCTGAACTTCCTTCTAGTGCATTGATATGTTTGCCGATTTATTCCATGGGTCATCCACCGGTCTTCAATGGCTCTGCTTTTAACTCGTGGGTTAGCAGTCTCCATAGCTATGTGAAACTGATTGATCCTGATATGTGGAAGTTAATTTCACACGGTCCTCACAGATTACCAAAGAAAGAGTCCAAATGGACTGACAGTCACAGATCAAGGCATGGAGAGAATCAAAGAGTTTTGAATCTAATGAAAGCAGCTACTGACAAGGCCTTACACTCTTGCTTCCATGACTGCAGGTCTGCTAAGGACATTATGGATAAGCGGAAGTTATGACACATAAGAAGGGAGGATAGCTACATGATGGCTAATGGCAGCGATCAAGGCAGCAATCAGAATGAAGAGGATAATGATGATGAGGTAAATCCCTTCGAGAATTTTTCTTTAGATGATTGGGAGAATGCATATGCTGATTTGTTAGAATCTCATGAACAATTAAGAAAACAATACAAAAACTTGAAAAAGAAAATTGATCGGGGTAGTTCAAGTTCTCCATGTGAAAATTGTTCAAATCTGAAGCAATCTCATGATGCCTATTTGTCTAATATCCATATGTATAAAAGGCAGATTGGGTTGCTGAAAAATGAAAATCAAGGATTTGTAGATCAGATTTCTGAACTAAAAGGAAAACTCAACTCAAACAATGATGATCAGCTCCTTATCAATAGTTCAGCTCAGAATGAAAAACTGTTGGAGGAACTTGAATGTGTTAATTCAGAACTAAATAAGCTGAAATCTGAAAATGATTCCCTTAGAAAATCTGTTAAAGAAAATGAAGAAAAATTTAGGAAACTTGAGCAAGAGAAGAATTTGTTTGCTGAAAAATTTGATGCCATCAAATATGTAAACATGGAGTTGCAGAAAAACATTGAAAACCTGCAAAGAGAATCTGAAACTTCAAAGAATCCAAATGCATCTCATGATGACCAGATTCTTCTTGATGAGTCAATTCAAAATGATACTCTGGTTAAGGAAAATGAAAAGTTAAAATAGCTGAACTCTGCTATGTCTGAAAGACTTCTAGCCTTAGAAAGAGGAAAAACTGTTTGTATTGAATATTCTGAAAAACTGAGCAATCTGGAATAAGAAATTAAACAATACAAAATAGCTAACAAAGTACTGAATGAAGTTGTTAATTACAGTGAACAAGAGATTGCGAGTTATGAAATAAATATTGCATCACTAAAAATTGAGATTTAGGATTTAAAAGCTTCTTTGTCTAAATTTGTTAGTGGGCAAGAAAATCTGGATAACTTGTTAGGAGTCAAGGTTAATTTCAGGAATGAAGGGCTGGGATACAATAATGTTAATAAGAAAGTTTTTAATAACAAGCTAATGACATCATTTGTCACTGCTTCAAATGTAGCCACCACCTCAAAAGATAAACAGCCCATTGTTCAGAAAAATCAGAAACAAACTGACATTCAGAAACAAGCTGAAAAAGTGAAAAAGTATGTTCATGTGGAGAAGATGCAAAGAAATAATCATGCTGATGCTGTGCATGTGACACATAACCTAAACACACACACACATGGACTCAAAAAGAAAATGTCATGCCACTATTATCATAAACTTGGTCATCTGATGCATGAGTGTAGGTTGATGGAAAAGGATGATCTGAGCGCTAGCATAATGCATGCTAGGAAACTTCATGATAAAAATCCTTCATTCTAGAAAAAAAAATTGAATGTTTTCACTGTGGTAAATTAGGACACACGATTGCATAATGCTGGTTTGCAAGTGATAAGGAAAAATCACATTCATATCATGCTAAATTTCATGCAAACATTCATGCTATTAACAAGAACAAGTTTGTTTCTATAAACCAGCATATGACATGCTTTAACTGTGGCAAATTGGGTCATAAGGGATTTGAATGTTGGCTGAATGCTGGTAGAAGAAATTCTAATTCATGTTCTCACTATGGCAAGAAGGGCCACATTGGTGCCCTATGTTGGCATGCCCAAGGAAGATATTTCCACTCCAAATCTGGTAAATTCCCTATAAACAAAAAAGGTTTTGACAGGAATAAGTCTATTTTTAAAGAAAAATTCATTACATGCTTTGAATGTTGAAAGCCAGGCCACAGGGCTACAACCTATTGGCTGGCAGGTTATAATAAATAGGCCGGGTTCGGTAAACAAAAACTTAATTCTGTTAACAGAAATTTTCATGCAAAGACTGAGAGATTTCTTGACAACAGTAATTTGCATAAAAAGAATTTGAAATCTGCTGCATCATGCCATTACTGTGGTCAGATAGGTCATTCAATGAATAATTGCTACTTGATGAGATTTGATGACCTTCATGCACAAAAATTGTTTAGAACACCTGCTAAAGGTGTCACTGTTAGTTTAGGACCCAAGACCTCTTGGGTACCTGCTTGTGCAAAATAACCCAGTTGCTGCAAGTGTGCCTTGGAAAGAAATAAACAAGGGGTTAATAAACCAAGGCACTCAAGAACGAAAACCCCACGATTGCACTCTTCAGGTCAGCTCTCAAACCTCTGCCTAAACTCTATCTTCTGAATCTGTCTGCTTTAGATGTCTGCTTTAAATGTCTGCATATGATGTTAATTCTTTTGTGCATCGTCTAACTGGGTCTCTTTGAAAGTCTGAAATGCACATGAAAATACTTGTAGTTTGTATCTGAATGCATTGCATATCTATGTCATGATGCATGATTTGTCAAACTCCCTGCATGTTGAGTATTGCACATGTGCATTTAGAAACTTCATACATTGCATTTAATCAGGGGGAGTAGATGCACAATTTGTCATGCATTTGTGACACTTATAATTTTGGATTATACTGCACACTAGTTAGAACAATTCATCCTGAGGAGAGCCATTGCATATGCATACATGTAGTGGACTGCATTGCATATCACTTATTTTGAAAACTCCAAAAAGAAGTGACTGACTACATATAGAACTGCATTGGCACTGCATTGTCATGCATGATCATCATGGTATATTAAATGGAAAGATGCTGAAAAGTAGATGGAGTCTGTCTGGATGCTATTGCTATGTGTGAGGTGGTCCTTGGACCAAGTCCTCCGCCAAGTACCATGGGTCAAGTTGCATAATATCTTTGTTAGACCTGCATACATATTGTAAAATGCATATACTGATCTATGAATTCAAGCCCAGTACATGCATACTCTTGGGGAGAGCAAAATGCCTTTGTGACTCAATTCTGTCTTGTTCGATCGACCAATCTGCTCTCTTCAGTCAACCGAAGCTCCCAATTCAGAATGTTGTGTCTGAACATCATTGCATATAGATAGGGGGAGTTTATGTCAAGAAAGCATTGTGTACATTGCACATGTTGCATACCTTCTGATGATCTTAATCCTGAACTCTTCTTCTCCATCTAATTGATTTACCCTGCCATATCTGTCATTCTAGTGACTCACATCATCAAATAATCATTGCTGGCTGCTGCTGATTACTCAATAACTGAACTGAGATTTGAAGTAAACCTTCAGTTTGAATACTGCTTCATAAATGTTAAAACACCTTTAATGTAGAATCTTCCATTATACAGGTTTAAGAATGTTAGTTGATTTGGAATTGGTTTAAGTCTAATGTACTCTTAAGTTTGAATTCAAAGAACTTGAAAATATCTGATTCAACTTTTTAATAAACCTTAACTGATTGTCATATGTAAATTCATGTAAGACTTCCTAAAATCTAAAAAGTTAAAATCATGCTTTTCTTTGATTGAAATACTGAGTGTTAGTATTGCTATTAAACATTAAATCTGTCTGAATTTGTCCTAAAAGAAATATTGTGGATAGAGCAATGACTATGGTTACTGAGAAACCTGTCGAAAGGACTGTGTCATGAAGTACCATAGTTAACTCTGATTAAAATCATTGAAAATAATGTGAAAATATGGTAGAGCAATGGCATGGTTGTATTGAGTAACTGGGGATTCTGGCCTTTAATCAATGTGTCTCCTCATGCCAAAGATACTTCTAATGCTATCTCTATTCTCTAAAATAGAGAAGCAATACGGTTATCACACTAAGTAACTGGGGATTCTGGCCTCTAACCAAGGTGTCTCCTTACGTCAAAAGGTGTTGATCAACCAAAATTGCTCATTAAAAGAGTATATTGTTGATCAAAAGAAAAATATGAAATAGTGTGAATCAAAAATTCTGGTAGAACAATAAAATTCAGATGCATTCACGAGTGTTTATTCTCAATACTACTTTATGTGATTCTTAAAGAAATCATGGAAAGTAAACTGAGTAAGATGGAAGAAGGTTGAACTAGAAGTATTATATGAGCTTTTGGTTTACTTTTATTAAAAACTGTTTCAGATATGAGTATGGGTTTCTTTTTTGAAAAACTCTGTTTACATCATCCTTAAACCATATCTGTCAATCAAAGGATTCATAAGCTTTTATAGTGGAAGACTCTAAAACCTAAATTATGGTTTATGAAGTTGGTAACTTACTAAAAAATTTTGTATCTTAGGGTCTTTGAAAATTCAATAATAGTTTTGCTCAATTGTTGATCTCTGTTACTTTCATTGATCTGTTCAATAGATATCAAAAATTATTCCTGAAATATATGCGCTTTGATTGATCTCTGCACATTAGCCTGAGTCTCTTTTCACTGGATTCCACTACCATATTTCTTTTGGCTAGCAAATCTTGATGGTTCTGTAGACCTTTCATCTGCAGACCATACAAATATGAGGATCCATTGTCATTATTACCTTGTTCACTTGCAGCCTTCTAAACTTCAAAATTATTGTGGTTGAATACTCCAGATTGATTCCTTGAATGGTCAACTTGCTCAAAGGGGGAGAATAGGTTATCCTGTCAAATTTTTGGATCTATTGTGCCTTTACTCTGCTGGAAAGATTTTACTAGCTTGCTCTCATTTTGTCTCAAAGGAAACCCTGCACTCATCTTGACGACCATTTTCCTGGTTGCATTCCTCACTTCCATATCTCTGGGCTCGTTTAATTGTCGTATTGCCCCTGTGTTTTTGATGTATGACCCTTGGTATCCTCTTAGGGAGAGAATTGTTTGCTGTCTGCATCTTCGCTCATGATTCAATCATCTTACAATTGGTGTAATATTATTTTCTCTTTTTGATGAAGTCAAAGGGGGAGAATAGGTTGACATGAGTTGCTTTATGTGCTTTATTATCATTATGACTCATCATGGTGTTGCCATCATCAAGAAGGGGGAGAATGTTGTGTCTCTGTGGTTTTGATGATAGCAAACACCAAGATGATTCATATGTGTACATGTCAAGATGATTCATATGTGTGCAGGTTAAGATGATTCATATGTGTGCATGTGAAATGATGATGAAGTGTGCATTTGTGAATGTGTGCTTGTTATTTTCTAGTGTGTGCATGTCATTTCTTTGTGTCTGACATTTTGACAAATACTTGGTCGATGCATTGCACTCTGTCAAACATTTGGTCGATGCATTCATAAGGTCTGTGCTTTCTTCATTGTTTAGCATACAACGTCTGTGTGTGTTTTGGCTTAATTGTCTAAAAGTCAGTGCATGTTTACATCGAGTTGTGTTAAGGTCTATACAGGCTTTTCACCCTCGTGCGATACAATGTATGTGCAGTCTTTACTTTGTGGGATGCAAGGTCCGTGCAACTATTTGCAGCATCCATACAGGAGAAGAAGGTCCATGCATATCACGTTCATTCAGGTTATAAGGTCCGTGCGAACTGGTTCGCCTTGTGACATGTTAAATTTGTGCACATTCTAAGTCCGTGTATGTTCTTTTACTGCACTTACAAGGTCCGTGCATAGTTTGCCTTGCGCATGCAATGGTCGGTGCAAATGTCAAGTCCGTGCACACTCTTGTCATGCGCACGCAAGTAGGTCGATGCATACTTTTGCAAACAACTATGCACGTTTAAGGTCGATGCTAGCACATGAGGTCGATGCACGTTGGTATTAGACAAATCTAAAGTCTACACACTTCACTGTTCAGAGTCAGTGCATGTTTTGCTTTGAACACTTAAGGTCGATGCATACTTTTGCAAACAACTGTGCATGTTTAAGGTCGATGCTAGCACATGAGGTCGATGCACGTTGGTATTAGACTGATCTAAAGTCTACACACTTCACTATTCAGAGTCAGTGCATGTTTTGCTTTGAACACTTAAGGTCGGTGCATCTTTCAGTCTTTACCTACATTTCATGCATTCACATGCTCCGTGCATTATTTTCATCACACATACACATAGTCGGTGCATGTTTTACATGCACGCATATAGAGTCTGTGCAATGTTTGCATGTGTGTTCACTAAGTCGGTGCTTAAATTGATGTACACTCAAATGAGTCGGTGCACATCGTGAAAATGCTAGTAATGCTTGTGCACCTCTTTGCGATTATGCTTGCATATGGTCAGTGCACCTCCCCGTAGCTTGTCTACACAAGGTCGGTGGATCTTCCGTTCTGTGCATTCCTGAGCTCCGTATAGCACTCGTTTCTAGTTGGTGCAACAACTGTTGGTGCATGCTCAGAGTCGGTGCATAACGTGCATTACACATAGTCCAAGCCCTTGCATATATTCAACCAGGTCAAATAAGACCTGTGCATTCAATGATCTTTGATCAGCAATGGCTTGGCTATCTGCATACAACTTTCTGAGCATATTAAATATGTCTCTGACCATATAGCATTAACTAAGTGTTCTTCATTGCAAGAACTTATGCACGGAACAATCAGGCAAGGACAGCCAAGGTTCAAGCATCTTATGTGCACCTGAGAACTTAACTCACGAGGAGCAGAAGAACAAGAGTTCGTGAGGACGCAGAGCAAATAATTGACATGTGATCCAAGGCAGATCATTATTGGAAGAAGCTGCCACATGGATCATCGCTCCATCTGCACCTAACGCGTGGCTTCTCTGGGAATGGCGAGAACAAGCTCTCCAAACGCCTGAAGCGAGAGCTTGTGGGACCCAAGTCTAAAGCTCTATAAGAAGGCCCCTCCTGCGATCAACAAAGTAGTAGATGAAGAGAAAAATAGAAGAAGGCATCAGAAGAATTCTGAGAGAAAGAAAAAAAGAGAGAGCAGAGCTAAGAGAAGTGAGTTCGTGAGAAAGGGCAAAGAAGAAAAGAGGCGAGCAGCAGCTAGAGAGAGTAAGAGAGCCAATAGTAGAAGAGAAAGAGTGAAGAAATTCAGTTTTAGGATCAGATCCTGAACTGCTGTGCTCCTGCGTGAACAATATTTTTTTATTAAGCTTTATTCGCCAGTTTGTTTTTCCTTTTTATTACTTTCATCTTCTAGTTTCTTGGTCTTCCGATACTCAGGTTGAGTTCGGGGTTCCTCCTGTGGACTCAGGAGAAGGGAGACTTAGTGTCTCCTGTTGCAAGTGACTTGGTGTCACTTGTGCTTTCCCTCTGGGTTTCAGAGGAAGGGGGACTTGGTGTCTCTGGTTGCTAGTGACTGGGTGTTGCTAGTGGTTGCCCTCCTGGGTGGAAGAAGAGAGGAGTGTGTTCCTCTGGATCAAGCTGTTAGGCAGCGTCTGTTTGCAGACTGAGTCTGCGGTTCTTGCTATTGCAAGGGAAGCCTCACTCTCGTTTGGAGTGAGGGGTGGACGTAAGCAGACTGTGGGTCTGGTCGAACCCCCTAAAAATATCTTGTCCATCGTGGTTTGCTCTTTGCGCTCCTTCATATCATCTTTCTCCCCTTCACAGGTTATGTGTACTTGATTGCTTGCGTTCGCCCTTGTGTTTCGCTGAGAGTTTTATATATGTCTGTGGAGTGTATGCTCCTATGCTTAGTAGAATTATATATGCGAGCCTGAGTGTCTCAGCTCACGGTTGTGAGAAGAGAGTGGTTGTGCTGTCTCATTTGATTACTGAGTATTATTAAAAGTTTGATTCTGTAATTATTTTTAATTGGGTGTATTTGTTGAAAGATTCATTCATCCCCCCCCTTTTGAATCCGTGTCTTGCACCCATATATTCTAACATGAATATTCTGCTACATCGACCTCATATAGAGGTTACCTCGACCTTTCCTGCCAGAAGTGTAACGATAGGAGTTATGGAATGATGGATAGGTCAGTGCACTATAGTAGTAGCATCGACCTGAGGTGCCCCTGCTCTAACTTTGGTTTCTAAAGGATCTAAACCCAGAAGAGATATGCATCGGTGCATGTTGGTTGTTGCATCGACCTTTCTGTTGAGGCTGGGTTATCTTGGTTTTGGGGGTTCCTTGGACTTTGGATTTAGCTGGCTGACCCCTAACCTGTCTCTTAGCCTTAGGAGCAATGGTGTGTATATTGGATTCTCCTAGCATATCTATCTTTCCTTTGCCCTTATCCTTGGCACTAAACTTATTATTTTTCACAGATGAGTTATTAAAGTTTTCTTCACAATTCATTTTTATCAAAGGTTTATATGTCCTTTTTTTAGCAACAAAGGAAATAGTCTTCACATCAAACCTTTTCTTATTTGTTGGGTTGAAGCCCAATCTTTCCCTTCTAAAGTTTACCTTTGTTCCCAAAATGGCATTCAAATTTTCAGTTCCATGTGTCATGCCTTCAAGGGAATGTTGTTTATCTTTAATTTCCTTTTCTAAGTTCTCAATTGTGTTTTTCAATTCTTTGCTCACACCATTAACAACATCATATTTTTCATTTGCAGTTCTAGTTTCTTCCTCAATTTTTTGCATTCTGATTTTTAATTCATCAAATGTGTTTTTCAATTGTTCATTTTCACCCCTCATGTCATTCAAGACAGTTTTGAAATTTTCACATTCAACAAGAGAATTTTTTAAATCAGAATTTTCTTTCTCTAAACATGTGATCCTGTCATTTAACGAAGTATCATGAACAAGAGAGTTAATTTTCTTTTTGAGATGTTTGTTCTCCTTACGCACATCATCATATTTATCTAAGATTTCAGCATAAGCATCTTCCCAATCACTATGAGTGTAATTTTCAAAAGGAGAACTTACATCATCATCTGTTTTCTCTTCCTCCTCTCTTCTGGCCATCAGATAGAGCTTGTCTTCTTCCTTGCTATCAGATGTACTACTCTGACTGCCTTCATCTTCATCGTTCCAGGTACTTATCATAGCTTTTCCTTTCTTGTTCTTCCACCTGGGCTGTTTCTTCTTCTGCAGCTCAGGGTAGTCTGCCTTTAAGTGCCCTGCTTTCCTGCAATTATAGTAAACAATACCATCAGATTTCTTAGCAGTATCAGATTTGTATTTTGACTGCCTATTCCCTGAGAAACACTTTCTTCTGAACACCTTTTCTTCCTTTCTCAAGAACTTCTTAATTTTTCTAGTAAACATTACAAATTCATCTGGGTCTTCGTCTGAACTGGAGGAACTGTGCTCACTTGATGACTCTTTGCTACTAGAAGTCACTTTAAGTGCTAGGGACTTTTTATTCTTCTCAGACTCATCAACCCTCTTGATAATCAGCTCATATGTCATGAGAGAACCAATGAGTTTGTCTATAGTGGTAGTAGCTAGGTTCCTAGACTCTTCCGTAACCGTGGCCTTGGTGTGCCAAATAGGTGTCAGGGACCTAAGAATTTTTCTAACAATTTCACACTCACTGTAAACCTTACCTAGACTTCTCAAACCATTAGTAAGAACCATCAGTCTAGGGTACATCTCAGATATAGAATCGTCAGGTTTCATCTTAAAAGCTTCATATTATGAGACCAACATATTAGCCGTGGTTTCTCTAACCTGAGATGTTCTCTCATAGATTACCTCCGGCTTGTCCCACATTTCCTTGGATGTGGAATAGGAGGAGACTCTCAAAAATTCAGTAGGGTGAAGAGCACATTGTATAGCAATTATAGCGCTCTAGTTTAATGTAGACTTATGGATCTGCTCCCTAGTCCAGACTTCCTCATCCTCAGGGAGCTCAAATGGACCTTTACTAACAACCTTCCAGATCTCATAATCCTTCGCTCGAAGGAAGACCTGCAATGATTCTTCTAGTAAGCATAATTGTTTCCGTCAAAGAATGGCAGCTTACTGGTCGAATGACCCTTAGCAGTCAGACCTCTAGCATCCATTTCAACTAATCTCTCCAGGATGTTAAGCCCTTAGGGAGAGTTAGGCTCTGATACCACGTGACATGTGAATGGAATGAACTACAGATCTACAAATCTAGAGGGGGGTGAATAGATCTATAGCTAAAATACGCAATTCTACAGCAGTTAAAAATAATGCGGAATTAAACGAAACTGCTGTGAACAGGAGCACTAAAAATAGTATGAATTATCAACAAAGAGATCTGGTATGGACACACAAACAATCACTGAAAACTTCAAAGATAGTGGATCAATCAACTCAGTATAGTACCTGGCAGAGGTTTGACTTGACAATCTCCTCACGCAAAGGTCAGTTTTCCATATAGATGTAATCTATCCTTCTGATTGAGCCTTTTTATATACCACAGAGTGACTGACCACAATACAGGTATGAAATGAAGACAGTGCAAATTAAATAAAGACAGATCAGATATCAATCAAATTAAGCAGATGCAGAGATGAATTAGTGCGGACAATTTGGTTGAATACTTAAACAATAATTGATTATATCAGAGAAATCAGAGGCTCGCAATAGACGATCCTAAGCATTCATCTAACCGTAGTAAAGATGATATAATCAATCACACACACACGATAATTCAATTTTTAGGTGGTTCGATCTCGAGCTTGAGATCTACATCCACCCCTTGCTCAACTGAGTAAAGATTCTGCTGCCAAACAGCTTGAACACTGCTGATCCACAGCTTCGGGGATAGAATCCCTACCACCGCTGATCCACAGCTTGGGAGAATACTGTTATGTTAGATGGAAACAGTCTATTACCACGGAGAGTGGATCTAGAGGGGGGTGAATAGATCTAATGTCTAATTTTAGAACACAGGTGACTCTAATGCGGAATTAAAACAAGCAACTGTATAGCAGTAGAAGGAACACATTGAAATCACACAACCACAGGTAATCACACAGTAGACACCGATCTTTAAGGTGGTTCGATCTCAATCCAGAGATCTACGTCCACCCCACACTCCAACTGGAATGTGGATCCTGCTGACTAACAGCTTGAACAGCTGGGCTTCACAGCTTGCCAACAACCGCTGATACACAGCTTCACTGGGCTTAACAGCTTGCCGACTAGAGGAACAGATCCTCTGCAATCACTGGGCAATACAGCTTAGCCGTCCGAGACCAAGTCTCGCCCGCTGAGGATTACAGCTTCACCTGTCCAGTGGAAACCTCCACTGCAATTGCTGCCTCATAGCTTGATAACAAAAGTGTATCGAAAGCAAGAAAGACAGAAACAAACGAAATGTAAAAACAAGACGAATGTAGCTCAAGTATGAGCAGAATCAGCTCTAGTATCTGAACCAAGAGTCTGACTTACAAGATCTCTCGAAAGCTCTCTCAACTCTACTCTCTCAATCTTCTCTTCTCTCTTTCTCTTCTTCTCTCTAAATCTTCTTCTCTCTTTTTCTTCTTCTCACTTTGGATTGTGCAGGCGCTCACTGTCTGTACTTCTCTTTTAGCTCTGGCTTCTGCTCTTTCGATATTTTTTCTTCTGAAGCAGAAGAATTCCTTTTATACCAGTAGCTATTCGAAGGGCGTGTGGCTTTTGAATTCCCGCCCAATGATTTGGACCACGTGGCAGCATCTCATCTTGTTGCTGTACACGTGTCGCACTCTGAGCACCTCGTCCAGCCTTGGATCACGAGCCAAGTCATCAGTCTCTGCAGATAGTCCCTGTCAGACATTCGAAAGGAATTATCAGTTTAAGGATTAACTGATGTACAGACTATACATAGACAGAGCTGAAGCAATGTATAGACTTCAATGAAGCAGGACAATTGCGTTGTACAGACTATGTGAAGATAAAGCTGAAGCAATGTATAGACTTCATGAAGCAGAGCTGAAGCAGTATAGACTCAGTGAATGCGAAGCAATGCAGTGTTCAGACTCTATGAATGCGAGGCTATGCGTTGTACAGACTATGTGAATACAGTGCTATGGCCTGTACAGACTCTACGCATGCAGGGCTTATGCCATGTTCAGACTTTGTGAATACAATGCTGTGCAATGTATAGACTCTGTATATGCAGAGCTTAAGCCCTGTACAGACATTAAATATGCAGAAGTAAACGTGCATCAATATGTAGACTTAGCAAGACAAAGTGTGAACAAAGAAACACAATGTGCAGACTTCGTGCAGTGCATGAATGCAGTGTATAGAGTTGAGTGCAATGAGTGTTCAAGTGATGTACAGACTAAACGTTATGCAAGCAGATAATGTATAGAGTTGATGAAGCGATGCTCAACAAAAAAGACGCGTTACAGTTAGGCGTTGGTTTCAGAAGTGACGCCACTTCTGGTGGGCGTCAAATCTCGAGCATAGAGGATGTATAGACTTGCTACGGCACAAGGCAGCATAACGATGTACAGACTCTGAGTTGAACCGTGCACAATGCCTATGGGAATGTATAGACTTAGACGTAGGTAAAGATACCGATGTTCAGACTTTGTGTAATGTATGGACTTAGTGTGTGCGAGCCTACTGCAGCCAGTGTACAGACTTTGAGTGTTGTGCAATCATGCTAAGATGCAGTGTATAGACTTTATGCGAGCATGATGCAGCCAGTGTACATACTTAGACCTGCGTGCATGCAATGCGTTGTATAGACTTGCCCATGGCTGTCTAGACTTTGCATGCGTGCCTATAGCAATGTGCAGACTTAGTCCGATGTACAGACTTTGCATTAAGCAAGGTAATGTATGGACTTGCCGATGTACATACTTAGTGCATGAAGCAAGACAATGTATGGACTTCGAATCATGAGACGTTAAGTAAGACGGACGATGTACAGACTTCAAGTCCACTTGAGATGCTGAGTGAGACGGACCAGTGTATAGACTTATGCTGTGCTGCAAGATGGCAGTGTACACACTTGGTTAAGACTGTCTAGACTCTGCATGCGAGCAATGGCGATGTATAGACTTGCTAACACACTGTTGTACAGGCTTTGCTAGCCACAATGTGCAGACTGCACGATGTATAGACTTGCAAGTTGCAACGTAGGTAAAGATACCTAATGTACAGACTTGCTAGTGTGCATGCCACAATGCAATGTATGGACATGAGTGTGCGTGCAGTGCTGCAACCGATGTATGGACTTGTGTTGACGCTGCAGGACAACTGCCAATGTATAGACTTCACAAGTGCAAGCAATGCAGCAATGTATGGACTTTGAACTTGTGCATGCAATGTATAGACTTGCTACCCTGCGAGTCATGCAGTGTATGGACTTGCTGTGCCTGCGACGACTGCGATGTACATACTTGCTAGCCTGCGAGCCATGCAGTGTATGGACTTGCTAGCCTGCGAGTCATGCGATGTATGGACTTAATGTGTCTGCTGCACAAGCAATGTCTAGACTTAAGAATGCATGGATGAATAAACTGAATAGACTTGTGACTCATACTGATTGCTATCATCAAAACTATAGATCATCAAAACTACAGGGGCACAACAATCTCCCCCTTTTTGATGATGGCCATACTATGAGTTACACTGACTCCTAATGCATGCTATGAGAATGCAAGTTCTAACAATCTCCCCCTTTGCCAAAACAATGTATACACTTCCCCTGGAATTCAAAAAACAGACAATATTCTCCCCCTTTGCCATCAACAAAGAGGAGTGAAGGATATTACAAGGGAAAGAATCAAGAGAGATCATCTGACTGGCATTCTGAACAAGTAGTTCAGGAATAAGCATTCTAAAGCACAGAGTCTTCAATCATATGAATTGAAAAACAGCTTTCAGATAGAGTTCTGGTCTAAAGGTTATAAATTTTAAGTTCATGCACTACAATCATTGGATAAGTTTTCTGTGCATGATAAAACAATAAACCAAAATCACATTTGCATGGGAGATTCAGTTTCAGAATATCTGACTTTCGTAGACTCATTAAAAGTTGTTAAGAGATACCAGGTCATGTATTGAAATTAAACAAATGGACATCCTTGAAAATTCTTTTGAAGGAACATCATTTTTCATTGTATTTCATTAAGGGCATTCAGGTACCATTTATCTTTTTGCGTAAGGGTATACGCTTATCAGACGCCAATATCCCTAGATACTCAACATTATGGACCATTCTGCCTATGATCAAACTCAATAGAACTGATTTACACCTTTTTGTGTGAGGATACACGTTTATCAGACGCCAGTTACCCCCAGGTACTCAATGAAACCACCCCATTGTTTGATCATTTATACAGAGATAACTGATACACTTCATGACTTAAGTATAGTCCATTTCTTTGATGGATCACTTAGTTTCTCAGTAATTTACCAGTCATTGCTCTGCCAATTGTGTTTTTCAATTAATTTTCAATGTTTGCCAATATTTTTCTTAGCTGTCCTTTAATTGTTTCAGAATGACTTGTTTAAGGACAATACACAAACTTAACCTTCTCTAACAGGATTTTAGACGAGTTTTTAGATTTCAGATATAATTGGCTTTGTCTGACATGAAATAAAATAAGGGTTGAGAGCTTTATCAATTTTCAGCTTTCTTATTTACTGATTGCAATCTTTAAACTTTAAAGTTTATAAAATTTAAACCATTTAGTCAGTCTTTAAGCAATTAAAGTTCTTATAAGTGAAGAAGTCTGTTTTCTATTGCTTAGGAATCAGAACTGACTAACAGATTGCCATATATCAGATTCAACTCATTCAGGGTCAAGGAATTGAATTTCAATAAATTTGATGACCATTCTGAATTTCTAACAATACTCCTCCTGTCTATATGCATGTGACTTTAGATGAGAGAGAGACCTTAGACACAGTCATGACTAGATGATATGCAATGATGATCATGAGTGTGATGCCAAAAAAAAATATGAATGTTATGCATGATAATGAGTCTGGTGCAACAATCAACATTCACAAAGTTTATTCAAGCAATCCAGAGAGTTTATTCATCATGCTGAAATTTACACAAGCCAAGTTCTCTTCTAAGAAATTTAAACCTTTATTCCCTAGTGGCTTAGTAAAGATATCAGCAAGTTGTTTTTCTGTTTCAATGAAGTTCATTTCAATTTCATTTTTATTTACAACATCTCTAAGAAAATGGTGTTTTATCTCTATATGCTTAGTCCTAGAATGATGAACAAGATTTTTAGCAAGGCATATAGCACTAGTATTATCACATAACATTAGAATACATCCCAATTTTATCTGATAAGCATCCAGTTGGTGCTTGATCCATAGCACTTGGGCAGCATAATTACCAGCTGCAACATATTCAGCTTCAGCTGTAGACAAAGCTACAATGTGTTGCTTCTTAGATGCCCAAGATACTAGACAGCCACCTAGGAATTGATAATATCCACTAGTGCTTTTTCTCTCTACTCGACACCCAGCATAATCTACATCAGTGTAAGCTAGAAGTTCTAACTCACACTTGGCAGATACCAAAGACCTAGCTCTTGGGTGCCTAGTAAATACCTAAAAATCTTTTCACAGATTTAAGATGTGATTCTTTAGGACTAGCTTGAAATCTAGAGCATAAACACACTACAAATTGAATATCAGGCCTAGATGCTGTAAGATATAGAAGGGATCTGATCATACCTCTATATAGCCTTTGGTCCACTGGTTTACCTTGAGGATCTTCATCCAAACTGGTTGAGGTACCCATTGGAGCAGCTATTTCCTTGAGGTTGTCCATTTTGTACTTCTTCAATAGATCCCTTATATACTTGGACTGAGAGATGAAGGTACCATCCTTTGATTGTGTAACCTGCAGTCCAAGAAATAGTTTGAGCTCACCCATTGAGCTCATTTCAAACTCATTAGTCATAATTTGAGAGAATTCCTCACACAATTTGGAGTTAGTTAACCGAAACACAATGTCATCCACATAAATTTGAATGATAAGAATATCTGAATGACTCACCTTGGTGAACAATGTTTGATCAACTACACCTCTTGTGAAGTTCTTATCAGTGAGGAATTTGCTCAACCTGTCATACCAAGCTCTAGGAGCTTACTTTAAACCATAGAGAGCTTTTATGAGTTTATAGACATGATTAGGGAAGTCTAAGCATTCAAATCCAAAAGGCTGCCTCACATAGACATCCTCACTGATTTCCCCATTCAGAAAAGTAGATTTTACATCCATCTGCTGAAGATTTATTCCTAGGGAACATGCATAAGCCAATAAGATTCTGATTGCTTCTAACTTGGCTACAGGAGCAAAAGACTCTTCAAAGTCTATTCCAAATTCCTGATTATACCCCTGAGCTACAAGTCTGGCCTTATTTTTAATTACATTCCCTGATTCATCAGTTTTATTTCTGAACACCCATTTAGTCCCTATGACTGTTTCATGATCATGAGGTGGAACCAAATGCCACACCTTATTCCTGTCAAATTGATTGAGCTCCTCATGCATGGCATTAATCCAATACAAATCTTTGAGAGCACAGTCAATGGACTTGGGTTCTACATTTGAAACAAACGCATATGCATTCAATTCATTTTGAATCCTTAAGTGGCCTCTGGTCCTAGGGGGGTCATGCAGATTTCCAATCACATTATCTACATGATGATCTTTAAGATATCTAATGTTAACAATTGGATTGTCATAATTTTGATTTACCTCCCCCTGAACTGTAGGCTCTTCTTCATTAGGCTCTTCATTTCCTTCCTCATTTTCGGATTGGTCTGCAGAATTTCCTTCTTTCAGAATATCACCACTGTCTTCATTCCTACATTGACCAATATTAGTCTTTAATAAGGATTCATCAAACTGTGAGTTTTCAAACTCACCTCCATGATCAGATAAAATATTTTCAATTTTCTGGTTTTTCTTAAGATAGAACTCCTGAAATTATGTGAATGCATCACTTTTATGTGATA
Source organism: Amorphophallus konjac (assembly GCA_022559845.1). NCBI lineage: Eukaryota > Viridiplantae > Streptophyta > Magnoliopsida > Alismatales > Araceae > Amorphophallus > Amorphophallus konjac. The sequence continues at coordinate 209,552,079 of CM040128.1, read as the reverse complement.
AGAAGTATACCCAAGTGTACCTAGAAAAGTCATCTACCATGACAAATCCATACCTCCTCCCTGATAAGCTGACAGACCTGGTTGGCCCAAAAAGGTCCATGTGTATCAGCTCATAAGGTTTAGAAGGCAGATTTTATGTCCTAGATTTAAATGACTTTCTAGTTAACTTGGACTGAGTGCATGCATCACAAATTTTATTTTCTTTCTTAAAGGAAACTTCAGGAAGTCCTCTAACCATGCTATGCTTATTCAGTTTATGCAAAACAGTGTAACTAGCATGACCTAACCTACGATGCCATAAAAATGCTAAGTCTTCTCTACTAGCAGTAAGGCATATGTTAGAATGTTGAATATCATCTAAATCTATCATGTAACTGTTATTTATCCTCTTACCAGAAAATTTAACAGTTTCGGAATCAGGTTCAAAAACTTTGCAACATTGAGAGTCAAAAAGCACTTTGCATCCTTTATCACATAGCTGGCTGATGCTAAGTAAGTTATAAGCTAATCCTTCAACCAGCATGACATCCTCAATGCAACAAGTAGTACACTTATCTACTTTACCTGTTCCAACAATCTTACCCTTTGTGTTGCTACCAAAGGTGACAAGGCCTCCTTGTTTCTCTGTCAACATGCAGAACTTGGCCTTATCCCCTGTCATATGCCTGGAGCAGCCACTATCCAAGTACCACAAATTGTTCTTGGCTGCCAGGCATACCTGCACACACAATCAGGTAGAGAAGTTTGGAACCCAAGACTGATTGGGCTCTAGAGAAGATAAAAAGCAATTAAAACAAGAAAGCAGACTTTTAGGAATCCACATTTGTTTGAAACAGTTCTGTTCAGTGGATTTTCCAGATTTCTTTTTGTTTTGCTTTTTCTTGTTGACACTAGCATGATTATTTACAGATTGATTATTTCTGTGCCAGTGCCTTGGCCAGGATGTATTCACGAAATTTTGGCCATAGTAATCATTGGGCTGGCTATGGAAATATTGGTTCCTAGGTGTCCAAGAGCCATACCCATTAACCCAATTCCTAGTGTAAGGTTTATAGGACTGTGTAGCCTGATGTCCATAACCTGTAAACCTTCCTTGAGTCCTAGTCCATCCTGACCTATTTGGATAGGTTGACTGTGCAAAGAAGTGGGACTGGGCTCTAGGTTGGTAGAAATGTTTGGGTTGAGCTCTAAAAGCATTCTGCCTCCCCTGCACCTTGGACCCTACTGACCTGTTCATAGGTGTGTATTGGGTCTTCTTCATAGGTGGTGGTGATGGTGGAGACTTGGTGACCTTAACATGGGGTTTATAAGACTGTGTAGGTTGACCCCTAACCTGAGACTGAGCTTTGTGATTTTGCTTGGATGTGCTAGCTCTACTAATCTCATTCAATTTTTGTTTGCCCTTCTCCTCAGCACCGGGCTTTTTCAGATTAGCAGTTTTTTTCATTGAAATTTTTGAATTCATGCTAATTAGAGGTCCTTTCTCTTTTTGTGCAACAAATGAAATAGTTTTCATTCCAAAGGTTTTTGTTGCACTAGAATTAAATCCAAGGCCCTCTTTTCTGAAGTTGACCTTTGACCCTAACAAAGCATTTAGGTTATCTGAACCTTGGGTCATTTTCTCAATAGTCTTAAGCTTGTCCTCATTATCCTTTTGAATATCTTCAATGGATTTATTAAGTTCTGTATTCACACTTAGGACATCTTGATATTTTTCATTCACTATTTTTATCTCACTCTCACATTTCTGAATTTTCAATTTCAGTTCATCAGTTTCTTTTTCTAACCTCTCATTTTCTTCTTTAGAGGCTTTTGACTCATTCTTGATTTCTTCTAATTCAGAACATGTGAGTATCAATTTTTTATTCTCAGATTCTAGACATGCAATTTTATCAGTTAGAGTTGTATCATTTTGCATGGAGTTAATCTTTCTTCTTAGATGCCTGTTTTCCTTTCTAATATCATCAGCTCTATTAGCTATGTCATGGTAGGCATCTACCCAATCAGCAATAGTGAAATTTTCGAATCTAGTGATTATCTCATCTGAGTCCTCCTCTCTGTCTTCAGAACTTGTTGCCATAAGGCAAATGGGCTTCTCAGATTCGGCTTCACTGTCTGAGCTGCTACTGAAGGAACCTTCATCTTCATCACTCCAGGTACTCACCATTGCTTTCCCTTTCATGTTCCTTCTCTTTGACTTGTCCTTGTATTTCTGATTCTCTGGACAGTCAGCTTTCAGATGGCCTGTTTTCCTGTATTGATAACAAGTATTAGTTTCAATTTTCTTAGCAGGGTTATGTTTATACCTTTTATCCCTTCGACCGCCACTATATTTCTTTTGGCTGAATCGTCCTGCTCCTTTCCTGAGGAACCGCCTAAACTCTCTGGTCATCATTGCCATCTCAGTACGAGTTATATCTTCTTCATTCAGGCTCTCCTCGGATGATGAACTGCTAGAGCTGGATTTACTGGATTTGCTGGCACCAGCTTTTAGAGCGATTGGCTTCTTCTTCCTCTCAGCTTCTTCTATCTTTGGCATATTAATCTCATATGCCATCAGCGAGTCAATTAGCTCATCCGCCCTTGTGGTTCACAAATCCCTCGACTCCTCCATCACTGTAGCCTTAGTATGCCAAGCATGAGTCAGGGAACGCAATATCTTCTCACTACATCGTATTCTGTCTGAGGTTTCCCAAGACCTCTAAGACCATTTGTGATAATAGTTAATCGAGCGTACATCTCCTCGATGGTCTCGTTTGGCTTCATCTTGAATGCCTCATATTCAGACACTAGGAAATTAGCCTTCGTCTCTCTAACTTGAGATGTCCCTTCATGGATCACTACAAGTGCATCCCACATCTCCTTAGTTGAATTGCAGGCTGATACGCGGGAGAATTCTGTAGGGTGCAGAGAGCACTGAATGGCGTTTATGGCACTCCAATTTACTGTAGACCTCCTGATCTCCTCCTTGGTCCAGACTTCCTCATTAGGGGACAGCTCATAAGGTCCCTTGCTTACTACCTTCCAGATCTCATAATCCTTCACCCTAAAAAATACTTGCATACGGTTCTTCCAGTATGCATAGTTAGATCCATCAAAGAATGGGGGCTTTGTGGTTGAGTGTCCTTCAGCTATCATCCCTCGAGCATCCATCTGTACCTTTCTCTTCGGGCGATGAGTCCCTGTAGAAGAGTTAGGCTCTGATACCAACTGTTATGTTAGATGGACGCAGTCTATTACCACGGAGAGTGGATCTAGAGGGGGGTGAATAGATCTAATGTCTAATTTTAGAACACAGTTGACTCTAATGCGGAATTAAAACAAGCAACTGTATAGCAATAGAAGGAACACATTGAAATCACACAACCACAGGTAATCACACAGTAGACACCGATCTTTAAGGTGGTTCGATCTCAATCCAGAGATCTACGTCCACCCCACACTCCAACTGGAATGTGGATCCTGCTGACTAACAGCTTGAACAGCTGGGCTTCACAGCTTGCCAACAACCGCTGATACACAGCTTCGCTGGGCTTAACAGCTTGTCGACCAGAGGAACAGATCCTCTGCAACCGCTGGGCAATACAGCTTAGCCGTCCGAGACCAAGTCTCGCCCGCTGAGGATTACAGCTTCACCTGTCCAGTGAAAACCTCCACTGTAATTGCTGCCTCACAGCTTGATAACAAAAGTGTATCGAAAGCAAGAAAGATAGAAACAAACGAAATGTAAAAACAAGACGAATGTAGCTCAAGTATGAGCAGAATCAGCTCTAGTATCTGAACCAAGAGTCTGACTTACAAGATCTCTCTAAAGCTCACTCAACTCAACTCTCTCAATCTTCTCTTCTCTCTTTCTCTTCTTCTCTCTAAATCTTCTTCTCTCTTTTTCTTCTTCTCTCTTTGGATCGTGCAGGCGCTCACTATCTATACTTCTCTTTTAGCTCTGGCTTCTGCTCTTTCGATCTTTTTTCTTCTGAAGCAGAAGAATTCCTTTTATACCAGTAGCTATTCGAAGGGCGTGTGGCTTTTGAATTCCCGCCCAATGATTTGGACCACGTGGCAGCATCTCGTCTTGTTGCTGTACACGTGTCGCACTCTGAGCACCTCGTCCAGCCTTGGATCACGAGCCAAGTCATCAGTCTCTGCAGATAGTCCCTGTCAGACATTCGAAAGGAATTATCAGTTTAAGGATTAACTGATGTACAGACTATACATAGACAGAGCTGAAGCAATGTATAGACTTCATGAAGCAGGACAATTGCGTTGTACAGACTATGTGAAGACAAAGCTGAAGCAATGTGTAGACTTCATGAAGCAGAGCTGAAGCAGTATAGACTCAGTGAATGCGAAGCAATGCAGTGTTCAGACTCTATGAATGCGAGGCTATGCGTTGTACAGACTATGTGAATACAGTGCTATGGCCTGTACAGACTCTACGCATGCAGGGCTTATGCCATGTTCAGACTTTGTGAATACAATGCTGTGCAATGTATAGACTCTGTATATGCAGAGCTTAAGCCCTGTACAGACATCAAATATGCAGAAGTAAACGTGCATCAATGTGTAGACTTAGCAAGACAAAGTGTGAACAAAGCAACACAATGTGCAGACTTCGTGCAGTGCATGAATGCAGTGTATAGAGTTGAGTGCAATGAGTGTTCAAGTGATGTACAGACTAAACGTTATGCAAGCAGACAATGTATAGAGTTGATGAAGCGATGCTCAACAAAAAAGACGCCTTACAGTTAGGCGTTGGTTTCAGAAGTGACGCCACTTCTGGTGGGCGTCAAATCTTGAGCATAGAGGATGTATAGACTTGCTACGGCACAAGGCAGCATAACGATGTACAGACTCTGAGTTGAACCATGCACAATGCCTATGGGAATGTATAGACTTATACGTAGGTAAAGATACTGATGTTTAGACTTTGTGCAATGTATGGACTTAGTGTGTGCGAGCCTACTGCAGCCAGTGTACAGACTTTGAGTGCTATGCAATCATGCTAAGATGCAGTGTATAGACTTTATGCGAGCATGATGCAGCCAGTGTACATACTTAGACCTGCGTGCATGCAATGCGTTGTATAGACTTGCCCATGGCTGTCTAGACTTTGCATGCGTGCCTATAGCAATGTGCAGACTTTGTCCGATGTACAGACTTTGCATAAAGCAAGGTAATGTATGGACTTTCCGATGTACATACTTAGTGCATGAAGCAAGGCAATGTATGGACTTCGAATCATGAGACGTTAAGTAAGACGGACGATGTACAGACTTCAAGTCCACTTGAGATGCTGAGTGAAACAGACCAGTGTGTAGACTTATGCTGTGCTGCAAGATGGCAGTGTACACACTTGGTTAAGACTGTCTAGACTCTGCATGCGAGCAATGGCGATGTATAGACTTGCTAACACACTGTTGTACAGGCTTTGCTAGCCACAATGTGCAGACTGCACGATGTATAGACTTGCAAGTTGCAACGTAGGTAAAGATACCTAATGTACAGACTTGCTAGTGTGCATGCCACAATGCAGTGTATGGACATGAGTGTGCGTGCAGTGCTGCAACCGATGTATGGACTTGTGTTGACGCTGCAGGACAACTGCCAATGTATAGACTTCACAAGTGCAAGCAATGCAGCAATGTATGGACTTTGAACTTGTGCATGCAATGTATAGACTTGCTACCCTGCGAGTCATGCAGTGTATGGACTTGCTGTGCCTGCGACGACTGCGATGTACATACTTGCTAGCCTGTGAGCCATGCAGTGTATGGACTTGCTAGCCTGCGAGTCATGCGATGTATGGACTTAATGTGTCTGCTGCACAAGCAATGTCTAGACTTAAGAATGCATGGATGAATAAACTGAATAGACTTGTGACTCATACTGATTGCTATCATCAAAACTATAGATCATCAAAACTACAGGGGCACAAGAAATACGTCCCAGACCGCTGAGCCTTACAACTTGCTTCCCAAGGATCACACCTTGCCGTTGAGCACCACAGCTTGCTGTCCGAGGATCACACCTCGCCGCTGACTCACAGCTTGGACTGCTGATACACAGCTTACAAACAGTTTCAAAAATAAAGAGAAAAGATTCAAAGAAATAACGATGACGGAAAAATAATGTAGCTCGCTATGGAGCAATTTGACTCTGGATCTGATCTAGGAGTCAAGACAGCAACTCTACCTCTCAATCTCACTTCTCACACAGACAACTTCTCAGACTTACGACACTCTATTTTTCTTCTCACTGTCTGCAACAGGCTCTTTCTCTCTCGATCACTTCTTTGACTTTTCTCTCTTTAACTCTAGCTCTTCCAACTCTCTTCTGCTCTTCCTTTTCTCTCCTCTCGTCCTACTGTATCTTCTGTGTGAAGTTGAGTGCTCGATCCCTTTTTATACTAGAGAGCATGAATCTATTCTCTCACAAGCTTTTCATATTTGGGTGCATGGAAGACACACCTACCCAAAAAGTTTTATCTAGAAAGCACACTTCGAGGGGCCACGTGTCAGAGGTAGAAGATGTGACGATCCACGTGGCAGGATATTAGTTCAGCTTCCCACCTTAGATCACGTGCCTTTAATCTGGTTCACTTTAAGTTCCACGTGAGATTAATGCAGACTGCCTTTATACCACCCAGGTGTTTGATCATGGATCTGGGTTGCTTCTTCCTTTCTGTCAAAAACAAAATCAAAGCTTTATGAGATTCTTTGAAGCATGTAATATTTATTAGCAAATTCAGTTTCAGATGAGTTCAAGCAATTCATATAAGTATATGCACAAAATTCTTTAAGAGCATCGATGCATAAATGAGATACATCGGACTGTATAGCTAACACATGTAGCAGGTCAGAACAAAAACATCGACCTTAGTATTATACAGGTAGACCTTTATTGTCAGATACGCTGACTTAATAATGAAGATGCATCGACTTGTCTTTATAGTGAATGTGCATGGTGCATCGACCTTGAGAGTGATGACTTACAAGCATCGACCCAACTCTAATATGCATTGACCTATGGTACAATAGCTAGATCACTAGCATCGACCTTACTAAGACATGCATTGACCTATGCAGCAGTCGCTAGGTCACTAGCATCGACCTTTCTCTAACGTGCATCGACCTTATGCTTCAATCGCTAGGTCACTAGCATCAACCTGTGTACAAGGTGCACTGACCTTATAGCACAAGCCTTGAACAAACATGCACAAGGTGCATCGACCTGATAGTGTGAACTATGTTCAAGGTGCATCGACGTAACTGTGCATACTGTGTACAAGGTGCATCAACCTTCCAGACTATACATCATATGTGCATCGACCTTCTAGACTTAATGACATATATGCATCGACTTGTTTGTTCAATGAAGTGGAAGATGCATCGACCTTATAACGCAATACTTATGCATATGCACTGACCTTCTAGACTCAGATTGAACATGTGCATCGACCTAACTTTCACAATGCAAGGATGTGCATCGACCTTGCTCTATGCAAAGTGCAATGTGCATCGACCTTCAAGACTGAGATGAATGTATGCATCGACCTTACTTTCTCAAATGCATGAATATGCATCGATCTTATTATGCAACATTTTATTCTGACTAAAGTAAAAGACTTTAAAATAACAGTGTTACCAAAGTCAAAAAAAGGTCAACCACAATGTTGCCAGCATCAAAACTAAACATCAAATCCAGAGGAGACACAATATTTGTCACCCTTATTTTGCCTTTAGCCGTTGCCTTAGCGCCACAGCTAGCGAAAGGGTTTTGCATCGACTCCGTGAGCTTTTGCGTCGACTCCATCATGGTATGACGGTGGCTCATCTTCATAGCGAAGGCTTCACTTTCTTTGCTTTTAGCCTCATGATCTATTTGTCAACCATACATGCATTTGTCACCCTTGAGGGTGTATTTTTCACCCTTATCTCCTATCTTCACTGCGTCGACTCCATCTTCACAAAAACTTCTATTTTAGCCATTTTTCACACTTGTCTTAGCATTTGATCGATGCCTTGCATTGACTCCGTAGTTGGCTTTGCATTGAGCTGGAGTTGACTTGCTTTCACAAGGCGTTGACTTCTCTTCATGCTTGAGGAGTTTGGGCTACTTCTTCTGATGAACTTGAGCTGCTCAACGGGCTTGGAGAGATATGCATGAATACTGCTAGAGAGATATGCTGGAGTATTGTTGCACTGTTGATGGGTGATTTCGGCTGAAATGCATTGACTCCAAAGCGGCCTTGGCTCTTGCTTCAGCTGGGAAAATGCATAACTACCGACTGTTACGAGCTTTAGCATTACCTAACATTTGTTAGCCCGGGTAGCCATTTTTCACCGTCTCTACCTATTTGTCACCCATGAGTATCTATTTGTCACACTTAATTTGTCACACTTAATCTTTAGCTACCGCAGAGCATAAAGTGACTTGGAGAACTTGACATATCAAAGGCACAAAGGCATGAAGACTATGCATGAAGGCTATGAAAGTTGTGAATGACTCATAAATTATGACTTTCATTGATCATCATCAAAGCCACATGATGACTTATATTTCATCATCAAAACATGATAACTCATATTTGTCATCATCAAAATCACAGGGACACAACATTCTCCCCCTTTTTGATGATGTAAACAAGTTATGAGCGGTGTAAACAAGAAATCATCACAAGAGTCACAAGTATTAACACAGCCCCTTATGTGACTCAACATCAAACTCAACTCTCTCCCCTTTAACATAGCATATCACAATCTCCCCCAACTCAACTCTCTCCCCCTTAACACAGCATCTCACAATCTCCCCCTTATTGACTCAACAAACAATCTCCCCCTTTGACATCAACAAAAAAGGAGAGAGTGGGAGGCCATGTTAAAAAAAATCAGAAATCAAAACCACAAGAAGGGATATCAAGCAGAAATATTCATAAATGTAGGTGTGGTGAGTTGTCTGATACCAATCAAGATAATGAGAGATATATTCAGGAGAAGATGACTGAACAATAGTCATAGTAGCAGCTGAATTCGGAAACCAATTGAGTAAAGGCAAGAACATCACCGTATTGGGTGAGCAATTTGCTGACAATGCATACAAGGAGTGTTCAACACTGAATGGGACCTCATCAAAAATAACATGGTCAGATACCTATTGAGAGGAAAGAATGTTCATCAGTGGAATCTAGTGAAGGAATTTCCAAGAATGGCAATAGCAGACAAGAGTTGATCAAGAACAGCAGACAAGAGTCAAACAATGAATTTAAGTAGACATGGAGCTCAAGAAAATAATGCATTAGAAAAAATCACAATTTGAAACATCATTCATTAATCAAGCTTACAATTTTCAGACTCTTCTATTATATGATCTCTTATGATGTAGCCCTTATTTTTCTGCTTGGTTTAAGTATAATGAATTTAAAGTTTATCAATTAAACTATTTTAAGCATTTTGCACTCAGACTTAATAGAAATAAACCAAGGCTACATGTTTAAATCTTGTTTAACCTCCCTTTGTCCTACTCATTCAAAATCAATGACTCCCTTAGGAGTAATTAAAGACAAGTATTGAGATTAAACATATTTAACATTTTTGGTTTTTACCTTAGGGTTACAACACTTTTTCTGACCTTTTTGGTCACATTTTTAGATATTTCTTTTGGCTCATAATTTTTTAAGAGCATTCAAGTATAGCACACACCTTTTTACATAAGAGTGCACGTTATTTAGACGCCAGCACTCTTAGTTACTCAGTGAGACTAACTATCCTGCTTCATTTTGAGCACAGATAGCAAGGGCACCACATGACGTAGTTCACTTCATTTCTTTGATGAAGGGACTAGTTTCTCAGTGAACCCTTTGCAATTGCTCTACCTTGAGCATTAATTTATGATTTTATCATGTGCTGCCCTTTAGAATTTTTTAGATTATTCTATGTTTAAGATCAATATTTAATCTAAGTTCCTCAACCAAGGTTGCCTTAACCTTAAATTTTTAGATCTTAGGAGAAAGCACATGACACAACATGTGTGAATCGGTTGAGTCCTGTTAAGTTTTGAATACAACATTTTTCATGAAATTCAATTTTTAAAATTTTGAATTCATTAAGCTCAAACCATCAGTTTTATTCATGGGTTATCATAAGGTCTTATAAAAGAAGATTCCTGAATGTGATTTGCTCAAATCAATGAATTGGATAACAGATTGAAATTATTCTGATATCAATTGAGGTTCAATGAATTTTCAATAAAGTTCAACAAGGAAGACAATCTTTCAAGAATTAGCATGAAGACATGGATGACAATTTTAAGGAAGGTCTGACACCAATAGAAAGGAACTTCTTTTTGAGAATATGCAATCCAAAGCCTTTGGTGAGACTCCCCCTCAGATGATGTTGGATTTAAAAGACGAGATTCAGAGTCAAGGCTTAAGATGAAGAGTGATCAAAATTTTTCAAGGAGCATCCCTTCTTAGCAGATTCAGAATTTGAAATCAGTAGTGGCTGGAACAAGTCAAATTATACCAATAGGGGAAACTCCTTCTGAGAGAGTGTAAGCTGAGAGTTTAGAAAGGCTCCCCCTATCTAAATGTAGGTTATGCAAAAGATTGATGCCAATCGGGGCATGAGGCACTTGCACCCCCTAACTAAATGCATTGTGTGACTGATTTGTACATGTGAAAGCATGTGAGGGAGTTAGACAACTTGGCTCAAGAAGACATGCAAGACTTAAATGCAGAATTGATACTAGTGACCTTTAGCTCCCCCTGACTAAATGCTCTGAATTACCAATTTTGGTATGAAGACCATACAGGGAGTAAACTAAACAACAACTCATGAGAAATTTGCATGATTTAAACATAGGATTGACCCATGGTACTAGGCGGAGGTATGTCCTCATGCATGGCAAAGGCTTCCAGACAGGTCCAACCTATCCTTCTTCATGTCACCATTTTATATACCTATGAGGTCATGTATTAAAGACATCATGAATGCAATGCAATTTCATCAAGGCAAATTCAGCAAGTTTCAGCATGTGATTCAAGGAAAAATATGTATATGCAGACACAAGCATTTGTTAAAGTTTCATGCAACAGAGTTGAAATAGGTGCAATTGCTCAACAAGGGACATTGATTTCAAATTTATGCATGTGGCAATGCATGACAATGCAAGTGACTATATGCAGATTTTCAATTCATGATTCAAAGCTAGCTTCACAAAGAGCCCTTAGTACCTGGCGGAGCACTTAGGTCTGAGGACCACCTCACACATAGTGTGAGTTTCCAGACATACATAATTTGCCCTTCTCCCAACACCATTTCATATACCAATGGGCTTTTCATGCAGCCAACATCAAAAACCCTCAGCATGAACAATCAAACAGAACAAGCATGAATTCTTACTTATTTAAAAAAAAACATGATATGCAGAATTTATAATAAAGGAATTAGAGCAAACCTATAAGCAAAAATAGTGAATGTGGTGAATGGGGTTTTACCAAATCAAGGTGCCTAGTTTATTTGTCAAACCCCCTTTATTTGCTTGCTCCAAGGCACACCTGCAAGAACAAGTTCTCATTTTCTGCTCAAAGGTATCCAAGATCTCTTGTGTCCTGAAAGGTTAGCTATACCTTTTATTGGTGCTGTCCATGATTTCACAACATTAAAATCATCAGACTTCATGGTAAAACAATCATTCTTTATATGTCCTGATTTTCCACAGTAGTGACAGTGCATGAAAGCATTCAAATTTTTCTTCAAAGGATATGCATGAAATTTCTGTGGGATGGCAGTAGTTTTGTCATTTCTATCATAGAAACTGTGGTTCCTTTTCAGATGTCAACAGTCCCTGACTGTATGGCTGGCTCTTTTGCAGTTATGGCAGTAAGGCCTCTTCTTTGAGAACAATTTTGGCCTTCTTTGGACAGTGGGCTTTCTACTAGCTCTTAATCCATCATTCTTAAAAATCAAGCAATCATGCATAACATGACTAGATCTACCACAGTAATAACACTAAATTATCTTTTTCTGCACAACATAATTTTCAACTTGACCTTTTCTAGCATGCACATGAGGATTTTGAAATGACTTCTATCTATTTGAAAACTTTCTGAACATTTTTAAACCCTTTGTTCCTTTGCATGCATTAAGATCTTCAGATTTTATGATACGACATTCATGCATCATATGACCAACTTTACCACAATAATGACAAGAAATTTTCTTTGAGTGTACATGTGTGTGTGAATTGGAATTATGTACAACATGCATTGTGGTAGCAGGAACCTTTTTGAACTTTTTCTATTTTTCAATTTGTTTTTCAATTTTCTGATTGGCCGCTTGTTTTGAATTCTTTTGGGCAGTGAACTAAAAGATTGTTGCATTTGAGGTGATGGTAGGTTTAGAACTGCACATAAATGATGTGTAAAGTTTATTTTCAAAGCTCTTTTTATTTACATGATTATAACCCAACCCCTCTTTTTGGAAATTCACCTTGCTTCCTAGAAGTTTATCCAAATTTTCTTTCCCATCTACAAACTTAGACAATGAGCATTTCAAGTCTCGAATTTCATTTTCAAGGGATGCAATATGCAGCTCATAACTAGCAATTTCCTGTTCACTGCAGACAACACATTCATTCAACACATTGTCTACAGTTTTATAACTTTCAATTTCTTATTCCAGCACATTAACTTTTTCAGATTCATCAACAGATAAACATTTTCCTTTTCAAAAGTGAGCAACTTTTTAAACATGGCAGTATTTAAGTGTTTCAGTTTTTCATTTTCTTCAATCAAGTTCTTAATTTCTGCAGCATGTCTTTCATCGTTGGGTATTGAGTTCAACTTTTCATTCAGTTCCTCTTTTACTTGTTCAAACTCTAATACCTTAGATAGCAGATGTTGAAGCTTCTCCATCATGTTGTACCAGTTGACAGTAGGGTGGTTGATTGTGGAATCCAAGTGGTCTCTAAATGCAGCTGTTGCTCTTCCCCGGGCCAAGAAGACCTCAATCATCTCTTTATTACTGGTGAATTGGCTTCCAAGCTGTGGGACTGGGTACATCCCTTGATAAGTAACAAGGCTTTCCTTAGTGATCAGATCACGACCCGGTGCTGGAATATTTTGTCTGCATCCAATGTTCACTCTGCATACAATTTTGTTGGGATGTATGCTATTATTTTGATGCTATGGGAGGTATGGAAACAAAGATGCTCAGCTAGGTTTGAAGGAGAGCCGTTGAACATTGGAAATATTAAGAGAAGGATCCTTTCTTTAATTGCTATGGCCTTGGATAAACTTAGATTCCATAAACCGCTCTCCTCAGCTCAACTAAGCTACTTGGCTTCTCTCCAATTGTTCCCTCGAGTGCACCTCAAGCAACCACTCTTTATAGCTTGTAAATTGGCCTCCCAAAACTACACCTTGCATGTGGATGGGGCATCCGAGGGCAATCCTGGCAGAAGTGGAGGAGGGGGATGTGTTCGGGATCACCATGGTAGGCTGATTGCAAGTTTTGCATTCTATTATGGTTTTGGCAACAGTCTACTGGTGGAGGCTAGAGCATTGCATGATGGCCTGTCGATTGCATTCCACGGAGGCTTAAGCCTGGCAGCCATCTATTCGGACAGTGTCCTTCTTGTTGAGGCTGTCCGAACAGGAGTGGCTCCTAGTTGGATGGTTTTCCCATGGTGGAGAAAGATCTTGGATCTATATCATGAATATGGCTGCTTAATTCAGCATACTTATAGAGAGGGCAACCAGGTAGCTGATTCCTTGGCTTCCTATGCTTGCGATGCCTTAGAAAATATAGTTTTCTCTCAAGAAGATGACCTCCCGCGGCTGGCCAAGGGCACCCTCCGAATGGACAAGGCTGGCTTTCCTGCCATTCGTATCACTTAGCATCCCCTGGTTTTATTGGTTTTTTTTTTTTACCTCTAGTTCTTCTCTTTCCCTTGTTCCTTGCAGGGGCATATCTCTTGTAGATCCATTGGGATCCTTGTTCTCAGGGGCAAGCCTCGTTGAAAATGTATATTTCGTTCAAAATTAATAAAATTTAGGGCCACAGTCGCAGGCTGGGGGAGTGAGAACATCTTCCCTCTTTGAGGGGGGGTGCACTCGACCAGTTGCCGTACTGTTGGTCTCTATTTTGAGGGGGAAAAGATAGCAGATGTTTATTTTCTTCTTTCAAGGAGTCAATTAGCTTTTCTTGCCACTCAAGATCTGAATGAAGACCTTCATTTAACTCTTTCACAAATGAACAATTTTTGCATGCAGAATTTACAAAACATGTGTTTTCAGCTTCTTTTCTGAGTTTTCTATTTAGAGTTTTAGATTTGTCAATATTTTTCTGAAGTTCTTCATTTATAGCACTAACATCCTCAAATTTTTCAAAGATCAAATTATTTTCCTCTTCAAGATTGTTAAGTTTCTTTTTGCACATATTTTCTTCTTGTTGGAGTTTAGAAATATTAGCCAGAAGCTCTTTATTTTCATTTCTTAATGAAGTAGTTTGTTCCTTATGAACGGCAACATCAAAGGAAAGGGATTCATTTAATTCCTCAAGATTGTTAAGTTTCTCTCTAGCTTCTTCAATTTGATTCCTGAGATTTTCATTTTCAGACTTCAAAGCTTTCAAGCTTTCATTATCAGAATCAGTGTGAGCTGAAGCATTCAATTTCTTTTTCCAGGATTTCTTTTGTTTTTTTAATTTTTCATATCTCTCAAGCAATTCAGCATAAGCATCTTGGCAATCATCTATAGAGAAGTTTTCAAACATAGAGTTTACCTCCTCATCAACACATTCTTCGTGGCTTTGCATGCTGCCACCCATGAAGCACTTGTGATGCTCCTCCTCCTTATAGATAGCAACTAGTTTATCCTAGATTTCCTTCGCAGACCTGGAGGAAGAAACAAATGGAAAGATGTCACGATCAATAGCATCTTTGAAGATATGTAGAGCTTTAAGATTTTCATTGTTCTTCATCCTATAAATGTCTGTCCATTTGGACGTATCTTTGGATAGTTTATGTGGACCTTTGGAAATGAGGCTCCACAGGATTGGATTAACTGAATTTACAAAAGTGCACAAACTGCCTAGCCAGGTAGAAAAATCTGAACCCTCAAACATCGGTGGATGAACCAAGGGAATCAAATTAGAGTAATAACCCATGATCATAAAAGCACCAATGCAGTATGATCCTCTCTACAGATGGTTAACTCTGATCTATTAGAGACCTGCTCTGATACCAATTGTTAGGTGCGCTACTAGGATCTAGAGGGGGGTGAATAGATCCAGCTAGGAATATATGCCCGATTAAAAAACCTTCAGACCAACTGAAACACTCAATGGAAGTTTACACAGGTTATACGTCAAATACTTTACCACACAATGCTTTAAGCATAGTCATATGTAATCTAACGTGGAAGATATGATTAACATAACAAGCTTAGCTGAATGCACGTCAAACAATCACCCTTTGAAGGAGGTAGAGGATAAAGAGCAATCTCACAAGCAAACCACGTTGGATAGAGGTTTTTTAGGTGGTTCGGTCTGCTACCCACAGACCTACGTCCACCCCTCACTCAAACCGTGTGAGGCTTCCCTTGCTACGCAAGAACGTGGAGACACCTCCACTACAGACGCTGCCTAATAGCTTGGAGCGAGGGAAACAAATCCCTTACACCCTAACCTTGCAACCCACATGATCATACCCACTGCTACACGTAGTGACCGGAGGAACAAATCCTCCCTTCTTCTACTACACAGAAGGAACCGTGAACAGCTCCCCGCTGCTCACAACCTAGAGGAACGAATCCTCTTTTCTTTTAAAGACTCAGAAAGAACCGTGAATAGCTCCCCGCTGCTCACAACCCATAGGAACGAATCTTATCTTCTTCTGCTACACAGAAGGAACCGGAGGAACCAATCCTCCACGTTCTGGTTTCCCAGCACAACCCACGCACAGTGGTGAACCATGCGCAACTACCTTGTGTGCACCAAGCACACCAAGGCAAAGACCAAATAGGAAATAAAATGAAAATGGACAAACGTTGAACTGAAACAGCACAATGAAAAACTCTCAACGAGAAACCAGGAATGTAGCTTCCTATGGAAGCACTTTGACTGCAATGCAGGACACGGCTTGGCTTCTCTTCCTCTTCCTCTTGCTCTCAACATTCTTTCTCTTTCTCTCTAAACTGTATCAGCTCTCTCTCTCTCAGATTCTTCTCTCCTTTCTCTTCCTCTCTTTTCTTCTTTCCTTTCAATAGGAACGAGCTCGCTGATCTCTCGTTCTCTTTTTCTCTCGCTGTTCTGGACGTGGCAGAGCCCCCTTAGAACATTCTCTCCTCTGCTATTCAAACTGGGTTGCTGTTGGAACCTGCTATACTTGAGCGTGCTCCCCACACTTCTCTTTTTCGACTCTGCTTGAATTTTTGTCCTTCAGCTAGTGCTTCCACATATATGCTCACTTATGTTCCAGAAAACTTCCTCTTCTGCATGCAGGGTACAAAGAGTATTGCCCTTGATCTGGTAGCAGGAAATCTAGACCATCCAACTCCACATAACCTTCCAGATCCTAAGACAAGTAGCTAGTGATTGACCAGCATGAGATCAGGTACGTAGATTCCTGATTAGCCTGCCAATCTTCATCATGGAGGAAAAACCAGTTTTTGTCCTTTCTCCTCAAGGCACAACCCATTTCCGGATGAAGCCCTTTCCATGGAGGTTTGTGATTGGTTCAGCTGGAAAGTGGGAATATCTTTTGCTAAAAGATCTTCTAGAGCCTTCAGCCATCGATGCATATGGCTTCTGGTCATTGGGACTTTGAATTTTGTGCCAAGATTCTTTCCACGTGTCAGTTCGCAACGGACGCTTTCGGAGCTCACAAAGAGTGTGTTGACGCATTGTCCGTGTAGCGTTGACGCACCCTTCTTCAAGATGGCTTCGACTGCTGCTGGTATAGTTGCTACGTTGCCACATTGATTCACTTCAGTTCAGCACTTGTCAGCTTGTTTGATGTCGGCCTCTGGCTATGTTGACGCTACTGAAGCACTGTGTTAACGTCTCAACGCTTTTCCTTCTTGTTGGTTTCTTCTTCCTCTCATTTGTCAGCTGTAAGGAGCCATTTATCACGGTTCACTTAGGCTGCCAAATGATTCAACCTTGACTGATATATGACTTGGCTTGAGCTATTTGTTACTGCTATGCATCAGCTTCTATGCCTTACGATCCATTTCTCTATTGAAGCTCTGCTAGATAAAGGCCCTTTAGATGCGTTTACGTGATCAAGCACTGCGTCGACGTTGCTTTCAGTTTTTCTTCATGTGGCAACCTCTGCTTAACCTCATCACTGATGAAGGCCATCTGAACTAAAGATGAAATTCTTCCTCTTATCTCAAAAAGGAGTTAATCAGAGTCATTTATGCTTAATGAATCTCCAGATTTGAGATGACTGGCTTAAGAAACCCTTGTACGATTAATTCCATTGAAGAGGCTGGATGTTTCATTGCTATCAGCCATTTGTCATAGGTAACAAGCTATTTTTCACTGCAATCAGCTATTTTTTTCACCTTTAATGATCTATTTGTCACCCTTAAACCGTAACCATTTCTCCGTTTTCACTTTTGCAAGCTTCATAGAGCCTACGTCGATGCTAAGGCCTTATGGCGTCGATGTAGCTTCATAACTTCCCATGTATCCAACGTTACAGCCTATTTTACGCCCTTAGATGGCTATTTGTCAGCTGTATGGCCCATTTGTCACTACTAACCATCTATTTGTCACCCTTATTTTGCCTTTAGCCGTCGCCTTAGCGCCACGGCTAGCGAAAGGGTTCTGTGTCGACTCCGTGAGCTTTTGCGTCGACTCCATCATGGTATGACGGTGGCTCATCTTCATGGTGAAGGCTCCACTTTCATTTCTTTTAGCCTCATGATCTATTTGTCAACCATATCATGCATTTTTCACCCTTGAGGGTGTATTTTTCACCATTATCTCTTATTCTTCACTAATGCTCACTGCTGCTGTGGCTCTTCACTGCGTCGACTCCAGATTGATACTGCGTCGACTCCATCTTCACAATAACTTCTATTTTATCCATTTTTCACACTTGTCTTAGCATTTGATTGATGCATTGCATTGACTCCGTAGCTGGCTTTGCATTGAGCTAGAGTTGACTTGCTTTCACAAGGCGTTGACTCCTCTTCATGCTTGAGGAGTTTGGGCTACTTCTTCTGATGAACTCAAGCTGCTCAACGAGGCTGGAGAGATATGCATGGATACTGTAGGAGAGGTCTGCTGGAGTATTGTGGCACTATTGATGAGTGATTTCTGCTGAAATGCATTGACTCCAAAGCGGCCTTGGCTCTTGCTTCTGCTGGGAAAATGCATAACTACTGACTCTTACGGGCTTCAGCGTTACTTGACATTTGTTAGCCCGAGTAGCCATTTTTCACCATCTCTGCTTATTTGTCACCCATGAGTATCTATTTGTCACACTTAATCTATAGCTACTGCGGAGCATAAAGTGACTTGCAGAACTTGACATATCAAAGGCACAAAGGCATGAAGACTGTGCATGAAGACTATGAAAGCTGTGAATGACTCATAAATTGTGACTTTCATTGATCATCATCAAAGCCACATGATGACTTATATTTCATCATCAAAACATGATAACTCATATTTGTCAGCATGAAAACCATAGTGATGAGGGCATCTCACGACACTCCCTCTAGCTCGGGTTGCCTGCACACTTTTGATATGGGATGGCTATGATCTCTACATGTTATCTTCCTTTTCCATGATCCCATCTTATGTATTTTCATTTTATTGAGTCTTATCTTATGTACTTTCTTTTATTGAGTCATGGTGTCTAGTCTATTTCTCTTATTTTGTGTAATTGGGCCTTAGTACCTTAGTGTGGGCCTAATGGGTTGAGTCTAGGACTTGTTGAGTCTTTTGTCTTAATGTCAGGGTCATTTTGGTCATGTAAAGAATGGTTGCCTATATATAGGCCCATCTCTCCTCATGTACTCAACTTTTGATGAATATTGCAATAGCATTTGCCCTTTCCCTCTCATTACCTCTCTCATCATCTCTCTCTCTCTCTCTTTCTTCAAGAAGGGGGCGAACCCCTCTCTCTCTCCTCCCCCTCCCAACCACTTCCAACCCCCACCTACCTCCATTAACTCCCCACAACTTCCCATAACCCCTCTTTACTCCCCATCTAGTCCCAATAACCCTCCACCAATCTAAGCCCTACTTCCCCAACCACCACCTACCCCCTCCACTTCCCTAAGCACCTTCCCACCTCCCCAAGGCTGAACGCCCTCCTCCCTAGGCCCATTTTGAACTTCCCTCCCATCTCCCTTCCCCCATACCTCCCTAGGTCGAACTCCATCTCCCTCCCATCAGCCAAGTTCGCCTCCCACCTCCTCTCCCACTCACCTTCTCTCTTGAGCACCTCCACCTTCCCACCACCACCCCTTGCAGCTCCAGCTCCCTCTCCACCCATCCCTGCCACCCTAGACCTCTTGGAAGAACCTAGCCACGTCCCTCCCCTCTCCACAAACCATCAGCCATCACTCCTAAGCTGTGCTACCCTCTCTCCCACTCCCTTAAACTTGCTAGTTTGCAGTTTCAGGTAGCAGGTCGCAGGCAGCAGAGTTGGGTCCTGAAAGTCGCATCATCTCCAGCCTCTCCCTGATCCTCCTGGTGTCAAGGCCTACATCTCTGGAAAGGTCATCGAGAGATTTCAAGGCGAGGTGGTTTCATCGACATCCGAGCTCCGAGCTGTCCACAGGAGCCAATCTCCCTCGACCACGCAGAAGTCCTCAAGCAGGGAACCAGAGCCTCAGTTCCAGTTCGACCACAGCTTCATCCTTGAAGATCTGGGCGCCATTTTTGGAGGGCAGACACTACGTCCAGTTAGCTTCCATCTCCAAGAAGAAGGACCTCAATCGGCCACCGGAGCTATCAGTTCTAATTTTCTTCGCCGGAGTGTGCAGACTGCCCTCTGTGGTTCCAGGTTCGACCAGTCCCCACTTCTCCGGCCACCACTCTCTTATCCGACCTCGGATTGTGGCCCCGTCAACTTCCGCTCGAAGCTACTCCGACCACGATCGCGTCACCGCCTGTTTCGTTCCATTTGGAGTTCGGGAGCGTCCGCAGTGCCTTCTGCAATCTACTGCATCAGTTCTGCATCAGTCAGAGGCAGAGCGTTGCTGTCCTGCTCCAGTCGCCGGTCCGATCAGTCCCGAGTTCCAGAGCTTCCCCAAAAATTCAGAAATCATCCTCTGTTAGTTGGGCAACTTTTGGCACTGGTTTCGTCAAGTTTGGAGTTTCGTGGAGTCCGTGGCAGCGTCATCATCGACAACCTATCCAGCGAACCTGAAGGTTGGCAGCACCGGCGGAGCTCGGAAAGTCGGGTTTCCTTTGCATAATTCTCCACCCCGCTTGGCCGGCTGAAGGCCCCTCCCTGCATGGAGGTAGTTTTGGATGTAATAAGCTTAATCCCCACCCCAAGATCACCCCTCCTGCGAGAGGCGTAGTGCTGTACTCCTTTCACTTTCAGGTCAAGCGACACCGCCGCGGCGATAGGGTGTATACCCTCGCCTCCCGACGCGCCCTCGTCTCCGAGCGGGATCGGTGTTTACACACCGATCAGGTGAGCCTCTGATACCATCCTTGATTGCCTCATTTCTTCAAATTTAGTATTGCTTTGTATGCCCGTCGGACGGTGAGAAGAGAGCCCGATCTTGCAAGCTAATTTGGGTGTGACCACCGCGGACCGGGAGTGAGTGCCACCCAAACCCCGCCCTGCGGGCCAGCCACCCACGAAGTTGGGTAACCCATTTCCTTAGGAGTCAGCCAAAGCCCACTAAGTCACTTAGAGTCATTGGGTCCCCCCTCGGACCCTCGCCATCATCCCCCGGCCCCTCCGGGTGATCGCGTGTGCCGTGTGAGTAAGCCGCTATTGTGAGAATCATTGGAGTGCTTGTATGCTTGTGGGTCTAGGTCCTAGGATCCTCAATTCATACTTAGTCAACCTTGGGCTGTGCCACATCACACAGGTTCACAACAGCAGCTTCATTAGGGGAAGTTAAAAACATGCCTATGAAAGTTTTAGGGCGAATATCCTCTATTTTGTATAATGGGTTAGGAAAGTGTTCCTCTTCATAACAAGGGTTTGCAAATAGGCATTCCATGAGCAACAAATCTTACCCAATTTTTAAAGTTTAAGTGGAAGTTAATTGAAATTATAGGAGGAGGATGGTTTCTAGTAGCAAATAAGTTTATCACAACAGCACCCCAAAGTTTTAGCTTTAATTCAGCCTGTGAATTATACGGATTCTTTAAAGGTTCTCTCAAGATGAGAAAGGAATGATCTAAGGGTGAAGGCTTATCTCCGAGGAACCTAAGGAATTTCTTCACTCAAACCCATAGGATTTTTGTATGGGACTTGTTCGGTACAACCTGCCTGATGACTGTGTAGGAATCCATAGTTTGCGAGGACTTATGGAGGTTCTCGAATGAAAGGGACTAGTTGCACCCGAGTGGGAATCCCCAGGTGAAGAGTCCGATTCCAACGGGAGGGGTTTTCCTAACAGAATGTGATGCCGACTCTTCCTGAACCCAACCCCGAGCTTAGGCCTGCAACAGCACTGTAAACAGCCAGCATACAATGCAAACACAACAGAAGAATAGAACCAAAGTCTGGATAGGAGGCGGCCAAAGTGCTGACCATCCTTGGGCTAAATGACCAAGATGTTTTCCGTTCACAGAGGTCTAGGTGGCCAAGGAGTTGGCGCTGCCAAGGAGTTGCCCACTTACTGTGGTAGGCAGCCAGAGTTCTGGCTATTCAGAGCTACTGGTAGCCAGAAGTCTAGCCATTAACAGAGGGAAGAGGCTTCTAGATGTTTGGTCACCTACAGGTTCAGACGGCCAGGAGTTGGGTTGTATTCTGTCCAGAACCACAACAGAAATAAACAACAGAAATGAATGCAACTACGCTACAATATAAACAAACCTTCTGTAGCCTTGGACTTTGAGTACAACAAACTCACAGGGAGCAGCACCGGGTCCCACTGTGATCGCCAGAGCGGTTGTAGGTGCCGGAGTTGTCAGCTGTCGTGTTCTTCCCTTCCGAGGGATGGAGCCAAACTCTAATGCTATAGTGTAGAAATCAAATGGGTGATCATCAGGGAAGTTTACCTGATTCCCGTAGGAAGATGATCACGCAATGTGCCTTATGGTGGGCACTTGTGGTGTCCCGACTTCTCCAATCTCGGTCGGCCAAGGACAGAGAACCCTGTGGTTTGTTGTACGGAAGTTCTGAAAATAGAACCAAAACACTTGAAAAAAAAAGGCACCAGTTAGAACTAATCTATGCAACAAATGCTCAAAGGAAGCAACAAAATGAAAAGAAATGGCGGTGGATTTACCTAGAGGTGTGTTGGGAAGGGGGGATGGCTGAGGCTTTAGACCAACCGCCTTCCCTTTTGTTTAGATTTGGAAACCTCTATAAAGGGATGCTAACATGAAATTTCTAGTATGCAATAAGTAATATGAAGGACATAAATATGCATAGCAAAGCAGGAAAAGGAAGAACATATGATCAAACCAAGAGGTGGCCACTAAACTAGCCATTCAATGCTCGAGACAGCTGAAAGGGTGGCCGCTCACCAGCCACCAAAATGTTCATAGTAGGGAAGAAGGCACCTTGTCTGAGCTTCAAGACACTCTAGAGATTCGCCAGAAAATGGAAAGCTTTCTGCCACTAAGCTCTTTGTCTCCTTTTCTATGCTGTCTTTGCACTCTGAATTCTCAAGACCTTTCCACCCTTGCTGCTCTGCTCCCCACTACCTCTCTTTGTCTGTCTCAGTTTGTTCGAATCCCCCCCTCCCCCCCATTCAAAGACCATTCTCCACCCCAGATAAGCCCCCCTCCATGAATCCCCCTATCAGGGATGTGGGTAGTGAGGTGGGGAGGAAGCTTGGAGAATGGAGATAGTTTCGGGGAGTGTTTGACGTGCGAGAAGAATCGTGGGTCATGGGGCTTGACTAGCAGTTGCCAGAAGGCGGCCAAATGCTTGGACGTTCCCAAAGAGAAGGTGACCATCATCTTGTCCATTTTCCAACAATGGGGGCTTGAGGTATGGCCGCCCAGCTATCTTGGACGGCCATCACTCTACCTCTGGCCGCCTAGCTATCCTTGGTGGCCATCACCCTAGCCACCTAGCCCATGGGCATCCCTGTCACTCTCTTGGATTTGGGCCCAGCATGACAATTGGGCTGGACTTTAAACTCATGAAATCAATTGAACCAAAAAATAGTAGCATCACTTATATGACGGTAAAATCAGAGTCCGCGGGATGTCCAAAATTATGCGTCTACAATCCCATGGTGAAATCCACTTCAAGTTTCTACAAACTGAACAAGGACATTAGATGTGACCCTCGTTGTCTACTCCTGCACTTGGATTTCTCAATGCAAAATGAAAGAACCTCTCAACTCCACCTTTAAACTCTATATACACCACCCGATCAACTACTCTACGATACATCCATGAACGATCTATAGATATTTTTCCCACATCCACTAAATGTTAACACACAAGCTAGTTTAAAATTCTTACTTCAGAAAATAAATCTGACCTTTTACCACATCGTTCGATGCAGATAATTTGAATAGGAAGGGAGTATTATTTAGATTATCTCTTTTTAACCCATTCACGAATGTTTGATCGCACGATCACTTACTATATGTGCTATACAATTTGTTGAAAATTTCAGTAGCATCTTCCTAAACTTCTTTGGTATACTAAAAATATTTATTGATTAAGCAATTTTCTTAAACACTTACTAGTAAGTGGTTATTAAAATACTCAAAATCAATAAAAGTGTACCAGGAAAGAGGGAGAATTTGCAACTAAAATTTTCAACAAACTATACAAACACATAGTAAATGACTACCTAAGTTCGATCAAACATCATAGATTGTCCGAACGGGACAATTCAAGACTTTGAGAAAGATATATACGTTCTCATTGGAAAAATGAGAACAGACACATCGATCCCAAAGTCTTAAATGAAAAGGTTTATTGACATGGGCTTAACACGCGTTAGGCTACACCCACGTACCTCATCTCACATGGGACACCCCATATAATTAAATAACATCAAAATAAAAAAATATCTCAGTCATCATCATGCATACATCGAATTAAACAACATCTATTTTAAAAAACATTCAAATAAAGAGCTTCAAAGCTAAATAATGTAACATACCCCCTCCCATCCCCCACCAGACATCCCCTCCCCTCCCCTACCAGGCCTTCCCTTCTCCCCCGCCGGCCCTACAAACTACCGACCCTATAACCCACAAATTAAGAAAAAAAAAAAGTCACCTCCCCTCCCCCACTGGACCCCCTCTCCTCCCTCGCTGGCCCTACAACCTACCACCCCTACAACGCATAAATTAAGAAAAAAAGATCCCTCCTATAATGACCCAAGATCGGAGTACTAGAAAGTAACCGGTGTGACTCGAATCATGACCCATCACCTACAAGCCACGGAGCTTGGAAGGGTTAGATTAACGTTACAGGAGTGCATAAGAATTTAAGATATATGCAAGAAATTAACTAAATGATAGAAATAAAATTAACATTTTAAATTAATATACTTTAGAGTCCAAGTCCATAAAAGTACAGTCAAGAAAGAGAAACATACATAGCCACGTGGCATACCTTGGCTCTGGCAAGCTGGGAACTACAAACCACCGCTGGCGTCGCACAAGACCTCGGAGCTACGTGGAGGTATGCTACACTTGAAAAAGAAGGGGTGAGCCTCATATCATTGGCTCAATAAAGGTCCCGTAGATTCCCACGATAACGCAACATCAATAGCAACAATTGTTGAGTTTCTCTAGTTGATTTTGATGATAACTAAACCCCCGAACTTGCTAATGGTCTCGTGCTTTGTATACGTGCATAAGAGTGAGCACTAGAGGGTGACTAAGGTCATTCCACGTAATGTTACAACGCTCACATGTTTAAGTTTAAAAAATACGTGAAATGAGCTAAATGAACTTCAAATGCACGCTACGTGATATACTAGGTAAGGATGTTCTATGTGGATGTGATTTCTGGGGTAACAAAAGTGTTTCTGTAAGACCTGGTAGTTAATGGGTTCTTAGCGGATCCTTATCGGTATTGAAGTGTGGATTGATTCACGAATTTAGGCTATTTTTAATTGGCTTAATGGGCCAAATCCAATTGAATAGCCCATTTGTATAAGCTTTTAGAAATCATATAAGGCATTTATGCAATTTTGCTTATTTTAAGGCCTTATTGCAATTTTAGGTTTTTTTAACAAAAAAAATAATATATCAAACATTTTTTTTGTTTTTGTGAAGAACCCACAAAGGGTTCTCTTTCTCTCTCCCCCTTCACCCTCTCTCTCCTCTACGCACGTCTCTCTCTCTCTCTCGTTCTCGACGGTGTGACCACCCCGGGGTCTTGCAGGGATTGCAGGAGGGCGAGACTAAGGCATGCAAGGAGTGCCGCTGTCATTGTGGAGGCGACGGTGGTGCGTGGAGGCGGGAAACCCACTTGGTGAGGCGCGGCTTCCTTCGCGTAGAACGGCGAGGAAATGACATTTTCGACTTAAACCAGGTAGGGAAATGACTTCTTTGCCTCGTTAGGATCGTTTCAATTCCATCGGCATGTTAATAGGATGACTATATGCATGGAAATCACCGTTTACGTTTTCGGAGCATGAACATTGACATTTATGTTTTCAATCCATCCATGGCCATTGTTTTATGTTTTCAGGCATATAACTGTTGTGGAATGGCTGTAGGATTGGTGTAAGGCAGGTTAAATGTGTTTTCCCATCGATCTGGATCGATTGGGAGGGGTTTCATATACATTACCCACAGATCGGGTCCTCTGGACGGCTAGCGGTCGCTCCAGGGACCATTTTCATAACAGTGTAAGGCGGTGGACCTTAGCGCTCTCACCCCTGACCTTTTGATGTTTCTGGCGGTCTTGCGACCGACCATTTGCATGTCTTGGCGGGCTAGCGGATGACCGCTAAGCCCCTTTGACCGAGTAAGGCGGTGGGAGCCTAGTGGGCATTGACCTGACCATTTTCGGTCTCTTGGCGGTCAATCGACCGACCGTTTCCGTTCAAGGTTTTATTTTATTCAAAATATATCAAATGTTCGTGGCTTGGCGGTCACGGATAGGACCGCATGGGTCCGTTTGGTGGTCAGTCGCATGACCGTTTCCCAGCTCCTGGCGGGCCTGTGTTAGACCGTTTGGTCCTGTTGCATATAAATTATATCCTGTTCATTTCATTATGCATTTAATGATATATGTTTGCCATGTTTAGATATGTTTACAAACTGTGGCACATTTCTATATTCCAATAGAATTGTTTTCTCTTTCCTTGTGATGGAACTACTAGTCCTAGCCCGACGACCTTTAGTGTCGGCCCACCTAGGAGAGGTGGCGGCGTAGTCCCGTTGTACGGTTTTTATGCTGGTTTTTGTGGGCCCCCTTGCTTGGCAGTAGCGTCCTACTGGGGGGAGAACTAGCTAGAGGCCTGGCTCAAGGCATTGAGCCTGTGTGTGCACACGTGGTTAGGGGCTTGGACTGACACTGACGAGTGTGACCTTGACTAGTTCTTGACCTTGGTTGCTGTTACGTGTCTCACTTGCTGTGTTTCAGGCTCGTGCAGATACTTGAGGCGCAGTATAAGTCATCAGTGGACGTGTCTGGTCTTCTTTCTAGTGGTCCTTTCTCTCTCCTATCACTTGGAAATGATGGAAACATTGCATTTTATTCTATTAGGTAGATTATGATTCTCATGCTTAGTTATTCAGTTGAATATCAAATGGCATTTAGATTAGCTACCTTTAATTGTTTGAATAACTGTACAGCTTTAATTACTATTGTTATTCATATGCCATTGCATCTTTAATTAATGTTTTATGTTTAGTTGCGAGGTAGGGATCCACGTGAACCCTACTGAGTCTTTGTTGTGAGACTCACCTTTTCCTTTCCAGGTGAGCAGCAGCAGCCGTCCGCCAGTGGTTCTCGTGCTTTTGACGACAGGTCATAGGTGCCAGCAGTGGTCCGTCTGTCTGTCTTTCTTTCTCTTTTGATTGGGGTATGCCCCATGTAGGTGTTTATTTTCATACATGTACAGTGTTTGGACTTGTTATGTATGGATCTGGACTATTTTATGTAAATATATCACTCTAATATTGTAAATTGCTTCCGTTTAAAATTACCATTATATAATTGCGCGTGTAATTCCAGTTCATTATACACCTCTTCAACCAATCCTCCCAACCCTTACAGGGCCTGATCAGCCTCTTGGGTGGCGTCTCCGACTCTTGGTATCGATTTACCAGTATCTGGATCTCCGGGTCGTTACAGTTGGTATCAGAGCAGTGTTGTGGTGATGTATAAGGAATTGAAATTGCAATAGTCCAGAACAAGTCCATGTGTACCACTACTACTGGCTTAGGTTGTTTTTCCGTGATTACTTATGGCTTTTTCGTTGTGTGTTTTCTCTTAAGTTTAGATTGCAATGCCGCATAGACGGAGAGGCCGAGGTCGTGTCCCATCTAATGTGCCCCGAGATGTTCTAAGGGAAGAGAGCGGTACTTCGCCTCCTCCAGTGAATGTTCGAGGGCAAGGCCGTGTTGACCCCGCTACTGGTGAAGACTTGTTGCCTCCAGTTGGTCGTGGTCGAGTTTTGGAAGAATTTCTTCTATTCCACCCACCGACATATGAAGGACAAGTTGATCCAGATGCGGCTAGAGTTTGGATGGATGCAACCGTGCGTGTGTTCCGTTCTATGGAATGCACTGAAGATGAGAAGGTGATGCTAGCTATGTTTCAGTTGCAGGGGGCAGCGCTCGCGTGGTGGACCACGGAGTGAGAGGTGACTTTCAAGTCCCGTCCTCTTCGACTGATCTCATGGAAGGACTTTGTCACTTCATTTGAGCGTACATACAGTCCAGCTTATCTCAGGATGGATAAAATGTACCAGTTCATGGAGTTGGCTCAGGGCGAGATGACAGTGTTGCAATATCAGAACAAATTTATGGAAATGGGTCGGTACGCTCCTCATATTCTTGCTGATGAAGGGCTGAAGACTGAGCAATTTCTGCGTGGTTTGAAGCCGGAGCTGAGGCAGCCTCTGATTACAACTCGAGTGGCAGAGTTAGATGTGGCTTATCAGGCAGCAGCAGCGTTAGAACTGGATATGGCAAGATCTTGAGGGCAAACCCAAGCTGAGCCGATGTAGTAGAGTGTGTAGTAACAACCGGCTAGTAGTCTACCAAGTGTGATGGGGGTACCATCTTCTGTTCCTTCTGCCAGTGGTACTTCCTCCATGAAATCCAAATTCAAACGGATGTTCAGAAAATCCAAGAAGTAGTATGACATGCAAGCTTCCTCTGGTACCATGCAACAATCAGCACCCTCTTCTTTTCGGTGACAGGGACTGGTGGCTAGTCAGCCGAGACCATGTCCGAGATGTGGCGGTAGCCATTTGGGGAGACCATGTTCGATGCCCATGGTGTGTTTCAGCTGTGATCAGGTTGGTCACGTGGTTCGTGACTGTCCGTTAAGGCCGAAGCTGCCTGTTACGTTTTTATAGCCACAGCGGTTTCGACCTCCTCCACCACCTACATAGCCACAATAGTATTCACAGGCATCAGTATCGTCGTCGCAGCAGTCTACGGCTGGCGAAAAGAAGCAGAAAAGGAGAGTCACGCACATGACTCGTTCTGAAGCAATAGCGTCTCATCTGGTGGAAGGTACCATTATGATTTATGGGCATGCAGCTCATGTTTTATTTGACTTAGGTGCTTCTCATTCATTTATTTCTGAAGATTTTGTTGCCTGTATTAAGGAGCCGACATCAGAGATGTCTTGTGAGTTACTTGTCGAATTGCCTTCTGGGGAGTTCATGTTTACACCTTTCTGTCTTGATGAGACTCCAATAGTGATTGGGAATCACCAGTTACCAGCTAGATTATATGCATTGAAGCTGGTAGACTATGATGTTATTCTGGGCATGGATTGGTTAGAGGGCTATGAAGCTGTGGTTGATTGTAAATCGAAGAAAGTTTATTTTCAGCCATCTAGGAAAGTGGCATTTTATTTTCAAGGTATTCGATCTTGATCTCCTCACTTGCTTATTTTTGCTATTCGAGCATGTAGAGTACTTAATGCGAGTTGTCAGGGATTCTTTGCTTCCGTGGTTACTGTTGAGGCACCACAGCAGGAGATAAATGATATTCCTGTGGTTTATGAATTTCCTGATGTGTTTCCTGATGAGTTGTCAGGCTTACCCCCACAGTGAGAGATTGAGATGATAATTGAACTAATTCCAGGTATGGCACATTTAGCAAAGGCACCTTACCGTATGGCTCCTGCCGAATTGAAATAGTTGAGAGCACAGTTACTAGAATTGCTAAAAAAGGGCTATATCCGTCCTAGCTTTTCTCCATGGGGTGCTCCTGTGTTATTTGTGAAGAAGAAAGATGGAAGCCTAAGGCTATGTCTTGATTACAGGCAATTAAATCAGGTGACTGTCAAGAATAAATATCCTTTGCCCAGGATTGATGATTTGTTTGACCAACTTCAGTCGGCTAGTGTCTTTTTACGGATTGATCTTCGATCTGGTTATTTCCAATTGAGGATTCAGGAATCTGATGTGGAGAAGACTGCCTTTAGTACGAGGTATGGTCATTATGAATTTTTGGTTATGCCATTTGGGCTAACCAATACTCTTGCAGCATTTATGGACTTAATGCATCGTGTGTTTCGTCCCTATTTGGACCAATTTGTGGTGATCTTTGTCGATGACATTTTGGTCTATTCTGCCTCTGAGGAGGAACATGTTCAGCATCTTCGGGTAGTTTTGCAGACTCTACGAGATCACGAGCTCTATGCAAAATTTAGCAAATGTGAGTTTTGGCTTTGGGAAGTTCATTTTCTAGGCCACGTGATTTCTGGTGATGGAGTTGCAGTTGATCCGGTTAAGATTGAAGCTGTTCTACAATGGCAGAGCCCTAATACTGTGAAAGAGATCAAGAGCTTTTTGGGTCTTGCAGGTTATTACAGAAGATTCATTCAAGATTTTGCACAGATTGACGCGCCAATGACCAAGTTGACTCACAAAGATGTGCCATTTGTGTGGTCGCATGAGTGTGAACAGAGCTTCAATGAATTGAAAAGGCTACTCACCACTTCTCCAGTGCTTGTTTTACCTTCTGGCTCGGGTGGATTCGTGGTATGTACGGATGCTTCTCGAGTAGGTTTGGGTGCAGTGCTTATGCAACATGGCAAGGTTGTGACATATGCGTCCTGGCAATTAAAGCAACATGAAGAAAATTATCCCACTCATGATTTAGAGTTGGCGACGGTGATTTTTGCATTGAAGATATGAAGACACTACTTGTATGGCGAGAAATTTGAGATCTTCACGGATCATCAAAGCTTGAATAATGTGTTTTCTCAAAAAGATTTAAATCTTCGTCAGTGCAGGTGGATAGAGTGTGTGAAAGACTATGATTTTACTCTGTCTTATCAACATGACAAGATGAATGTAGTGGCTGATGCATTGAGCAGGAAAGTGCAGGTCAGTCATTGTTGATGCGAGAATGGAAGTTGTGGGAACAGTTTCCTTGTGAGACGTTCAGATTAAAAATTCCCCGTGATCCGATGGTAGCCATATTTGCTAGTCTAGGGATGACTCCAGCGATTTACCAGTAGATCAGGGAGGCACAGTAGGCGGATTCCGAGTTGTCTCGCATTGTGTTAATGCCGGATGTAGATTTTGATGATGATTCAGTGGTTAGATTCAGAGGTAGATTTTATGTTCCAACTGATGAATCACTGAGGAGTGTTATTTTGCGTGAAGCGCATGGATCCCGTTATGCTATTCATCCCGGCACCATGAAAATGTATCATAATGTGAGAAGGCAGTTTTGGTGGCCAGGTATGAAAAGGGATGTGACTGACTTTGTGTCTAAATGTTTGACGTGTCAACATGTCAAAGGTAAGCATCAAAGGCCTGGAGGAATGCTTCAACCCTTGGAGATTCCAATGTGGAAGTGGGATCATGTCACTACTGATTTTATTGTGGTTTTACCCCGTACTTCTCAGGGCTACGATGGCATTTGGCTGTTAGTTGATCGTCTAACCAAGACAGCGAGATTGTTGCCGATCAAGGTGACGTGGAATGTTCAGAGATTGGCGGAGCTTTATGTTGAAAAGATTGTGCCATTGCATGGAATCCTGATATCTATTGTGTCAGATCGTGACCCGCGTTTTACTTCTGGCTTCTGGCAGAACTTTCAAAAGGCGTTGGCCATAGAATTGGCATTTAGTTTGGCGTATCATCCTCAATCAGTTGGTCAGTCCGAGAGGACTATTCAGACTTTAGAAGATATGATGCGATCATGTTGTTTGGATTGGCAGGGTTCGTGGAGTCAACACTTGCCACTGGTGGAGTTCTCATGTAATAATAGTTATCATTCCAGTATTGATATGGCTCCGTATGAAGCTTTGTATGGGCGTCCTTGTCGTACACCATTAGACTGGTTTGAGACTGGTGACCGACTGTTGACAGGACCGGATATGATTCCGCAATGTGTTGATGTGGTGCGCCTGATCAGACAGAAGATGTTGACAGCTCAAAGTCGACAAAAAAGCTATGTAGATCGGCGTAGAAGACCATTACAGTTTAAGCCTGGAGATTCTATTTTTGTGAAGGTATCTCTGATGAAAGGCGTGATGAGATTTGGGAAGCGTGGAAAGCTTAGTCCCCGATATATTGGTCCATTCCCTATCTTGGAGCATGTGGGCCAAGTGGCTTATCGACTTCAGTTGCCATCGGTGATGCAAGCAATCCACGATGTGTTTCATGTTTCTCAATTAAGGAAGTATGTTTCTGATGCATCTCACGTGCTAGATGATTCAATGTGGCCTGAGGTGACAGCGGATCTATCCACGCCAGAGTTTCGATTCGGATTGAGGATCGTCGTGAACAATGACTGAGGAATAAGGTAATCCCTCTGGTAAAGGTAGTATGGCAACATCACTCGGGTAATGAAGCTACTTGGGAACGTGAGGACGATATGCGTCAACAGTTTCCCTTTTTATTCGAGTAAGGTATAATCTCTTTTAGTTCTCTCCGTGTGTTTCCTTTTCAATTTCGAGGATGAAATTTCTATTAGGAGGGAGGGACTATAAGAGCCGATAGTTAATAGGTTCTTAGCGGATCCTTATCGGTATTGAACTGTGGATTGATTCACGAATTTTGGCAATTTTTAATTGGCTTAATGGGTTAAATCCAATTAAGTAGCCCAGTTGTATAAGCTTTTAGAAATCATATAAGGCATTTATGCAATTTTGCTTATTTTAAGGCCTTATTGCAATTTAAGGTTTTTTAACAAAAAAAATAATATATCAAACATTTTTTTTTGTTTTCGTGAAGAACCCATGAAGGGTTCTCTTTCTCTCTCCCCTTTCACCCTCTCTCTCCTCTACGCACGTCTCTCTCTCTCTCGTTCTCGACGGTGTGACCACCCCGGGGTCTTGTAGGGATTGCAGGAGGCGACTTCGGCGAGGCTGAGGTGTGGAAGGAGTGCCGATGTCGTCGTGGAGGCGACGATGGACTGTGGAGGCGGGAAACCCACTTGGTGAGGCGCGGCTTCCTTCGCCTAGAACGGCGAGGAAACGGCATTTTGGGCTTAAACCAGGTAGGGGGATGACTTCCTTGCCTCGTTAGGATCGTTTCCTATCCATCTGCATGTTAATAGGATGGTTATATGCATGGACATCGTTGTTTACATTTTCGGAACATGAACATTGATATTTATGTTTTCAATCCATCCATGGCCATTATTTTATGTTTTCGGGCTTATAACTGTTGTGGAATGGCTGTAGGATTGATGTAAGGCAGGTTACGTGTTTTCCCATCGATCTGGATTGATTGGGAGGGGTTTCATATACATTACCCACGGATCGGGTACTCTGGACGGCTAGCGGTCGCTCCAGGGACCGTTTTCATAACGGTGTAAGGCGATGGACCTTAGCGGTCTCACCCCTGACCGTTTGCTGTTTCTGGCGGTCTTGCGACCGACCGTTTGCATGCCTTGGCGGGCTAGCGGATGACCGCTAAGCCCCTTTGACCGAGTAAGGCGGTGGGAGCCTAGCGGGCATTGACCTGACCATTTTCGGTCTCTTGGCAGACAATCGACCGACTGTTTCCGTTCAAGGTTTTATTTTATTCAAAATATATTAAATGTTCATGGCCTGGCGGTCACGGATAGGACCGCATGGGTCCGTTTGGCGGTCAGTCGCATGACCGTTTCCCAGCTCCTGGCAGGCCTGTGTTAGACCGTTTGGTCCTATTGCATATAAATTATATCCTGTTCATTTCATTATGCATTTAATGATATATGTTTGCCATGTTTAGATATTTTTACAAACTGTGGCACATTTCTATATTCCAGTAGAATTGGTTTCTCTTTCCTTGTGATGGAACCACTAGTCGTAGCCCGACGACCTTTAGTGTCGGCCCACCTGGGAGAGGTGGCGGCGTAGTCCCGTTGTACGATTTTTAGGCTGGTTTCCGTGGGCCCCCTTGCTTGGTAGTAGCGTCCTACTGGGGGGGAAACTAGCTAGAGGCTTGGCTCAAGTCATTGTGCCTGTGTGTGCACACGTGGTTAGGGGCTTGGATTGACATTGACGAGTGTGACCTTGACTAGTTCTTGACCTTGGTTACTGTTACATGTCTCACTTGTCACGTTCCAGGCTCGTGCAGATACTTGAGGCGTAGTATAAGTCGTCAGTGGACGCGTCTGGTCTTCTTTCTGGTGGTCCTTTCTCTCTCCTATCACTTGGAAATGATGGAAACATTACTTTTTATTCTATTAGGTAGATTATGATTCTCACGCTTAGTTATTCAGTTGAATATCAAATGGCATTTAGATTAGCTGTCTTTAATTGTTCGAATAACTATACAACTTTAATTACTATTGTTATTCATATGTCATTGCATCTTTAATTGATGTTTTATGTTTATTTGCGAGGTAGGGATCCACGTGAACCCTACTGAGTCTTTGTTGTGAGACTCACCCTTTCCTTTCCAGGTGAGCAGCAACAGCCGTCCGCCGGTGGTTCTCGTGCTTTTGACGGCAGGTCATAGGTGCCAGCAGTGGTCCATCTATCTGTCTTTCTTTCTCTTTTGACCGGGGTATGACCCGTGTAGGTGATTATTTTGATACATGTACAGTGTTTGGACTTGTTATGTATGGATCTGGACTATTATATGTAAATATATCACTCTGATATTGTAAATTGCTTCCGTTTAAAATTACCATTTTATAATTGCGCGTATAATTCCAGTTCATTATACACCTCCTCAACCAATCCTCTGTGGACGTCAAAAAATGTCGATGAGGATCATACGGCATGCACGTCTCAACACTCGGGAGCAAGCCGAAGATGGAAATGCCGAATAAACCTCATGCCTCGCCCGATCAAGATGAGAACTCGCTTAGCGGTCCACTACCCGTTAAGGAAGCCCCCCCAGGCGAAAGATACGACTACAACTCTCCGACCGGCCATGCAGAGAGCTGAATCAGAGAAAGGTCGGGAACTCTGGCACAGTCTCGGCATGCACTGAAAGTCAAGCAAAGTCTGGGACCGAGCCCCAAAGGCTACAAATGGAATATTATGGAGGCCACACATCGCAACTAGAATATTCCGGGAATGCCAACATTCATATGGCCGTGACTTCGAAAAGAATCCATTCGATGCTTAAAACGGCGCAGAAGGGCCTTAAATCGGCGCGCCTTAAACCGGCACGCCTTAAAACGGCGCGCCCCCCCTTGCATTGCTAAACCGGCGCGCCAATGTGCCTCCCTGTTAAAAGATTTTCCTCCAAATGCTTATCCGGCACCACCTTTGCCCAAATACGGCGCGCTCATTGAAGGATGCTCCCCTTGTAATTCTGTTAAAATGATGCCACTTGTGTTGCGTTAAAACGGCGCCCATGTGCAAAGCTATTCCTTCGAAAGCTATTACGGCATGGCCATTTTGAAGGCCAAAAAGTTGATACGGCGCGCTACATTACCCGTCATGCCATTTTTAAAGCTTTGTTCTTCAAACACTTATACGGCGTGGCCCTTTGAAGGTTATTAATCCGGCGCGATCACTATTCCCCCGCGCCGTTTTACCTCCGAGGCATCCCATCCTACATCCGATCCCCTATTTTCGGGTGTAAACAGAAGGAACTTACCTGAAGTGGGTGAGCAGCCTGCTCCTGACCGACATGCAACTGCCTGAGCCTATCCATCTCCCAGGAATGGAGGGCTTCGAGCTCCGCACCGAATGTCACTTCTCCATCGGTCACCGTTGGCCCATCCCGTGAAGGCAACTCCCCTACTCTATTGCTTCCCCTATCTGCAGGCCACTCAAGATCTTCGAGTAGGAGAAGGTGAAGAAGAAAAAGAAGGGAAGACCGCTCCCATCCTTACTCATATAAAAGGGAGGCACACTCCACCGGGTTAGAGAGGCTGGTTCGTTCGGCTGAGGGCTGGCTGATAGAAGAGAGGAAGAAGTCCCCGTCCCCCTGCGCCGGCGAGGTGAAGAAAAGAGTGAGTGTGAGGGAAGAGAGGCGAGCTTGGGAAAGGGGTTTAGGCTCCGCCCTCCTTCTACCATTGTATTCTCCGTCTCTTTCGTTCCTGCTTTCTTTGGTTATGGGGACGATTCCCACCTTCTGTATTGCGTTTCTCCCCTTCCCTCGTGGATGAATAAAAGAGTGACTTTGGCAAATATACATAGCGTTCTACTGCTTTGGCTTGCCCATCTCACTGAGTCTCTTTTTCTCCCGTTCTTCTAATCATCCAGGTGCCTCGGAGGTTTGCCTCTCTGTGGCATTTCCTCTGAGGAAACCCATCTAGAGGATGAAGAGTTACAGCCGTTCATGGCGAACATCCGCCCCGTTGGGATATACGCGAAGCTATCACCCGTGAGCCGTGGTCGCTCTTGTAGGCTAGCCCTCAAGCGTTCCATACTCACATTTGGGTTGTCGGACCGCCGTGAGGCCACTCCGAATTTTGAGGGTCACCCCGGAGCAATCCATTTGGTGGCCTTCTATTATCTCTGGCAAGTCCCGGTCCGGAGGAGATGTTTCCCAATTTTCGCCAGGAATTAAAGAACACTCAAGAACAAATGAAGAGGCTACCTGCCGCTGCCAATAACGACACATGTTTGAAGCCTCTGTAAAGCAAGCCGAACACACAGTAACTCTATGAATTAAACTCCCCCGAACGAAACACCTAATATCCACGCCAATCCATCTTAATAAACCACTTGAAACTCTTAAGCCTCCTC
This sequence comes from Amorphophallus konjac, assembly GCA_022559845.1. Taxonomy (NCBI): domain Eukaryota; kingdom Viridiplantae; phylum Streptophyta; class Magnoliopsida; order Alismatales; family Araceae; genus Amorphophallus; species Amorphophallus konjac. The sequence goes on along the minus strand of CM040128.1, from coordinate 209,515,645 downwards.
GTCACCAGCTTAATTTATTAACTGAGTGAGCAAACCAACACCAAACCGGGCTTCGGGTAAAAGATAGGAAAGAAGACACAGTCAACAGTAATGAAAACAACCCTTGGGAGAGTTTATCCCGGCGCAGGCTAATCCGGCGCGGTTACTGTTCCGCCACGCTGTTTTAAACCCACACTCAGAAATTCCATTTTTCCTCCTATTCCGGCGCGGTTACTATTCCCCCACGCTGTTTTAACCCACACTCGAAACCCCTTTCGATTCTAATCTGGCGCCATCAAATACGGCGCGCATCACTGTTCAAACACCATCTTCCCGGCGCCATCGAATACGGCGCGCCCCTTGGTGACCACCTAATCCGACGCCATCTAAAGCGGCGCGCCCCATGGCCCCCTTCTCGTCATCTTTCATGCTATTCCAGCGCGCCCTCCCCTCATTCTGCCTCCTGGGGCATGCCATTCTTGTCACGTCCCGACGCGGAATATCGGGACGTACCGTCAGAAACAAGCTGGCAAGAGAGAGAACTAAACTAAATATATACAAGTGCTAAGAAATGGAAATAACTTATTGACCATTAAACAAAACATAACTGGTACAACAATCCTCAAATCAACTCAATACAACTGGGATAACAAACTCTAAACCACAATAACATAGCTGAAGCACAACACACTCTAAACACAACTAACTGATACACTCAAAACATCACTCCTGCCCTTCCCCATCGGTAAGCGCTGTAGACACGCCAAAATTGACGCTATGTTGATCAAAACTCATGTCACTATGTTGACGCCCCAAAGTGAACTTCGATATATTCATAATATGAAGTTTTTCTATTTTTTGTGTGGTTTTGATTTGTTCTTGCATTTTTGTGATTCGCGACCTGAGGAGGGGCGTGTTTTATATAGCGACCTAACATGGGGCGTGTTCAAAGAAAGGACGACCAAATGTCAGGGCGTCAATTCCTGGTATTATCGGTTTCAAAATAAATTCAAAATAAATTCAAATTATTGATTAACGTCCTTCCTCAGGGCGTGGTTTCAATTAACGCCTTCATCTCAGGCGTGTTCTCACAATTTTTAAATAAAGTAAGTTTTATTGCCAAAATTTAATCCAAGAAGTGACGCCCTTGATCATGGTCGTGTTTTTGAGTAACGTCTTGATGTAGGTCGTCAATTTGTGATTTGACGCCCTTCTGAAGGTCGTGTTTCACCTTTCCGTGTTCTGCTTAAACTCAACTTTCCTGGAGAGTTCTCTGCCTCCGTTGGTCTCCTTGCTTGAATTAGGAGTTAGAGTCCTGCCTTCTTTGATCATTGCCTATCCTTATCTTCCCAAATTTGAGCTTATCTTCGATTGAAATCCTATAAAAGGATGCTCTGGTCGATCTAGATAGAGGTTGACGGGTCAGAGAGTTCACAGGTTACGATCAGAGGATTACGAGATCAGATTTACAGAGCTTCATCTCCCTCTTGTGCGATCGTTTAGAGCTCTGCTTCCTCTGCTTCCGATCAACCCCGTCCACCTTGGTTTCCCTTTACTGTCATCAGGGACAACATGGTTTTTCTTTTATTCTATTTTTTTGCTTTGTCTTCATCAACCGATCATCATCACTGTGTTCTTCTTTTACGTTTGCATTAGCTTCATCATATCTCCTCTTTCCCTATTTCTTTAGGGGTTTTAAAACAAAATAAGGTGCGCATGTTTTGTTCTTTTCTCATCTTCATATCATCTTTGGGATTGATACTACACACTTTTGGCTGATCCACTACTTGTGTGTTATGTCTCTTTTGCAAGGTAATCAATAAAGGAAAACCCCCTTCATCGACCGGCCGGTTGAAGGAGGAGGAGGAATTCACAATCCATCCCGCGTCCTATTTTCCACCAGCTATTCGCGATCTTCTTTGTTTCTTCTTGAGGTAACCCCTCTGGCGATCACCCTCCTTAGTAGCACCACGTGATTCTTTCCCTTATTATTATATCATCTTCCCCTTATTTTTGTTATGCTTTCTCATATTTAAATTTCTTCTTCATGTGTGGATTTATCACGATCTACAAATTGGCGATCACGGTGGGACATCCGCTGTTTTTTTTTTGATTACCATCTCCTATTGGCACCCACGTGTGCCCTTTCCTATTGGCACCCACGTGTGCCCTTTCCCTTTCGGCACCCACGCATGCCCTTTCCCCTCGGTACCCTCGGTACCCCCTCCTTTTGTGCCCCAAGGGCATCCTCCACTGTGCACCCTGCACACTCCCCGAGATCAGCCAGTTTGTGATTGCATATTTCCTGAATTTACGCCTCAAACAGAGGCGTCTTTTCTTTTAACGCCTTCATCCAGGGCGTTTTATTACTGTGTTACGTCTTCTGTCAAGACGTCTTTCATCATTTTACTACTTTTATCACGCTACCTGTGAATTCACGCCCTGCCCTAGGGCGTTCTTTTATTGCATAGCGCCTCACCTCAAGGCGCTTTTTCAGATTTGACGCCCTCACTCAGAGGCGTCCTTTTCATATTTCGCGCCTCAACCAGAGGCGTGTCTTTGTTTCTCACTGTTGGCTCATGGCCTCTCGCAGTGATTCACGACAGTGACCCTGTCGTTACTTTGGTTGATAGCGACCTGCCCCAGGTCGTCTCTTTCCTGCGTTTTACAGAAGCCTGCTTCCTGTTGCTGTCTGTGATAGTTTGTTTGGTTATTACATTGCTTGCCTATATTGCTGTGATCTTATCATCTTATTTTGCATATTGTGGCATTTGGTTGAGAGACCTCCTCTCTCTACACTAGGATTCCACACACCTCTCTTGGAATCGGGACGACCCTCCATTGAGCATTCCGTCTCTTTGGACCGGAAATCCCTTTTCCAAGACCTCCGTAAGTCCCCGCACCCGTGGATTCCCTCACGGACGTCGGGCTGGTTGTACCCTTGAAGTACCCGGAGTATAGAGAACCTATCGTTAGTGAGGAGAGAGAAAGAATCTAGTTGACCCGGAGGTTACACTTGGATCAACTAGGTTTCACATTGCAAACAGAAGTGAACTATTCAACAATTTAATCCACTCTAATCTCAAGCATAACACTAAAATCTTGCGTTCATCTCAACTTGGTTGCATACACTTGCTTGGATTGATTTGTTTAGACTTGTTTGGATTGAGTGGTTGTTTGTTTGATACTACCTTTATAAAGCCGTCTCTCCTCTTAAACATGTAACTCCGATCAGGAAAAATCATCAACATGGCAGGCTACGAGTATTCTTATGATGATGAGGATGAGAATGTTTTTGGTCAATATGAGACCCCCCCCAGGATTCCATCTATTATGAGGGAAATTACCCTCCTCCTCAGTCCCATCATCCTCAAATCCATGTGGTTGATACCACTCCTCAAGAGGTTGTGCCCTCTTCCCAAACTTTACCCTCCAACACCTCGGGGAATTCTTCTCCATCCCTCAATGTCACGGATTTAAGTAATGCCTTATCTCAGTTAGACGATTCCCAGCGGCAGGCTATTCAGGCCGCTTTGAAAGGGAAGTATGTTCCCTCTTCATCCTCTAATCCCCCTCCGGCCGAGAGTGGCCATGATGTGACACGACCTCGGACCTAATGCAAGCAAGCACAATCGCATTCAAAACGGGTCAAATTGGGCCACCGCTCTATCGTCACTCACCCAAGCCCGGGGTGACTTGGCAATGCCAAGGGGAGGATGTGGGGTTGGGCCCTTGCTGGTAGAGGACCAGTAAGGCCAAGACTTGATTCCCAAAGGGTGGGGATGCCCAAATCAAGGGGGCCGACAAAGTGCCAAAGGCACCGGTTGCAATATTCCCACGGTGATCACTCAAGTTTATAGGGCTTGAGGATCGGGCTCTCACTCGCATAACCAGCGGAATTAGAACTAATATTGAAAGACAAGCATTAAGTGGAGTGAATGTTTGAGCACTTACTCGACCGGATTGAAGAAACCGGTCCCGGTCGGAGACGAGGGCGAGCGGGCGAGTGGATCCCCACACGCCGCGTCGGTGTCGCTTGACCTGCCCAAACAAGTTACAACACTTACCTCACGTAGGAGGGGGATCTTGGGGTGGGGGTTAATAGAAATTACAATCAATACTACCTCCACACAGGGAGGGACCTTCAGCCGGTCAAGCGGGGTGGGGAAACTAAAGCAAAGAACGAGGAATAAGGGTGGACGCCGAATCTGCTTGCTGTCTGCGAGATGGGATAGAGAGTCGGTGTTGCTGCTGTAGATCTTGATCAAGAATTTTGTTGATGACGAAACCAGAGGGAAAACCTTCGTAGCTGGAAGGGGAATGCCTCAGAATTTTCTTAATTTCTTCTGGAGTCTCTGCTGGTCGGGGCAAGAGCTTGAACAGGGCCTCTGTTTCTTGGACTAGCGGGGCAGGTCACCAACAGTAGGATGCATAGGCTGTCCTGGCCGCTCCCGAACTCCAAATTTGGTGCCGTCAGCGCCGTTAGAACCGTGGGTGAGTCCTCTTTACAGCAAAAGAAACGGGGACACCAGAAGAGGTCGGAGACAATCTGTGGAACCAGAAGAGTGAGGAGGGGTCGGTGCAGACTGTAGAAGTCAGAACCGCGCGTTCGGGGGAGAAAATTGGTAACTTCTGCTCCCGAATGGTGAATGAACTTCCACTTCTTGAATCTGAAACTAGACAGGCCAAAGAGGAACTTTGAAGAAGAACTTGAAGACTGATTCCTTCAGGGTCCGTCGTGGCAGAGCTTCTAAACTGGTTCAGGTCCTTAGCTGAGGTAGAACCACGCAGCTGTGGAAGAATGGACCTCCAGGATGGCTCGGAGATCGGAAGAAGATGAAACCACTTCGGTTGCGAAGGTGACTGGCAGACGCTTCCGACGATGGCTCTTGGGTCTTCAAACTCGTCCAGAGGTGATCGTGGTGGCCACTGCAAGCTGCTGCTCTGCTGTAGATCTTCAGTTGAGAGCTGTAGGTTGATGATGATGGGGGGAAATGGGGTATATGGGAGGGGAAATGGGGGTGGATGAGTGTGGGGAAAGCCCGGGCTGTGAGGGGGTCGAGGAGGGGGTGTTCTAAGGTGGGGGAAGGGAAGAATGGGGTCTGGAAGGGGGTCTAACAGGTGGTGGGAGGAGGAGCTACGAATTTGGGAAGGTGGGTGAGAGGAGAAGGTGAGGGGGGGCACAAGTGAGTGGAGGGAAGGGTGGATTTCAAATTCAAATATGCTTTGGAAGTTGTGGGGTTGTGTGGGGAATGGGTTGATTGTGTTGGAATGGGGAAAGTGGTGTTGGAATGTGGAGGATGGTGTTGGAATGGTGAGGGATCTCCTTGGGACTAGGGGGTGGAGTAATGGAGGCCATAGGGAAGTGGAGGGCTTTAATGATGGTAGGTGGGGGTTGAGGTGGTTGGGAAAGGAGGAGAGAGAAGAAAATTTGAAATTGAGTGTTGAGGAGAGAGAAAGTGGAGTGAAAAAGAGGGATTAGGAGAGGGAAGGGTGGGGAATCTCTCCCCTAGGGTTTCTCACCCAAAAAATGTTGGAATCAGTCCACTAAACTAAGCTTTGGATACTCAAATGGCATTTTTCATTAATTCATTCATTAAGTTGAAATGGGGGGAATGTGGTCATATATATAGGAAACCCACATTTCTACAAAAGTCCCTTACAAAAGACTCAATAACAAATAACCGAAGGGATAGGGGGGGCTCATGGGCCAAGCCCGAAGAATTGGGCCCAATAGCACATTACACAATCTAATGACACTCAAACTTAGGAAAATAAATGCAAGACCTAGGAACATGACTCAAATAAAAGGGAAAATACATCAAATGACTCAAATAAAATTACATAGGACTCAAAATTAAATGACTAAACCATGTCGGATGCAACCGGGGTGAGGAGACGAACGGTAAACGTGGGCATGGGAGGTGATGTCCCCATCATACTCCCGGGGTGCGGAGAACTCGACTCTGTCGAGTAAGTGTCCTTCGCTCCTTGGAGGGTGTAGAAGTGGTACCGCCCTCAAGTCTCCCGAACGAGACCGATACATCCACCTGCCGAGATAGCGCTCATATACCTTGCTCCGAGTGGTAGTGACTTGTTCATCCAATATTTGTTCAATTTGTTCACGCTGGGCTCTCTTGGCTGGTGGTTTATCATCATGGGTGGGTGCTCTCTCAAGGGAAGAAGTAGGCTCAATCTCCTCACTAGGTACCACCGTGTGTCCCTTATATGGCACTAGATCGGTAACATTGAATGTGAGACTTATTCCATACTCCTCATGGAGATCTAACTCGTTGGCATTTGCACCTATGCGTCTCAAGACCTGGAAGGGACCAGCCCCACGTGGCCTCAGTTTAGAGTTGGCTCCCGGGGAGAGCCTTTCCATCCTTACCATCACAAGGTCACCCACTTGGAATTCTTAGTGATGCCGATGAGAGTCGGCCAGCCTTTTATAAGCCTCATTCTTTTTGCTGATGTGCTTGCAAAGGTTTTCATGCAATTTTGTGAATGCTATCCTTTTAGTGGTTATGGGTGGACCTGGACAACCATAGATGGACCTATCCTGCCATGATACCAGATGGACCATGATGAACCTTGGTGGGCCGGTGCAACCATTTGTGGACTTATCATGTAATGTTGTCATGTAGACTTTGGTGGGCCTAGGTGGGCCGGGGCAACCGTAGGTGAACCTATCATGTAAAGTGGTGATGAATGTGGGGGGCCCCGGACATCCGTAGATGCTTTTGACATGCTTAAGATCCATGATGAATGAAGGAGGACCATGACATCCGAATGTGGCCCACTCATACTTTCTACTTGACATGTGAGTGATATGAATGAATGGACCCAACATAGTGTTCATGCCAAGGGGTGTGGAAAGCCTAGACACGTGCATACTTTTCTCAAAAGTGACTTCCATGTGTATAGGTGTGGGACAACCTTTGAACTCCCATTGGAAAAGATCGAATGGATCTAAGAAGGTGGTCATCATGGGGTGGGGCACCACCTTATTCCCTAGGGATATATGGTCCAAGGTTATGGCTCCCAAGGTGTAGCCCGGGTCATGGATGAGGTGGGTTTGGCCCAATATGGTGAGTGAGGGTAGGACAGGGTGGGTGGTTGGTAAGATGGTTGGGTCATATGAGTCCCTTGACTCCCATTGGAAGGGATCATATGGATCGTAAAATAGGTCACTTAGGGGGAGGAACTCCATGTCCTCAAGATCCTTAAAAGGTGTTAAGTCATCCTTCCCTATGATAGTTGGGCCAATGTTCTTGACAAGTGAGTCGGCCATGAGTGGAGGGCTTGGCTTTCTACCCGAGATAAGAAGATCTAAATCGAGGAGAAGGTTGGGCTCATCCGGTGTAGGGAGGAATAGAAGGAGGTCGCTAGTGTAGCAACCATTGGTGCAAACCGAGGTGATAGACCCAATGCATAGGTGTAGGAGGCTAAGGCTCTTAGGTTGTTCAGCCATAGGAGTCAACATGCTAGTGAACTCAATTTGCCATGCTAAGTCCCTAAGAAAATCCTCTAAGGTCTCCACTTGATAGGATGCTTGGATTGTGGTGTGATAGGAGAAGATGGGCACTAGGGGAAAATTTTGTTCTATGGGAGGGCAAACATGGGTCGAGGTCTCTCTAATTAGGCTCTTCCTTAGCCACCTAACAAGGGACTCTTCTAAGATGAATTCGGCCTTATCTAGAGGGGGTGGTGTAGGGTGAAGATCCTTGTGCGAGGCTTCCTCTTCAATTGGGACATGGGTGCTCTCTATGGAGGGGATAGGTTCCCGAGGGATATTTGTCTTCATGTGGCAAAGCGGGTGGACTACTTCTTCCAAAACTAATGGAGTGGGAAGGTTCTTTGATGGTGGGGTGATGATGGCTGGAGTATGGTGCACCCGGGGTGGTGAACGAGGGTGGGATTCCCGCGGGTGGGAGAATAAAAGGTTGTTGAATTTAAAGGTTCCCGAAAGGTGTGGCGGACGCACAAGGCAAGCCCGACGTGTTGGGTCGATATTGGCATTCCTTTCATCTAACCATTTCTTACCTAGGATTATACATGGACCTGCCAACGTTCCCTTTTGACACCAAGCCCCATCCAAATACTTAATCTTCCCGAACCATTTATGGAATTCAATAAAGACTTGGTCTCCATTGTGCACAATTTGTCCGGTCCTACTAAGAGAGGTAACGATATCGGGGGACACCCAATTTTCAGATTCTAGGTCAATGAAATCAATTTCTACGGGCTTTCCATTAGGTAAGCATGCATGGGATATGATTGGGAGAGGAGCCATGTGACCCAAGACTCAATGTTAACAATGATGGGTTGACAATGCACGGTTCGGACAAGAATGCAAGCATGCCCTAGGACTTGACTTGTAGAGACAAGTCAAAGACTTGCTCTGATACCACTTTATGTGACACGACCTCGGACCTAATGCAAGCAAGCACAATCGCATTCAAAACGGGCCAAATTGGGCCACCGCTCTATCGTCACTCACCCAAGCCCGGGATGACTTGGCAATGCCAAGGGGAGGATGTGGGGTTGGGCCCTTGCTGGTAGAGGGCCAGCAAGGCCAAGACTTGATTCCCAAAGGGTGGGGATGCCCAAATCAAGGGGGTCGACAAAGTGCCAAAGGCACCGGTTGCAATATTCCCACGGTGATCACTCAAGTTTATGGGGCTTGAGGATCGGGCTCTCACTCGCATAACCAGCGGAATTAGAACTAATATTGAAAGACAAGCACTAAGTGGAGTGAAGGTTTGAGCACTTACTCGACCGGATTGAAGAAATCGGTCCCGGTCGGAGACGAGGGCGAGCGGGGAGGCGAGTGGATCCCCACACGCCGCGGCGGTGTCGCTTGACCTGCCCAAACAAGTTACAACACTAACCTCACGTAGGAGGGGGATCTTGGGGTGGGGGTTAATAGAAATTACAATCAATACTACCTCCACACAGGGCGAGACCTTCAGCCGGTCAAGCGGGGTGGGGAAACTAAAGCAAAGAACGAGGAATAAGGGTGGACGCCGAATCTGCTTGCTGTTTGTGAGCTGGGACAGAGAGTCGGTGTTGCTGCTGTAGATCTTGATCAGGAATTTTGTTGACAACGAAACCAGAGGGAAAACCTTCGTAGCTGGAAGGGGAATGCCTCAGAATTTTCTAATTTCTTCTGGAGTCGCTGCTGGTCGGGGCAGGAGCTTGAACAGGGCCTCTGTTTCTCAAACTAGCAGGGCAGGTCACCAACAGTAGGATGCAGAGGCTATCCTGGCCGCTCCCGAACTCCAAATTTGGTGCCGTCAGCGCCGTTAGAACCGTGGGTGAGTCCTCTTTACAGAAAAAGAAACGGGGACACCAGAAGAGGTCGGAGACAATCTGTGGAACCAGAAGAGTGAGGAGGGGTCGGTGCAGACTGTAGAAGGCAGAACCACGCGTTCGGGGGAGAAAATTGGTAACTTCTGCTCCCGGATGGTGAATGAACTTCTGCTTCTTGAATCTGAAACTAGACAGGCCAAAGAGGAACTTTGAAGAAGAACTTGAAGACTGATTCCTTCAGGGTCCGTCGTGGCAGAGCTTCTAAACTGGTTCAAGTCCTTAGCCGAGGTAGAACCGCGCAGCTGTGGAAGAATGGACCTCTAGGATGGCTCGGGGATCGGAAGAAGACGAAACCACTTCAGTTGAGAAGGCGACTGGCAGACGCTTCCAACGATGGCTCTTGGGTCTTCAAACTCGTCCGGAGGTGATCGTGGTGGCCGCTGCAAGCTGCTACTCTGCTGTAGATCTTCAGTTGAGAGCTGTAGGTTGATGATGATGGGGGGAAATGGGGTATATGGGAGGGGAAATGAGGGTGGATGAGTGTGGGGAAAGCCCGGGCTGTGAGGGGGTCGAGGAGGGGGTGTTCTAAGATGGGGGAAGGGAAGAATGGGGTCTGGAAGGGGGTCTAACAGGTGGTGGGAGGAGGAGCTACGAATTTGGGAAGGTGGGTGAGAGGAGAAGGTGAGGGGGGGCACAAGTGAGTGGAGGGAAGGGTGAATTTCAAATTCAAATATGCTTTGGAAGTTGTGGGGTTGTGTGGGGAAGGGGTTGATTGTGTTGGGATGGGGAAAGTGGTGTTGGAATGTGGAGGATGGTGTTGGAATGGTGAGGGATCTCCTTGGGACTAGGGGGTGGAGTAATGGAGGCCATGGGGAAGTGGAGGGCTTTAATGATGGTAGGTGGGGGTTGAGGTGATTGGGAAAGGAGGAGAGAGAAGAAAATTTGAAATTGGGTGTTGAGGAGAGAGAAAGTGGAGTGAAAAAGAGGGATTAGGAGATGGAAGGGTGGGGAATCTCTCCCCTAGGGTTTCTCACCCAAAAAATGTTGGAATCACTCCACTAAACTAAGCTTTGGATACTCAAATGGCATTTTTCATTGATTCATTCATTAAGTTGAAATGGGGGGAATGTGGTCATATATATAGGAAACCCACATTTCTACAAAAGTCCCTTACAAAAGACTCAATAACAAATAACCGAAGGGATAGGGGGGGCTCATGGGCCAAGCCCGAAGAATTGGGCCCAATAGCACATTACACAATCTAATGACACTCAAACTTAGGAAAATAAATGCAAGACCTAGGAACATGACTCAAATAAAAGGGAAAATACATCAAATGACTCAAATAAAATTACATAGGACTCAAAATTAAATGACTAAACCATGCCGGATGCAATCGGGGTGAGGAGACGAACGATAAACGTGGGCATGAGAGGTGATGTCCCTATCAGGCCATCACCTCACTAATGACCAGGCGGTCTTGCACAAACCCCCCTCTCGTCCACCAACGCCCGGTGCGGCCATGCCGGCCCAACAGGCGAGCTATTCAGCGGTTAGGCCTCAGTTCCAACCTCCCCGAATTCTGCGGACACCTATACCACATTCTTGTATCCAAAATCCGGCCCCAGTCGAGTCCGACACTAATATGCTATTACTCCAGAAATTGGCCAGCATGGAGGAGCAACTAAAGAAGGTCACCACGGCTAAGAATGCCCCGGAAATTTTGCTCCCTACATTGCCCGTCTTCCACTTACCACCATCTGAAATGCCGAACTTCCGGCGATATAATGGGACTGGTAATCCTTTTATTCATTTGAAGGACTTCAGGTACGAGACCTCCTTCTGGCAAGACAACAAGGCCTCTTTGGCCTATTTATTCAGGAGATCTCTGGAGGGGCCAGCCCTTGAATGGTTTTATTCACTGGATTCCGCTGATGCCTGCGACTTCGATATTGTTCAAAGGAAGTTCTTGCAAAAATACAGAGACCGGGTCGGACCATCCCTTTCGCTCACAGATCTGGTCGCGGAAAAGATGAAGCCCGAGGAGGACTTCATAATGTTTGCGGATAGATGGCGGTCTATGGCCGAAAAGTTGAAAGATACACTGTCTGAACCGGAACAAGTCAAGATGATAATTTCCAATGCCACTCCTCAGTTCCGGCACATACTGGCCATGAACCGGTTAACCACCATGGAGGAGCTCTATGAGAGAGCTCGTTATATCCAGACGCAGATGAAGGATTCGCCCATTATGGGCATGTTTGAGTCGAAGTCACGGCTATTCAAGAAAACCACAACTGTCAACAACAGCGGGCCCACGACGGAGGGCACTATTGCAAATGAGCAGGTTGGCGTAGTTGGCCACCCCCATCAAGCTAACCGACGTCCTAACCTTCCTCCACCACAAAGCCCCCATTTCAACTCCACCCCACAACGCCAATTCGCACCCCAACATTCCTTTGCTTCACCACCAAACCAAGCGCCCCGCGCTAACCCTCCAGCTCCGCAACAGTACCACCAGGTACCACCACCTACCAACTATGGCCAACAACAACAACGGAGACCACCACTTGGCCCCAAAAGGGACCACTACCCTCCATTACCAGAAAGTCTCTCGGATATTTTCAATGCCTTAATGGCCGCCAATTTGCTCATATTACCAAGAGAAAGAACAGCGTGGCCCGCTAATGTTGACACATCACGTTACTGCGCTTTCCATCGTGCGCCTGGTCATAACCTTGATCGTTGCTTCCACTTCAGAGATTACATTTATGACCTAAATGACCAAGGTGACATCAATTGGGATGAGATGAGACAATTCATCACCACCATGAAAGAAAGAAGGTCTCCTCGGCAGCAACAAGCTCAGCAGCTGAGGGGACTTCCTCTGTATTACCTCCTGTATCCACTTTTTCACCTCCTTCTTTTTCTTCTTCTAGTCAAGCTAGTTGTTCTTCTTCTTCTAATAAAATTCAAGGCGTAGACTCACATAAGAAATCCAAGGGTAAGCAGATTCCTCGTAGGTTTCTGTTGGAGTTAGCTATCAGATGCCATGCTTGTTTAGCCCTTCCTGAATTTATAGAGAATCCAATCATCCTGCCAGAGTTAGAATATGAGAATGATGTTGTTTCTTATGAGGGTTTGGGTGTCTATGAAATTATGAATGATGAAGACCCTATTGAAGAGGGGGATGAAAGTTATGAAGAATATGAGGACGAGGCTGATGCTTTTGCTAGTGGCATAAGACGATTTGACGAACCGTCAGCCTCCGTAGAAGAGCCTACCAAAGAAATTAATTTGGGTACCGAGGAAGACCCTAGGATTGTCCTCAGAAGCAAGAATTTACCACCCTCCGAAGAGGAGGCGCTCATTTTGGTCTTGCAAGAATACAAGGACATGTTCGCATGGAGTTATGAAGATATGCCTGGTTTAGACCCTGCGCTCGTTGAACATCGCCTTACACCTAAGCCAGGGTCTGTGCCGGTCAAGCAACGGTTGAGGCGTTTCACCCTAATATGGCTTTAAAGATGAAAGAAGAGGTCGACAAGCTCCATAAGGCTAGATTTGTTAGAGTTGTCCTCTACCCCAATTGGGTGGCTAACATCGTCCCGGTTATGAAGAAAGATGGAAAAGTTCGGATTTGTATAGACTTCTGGGATCTCAACTGCGCGTGTCCTAAAGATGACTTCCCCCTCATATTGATGTTTTGATCGATAATACGGCAGGATTTGAGACTCTCTCTTTCATGGATGGCTTCTCAGGTTACAATCAAATTCGTCTGGCTGAAGAAGATCAAGAGAAGACATCATTCACTACACCATGGGGTACTTATTGTTATGTGGTCATGCCTTTTGGACTTAAGAATGCTGGAGCCACCTATCAGAGGGCTATGATGGTGATTTTTCACGACATGATTCATATCTATATCGAGGTGTATGTGGATGACCTGGTTGTGAAATCAAGGACAAGGATTGAACATTCTGGGGTTCTAGCTAAGGTCTTGCAAAGATCACGAGAGTATCAGTTGAAGATGAACCCCAAGAAGTGTGTGTTTGGCGTTTCTTCAGGGAAGTTGCTTGGCTTCATTGTTAGCAAGAGGGGAATTGAAGTTGATCCCAACAAGGCAAAGGCCATTAGAGATATGCCTCCTCCCAAGAATTTGAAGGAAGTTCGAGGATTAACCGGGAGGTTGCAATTCATTCGCCGCTTCGTCTCCCAGCACTCACAAAGATGTAGGCCGTTTTACGAGCTTACTAAGCCGGGAGTCAAGTTTAATTGGGATGACAAGTGTCAGGCAGCCTTTGACGGGTTGAAGGATTATTTGGCCAATCCTCCTGTCCTGAGGCCGCCGATTCTAGGCAAACCACTTATTCTCTATGTTTCAGTCCTGGATGATTTCGTAGGTGCTGTCTTGGCTCAAGTGGATGAAGAAGGTAAGGAGAGGGCAGCATACTATTTGTCTAAACTTCTTAACCCCTGTGAACAGAAGTATTCAGCCATGGAGAAAACTTGCGCTGCTTTAGTCTGGGTAGTTCAGAAGTTAAAGCACTATTTCCTAGCTCACGAGGTTCACGTCATTGCTCGCATGAATCCGATTAAATTCCTCCTTGAAAAATCTGTCCTCACTGATCGATTAGCACGCTGGCAAAGCTTCCTCTCTCAGTTTGATATCACTTACATTCAGTAGAAAGCTATCAAAGGTTACGCCATTGCCGAACACCTTGCTCACCACCCTCTACCTCGTTTTGATCCTGTCAATTCGGAGTTTCCAGATGAAGAACTAATGTCCATTAATCAACCCCACGATCCTATGTGGACATTACATTTTGATGGAGCTCTAAATTCCCAAGGAAGAGGGATCGACATGGTTCTTTTAACACCAGAAGGGGTCACCATCCCATTTGCTGCTCGGCTCACTTTTCCCGCCACCAATAATATAGCTGAGTATGAAGCTCTTTTGGCCGGTCTTCAAACCGCTCATCGATATGGTGTCACCCATTTAAGGATTGTGGGTGACAGTCAGCTCATTCTGCGCCAGGTATTGGTCAAATGTTGCACTATCAATCCTAAGCTCAAACCCTACCAGGAACTTGCTTCAGCTTATGCCAAACTCTTCACCAAATTGATCTTCGTCCATGTTCCTCGTAGCCAAAATATCTTGGCTGATGCCCTTGCTTCTTTGGCCTCTGCTTTAGTCTTCCCTCCTGAGCGTGATTTTCACGTTCCTCTAATTCATCAGCGTGACACGCCAGCTATTAAGGATCGTGCATTCCTCGATATTAGGGATAAAGTGCTTGAAAAGATTAAGCAAAAGGAATCCCTTAAAGGCAAAGAGGTCATGTTGTTAGATTGGGAAGAAGAATTGGCTGACGAAGAGAAGCCTTGGTATTATGAGATTGCCAGATATTGCAATGATCAGTCCTATCCCGAGGAAGCCACCGCAGAAGAAAAGAAAGCAATTAGAAGAGTGGCTCAACGTTATGTTTTGATTGGAGGTGTGCTCTATAGGAGAGGGCTCACCGGTGTTTTATTAAGATGCCTCGACGATGATGAATCATGGAAAGTTGTGGAAGAGGCGCATTCTGGAGTGTGTGGTGGTCATGTGAATAGCCAGATGCTAGCTAAGAAGATCCTTAGGCTAGGTTTCTATTGGCCAACTCTAGAAGAGGATTGTTCCATCTATGTTCGAAGGTGTGTTAAGTGTCATCTGCACGCCGACAAGATTCATTCTCCTGCTTCTTCACTCCATCCTACATACTCCCCATGGCCTTTCTCCATGTGGACTTTTGATATCATTGGACCTCTTGGTGATTCGAACCTCCTGACCAAGTAAAAATCATTCATCCTCACGGCAACGGAGTACTTCACCAAGTGGGCGGAAGCAGAAGCTTACGTGGAGATCAAAGCGTCAACCGTCTGCAAGTTTATAATGAAGAACATCATCACGAGGTTCGGCATCCCAAGCACCATCGTCACCGACAATGGACCCCAATTTATCTCTCAAGAAATCAAGGATCTCTGCAACAGGTATAACATTGCATTGCATCATTCTTCTCCCTATTATCCGCAAGGTAATGGCCAAGCAGAGGCAACTAACAAAACTTTGATAAAAATTGTCAAAAAGACGTGTGAGGCTAATAAATTTTTGGATTGGCCAGACAAGCTAGTTGAAGCTCTCTGGGCCTACCGAACTTCCATTCGAACCCCCACTGGGCAAACCCCTTTCGCCCTTACTTATGGGATGGAGGCAGTAGTCCCTTATGAGATTCTCATTCCCTGTCTACGAGTACAATTGGATAAGGAATTTTCTATTAATGAGCGTCGTGATTCACTCCTCGCCCAATTGGAACTCCTAGATGAGAAGCGTCTGGTCGCCGCTGAGCATGCGCGCGTTTATCAAAACAGGCTCTCGCGTTTTTATCAAAAGAAAGTAATTGAGAGAAAATTCAAAATCGGTGAGATGGTAATTAAGAGGATTTTCGTAAAGCCGGGTGGCCCTCGCTCAAAACTCCAACCCAATTGGGAAGGACCGTTTGTTATAAAAGTCATTTTTCCAGGCAATGCTTATAAATTGATTAATGCTGAGGGAGAAGAGTTAACTCACCCTTGGAATGGTTTATATCTTAAGAAATACTACCCTTGATTCAAAATCCAAACAAAATGAAAATTGTTTCAAAAAATCCAAAACAAAGTGGAATATTTCCAAAAAAACAAAAAAAAATAGAAATTTCAAAAAGCAAACAAAAACAAAAAAATATAGAAGAGATCAAAATTGGTGCCATGGCACACGAAGGATCAAGGTCCGAAAGGTCAAAATTCAGAATTCATTCATCAGTCTTGCTAACTTAAAAGGGGGTTGACTCCCGCACACACTACACGCTTTATTCTTGAACTCAAGCAGTGCAAAATCCAATAGAAAGTCAAAAACCTGACTAAAAGTGAAAGACAATACCCGTTCTTTTCTTCTTCGGCCCATAAGGGAGGAAGGGAGACCTCGAGGTAGACACGCCAAGCCTATCCGCCGCCCTAGTAGGTGGAGGTCAGGGCCCAAAAGGGAGCAAATGCCATAAAAGCCCAAGTACAATTAGGTTTATTTTCATCAATGCAAATGTAAATCAATTCCAAAGTGAAAGTCAAGTTGTGAAAAGAAAGCATGTCAAGAGGGCAAAGTCCCCGCAAGGAAAACCTTGGGCGTATGCGTGCAATAATAAAAGAGGCAAAAAGGCAACAAATTTTCCTACGCCAAAGACCGAACCCCAACAAGCATAGGGTAGGGGAGGTAACTTTACCTTGAGCATCTCAGAATCCCTTATGGGCTTCCCTTATATTTTCTTCCATCCTTTCTATGTGGTAAGTCACGAACTGGCAGGATGGTCAAGACGGACTAAAGAAATTGCACTGTGCGAAATCTCGAATACAAGTCAACTATGACCACGTCCACTCCCTTTTAATTACTCAAGAAAGGTTAATGAATTTTAGATGGTGACCGTGTAGGACCCGTGGTCTTGATAGCCTTGACAACCTTTTTCGCAGAATAATTCAATTAACGCCTTCGGCTAAGGCGCTTTTTATAGAATTAACGTCCTAGATTAGGTCGTCTCTTTCAGAATAACGTCTCTGAGCAGGTCGTTACTTTTTCAAAAATCAGATTTCCTTTTCAAATTCACGCCGTATTCTAGGGCGTCTTTATGCGAACCACGACCTACTCTAAGGCGCGTTTTTCAGGAAAAATAACAAAAAAAAAATATAAATGAGTGAAAAAAGACAAAAAAAATGCATTTCTTCACGATGTATGCTTGCATTCTTTTGCATGGCCATCTTTTATTTATGGTTTGCATATGCGTGCTTTGCATGAGGCATCTCCCCGCTATCAGCTATTTTATTTTGCCTTATTTGATTAAAGGCTTGGCCCCTTGACCCCTCATTAAGGTCAGAATATTGCTATCCCTTGCTTATTGGGCAAGGGGCCAAGTCGAACAGATGAATTAACCTGTTTGTTCAAGGTATGGATTACAGTTGTAGGTACAGGGCACAGTAAAGCAAACACGAAGAACGTGGAAAGAGGAAAGTACACAAACACAAGGCCACAACTACACAAAGCGCTCAGGTAACAAAGAAATCTCAATCATATATATATATATATACATCATGAATGTCTATCATGTACAAGTGTGAGGGTGGAGGAGTACAAGTAAGTCACTCAGCTCTCGCCTCCACCCTCCTCTCTCCTACTCTCAACCTCCTCCTCGCCGTCCCGAGCTGGCACTGGTGGAGGAGGCATGGGCCCCCGTAAAGAAGCTGGAACCCGAACCTGCCCCCCTGCCTCGCTCCTCTCTCGAGGGAAGAGCCCGCCACAAAAGTGGAGCTGGTGAAGGAGTATCCCGCAGCTCGTGCTCGCTCGCGCCCCCGCTGGAGACGCTCCTCAGACACTCGTAGCTGCTCCTGAGAAAGGATCAACTGGGTCCTCGAGTCTGCCAGCTCTCGCTCGCGTGCTGCTACCTGCTCCTGGTACCGAGCACGCTCCGCCTGGTACTCCTCCCGCTCACGAGCACGCTCCTCGCGCTCCCGGGCACGCTCCCGTCGCTCCAGCTCAAGAGCCACCCGCAGCTCGGCCACGTCCTGAGGCAGCTCCTCTCGTCGCCTCAGGGAGCTGTCTAGCTCTGAGATCCACTGATCACGGATTGCCAACTCGGTACGTACCGCCTGAAGCTGAGTCGTCTGCAAACAGATAAGCAAATCATCAATTCCACAATTAATGCAATGATTCAATTCAAGCAATACATGATTAAACCACTCACCTGTGTGCTCATCGCACGGAAGCCCTCATCAACGCAGGTAAGAGCGGCTCGAAGCTCCTCAGTCTGTAAAATGAATTTTCATCAGTGCACAATTATATAATCAATATTTGAATGGATCTGTGTTTTGGAATTTACCCATGAAGCGAGATCACGCTCTGCTGCCTCGGCTCGTGCGATCGCTCTGGCTAGCTGCCCTGACAGTGCAGTCACCTCTGCACTGGGCCCTCTCGAGCTGGAGGCCTCTCCTGGGTCTCTCCTCACTGCTCCCTACTGGGCACGCTGCATTCATTGAGATTGTCAGTGGCTAATCATCAATAACTCAACAAAAAAAGATATACACATGCATATAGGAATAATTTAAACACTCACCAGGGTCTCTAGGTCAGCCCGTGTGGCGGCCAGATGGTCCTCCAGGCTATGTAGGTGGGCCTGGGCATCCATCGCCGCTATGTCCCGCGCATCCTGCATTCATTACATATTAGTCACATGATAGAAAGCATTTGCATTTAATTTAGAAATAATTGCATTCATACATACCCCTAAGACCCTCATCTGGGGTCGGCCGGCGTAAACCTCCCAGTAGCGCCGGAGGTACTCGGAGCTGTCAGTCGCCCGGGAGGTGACTCTGGTCCCGCCTCGCTGCCAGTCGGCGTACTGCTCCTCGAATCGCACCCTCCAGTCGGTCGCCTTTGTACGACCGCGCGTCTTCTTCCCGATGCCCCGCAGCTCGCCTACCTCTACCCACTCCTGGTGAAGGCCTAGTGTCCTCATCACCAACCTAAGCCGTAATGGCTCGATCTCGCTCAGGCAGTGAACCCAAAGCTCACGCTCAAAACGAGGATGACCCGCTACGACCCACGGCTGGCCCTCGTCTGTCATCCCCTCGTAGGGTCTCCACTGAACCTGCATTCATAAACATACATGTCATCATTTCATCATCATCATAATAAATTCAAAAGAAATGCAAAAGAAAGATGCATAACATTCATTCATACCAGCGAGGGAGGGAAGTCGCGGAACTCTCTCCGCAGCACCCACAACTCGTAGCCGAGTGGGGCTTCAAACACTATCGGCAGCCAGCGCCGTGCTAGAGGGAAAGCTCCCTCACCTCCAGGCCGTGGGTCAGCGCGCCCCATCGGCATGTATAGATGGCTCCAAACCTGCATCCATGCATCATATTAGTGAAGCATTCACCAGCATGATAAAAATAAAAGAAAAGAAAAATGAAAAAATGCATACCTGAAGAAAAGGTGAGAAGCCACTGACGGTCGTCTCTCGACCTGTCCCCGTGGACAAGTCGGCCATCATGTGCGCCAGCAGCGCCGCTCCCCAGGCGTAGCTGCCAACTGCCTCCAGGTCCTCGAGTATCCCCAGGAATCGGTAGTTGATGACGTCGCCCTTTGTCCCGAGCAATAGCCTCCCGAGCAGCAGTAGCAGGAACCTCCTCAAGTCTCGGTCCGCTCTCTCTCTGTCGGCCGGGTCCTAGCAGTAGACTGCCCTAGCCCCATCTATCAACCTCTGTGAGAACTGCTCTAAGGTCTCCCCGGACCTGTGCCTAGCATTCCCTAAGCCCATCACTGTAGTAAGGTCGGTGCGAAAGATAGTCCTACACTCGCTGGGTGTCTCGTAGACCATCTCTAGCCCTAGCAGCCTCTGGGCAAACTCAGTGTAGTCAGGGTAGGTGATCCCGCTCACAGCCTCACCGTCTACCCTCAACCCGGTGATCCTAGCCACATCCTCTAGGGTGGGAATCATGTGCCCCCATGGCATCAAGAATGCCCGGCTAGTCCTGTCCCATCTCTCCCGTAGAACCTGGATAAGTGGTAGGTCGGGCCTAACTGGCTCTATGCTAAGGAAGGCCCCAAACCCCATAGCATCTACCCTCGCTCTCTGAAACTCGGGGAGGCCGTAGTATGCTGCCCGGACCATAACCCAGGAGATGCGCGTCCTCATCAAGCCCTGCATGTAAAGAAAAGAATTTTCACTTAATTATTTTGATTATTCATGCTGAATCTCATATTGACTGCCTTGGATTATGTTGATATTTGATTTAATTAACGACCATCCTCAGGTCGTGGTTTGTTAAATTAGCGCCCCTGAGGAGGGCGTGGTTCTAAATGTGCTTTGAATTTGTGACCTGTCCTAGGTCGCTGTTTATCTAAGAAACGCCTCTGTGTTGGGCGTGGTTCTATGGTTAATTTCTGAATTCCTAAAAAATATTTCAAGTCACGCCCTTGGGTGGGGCGTTTTCCAAAATGGGTCCGTTAATTAATCAGGAATTAATGAGTGGACGACCTCTGGTTTGGTCGTCTGTTGTTGAATTAACGCCCCGATGGGAGGCGTTGTTTTTAAGTTTTTCAGAAAATAAAATAAAAAATAATGGCATGCGAAACAAATTCATGGAAAAATATTTGAAATAATTAAAGCATGGAATTGATATAAATTAACAGCATGATATGAATTTAAATGGGCGACATGCTTTAGGGCGTGTTCTCATGGGGTTAATTATTCTTCAGGAAAATAATTTATTTAACGCCCTTGGGTTGGGCGTGTCATGTTTGAAACGTGACGCCCCTGAGGGCGCCTTCTTTCTGGGTTGCAGGGTTTATACCCGAGGGCTATGGAAATTGCATAAAAATGGAATTAAAATAAAAAAAATGGAATTAGGGTCAGGGGCCTACCTTCTTGTGCTTGGGTTCCTGTGGCTGAGGCCATGGTTGGCGTGGTCA
The DNA here is from genome assembly GCA_022559845.1 of Amorphophallus konjac. Lineage (NCBI taxonomy): Eukaryota > Viridiplantae > Streptophyta > Magnoliopsida > Alismatales > Araceae > Amorphophallus > Amorphophallus konjac. The sequence continues at coordinate 209,494,824 of CM040128.1, read as the reverse complement.
TCGGAGTTGGCCGGGGCGAGGACCGATCGCCGCCGTGGGCGGCAGCTCATCGCCGTCCTCATCTTCTCCTTCTTCTTCCCCCTCGCCCTCTTCATTTCCTCCCTGTTCGTCTCCACTATCTTCGTCTTCTTCACCTCCTTCGTTGGCCTCTTGGCCTTCTTCAGCTTCGTCGCCGGCCGCCACCGCCGGTGCGTCTTCAACCACCGCCACGGCGTCGTCCTCCTCGCCGTGGGCGTCATCGCCCAAGTCCACAACTTCTGGGGCAGCCACCCTCTGCCGCTTCAAGCCTCCGCCGGCCATAGCTTAGGGCTAGGGTGTAGAAGGGAGAGAGATAGAGAGAGAGAATGAGAGAGATTGGGGGAGGGGGTTCTCGGTTAGGGTTGCAGAAGAAAGAGAGAAAGAGGGGAAATGGACGGAGGAAGAAGAAGAAAGGAGGGAAAGTTAATTCGAACGGTCAAAAAGAATTAACGACTTAAGGAAGGCCGCGTCTTGTGGAATCAACGACTGACATAAAGGCGTTTCTTAATAATTGACGACATTTCTTAAGGCGTTATTTTTGTTTGCATGGGGAATGATAACCGTCGTCAGACGCATTTAATGGCAATTGATTGATTTGATGGGAACAATCATTACTGTTTTTGAGTAACGACTATGATTGAGGCGTTATTTATATGAAACGTGGCTGTCCTGAAGGCGTTACTTTTGGAATCTCAACGAATATATTTTGGAATATGAATCGTATTAACGCCTTGCCTTAGGATGTTTTTCAGTTAACGCCCATTGGTGAAGGCGTCAAATTTGTGAACTGGAATGTTGAAGACGACCTGTGGTGAAGGCGTCCTTTTATGAATTCACGGCGTTGCTTGAGGCATTATTTGCAACAGAATCAGAACGTTGGAAGAGTTGATCAGAAACACAGTAAGATAGCTCAATAAAGGAAATATCATTGAGTTATTGGAAGAAAAAGATTACAACGCTTAATGAGTCATTTTGGGCCTCAATTTCTAAGAGCTATTACATAAGATTTCCAGTCATCTCTGTCTTCATTCAAGCTTTCTACAGGTTGATGGGCCTTGTTGATTTTCCACAAAGCTTGAATAGTTGTGCATTCTTCTCCATCTTCATTGCCGCCAAGGTCCCGTCTCTTGATAGGAGGGAGGTGTGATGGGTCCTCGAATACTCGCCGTGGAAGCTCGAGTTGAAGGAGGCACCGATATGAATTGTACAAGACGAATTCTGAAGCGCCTATGAGACGAAGGTCCGTCCCGGGAGAAAATCTTGCACGGAGCTCTTGAGTCTTGAGTATTCCCGGGGCGCAAGTGAAGGGATTCTTTGGCATTATTTTGAGGTGCTCTCTCCATTCCGCTCTCTTCTTGATTTGGGGAATCCGGTTCGTCACTCTATTGCTTATCCCAAGTGAACCGGTCATATAAGAGAGTGGGCTTTTTAAGAAGATTCTTGAGGATTGTTGGGCTTCATCACATGGATCGAACTTGAAGTGGAGATCTACCCAACTAGAGAGTGCTAGCATGCATCCGTAGATGGGCCTTCCCATCGCCGCAGAGGTAAACCCGCTATAGAGATAGGCTAGAATCGCCGGTCCCATTCTATCTCCTTCCCATAGGCTCACTATGGCGCTTAATTGGGCCTCTTCTAGAAAGTCCTCCGTGGATGGGAATAAGATTGCTCCTGCTAAGCACACCACGAAAGCCTTTGCTACCCGCTCTATCTCTTCATCTTCTTTAGCTTGATCCGCTCTCTTGTACACCCATGAGGCGAGCTTTAGAAGATTGATTCCTTTAGTGGCCTTGATTTGATTCACTAGGTTGGAGCTAGATATCAAGCTTGTTAATAGCTCATGAGAGGCAATTGGTTTTGGCATGATGGCCACCTTTTCCTCATCCCCTTGCTTCGTTCTCTTTAAGCCTAAGATTATCTCCAATTCTTCTAATAGGATCGTGGCTTCAAAAGTAGAGAAGAGAAAGGTATGGGTGGAAGGATGCCATATCTCTACAAGAGCCCCTATAGCTGCCCAGTCAAGATGAATCTGATCATAATGTTTGGCATGGGTGACTAGACCCAGAAGATGCCATCTTGTTAAATAGACTCTCATATCTGAAGAAAATTTGGAGAGTATGAGAGGGAGCCACTTGATTTTTGTGAATCTCCTTGCTCCTGGGACATTTGGGAAGTCATGTGGAAGAAAGAAAGGAAGAACAATTCAGAAAGAAGAATGAATATGCATACATAAGAGAGTACAATGTTTCAGTAAAGACAAGAGAAGACAAGAACATAAGGATTTTCTCTCTACCTGGTTCATAGAAATTCTACTGCTAATATGCCCGTTAATATCGGTCAACCTGGGAGTGGAGGACTTGGACCTCTTAATCGCCCTCTCCATCTTCGATTTGCAGAAGAAGCTCTGACGATTGCGATGCCTGCAGAAGAACAGACAGAAGAAGTAGCAGAAGAACAGAGCTCCGAAGGTTGCTTTGATTGATTGGAATTGTCTTTCCTTTATAGGAGTCTGGGGAGTCTTAAGGCCGTTCGGGTTAGCAAGTTGATTGCCATTACGACTGGGTTTAGTTTGCGAATCAGAAACGGAAGTTCGTGCTTAATTAACGCCTTCTGTTAGGGCGTCAATTGTTGAATTGACGACCTGACTGAGGTCGTGTCTTGTGTAACGCCCTTTCCAGGGTCGTTTTCTTCTTGAACCCTTGGTGCATCTAACGCCTCAGTGAAAGGCGTGTTCATCGTTTTGACGCCCTCCTTATAAGGCGCCTTCCATGTTTTGACGACGTTCAGTGCAGGCGTGAATTTGTGAACTTATGAATTTCCTTCCTTACGTGCTTTGATGAACTTAAGTGCTATTATTTCGTTAGGATTTTATCTTATTAAGCACTTATGATCATGTTATACTTTGAATTGAGGATTATTTATATTGAAATTTTGAGAGAACTAATGAACTTTTGAGTGCAGAAGATTGCAGGTTTCTAGATATCCGAATTAATGTGGAGGTAACATCATGTTGTTCTTGTAAGCATTATTACTATATGGTATCTACGCTATTATAGCATATCAAGGACCTTGTGGTTCTGATGAACCTGGAATTTGAGTTCCCCTTCATCAAAAACAGTGATAGTTCTAGGAAAGTCTTGATCACACGGATAGGCCGTTGAGTCGTTGAAAGTCTGGGACGATGGTTCCACTTTTCTGAGTTGATGCGTGGACAAACGGGCTTCGGCCTAGTGTCAGCTTAGAGATCTGGATTCTTGACCAAATCTAGATGGCTTAGTAATATTATCCTTAGTTATTTTCTATCTTTTAGTTTATTTTATTTTTTTTTTCTTTTAGCCCAGCATGCATCATGTAGGACTTTAAATTTCATGCTGAAAATCTTCATATTATGGCAGTAATGAAGGTCACTCGCTCTTGATTGAGTTGACATGAGATATTCCATTCCAAATTGAGTACTTTATTCTCTTTGAAGCCGCTCAGGCTAGTTCCTTGAAAATGTCCCTTTGCTGGGTTTCCATCTCAATTCCCTTTATTTTTTTTTCTGCAAATCCACCTTGGTTGTAGCACGTCCACGTTGGCTGGTAACCGTTCTCCAATGGTGTCTCCTTATCGTGCCATGCGCACATTTTTGCTTAGTTTAATCTCCTTTATCCAGCAAATTGATACTTCCTTGGAATCACCCGGGGTTGTTTCGCTCAGAATCTTGGAAAGATTTCCAATGCTTAGTGTCTGAGGCGTGTCACATCACACCTTGGCATCTACTTATCAGTTCGCTCCACTTCATTCCGTTTGTTGCACTTTCACTTCCATTTCGTCTCACTCCCTTGCAAAGCAGACGCCAAGGCGGGACAGCTGTAGACACGCCAAAATTGACGCTATGTTGATCAAAACTCATGTCACTATGTTGACGCCCCAAAGTGAACTTTGATATATTCATAATATGAAGTTTTTCTATTTTTTGTGTGGTTTTGATTTGTTCTTGCATTTTTGTGATTCGCGACCTGAGGAGGGGCGTGTTTTATATAGCGACCTAACATGGGGCGTGTTCAAAGAAAGGACGACCAAATGTCAGGGCGTCAATTCCTGGTATTATCCGGTTTCAAAATAAATTCAAAATAAATTCAAATTATTGATTAACGTCCTTCCTCAGGGCGTGGTTTCAATTAACGCCTTCATCTCAGGCGTGTTCTCACAATTTTCAAATAAAGTAAGTTTTATTGCCAAAATTTAATCCAAGAAGTGACGCCCTTGATCATGGTCGTGTTTTTGAGTAACGTCTTGATGTAGGTCGTCAATTTGTGATTTGACGCCCTTCTGAAGGTCGTGTTTCACCTTTCCGTGTTCTGCTTAAACTCAACTTTCCTGGAGTGTTCCCTGCCTCCGTTGGTCTCCTTGCTTGAATTAGGAGTTAGAGTCATGCCTTCTTTGATCATTGCCTATCCTTATCTTCCCAAATTTGAGCTTATCTTCGATTGAAATCCTATAAAAGGATGCTCTGGTCGATCTAGACAGAGGTTGACGGGTCAGAGAGTTCACAGGTTACGATCAGAGGATTACGAGATTAGATTTACAGAGCTTCATCTCCCTCTTGTGCGATCGTTTAGAGCTCTACTTCCTCTGCTTCCTCTGCTTCCGATCAACCGCGTCCACCTTGGTTTCCCTTTACTATCGTCAGGGACAGCAGGGTTTTTCTTTTATTCTATTTTTTTGCTTTGTCTTCATCAACCGATCATCATCACTGTGTTCTTCTTTTACGTTTGCATTAGCTTCATCATATCTCCTCTTTCCCTATTTCTTTAGGGGTTTTAAAACAAAATAAGGTGCGCATGTTTTGTTCTTTTCTCATCTTCATATCATCTTTGTGATTGATACTACACACTTTTGGCTGATCCACTGCTTGTGTGTTTTGTCTCTTTTGCAAGGTAATCAATAAAGGAAAACCCCCTTCATCGGCCGGCCGGTTGAAGGAGGAGGAGGAATTCACAATCCATCCCGCATCCTATTTTCCACCAGGTATTCGCGATCTTCTTTGTTTCTTCTTGAGGTAACCCCTCTGGCGATCACCCTCGTTAGTAGCACCACGTGCTTCTTTCCCTTATTATTATATCATCTTCCCCTTATTTTTGTTATGCTTTCTCATATTTAAATTTCTTCTTCATGTGTGGATTTATCACGATCTACAAGCGCGTCACCTGAAAAGCCTGGAAAAGGGGGGAAACAACAACTATGAGCTGACGCTCAGTAGGAAATAACAGATAGGTATAAGTGATTAGCAGTTTAATTATATTTTCAAAATATCATGCTACAAAGGGTAATGCAATAAAAGGATAATGGTGATATAATGAAACAAAATTTAAAGATCTTGTAAGGTCAAGAAATATAAAGGAACAGAATAGTAATACTTAAGAGGAATAACAAAGACAAGAATTTACTGTAGGAGATAACGATAAAGAGTTGGCCATATCGAGACAATTCAAGTTATGTCAAGCACGTATGTAATTTTATTTCCACGTCCAAGTAACAGCAAGTAAAGTAACAACAAGTAGAGTATAGAACAGTGAAGAGTGGAAAGTGAAAAGTAGTAGAGAGTAGTGGAGAGTAGTGGAGAGTAGTGGACAGTCCTAGATTTAACTCTTGTCATAGTACTGGTGCCAAATTCCACACCTAGTCAATCACCTCCCCGGGGGTACACGTAGTGTTCGGGCGCTCCTCCCCGGACTAGACCGAGCCCTTAATTGTTTGCCAGGCATTGATTTCTTTGGATCAAAGATCCCACGAATCTAGACTTCCACAATTTATGGCCAGAATTCTAAGGTTTTGAACTATGTAGCAATAACAAATTCAAGTAGGAAGGAGATTCATTTCAGAGTTTCAAGGTAAGCACAATCATCAAGAAGATTGAAAACCAAGTCACAATAAGAGTTAATCGTGTTGCGCTACTGTAGTACAGCGGCTATCCAGCAAGCTAATCAACATATTAATCCTAATTACCAAGTTAATATGTCAAAGATTATCCATTATCATTTGCATTAATCATTAAGCCAAAAGAAGATTCAAGATGATAAGGTAAAGAACAAGCTCACAGGAATGAAGTAGCATGCATTAATCAGAAATTTAGTTACACCATTAACCACTAATTATGTGAGTTTCTATTTAACCAATGTATGCGTCGAAATGAAGATGGTAAACGGCATGTTTTTACACTATGTTTGCAAGTAGGAACCAATGTAAATTGAAATCATAAGGTTTCCAGAATAGGTCACTGGTTCTTCAAAAGTATAGTTTTCAATTGGTCTAAGCTCAATGGGTCGATCCCCTAATGATCCGGATCGATCCTTGGGTCGAAAAATAACAAAAATTGGGTTTCTCGTACATGGGTCGACCCCTGTAAGAATGGGGTCTGCCTGCTGGATGGGTCGACCCTTGGGGTCGACCCCCCACAATTTCTGAAGATGGGTCGACCCCAGGGGTCGACCCCCACACTTTCTGCGATCCCTTGCAGGGAGGGGTCGACCCCTGGGGTCGACTCTCGGGCCTGCCAGAATGCCCAGAAAATGGGTCGACCCCAGGGGTCGACCCCTGCAAGAACAGAAACGGCCTTTGCTCCGGAAAACGCATAAACTCACCCAATTAAGGTCCAATTGAGTTGGGATCATAACCACATGATCTAGGGTGATTAATATACATACTAGGGTCATTAAACAAGCGATTTGAAACACTAATTCCAACAAAAATCAATTAAATCTTAACCTATTCTATGAAGAACACATGAAGACCTAATTCGTGACATGCTGTTATTAAATCTTAAAATTCTCCCAACATACATAACAAAATTTGGGACTTTTGGTGTCAAAAGAAAGCTAACTTGATGTTGAATCCAACCATGTATTATAAGCTATATGTGGATCAAGTTATGTAACTCGAAATCAGCCCGAAATCAAGCTCTAACTCAAAGGGTCACAAAATAAATCAAGTTCTAGACATGCTCTCACTAAAAATCAAAATTCTCCAAGCATGCTCAATTAAAATTGGGGCTTTCTACGTTAAATGAAAGCTAACAACATGCTGATTACATCATATAAGTTAATTAGAGTTTGGCCTGTTAATCCTACCTCCAATTGAAGAGAGAACTCGAAACCCTAGAATGAAGAACAGCTTGACAGCACCTTAGAAAACCCACGATATCTCCTTAGATACCTGATAAAAATTGGGGCTTTCAGTCCCAATGGATAGATCTCGTCGAGAGGAACAATTTTCTATATTCATGTTCGAATTTTGGTTGAGAATTCCTACCTCAATTGAAGAAACCAAGAAGGAAGAAGGAAGCCGACGGCCTGCCGACACACCTCCACAAATCGAGCAAGAACTTCCTAGATCTGAAACTTCAGCGAACCCCACAGCCACCAAATGAAAGTAGACTTGAAGAGATACGTTTCTATAGGTCATGGAGCTTCTGGAGCCTTCGGAGTTGGGAGTATTCGGTGCTGCAAGTTACGTGTTTAGAAACGGCGCCGGAATCCTTGACTCGACCAAAGCTATGTCGGCAGCACGTTTTAGGGCTAGGTTTACCTCAAATTGATTGAGGGTAAATGTTGCTTACATTATGGCCTTCCATTTGCCACTGATTTGAGATCATTTGGTTGCGTATTAAGGTCGAATTTCACGTTTTAATCCAAGGTTAGGTAAGGGTCAAAAAGTGTGTACTTTTGGGCTTAAACTCTAAATAGATCTAACCACAGATTTATAATGGCTTAATGCAAGAAGGCAAAGTTATTATCTACATCGACCTTAACCTGTTTACTGTTTTTATGGATTTTTATAAGGTAGTCAGATTTTCACTTATACTATTTCTAACGAATTAAATATTAATAAATCTGAAATTCAATTATTAATTCAATAAAAATTCAATTCTTAATTAATAAAAGCTTAATAAATATATTGGGCTTAATTAAATAATTCGGGGTCTTACAATTCTGGTGCCGTTTAAAATGGCACGCTCCTCTACTCTCACCTCTTCTTGCAACTTGTTAATACGGCGTGGCAAAAGAAAACCAAAAGAATGAAAAGAAGAAAGAAAACTATTGAAATTAAAGAATAAACAAGAGAATAAGGCCTAAATCAATAAACAAAATAGAAAGAATGGAATGGGAATAAACCACTTAATTCAATGATCAGAACAATGACAATAGCATGTCCCTACTATAATTAAAATTTGTGTTGCAAGGGCACACATTGGTAAGCTCGGGCTACACACTTAACAACTCGCTTCCCCGGACTGTGCGTGAAGAGAAAACCAATGACGCCCCATGGCACCGGACATGGATCTCGAGAACCTCGTTATGGCCATAGTCCGGGGCCATCTCGGGCCAATAGTTCGTCAAACTCGACCCGTCCCAACCGGGATCTAATCCCACATTCTCATTATACTTGCCTTGTTCACGGCAGACATCTACGCGGTTTTGTTACCGTCTTTTATACTACAAACACGGACCTTCGTCCGAACATGAAGTGGCCCATAAGTGGCCGACGTAGTCTGAACATTCACGTCCCGATACGGGTTTCTAGCATAGTTCATCTCTCACTATCCTCCTGCATTATTAGTATTCTCTTTAGGCCGTAGGGCCCCTATTCCTGGCAATCAATCAAGGGTGTTCCCCCGTATGGGGGATGTAAATAACGCCGTGGCCTTTATGGCATGGTGGGTTTTGGTCCCGACACGAACTACATAATCGTCTGATTAGTCAGATCGAGCGCACAATAAATCGTCACCTAGGTGACTGGCACGCTCTCGTACTAAATAAACGAATTAACCCGATCAACAAACGAACCGATTCTTTCCGAATTTTAGTGCGTCCACAAGTCTGGCACGTCCGGTGGGACCGAAATCACCCTTCATCTCTTTGCCGGGACTAAGGGCCCTACGGCCCCTTTCTTGTAATACCAATTCTTCGATTTACAAATGCAGAAGCTGCATTTCGGACATCACAATGGCCCTCACTTTCGGTCAGGAGGCCGTCGAGAGCCATGTTTGGAACGGCTACTTGGCCGTCCCCCTCAGCTTCGGGAGCTTCCCTCCCGTGGTAGGCTTCCCCAACTTCCTCGGGGTAGCCTTCACGAACCTGCTGGACGTGGAAGCGTCTGACAGGACTGAAAGCAACGCTCCCATCCAGGGGGCCGCCAAAGTTGCTGTCGGCCAGTTAGTGGTCGAGACTTCCAAGACCGTCCCGACCAGGACGCTGAGCTGAAACGTGCACCATGTGCACCAAACTACCGGCCCATCTCGCCAGGGGTCGGCCTCTCACCAGAGGAGGCTCCAGAGGAGCCACGCTACGACAACACCACGAGGCCGGTTCTCCAACACCGGCAAGTCTGCTGTCATCAGGACTATCTGAGTGCATCTTATCGGACAACGTTCCAAGGTGATCCCGGATCGCATTGTACCCGCCATACCAGTGCGCAACTCTTTTCAGGCACTGGAGAAGATGAAGGGCAAGATGACGCCCGCTACTCCGGCCTCGTCGTCGCAGCATCTCCTGGCCTCTAGGCCGACCAAGGCAAAGCAAGTGTGGGTTCCGAAGGCAGCCCGATTCACCTCACCGGATCGGGTAGGACCCAGCACCTTCCGCCTGGCAAGGGCACAACAAAGAGACCGGGTCAAGACAGCGGCCCCCGTCTGCTAGCCATTACTGGCCATATCGGCCCCACCGGAGAACGTTCATTGTCGACACCACCGATGTCACTATCTGGCCGCCCGTGCGGAGCCTGCAACCCACATGCCCATTGTTGTCAACAGGGCGACATCACCGGTTTCTCCTCCTGATCAAGACTGGGAAGGAGTGAGCAAGCCATGAGGAACAACTTGCGGGGCCCGGGGAGCACTCCCTTCAGTCGCCAGAGATTATTGAGGGCAGTAGCCTCCGCCTTTGAAGAAGAAGAGACCCGGACGGTGCCCAGCGCCGAGTCAAGAAACTGCTCTGAGGAGCACTATCAGTCCCCGCTGAGGGAAGAAGTGAAGCCGCGGAGATCGGTCTTTGATAGATTGGTCTTCCCAGGTAAGCCGTCGAGAAGAACGGCAAGAAGAGGCAGAGACCTGAGGGTCTATACCTGCAACATGGCAGGGGTATCTGGTCCGTACGGGGCTCTACCAACCGAGCCCGAAGAAGTGGCCAGGCTTGCCACAAGGCCAGGACCTCTTACCAGAAGAGGGAAAGCAGCAGCTGAGAAGACACAAGTCCACACTGGAGAAGCTGACTATGAGGAACCCTCAATGGCCTTGGCTGCCAATGTTATTACAAGGGCACCACAGGAGGACCATCCACTTCATCCGAAGAGGCGCCGATCGAAGAAAGAGGGGCCACCCCCAGCCTTTCCATGAACGACCCCGCTGTATTGCATATGATGCAGCAATATCAGCGGGAGATCGAATTGTTAAGGAAGTAATTGACTGAAAGAGCTGCTCAGCCTTCGACATCCGGGCAGACCGAAGCATTGCCTGAGACCCCTGGGGGCAACGGTCAAGCCTCGGAAGCTTCTCCCCAGGTGACGGTGTCTCCCCCAATACCTACCTACACTGGTGGCGTACCCCTGCATCAGCCACAACATGTCACACTGGCCCCGCCACCGAACCTGCCATTCTAGGGGTCCACTATTGCACCCCAGGCGACAATGTTAACAATGCCGCTGGCGCAACCGGCCCATTTCTATCCAAACCCGGTTGACCCGGCAACAGTGAGCAGACTAATGCTCGAACAAATCATAGACATGAAGTAGGCAGAGAGGAGCGATGGTGATCACACGCCATTCGACGTATACCGGGTACCTTACCCGGCACACTATGCTGCCAAGAGGCTACCGGTCGGCATCACCAAGCCGCCGAAGTTTGAGAAATTTAATGGGCAAGGGTCTCCCAGGGAGCACATTGCCTATTATGTGAACGTTATGGGGGATCTAGCTGCGGATGAAGCTTATCTTCTCAAGTTCTTCGGCTTGACACTTACCGTGCTCGTTTTCGAGTGGTACTCGAGCTTGCCCGCCGGGTCCATTGCAGACTGGCCCGATATGCAGAAGAAATTCAAAGAAAGGTTCTACATAGCTGAGCGGGAGGTAACCGTGGCAGAGCTTTATGTCACAAGATAGAGAAATGATGAGTCGGCACTTGACTACATAAAGAGGTGGAGGAACCTCAGCATGAGGTGCAAACGTCCCCCGCATCAGGAGGACGCAGTGCAGATCTGTAAACAGAATCTGAAGAAGGAAATCCTTGAGAGGATGATCGGTGCTGAGGTAAGGTCATTTGACCGTCTGAATAACATGGTGGCAGAGATCGAGGCATTCCTTGCTCGATACTCTTCCACCCCAGCTGCAGCAAGCCAGAGGGCCCGGCAGGTCGAGAAAAGGCCAATACCGCCAGAAGTTCACACACTGGACTTTGAAGCTTTCGAGAAGCAAAGAGAGAAAGCCAAAGAGACAGCCGACCCTCCTCCGCCCAGGTCCACTGAACGGCGGGAAGGTCCCTCCCTGTGGGAGAAGATGAGGAATAAATTGTATTCTTTTCCTAGAGACAAAGCCCGGGTCCTGTTTGAATGGGCCACCAGGTACAACAAGATCACTTTACCAGATCCGAAGAGGCCTGGTGACTTGAAGAAGAAGGATGATCCTCGCTTTTGTCCATACCATCAGATGCTTGGACATACCATTGAGGATTGTTACATCTTCAAGGACGTCATTGAGTCCTTGATCAAGAAGGGAGAGCTGGACATGGGGGAGCTCAGAGTGGATCCTCCGCAGCCGCACGAGATGCCGAACATCGGCACCACTGTCAACATGGTATCTTTATACCAGCAGCTACCTGAAGAATGGGCGGAGGCCAATACACAGGCTACTTATCAAGCCTTCGTCACGGCGCCAGCTCAAGACCAAGGAGGTTGGCAAGCCGCGCCGACGAAGAACAGAAGAAGAAGACAAGCTCCCCGGCCCACTCCGAAAGTTCACATAAGAGGCATTACACCCCGACCAGCACCGCCACCGGTGACACCCATTTGGCATGACACAGCCCCCCGGCTGGTCATGAGACGCCCTACTCACAACAAGAAAAAACACATCCCGATGCGGGTGCACAAAGAAACCAGTCCTGCGGTAGAAAGGCTCCAGGCCATTATTGATGGGCTTGAAGACTATGAATAGCCCGAGATCCAGCCTGTGGAGTTGAAGGAGTATGTCCCTTGGGTGGAGTTCGAGTCACTCGAACTAGCTCCAGAAGCGGAAGCCGAGATGAAAGAAGAGCCTCTCTTGTGGGGTGAGCTTCCCCAAGAGCAATTGCCAGCCACTGAAGAGAAGAAGAAAAAGTAGAAGAGAAGACCTAGAAACAAGAAGAAGAGTGGGGTTGTCCTTTCTTGAAACACCCTCTCAGCATTATTTGACACAGCCCTCTTCCTGAGAGAGGAAGAGCAAGAAGTGCCCATCGAGCCATCAGAGGTGAATCAGGCTGAAGCATCCACCTCCCAACATGCCACCAGGTCGGGAAGGAAGTGGGGACGTCCTCCTCAGGCCAACCACAACATCCTGTTCAGGGGAGAACGACCGTATCACGTCCCGAGCCTAGGGTCCAAGGCATGGAGATTACCCCTCCCTTAGGTCTCTACCCCGGAGAACCGGTCGGCCAGGCCCCCCCTTCATTTATTGAATTTCTTACGACTTAGAGGGGAAAACAGTCATGCCCCCGCGAGTCCCAGCAGGTCAAAGAGGCAGGTAGCCCCTCGGCCCCATTGGTACTGACTCCTCCTCGGCCAAGGGAAGAACCTGACAACACCCCGAACCTTGCCGAGTTCATGAAAGAAAAGGAAGTGACCCAGCAGCCTCCGCAAGCTCAAGCGGCACCCGACCAAGCGGAAGAGGCACCTACCGTGCCAGCTCCCCAGGTTCAAGGCGGAGGCAGGCGCAGTAGAGCCGAAGAGATGAAGTTGCTCGAGGTCCGAGCCAGCAACAGAATAGTCAAGCACCTGAAGAAGATCCCAGCCAGGTTCACCGTCTGGGAAATCCTATCTCTAGATGAAGAGACACGGCAAGCCGTCATTGCTGCGCTCCAGACGCCAGCATATGTTGAAGCCTGCCTCGCAGAAATGTCACCTGAAGTAGCTGTGGCCTTCACAGAAGAGGATATACTTTTACCTACCTGCAGCCACAACAGGCCACTCTACATGAAGGGGCAGCTGAATGGGCATCCCATCAACAAAGTCTTGATCGACCCGGGGGCAGCCGTGAATATACTCCCCTACCAGGTGTACCAAAAATATTACTTTGACGTACACCTGATTGAGGTCAAGAACGTCAAGATTGCTGGCTTTAACCAGAAGTGCGAGGTCCCCATGGGGGTCGCAGAGTTCAACCTCTCCCTCGGCGACTTCACAACCAAGGTCCTATTCCATGTGATCAACACCTCTTACAAGGCGTTGCTCGGCCGACCTTGGCTGCATCAAAACAGGGTGGTACCATCCACTCTGCACCAATGCATCAAGTACCCCAGCAACGGGAAAGAGGAGAGAATCTTTGCTATCCTCCACCCTTTCGAAGTGTTTGAATGTCACTTGTCGGACGCCACTTTGTATTTGGAGAAGCCGAAGCAAGCACCCCAAGTCACTCAGGACAAAGGAAAGAAGAAAGCAGAGCCTGACAACTGGTTCCCTCCACCACCACCAGGCTATGTGGCTCCCCCTCAGGTGTCATTTGTTTCTAAAGCAGAAGGGGTGATCAAAGCCACTCCTCTTCCCATCTATCCTACACCAGGGACGCCATACCTCGAAGACTTGCTGGAGGATGTCAAGGTCCCGCCCGGGATCATCAAGCCCCTTGCAGAAGCTGATTGCCAGGTGGTCGAACCACTAAAGACCTTCAAGGTGCCTAACCCCGGGGGCCCGTCTACCATCTTCTATGTAGCTGAAGAGCACCCGGCCAGAGGGGATGATGATTGTAAACTTCCCGATGAGCTGCACGACCCACTCGTCTGGATCATGGGGCTGCCTGACATAGCCGGCCGTGTAGTCAAAATGACCAGGAAATAAGGGATACCCTTCTGCCAGCTCTCTAGTCAGAAAGAAATGTTCAAGAAGATGTCGAACCCACCAAACCTGGATCGGAGGTTGTTGCAGATCACCCGGAACCCGGCCTTGGGTTTCACAATAGAAGATTCCATTGAAGCCGATGTGATATCCGAACAGTGATAGCCCCGCAGGCAATGCAGGCCTGCGGGAAGTCGAAGATCGTCGGCACCCTACGCCTCCGACCGACGAAGATCAAGATGAAGAGGTGTTCCTGTGGAATCCACCTCCCTGTAGGAACAAGGGGAAGGTCCCGCCCTCCTCTAAGAGATCAACCCCGAATAGCCACAGCAGCAGGGTACCATTGCCCTCCCCTACCGTTGATGCAAAGGGCGGGGAAGGGAGTAGCACTCCACGGCCCGCTCAATGCGACTCTACTCTGTTTGCCCTGTGCTACCAGCAACTGCGGGAAATTGAGATGTTGAAGGCTCGGTTGGCCGAAGTGACCGCACTTTTGTCTGACTTGATCGGGGGCATCTTCCGCCAGCAGAACATCGGCATGCACCAATCCCTGAATATCATTCTGGATGCCCCCATGCACTTCAAAAAGGAGGCAAGGGATGCAGTTGTTTCTCCAGTCGGACGATCGGCCAAGCGAAATCCTACACTACAAGAAAGGATGCAAAGGCCTTACTCCTTCCCAAAGAGCAAGACCCAAGGGATTTTTGACTGGGCCCGCCACCATGGTAAGGTCTCCCTCCCGAGGTCTAAAAGGCCGCAGGATGCTCGCAGAAATGGTGACCCTTTGTTTTGCCCTTATCACCAAATACTGAGTCACCCTATCGAAGACTGCTACGTCTTCAAGGATATTGCTCAAGATCTGATTGAGAGAGATGAACTCAGAATGGGAGATTATGTGGTGGCCCCGCCACACCCCCATGTGGTAGGCAGCCACAAAAGAAGTGTTTACATGGTGTCAGTTCAGCACCAAATTTTTGAAGATGTAGCTGAGAATGAACTACCCCGGCCGCCGATAGCGGAACAGTCCCCAGTGTGGCAATCAATCACCTCGGCTCCTGCGGGAGCCGTCTATGATCACTACCAAGAAGATCTTGGAGAAGTCCTTTACTTCTCCACGCAGGAGAACCCCTCGAAGCCGCATACAACAGGCCTGGAAGAGGGAGAAACAAGTAAAGCCTCATTACCCAACGAGGCAGAGCAAGAAGACGTCTATGGTGTCCTTGAAGCAGAAGATGGTGAAGACCAAGATTTCATCGACCTACTGCCAGCGCCGCCAGAAATTGAAGATGGCGGCTAGGCCACAGTAGATGAGCTCCTTGAAATTAACCTAGGCACAGAAAGTGACCCCAGGCCGACCTTTCTAAGTGCCCTTCTTCCTCCACGAGAGAGGGAACAATATGTCAAGTTGCTGCAAGAATTTCGGGGCTGTTTCTCCTGGAACTACAAAGAGATGCCCGGCCTGAGCCCCGACGTGACTCAACATATTCTGGCTATTGATCCCAAGGTGGAGCCGGTGAAGCAGTCCCCCCGGCGTATGAGGCCGGAGCTGATAAAATAGATTTACAAAGAAGTCGACAAGCTCATAGATGTCAATTTTGTAGCTGAAAACCAATACACCACTTGGTTGGCCAACATTGTGCCAGTAAAGAAGAAAAATGGACAGATTAGGATCTGCGTGGACTTCCACGACCGGAATAAAGCTTGCCCAAAAGATGACTTTTCGATGCCTGTCACCGAAGTGATGATTGATGCAACTATCGGCCATGAGGCCTTATCCTTCATGGACGGATCGTCTGGCTATAATCAAATATGGATAGCTGAACAGGACCGAATTCATACGGCCTTCCAGTCACCTAAAGGGGTATTCCACTACAAAAGAATGCCCTTCGGCCTCAAGAACGTTGGCGCCACTTACCAGCGGGCGATGACCAAGATATTCGATGAACTGCTATATAGCAAAGTCGAATGCTACATTGATGATCTGGTCGTCAAGACAAAGAAAACGGGGGATCACCTGAATGACCTTAGAGTCATCTTCGAGAGACTCCGACAGTACGAGCTGAAAATGAACATAATGAAGTGTGCCTTCGGCATCTCTAGTGGAAAGTTTCTCGGCTTCATTGTCCGATATAGGGGGATCGAGATCGACCCCTTTAAAATAAAAGTCATTCGGAAGCTACCTCCTCCGAAGAATTTGGGAGAGTTAAGGTCCCTGCAAGGCCGGCTAGCCTACATCTGAAGATTCATCTCCAATTTGTCGGGGCGCTGTCAACCATTCCACAAATTAATGATGAAGAATGCACCTTTCAACTGGAACCAGGAATGTCAGAAGGCCTTCGATCGGCTGAAGGATTACTTAAAGACCCCGCTTGTGCTGGGGGCACCTGTCAAGGGGAGGCCACTTATTCTATATATAGCTGCCACCGAATGTTCGCTGGGGGCAATGCTCGCCCAGAACAATGATGAGGGGAAGGAGAAAGCTCTCTATTACCTCAGTCGAAGACTAGTGGGGGCAGAAGCAAAATACACCCCGATTGAGAAGGTTTATCTCACCTTGGTCTTCGTAGTTAAGAAGTTGAGGCATTACATGCTCTCGCATGAAGTGAGCCTGATCTCTAAGGCTGACCCAGTCAAGCACATTCTCTCCCAGCCAGTCCTGAAGGGACGTCTCGGCAAGTGGGCCGTACTGTTAATGGAATTTGACATCACCTACGTGCCTCAGAAGGTCGTTAAGGGTCAAGCCATGACCGATTTCTTTGCAGCACACCCTGTGCCTGAAGATTCCCCACTGGCCACGGAGCTGCCTGAAGATGAAACACTAGAGGTGGACCAAGCCCAACAGATCGCTTGGCAGCTACACTTTGATGGAGCTTCGAGAACAGAAACAACCCCGTTTGGGCACACAAAAGTACGGGTCGGGGCCGGCATCGTCCTTAAATCCCCTGAGGGAGAAGTATTGTACACATCATGCTCCATTAACAAGCCCTGCACAAATAATGAGGCAGAGTATGAAGCTCTGATCATTGGTCTCCAAGTCGCTTTGCAAATGGAGATTAAAATATTACATGTGTTTAGCGATTCATTGCTGGTCATCAAGCAGGTCCAGGGACAGTTTGACATCCGAAAACCCGAGTTACTCCCTTACCATGCTAAGGTGAAACGGCTCATGCAACGGTTCTACCTCAATGAGATAGGCCACGTTGCCAGAGGAGAGAATGCACAAGCTGATGCACTGGCAAAATTGGTGAGTTCATTGGCAGTCTCGCCAGATGGATCCCTCAGCATCCGGGTGGTGAATCAGCGCCAAGTGCCTAGCATGATAGAAGGGCCAGAAGAAGAAGAACTTGATGCTGCCACAGCGGAAGCCGTCAGCTTGCCCGACTGGAGGGACCCCCTTTTGTAGTGGTTCAAATATCAGTAGCTGCCCAGGCAAAGGGAAGAGAAGATCAAGTTAATCAGAACAAAGGACTCTTACGAGGTCCGGAACGGGATCCTATTCCGAATTATGGCAGACGCCAAACGGAAGGTGCTCCTCCGATGTTTATCCACTGAAGAAGCTTGGAAAGTCATGAAAGAGGTTCACGCCAGAACAGCTGGTGCACATCAGGCAGGACCGAAAATGAAGATTGAAATAAAGAAGCTCGACTACTATTGGCCGACAATGTTTGACGACTGCTGCAAGTATGCCAAGTCTTGTTAGAAATGCCAGGAGCACGCCACGGTGCTTAGAAGGCCGCCCGTGCCGCTGCATCCAACACTGCCGAGTTGGCCTTTTGCCCAATGGGGAACAGACGTCGTGGGTCCACTGCCCGCATCATCCGCTGGGTGCAAGTACATCTTGGCTACAACTGATTACTTCTCCCGCTGGGCGGAAGCTGTTGCCTTGAAAGAAGTGACCGGGGAAATCGTTGCCAGGTTTGTCCACCGCAACATCATATTCCGGTTTGGCACTCCGAACCGAATTATCTCAGATAATGGAAGCCACTTTCGCAACCAGAAAGTCTACCGGCTGGCAGAGAAATACAAGATCGATTGGAGGACGTCAACCCCCTACAACCCACAGGTCAATGGCTTGGCTGAAGCTTTCAATAAAACTTTTTGTACTCTCCTGTCCAAAATTGTTAGTTCTAACAAGAGAGACTGGGAGTAGAAAATGTACGAGGCCCTGTGGGCATACCGGACTGTATACAAAACTCCAACGGGTTGTTCACCCTTCTCCTTGGTGTATGGCTCAGAAGCTATTGTCCCCATTGAGCTGGAAATACCCTCCATGCGGGTCGCAATCCAGGACGGGTTGGTCCAGGGAGAATAAACAAATGTCGAGCGAAGGCTCGAAGAGCTCTCCAACTTGGAGGGAAAAAGGCTTCAAGCCCAGCAGAACATCCAAGTCTATCAGGCCCGAAGAGTGCGTGCCTTTGACAAGCTCGTCAAGGAGCGTGAATTCAAAAAGGGTGACCTCGTCATGGTCAAGAGAAGAGAAGTCATGGCTTCCAATCCCAAGGGCAAGCTGAATGAGAATTGGCTTGGACCCTATGTAGTCCAGAAAGTCTACGAAGGCGGAGCATATGTAATCGCCAACCATCGGGGGGAGGTTCAGTTTCCGCCCCTCAACGGTAGACATTTGAGGTTGTACCACGCTCCAATTTTCCCATTCAATGAATGAAACATTTCTCCGACCCACCCCGGGCGAATTTGCATTACTATTGCCCAGATGGTTTGGGCACTATTTATCTTGCGTTTCAAAAAAAAGAGAAGAACAAAAAGAGAAAAAAAGAAGAAGAAAAAAAAAGGAAAAGATGAAAAAGAAAGAAAAAAAGGAAAAAAAAGAGAAAAAAAGGAAAAAAAGAGAGAAAAAAAAAGGGAAAAAAAGGGGAGGGAGGAATCAGTCTCCCTTTATTAACATTCACTCTTATCTTTGAGAATATTTCAATAAACAAACCAGCCATGTCGGCCCTTGACACCTTGTCCGCACTGACGAAGAACGCCCCACCCGAACCTTTCGTCCGGGATTGGGGAATCAACCTTTCCCCTTGCTTTGGCACTAATCCCGTGTCAATGAATAAACCATGTCAGTCTCTGACTTCCTGTCGGCATCGATGAACAAACCTGTGGCCCGGACCTTTCGTCTGGCTCCATGAACAAAAGACCCTTGCTTTGGCACTAATCCCGTGTCAATGAATAAACCATGTCGGTCTCCAACTTCCTGTCGGCATCGATGAACAAACCTATGGCCCGGACCTTTCGTCTGGCTCCATGAACAAAAGACCCTTGCTTTGACACCAACCCCATGTCAATGAATAAACCATGTCGATCTCCAACTTCCTCTTGGCATCGATGAACAAACCTATGGCCCAGACCTTTCGTCTGGTTCCATGAATAAAAAGACCCTTGCTTTGACACTAATCCCGTGTCAATGAATAAACCATGTCGGTCTCCGACTTCCTGTCGGCATCGATGAACAAACCTGTGGCCCGGACCTTTCGTCTGACTCCATGAACAAAAAGAACCTTGCTTTGACACCAACCCCGTGTCAATGAATAAACCATGTCAGTCTCCAACTTCCTGTTGGCATCGATGAACAAACCTATGGCCCGGACCTTTCGTCTGGTTCCATGAACAAAAAGACTCTTGCTTTGACACTAATCCCGTGTCAATGAATAAACCATGTCGGTCTCCGACTTCCTGTCGGCATCGATGAACAAACATGTGGCCCGGACCTTTCGTCTGGTTCCATGAACAAAAAGACCCTTGCTTTGACACTAATCCCATGTCAATGAATAAACCATGTCGGTCTCCGACTTCCTGTCGGCATCGATGAACAAACCTGTGGCCCGGACCTTTCGTCTGGTTCCATGAACAAAAAGACCCTTGCTTCGGCACTAACCCCGTGTCAATGAATAAACCACGTTCATCTCCAATTCCCTATCCTATCGACGAACAAACCCGTGGCCCGGACCTTCCGTCCGGGTCGATGAACAAAAAGAGGTTCCTTGCTCGGCTTGGACCTTTCGTCCAGATCGATGAACAAAAAGGACCCCCTTTGCTTGGCTCGGACCTTCCGTCTAAGTCCATGAACAAAAGAAGCCGCTTTGCTTGGCTCGGACCTTCCGTCCAAGTCCATGAACACAAAGAAACCCCTCCTTGCTTTGCTCGGATTTTCCGTCCCAGTCCATGAACAAAAAATGCATCCGCTTTGCTTGGCTCGGACCTTCCGTCCAAGTCCATGAACACAAAGAAACCCTCCTTGCTTCACTTGGACCTTCCGTCCCAGTCCATGAACAAAAAATGCATACTCTTTGCTTGGCTCGGACCTACCGTCCAAGTCCATGAACACAAAGAAACCCCTCCTTGCTTGGCTCGGACCTTCCGCCCGAGTCAATGAATGAACAACTTTCCTAAACCCAGCACGAGTCACCAACTCCCCCGTGGGGTTGGCCTCATCTAAGTCATTTTGGGCCTTTCGCCTGGGGTGACGCATAGGCCCCTCCTTCTTGCTTCGGCAGTCACCCCATGTCGATGACTAAACCTCCACTCAGACATGTCGGTCCGTGTGCATACGTGGTGAAGCGATCCCCTCAACCCTTCGCTGAAGGGGTGAGCGCTTTCCCGTGAATTCACACCGGACTAGCATCCCACTAACTCAGAAAGAATAGGTATATTGTCAAAGAGCTCTGCACCCGCGGGCTACGCGCACTCATCCCTCGCTTGCGCCGCCCGCGGGTGGGGGGCATTTGTGGACGTCGAAAAATGTCGATGAGGATCATATGTGATGCACGTCTCGACACTCGAGAGCAAGCCGAAGATGGAAATGCCGAATAAACCTCATGCCTTGCCCAATCAGGATGAGAACTCGCTTAGGGGTCCGCTACCCGTTAAAAAAGCCCCCCCAGGCGGAAGATACGACTACAACTCTCCGACCGGCCATGCAGAGAGCTAAATCAGAGAAAGGTCGGGAACTCCGGCACAGTCTCGGCATGCACCGAAAGTCACGCAAAGTCTGGGATCGAGCCCCAGAGGCTGGAAACGAATATTATGAAGGCCACACATCGCAACTAGAATATTTTGGGAACGCCAACATTCATATAAATGGCCGCGACTTTGAAAAGAATCCATTCGATGCTTAAAACGGCGCGGAAGGGCCTTAAATCGGTGCGCCTTAAATCGGCACGACTTAAAATGGCGCGCCCCCCCTTGCATTGCTAAACCGGCGCACCAATGTGCCTCCATGTTAAAAGTTTTTCCTCCAAATGCTTATCCGGCGCCACCTTTGCCCAAATACGGCACGCTCATTGAAGGATGCTCCCCTTGTAATTCCGTTAAAACGACGCCACTTGTGTTGCGTTAAAACGACGCCCATGTGCAAAGCTATTCCTTCGAAAGCTATTACGGCATGGCCATTTTGAAGGCCAAAAAGTTGATACGGCGCGCTACATTATTCGTCATGCCATTTTTAAAGCTTTGTTCTTCAAACACTTATACGGCGTGGCCCTTTGAAGGTTATTAATCCGGCGCGATCACTATTCCCCCATGCCGTTTTACCTCCGAGGCGTCCCATCCTACATCCGATCCGCTATTTTCGGGTGTAAACAGAAGGAACTTACCTGAAGTGGGTGAGCAGCCTGCTCCTGACCGACATGCAACCGCCTGAGCCCCTCTAGCTCCCAAGAATGGAGGGCTTCAAGCTCCGCACCGAACGTCACTTCTCCGTCGGTCACCGTCGACCAATCCCGTGAAGGCAACTCCCCTACTCTATTGCTTCCCCTATCCACAGGCCACTCAAGATCTTCGAGCAAGAGAAGGTGAAGAAGAAAAAGAAGGGAAGACCGCTCCCATCCTTACTCATATAAAAGGGAGGTACACTCCACCGGGTTAGAGAGGCTGGTTCGTTCGGCTGAGGGCTGGCTGATAGAAGAGAGGAAGAAGTCCCCGTCCCCCTGCGCCGGCGAGGTGAAGAAAAGAGTGAGTGTGAGGGAAGAGAGGCGAGCTTGGGAAAGGGGTTTAGGCTTCGCCCTCCTTCTACCATTGTATTCTCCGTCTCTTTCGTTCCTGCTTTCTTTGGTTATGGGGATGATTCCCCCCTTCTGTATTGCGTTTCTCCCCTTCCCTCGTAGATGAATAAAAGAGTGACTTTGACAAATATACATAGCGTTCTACTACTTTGGCTTGCCCATCTCACTGAGTCTCTTTTTCTCCCGTTCTTCTAATCATCCAGGTGCCTCGGAGGTTTGCCTCTCTGTGGCATTTCCTCTGAGGAAACCTGTATGGAGGATGAAGAGTTACAGCCGTTCATGGCGAACATCCGCCCCGTTGGGATATACGCGAAGCTATCACCCGTGAGCCGTGGTCGTTCTTGTAGGCTAGCCCTCGAGCATTCCATACTCACATTTGGGTTGTCGGACTGCCGTGAGGCCACTCCGAATTTTAAGGGTCACCACAGAGCAATCCGTTTGGTGGCCTTCTATTATCTCTGGCAAGTCCCGGTCCGGGGGAGATGCTGCCCAATTTTCGCCAGGAATTAAAGAACACTCAAGAACAAATGAAGAGGCCACCTGTCGCTGCCAAGAACGACACATGTTTGAAGCCTCTGTAAAGCAAGCCGAACACACAGTAACTCTATGAATTAAACTCCCCCGAACGAAACACCTAATATCCACGCCAATCCATCTTAATAAACCACTTGAAACTCTTAAGCCTCCTCGTCACCAGCTTAATTTATTAACTGAGTGAGCAAACCAACACCAAACTGGGCTTCAGGTAAAAGAAAGGAAAGAAGACACAGTCAACAGCAATGAAAACAACCCTCGATAGAGTTTATCCCGGCGCGGGCTAATCCGGCGCAGTTACTGTTCCACTGCGCCGTTTTAAACCCACACTCAGAAATTCCATTTTTCCTCCTATTCCGGTGCAGTTACTATTCCCCCATGCCGTTTTAACCCACACTCGAAACCCCTTTCGATTCTAATCTAGGGCCATCAAATACGGCGCGCATCACTGTTCAAACAGCATCTTCTCGATGCCATCGAATACGGTGCGCCCCTTGGTGACCACCTAATCCGACGCCGTCTAAAGCGGCGCGCCCCATGGCCCCCTTCTCGTCATCTTGCATGCTATTCTGACACGCCCTCCCCTCATTCTGCCTCCTGAGGCATGCCATTCCGGCACCGTTTAAAACGGCGCGCTCCTCTACTCTCACCTCTTCTTGCAACTTGTTAATACGGCGTGGCAAATGAAAACCAAAAGAATGAAAAGAAGAAAGAAAACTATTGAAATTAAAGAATAAACAAGAGAATAAGGCCTAAATCAATAAACAAAATATAAAGAATGGAATGGGAATAAACCACTTAATTCAATGATCGGAACAATGACAATAGCATGTCCCTGCTATAATTAAAATTTGTGTTGCAAGGGCACACATTGGTAAGCTCGGGCTACACACTTAACAACTCGCTTCCCCAGACTGTGCGTGAAGAGAAAACCAACGACGCCCCATGGCACCGGACATGGATCTCGGGAACCCCGTTATGGCCATAGTCCGGGACCATCTCGGGCCAATAGTTCATCAAACTCAACCCGTCCCAACCGGGATCTAATCCCACATTCTCATTAAACTTGCCTTGTTCGCGGTAGACATCTGCGCGGTTTTGTTACCGTCTTTTATGCTACAAACGCGGACCTTCGTCTGAACATGAAGTGGCCCATAAGTGGCCGACGTAGTCTGAACGTTCACGTCCCGATACGGGTTTCTAGCATAGTTCATCTTTCACTATCCTCCTGCATTATTAGTATTCTCTTTAGGCCGTAGGGCCCCTATTCCTTGCAATCAATCAAGGGTGTTCCCCCATATGGGGGATGTAAATAGCGCCGTGGCCTTTATGGCATGGCAGGTTTTGGTCCCGACACGAACTACATAATCATCTGATTAGTCAGATCGAGCGCACAATAAATCGTCACCTAGGTGACTGGCACGCCCTCGCACTAAATAAATGAATTAACCCGATCAACAAACGAACCGATTCTTTTCGAATTTTAGTGCGTCCACATCCTCCCAACACTTACGGGGCCTCATCAGTCTCTTGGGTGGCATATCCGAGTCTTGGTATCGGTTTACCGGTATCCGGATCTCCGGGTCATTACAGTTTCCATAGAAGATACAGGGTTCGGTCGACCAAAGGGTGTTGGTCGGTCGACCAAATTTCCCAGAAGCTTGCAAACTGTAGAGTTACAGAGTTCGGTCGACCTAAGTATAAGTTTCGGTCGACCAATTTTCCCAAAAGCCAGAGGTCTGAAAAGTTACAGGTTTTGATAGACCGAAACGGCTAGTTTGGTCGACTGAATTTCCCAGCAGCTCAGGGCCCAAATTTTTACAGATTTCGGTCGACCGACCACCTATCTCCGGTCGACTGACACCTACTTAGCCCCAATTGTTGACCACTGTCTTCAACCACGTGGAGAAGCCTTCATCTTGGACTTTGGAGTCCTTGAGCCACCATCTGACCCACAAAACGTGAGAGGCTATTTCTGAACATCTCTTGACCACCCTTGGTGATATAAAAACATCTTTTGGGTCAAGAAACCCTAAGAAAGCAAGAAGAATCAAGGGAGGCTATCAAGAGAAGAAAAGAGCTACAATAAGAACAAGAGAAGCACTACGTGAACAGTACTCCGTCCAGCCCTTCTAGATCAAAATTCATGCATCACAAGATCATTCTTAAGCCAATGAAGTGGTGATCGACTGGAGAAGCGAACATCAAGTTCAGGATTTGCATCATTTATTCAAGGGGAACTTAGATCTAATATTTCATTTTATTCTCTCCCTCTAAATTGCTTTGTGCTTCAAGTGTGCAATTTTCTTTAATTCTTGAACATTAAGTGTATGAGGATCTATTTAGATCCGTGTGTGTGTGTTGGTGCCTTTGCATCATTGTCGGAGTTCTGAACTCCATACAAGTGTGTGTGTGTGTGTGTGTGTGTTCTGATCTTTTAATCCTTTACAAGATAGTGTGTGAATCCTCACGGATCGTGAGTGGTGGACGTAGGTTACAGCTTGTGCATCCAAACCACCTAAAAATTGTTATCTCCTATGTGGTTTGGTCCTTTTCTTCTATCCCCATTCTGCGTAATTGTACCTACGTTTTACTTCCTCCGTGTTCCATCATTCAGATCTAGTACAATCGATCATCTCAGTGATATATCTTTGGTATATCGAAAGGTGGTCTTAAATTGATAAGGCTAGTCCTGTCAATATGATAACACCTTGCGTGAGCAGAATCTTTGGATCCTTACCTCCACCTAGTACCAAAGGACTGTTATGTGTGATAAATTGTATAAGATCTAACCTGCTATTTATTAGATATAAGTTTCTAAATTCCCATTTCATCATATTTATTCAAATCGGGTAAAGGTTTTTTAAAAAAAGTAATCACTCAATTCACCCCCCCTCTTGGGTGTTGGAGAGGGGGATTTCTGCAGCCCACCACAAAGGCAGCCCAACAAGACCCAGAAGGTCCAACCAGGCGAGCCCACCCAAGTGATAGCCCACAGGGCCCACTTAGGGAGAAAAGCCCAATAAATAAAGACTCGAGGAACTAACTCTCCCCGGCGGCCTTCTAGGCTCGGAGGGTCCGAGACAACGGTCAGGTCCCAAGGAAGGTCCGGCCTAAAGCCCTCTCCCCATCTGAGAGAGATAGGCTCCAGCCGACCTATCCGACCCCACCCTCGCCGGGCCATGCCTATCGCTTGGACATGAGCTAGCATCCCCGAGGCTCGGTAAGACCGGTTGATTATCTGCAGGTGCGGCCGTTCAGAGTCCTCCGCCAGCGGGAGAGTCATGGGAGCTGCCGGACTCCAAGGGGATAACGTCCCCACGATCAGGCCATGAAAGCCCCCGTTAAAGACGTAACTCCCGCCGGGAACCCCTCAGCTTACAGGACTCCTGAAGGCGGCGCACTATTTAAGCAAGGGATACCCTCCGGAAGATGGTAAGATGAACTGAGCATTCACACACCCTGAGCTCCTGAGCACAATTCGCTTCACCCCTTGGTGGAGAGGATTCTCGCGCATCAGCTCTCTCCTCCCCCCATTATTGCTTCCACCATAGCTCTACTGACTTAGCCATCGGAGGGTTTTGCCCCAGGGAGATCTCCTGGGCCCTCTGATACGTTTCCCTCTCTTGCAGATTCATCTTCTGGTGATCCACAACCCGCTCAGGACCCCGCGCGAGATCTCGCCTCTTCAGGTGTCATTGATCGCGGGACTTCAATTGGTATCAGAGCTAAAGCTCTATTTTTTCACAGATCTAACGATCTAGAGAGATCCAGATCAATGGCCAACAACGGGATGATGCCTTAGGGTCACTCCACCCACCATCCTCCATTCTTTGATGGCTCGAACTACTCATATTTGAAAAATAGAATGCATGTTTTCCTCAGAGCCCAAGAATATGAGATCTGGAGGGTTGTGGACTCACGAGGACAAGTGGACTCATGAGGACATTAAAAAAGAAATAGTAAATTTTAATGCCATGAACATTATGCAATGTTCTATTCACCCTAACAAATTCTCGCGTGTTTCTATGTGCAGTTCCGTAAAAGCAATATGGTACAAACTCTGGCTAATCTATGAAGGAACCCTTGAGGTTAAAGAGACAAAGGCTAACCTGCTGGTTAGAGATTATGAGCTATTCAAGATGAAGCCTGAAGAAACAATCTCTAAAATGTTTGCAAGATTGACAGAGATCACCAATGGTCTCAAGGGTCTTGGAAAAGAATACACCAACTCTGAGCTAGTGAGAAAGGTGTTGAGATCTCTTCCATGTGTGTGGCACACAAAGGCCACAGTAATAGGAGACTCCAAGAACTTGTCCATACTTTGTTTGGACGAGCTCATAGGTTCACTCATGACCTATGAGATAAACATCAAACGAAGTGCGGAGGAGGAGTCCAAGAAAAAAAAATCTGTGGCCCTAAAATCCAACGACCCTGATACTGACTCCCAAGAAGAGGAGTCCAGCGATGGAAGTGATGAAGAAGAAGACTTGGCCATGCTGACCTACCAAGTGAAAAAATTCCTGAGAAAAAAAAATATTTTCAAGGAAACATCAGGAGAGGGCCAAGGAAATCGGCTCAAACCAAGGGGGAGCCGAGCAAGCCTAATAACATTATCTGTTACGAATTCAAAAAGCTCAGGCACATGAGGGGAGAGTGCCCAGAATTGAAAAATAAATTCAAGAAGGAGAACTTCCGGAGGCTGAAGGCTATGGTCATCACATGGAGCGATGAGGATGATGAACAGTCTGAAGAGAAGTTGGGGGAGCTCATGGAAAGTCTGTGCCTCATGGCACATGAAGAAGAAGTTAATGAGGTACATTCTAACCCCAAAATTTTTTCAAATGAATAATGGAAAACTTGTTGAGTAGTGGACAGCGGATCTAGAGGGGAGGGGTGAATAGATCTGCCCCTCTTTTCGCAATGTAACCCTCTATATAGCTAGATGAAATAAATCACAGCGGAATATAACTAGCTTATCGAAGAACACTATGATTTGCTTGGCAAGATGAGCAACTAATATATCGATTTGAACCTAAGCATGCATCTAGAACAAAGCAATCACATAAATAAACCACAACACAAAGGATTTTAAGGTGGTTCGGACTGAATCCCCAGTCCTACGTCCACCCCTCACCAAATCCGGTGAGGCTCCACTAGTGCCACGTACTGAACCGTAAATCAAAAAAACCTCTGATTGCCTTCCTACTAACCACCGGTAGGGACGTCAATCACCGCAGATCGGAGAACTTCTGATTGCCTTTCTACTAACCACCGGTAGGGACGATCTTCAGTTTCGATTGTTTGAAAGAAATGGAAAGAGAATAAATATCAAGCTATTCAAATAAGATATGGAATATGCTAAAGAAGAAAAATCTTGTCTGAGATTGCTGGAGCTTGAATCGGATGCTTCAATGGTGTCTTCTTCCTTGAGAGATGATCTTCTTTGAGTTGATGAAGAAGACTATGGATGTAGCTTCGATCTTCCTTTTGATCTTCTTGAGTTGATGAAGAAGATGAAGGATGCGGTTTTATCTTATCTTGGCTTGGGCTTGGTCTCCTCTTGAAGAAGCTTGAATCACTTGAGGACGAAGAAGCTCTGTCCCGTAGTACTATTCACAGCTACAGTACTCTAACTCCTCTCCCTTGAACACACCCTTGTAGCCTCCCTTGAATCCCCTTGAAGCATTAGGGTTTCTAACCCCTCAAGTGTTGGTTTTATAGACTTTGAATGGTCCTTGGACATCCCTCAGACCAGATCCACAATTCATGGGGGATTGGGTGACTTTGGGGTTAAACAAATACAAGGAAAGGGGCTCTTCTCGAAGTGGAAAACAAAGTCAACATTGAAGGCTCGGGGCTGGCGGTCGACCTGTAGAAGCTGGCGGTCGACCTCTACTAAGAAACGCTGTAGACGGATGGTCCCTGGAATTTTCGGTCGACCGCTACTGGGCTGGCGGTCGACCGCCACTGAGACTCGTGCAGACTGGGAGCTGCTGGCTGGGGCGGTCTACCACCCCTGTGCTGGCGGTCGACCGCCAGCTGGGCAGACCCTGGGTTTTCTCGGGTCGGTCCGTTAACCTCTTTAGCTCCGTCGCTTGAGTCCTTTAGCAGTCCATTCTCATTTGTGGCATCAACCTTGACTATCTTGAAGTTTTATTCTTGAGTCTTCAATCAAAATTTTGTTCCGGGGGCTCCGCCCTCGGAAAGCCCCGCAAGGGGCGCTGCCCCCTTGACCCCCGCGACCTGATCGGGCAGGTCGATCCCCGCGACCTGACAGCGCAGGTCGATCCGCGTGCGAGGGCACAATCATTGAGCTTTCACTTTTGCCATTTCTACTCAATTCCTTGTCCATTCATTGGCATATCTGTCATGAACAAAACATCACGTATGTCACTCATATGAGAGTGGAAAACAATAATGACTTATAGTGTTTAGCTATTATCAAAACCAAGAATATCCAATAACTCAAATGACCATAAGATGATGTCGAATGACCCAAACCACAGGAAGACTCAAATGATCACATAGGCACAACAAAACTGAGTATGAAAAGCTATATAAAAAATACAAAAAAATCGGGTCAGAAAATCAAACCCTCAAGAAAAAGATCGAAGATTTCACACTTGAGAATTCTTCTGCTAAGTTTGAAAAGCTCGAACAAGAATGGTTCGAATTAATAGAAGAAAAAGAAAGTTTACTACACACAATTTCAGATATTGAACAAGCCAAAAAAGAGTTATTATGCAAGGTGTCTGAAATAGAAGAAATCACCAATAAATTGAAAAATTAAAAAGAAGTACTGACATCCACAGCCTCAGAATTTGAAAAGAAAAATCTTAGCTTGAATAAGGAAGTGACTGATTTACAGTTCACTCTATCTAGGTTTGTTAAAGGCAAACAAAATTAGACAATTTACTGGGAGTTAAAGTTAACTTCCAAAAAGAAGGATTGAGGTACACTCCCCAAAATAAAAAATCTTTTAAGCACAAAATAACAAATTCTTTTGTTCATGAAAAAGATAATAATTGTGCTTCGTGCTCACATACAAAGCCAAAACATGTTCAGCCTAAACTACGTAAATTTCAAAAAGGTTTTTCAAATGTTAATTATTTTCATTATGGAAAATTTGGACATGTTATCGCCAATTGCTGGTTCAAACAAAATGCACAAGGAAGCTATACTGTTTTGATCAAGAAAAGATACATGCAAAACTGGACTAACTCTCGTGGACCCAAATTAGTTTTGGTACCAAAAATAATTGGATGAGAGTTTTGCCTCTTGTAGATATGCCTTGAAGCCAGGGGGAGCAAATGGTACCTGGACAGCGGTTGCTCAAAGCATATGACATGGGATAGAAAGGTGTTCTCTAAGCTGCAAGATAAGGACGGAGGTTTAGTTACCTTTGGAGGAAAAGACAAAGGTAAAAACATTAGAATTGGCAATGTGGGTAAGAATTCTGATACCCTGATTAAGAATGTACTTTTAGTGAAGGGCTTAAATCATAATCTATTCAGCATAAGCCAACTTTGTGATAAGGGGTTTAAAATTATTTTTGATGAAATGCATTGCCTTATTATGAATAAAAGCACAAATGAAATTAAGATCATTGGAAAAAGAAACAATAATGTGTATACCATTGATCTTGATGATGTTTCATGCGATGATATGTGCTTGGTAGATAATAACCATGAAAATGCATGGCTATGGCACCGAAGACTATGTCATGCTAGTTTTGGAGTAATCTCCAAATTGTCTAGACATGGTTTAGTAAATGGGTTGACAAAATTAAAATTTGAAAGTGATAAAATTTGTGAGGCTTGTACCAAAGGCAAGCAAGCACGTATCTCTTTCAAAAATAAAAACATTGTTTCTACCTCCCGGCCCTTAGAACTGCTGCACATTGATTTATTTGGCCCAACTAGGACATCCAGCCTTGTAGAGAAATCTTTTGGATTTGTAATTATTGATGATTACTCCAGGTTCACATGGGTATTATTTTTAGCTAATAAAAGTGATCCCTTAATGGAGTTTCAAGTGTTTTGCAGAAAAATCCAGAATGACAAGGGCTATCTCATCACAACCATTCAAAGTGATCATGGAGGTGAGTTTAAAAATCATGAATTTAGCAACTTTTGCAAGGAGCAGGGATATACGCACAACTTCTCATCACCAAGGATGCCTCAAAAAATTGGAGTAGTGGAGAGGAAGAATAGAACCTTAATAGACATGGTGCGGACCATGTTAAGTGAAAACTCCCTACCAAAATACTTTTGGGCTGAGGCAGTGAGTACTGTATGCCACATCATCAATAGGGCAATGGTGAGGCCTATCTTCAAGAAAACTCCTTACGAGCTCTACAAGGGTAAGAAACCAAATATCTCCTACTTTAAACCCTTTGGATGGCCTTGCTATATCTTGAATAATGATAAGACTAACCTAGGTAAGTTTGATGAGACAAGTGACAAAGGAATCTTCCTAGGTTATGCACTAAACTCTAGGGCCTTTAGAGTGTTCAATAAGAGAACTTTAGTTTTTGAAGAAAGTCCTCATGTTATTTTTGATGAATCTGAATCAAGACTAACAACACAAATTACTTCAATCTTGGATGCAGATGATACTCCCAAAAATCAAGGTGAAGTTGGACTATCTAAGGCCAAGAATGAATCAACTGAAGGAACCTCCTGCAAAGATGAAGGTGATGAAGATCCTTCAATTGAAACACTTCAAGAGTAGCAAGTGCAGCACCCCGACCTGCCTAGAACTTCAACTCTCTTGAAAGATCACCATGTTGAGAACATCATCGGTAATCCTAAAAAATGTATAAAAACTAGATCCTCATTGAGACAAATGGAAGAAGAGGATCTGATTGCTCTAATTTCTCAAGAAGAGCCTAAGGACATTCATGAAGCTCTTCAAGATGAATCCTAGATTCTGGCTATGCATGAAGAGCTACACCAGTTCGAAAGGAACAAGGTGTGGTCTCTTGTGCCGCGTCCTAAGAATCATCTCATAATTGGAACTCGATGGGTTTTAAGAAATAAGCTTAATGACATGAGATTGGTGATTAGGAACAAAGCCCGGCTTCTAGCCAAAGGGTATAGCCAAGAGATGGGTATTGATTTTGATGAATCTTTTGCACCAGTTGCTAGACTAGAAGCAATCCGCATTATTTTATCCTAAGCTTGCTCCTCAAACTTTAAATTATTTCAGATGGATGTAAAATCTACTTTTCTTAATGGATATATTAAAGAGGATATTTTTGTAGAGCAACCTATAGGTTTTGAAAACCCAAAACATCCACAACACGTGTACAAGTTACAAAAGGCCTTGTACAGACTGAAGTAAGCACCGAGGGCATGGTATGATAGGCTCACCTCATTTCTACTTGAAAATGGATTCAAGAGAGGTAAGGTTGATCAAACCCTCTTCACAAAGATTTCAGGTAAAGACATATTACCGGTTCAGGTTTATGTGGATGATATCATTTTTGGAGCCACTAATGATGCTTCATGTGATGAGTTTGCACAACTTATGCAGGGTGAATTTGAAATGAGCTTAATGAGTGAACTGACATTCTTCTTTAGTTTGTAAATAAAACAAACATCCGAAGGAATTTTCATCAACCAAGCCAAATACACCCTGGAACTGTTGAAGAAATATGGAATGGCGGACTCAAAGCCAATGTCAACTCCGATGGCAACAACCACAAAGTTAGACAAGAATGAAAATGGTAAAACAATAGATCCTACATTATTTCAAGGTATGATCGGATCACTACTTTACCTTATAGTACGACGTCCTGACATTCAGCACAGTGTATGTCTCTGTGCTCGTTTTTAGTCATGTCCTAAAGAATCTCACATGTAGCACCCCAGATAAAATTTTATTGAATAAAATATCATAAATAAATTAAACACAATAAATCCTCAAACGTAAGATGGGCCCAACTCAAAAATTAATAAAACATAAACAAATATGGGCTTCCCGTGTATATAATGTTGGGTTCGATGCGTTCCCTCTTTGTCCCTGGTGATGGTTTTGATGGTAACAATATATTGTGTGTAAGTATTGTGGAAAATGCTTATTGATTCTTCTGGAGCTTAATGTTAAAATCTTGTTTTATAGGTTGAAATTCATGGTCCTTCATGAATACAGTTTTGATGATGACTCATGCGTGCTGTGCATGAGACTTTGGAGAGTACATGTGAGAACTGCACTCTTAAGTGGATTGTCATATGGGTTGAATGGGTTACATCTTGTTTAATTGTCCCTTGTTGTATTGGGGATTCATGTATTCACATCATGTTATTTAATATGCTTCAATTGTGATACAATTTTAGGATTTCTGAACTTGCTCATGCATTTAGTTGTTGTGGATCTCATGTTCTTCACATGCATAACCCATACCTAGAACTCATGTTGATCATGGTAAAACATAGGCAGATATGCTCTCACATTGTTTATATGGTTGGGTTATTCTATTTGATCCATGAAGAAAGGAAATTGAGTTCAGATTGTTCTTGACTGAACTTGGATTTTGTTTGGACTGATCATGATAGTCCTGGCGTGTAATAGAACTCGTGTTTAGATTGCTTAAATCTAATTGATTTGTGAGGGCTGTGAAGGTTCAGCTTGCTTGGACTTGTGCATTTATCTGCATTACTTGAAGATTTACTTGAGTGATTTGCTTACACCTAGTGCAGGTTCACATTGCCTTCAAACCAATGGATCCATGGTAAGATTTCATTTCTGAATCTGATTTATAGTTTCCATGGATGTGTTTGAAGTATTTTTCATGAACTGGGTTGTTCTTGTGATTCCATGCATGATCAATTCCTTGATATGTGAGCATGTGTTTTAAATGGGATAGAGGTGATTGAATCATCTCTATATCTGGTTGCTATACCAAGTTATTAACTAGCATGTTGGATACAAGAAAGAGACTCCATTATGAGCATTGATTTAAGATTGATTTGAATTTGGGTTTCTACGAATTGCAGGTTCAAGAAGCCTTCCACTTTCTAGTCCCATTGTAAAAATGATGCTTGAATGAATTTCATTTTATTATTCGTTAGTGTTGTTTCAGTTGTTGAGATTAAGGAGTTTAATCTTTTGAAAATATTATGTTTCTAGTTATTCAAGGATTGGGGTGACCCCAAGGGTGAACTCCATGCTTGTTCAATGCACCTTGTTTCATTTTGTTAAGTCTGTGGTCATGAGTCGACCCCAAGGGTCGACCCTTGGGAGTTGGATTTTTCAATCCCGCACGGGTTCTTAACCGGCAGGCGCGAGGGTCTTCTCGCCAAGTTTGCACCGACCTTGCATTTGCATTGACTTGTGCGTAGCTAAATCTTTGCACCGACTAATTTTAATGGTTCATTAGAGTTTGCACCGACCTATCTTTGGCATTTGCACCGATTGTGCTTGCCTTCTTTATAAGATCCACCGACCTTGTTCATAGGTTTCACACTTTATGCACTGACCTTGTTCACAATGCACCGACCTGTTCTTTGGGTTTTTCACTAAGTGCACCAACCTCATCTTAGGGTGCTATAGATGTGCACTGACCTGCGTTGGTGTTTCACAACCATGCACCGACCTGCTTCATGCGTTGCAAACTTGCACCGACTGTCCCTAGCATGTTTCAAAATGTGCACCGACCCATCTTTCTATCTCATATAAAATGTGCCCAGGCCCTATCCTTGCACCGACCTACCCTGTCTATTTGTGCACTGACCTATACTTGCACTGACCCTATACATGAAGTGCTCTTTAGCAAACTTGCACCGACTTACTCTTTGTCACATGCACAGACCTTGTGCATAGACCTTGTGCATGCTTTGCTCAGACCCTGTCCGCACATATGCTTAGACCTTGTCAATACATGTACCGACTTGGTTTTTGGTATTTTTCAAACGTGCACCGACGTTTACACAATGTGCACCGACTTTTGAGTTAATGCAATGATAATGCTTTTGGGTTAATCGGGTTTTCAATTTTCACTGCGAACCCATTTATCTAAGGTCCGATTGATTTGGCTTTTTACACCTTTACCCTTAGCGTTTCTCCTATGGTATGGGTGTAGTTTAGAGAGGTTTTTTCAAGGGCCTTTGTGGTCTTTTGTTCTATATTCTAGCCCTATTTATATACTATGATCTCCATCAAAGGAGATATCCCCTGCGCTAATATTGTTCTATCTGTTGCAGGGAGAAGAAAGGAGTGCGGACACAAGGTGGAGAGGAGAGGGCTTTGATAGACTCATCTGTTCATGGTGTTTGTAGGAGTGATTGGAGCTTAGATTTGAAGGAACACATCTTGGATCTTCAAGAAGAAGGGCCGGCTGCTCCAACATCCTGCGGATTCAACTCCTCCAACCTGAACTTCAAGAAAGATCTTATAACGGCCAGTGGAAAAATGAAGGGGAAACTTTCTACATCTTTTATCTATTTCCTGATGGTAGTCTTCTCTATTTACATACTGCTGGGAGCTATATTATATATCCTCTTACTTTTCTAAACATCGAAGAACATCTGTGTGTGGTGAACGGAGCTGAGTCTCCGTGTGGTTTTTACGTCTGGGGTGAGTTCCCCGACTGCGTGTGTGTGTGCTGCGGTGGCAACATCTTGGGGCCAGTCCCCATGTGTGTGTCTTGCTGCAGAGGCTGCGTGTGTGGTGTGGGGTTCGTCCCTGTGGTTGCTACTTTGGTAGAGTGTCAGTGAAGCCTCACCGGGTTCGGTGAGGGGTGGACGTAGGGAGCCCGTCGTGGTCCCGAACCACCTAAAAATCTCTGTGTTATTTGTGGCATGCATGTGTGATTGTCCATTTCTACTATCTCCCTTCACATGTCAACCTTTAAATATTTTTTCACTGCACATCTACACATTGCTACTCTGCCATTCGTGTTTGGATTAGGCTTAGATTTAATCATTCATTGCATAGATTATTCGAGTGAGATCGGAAAGTTTGAGAGAACGCTTCTATCTGACGTTCTGTTTAGGCAATTAACGTAGTTAATTTTAATTCCGCTATAATTAGTTAAGAAAGTTTTTAAAAATCTGTCATCTCGGCAAGCGGACAATTCAACCCCCCTTCTTATCCGCCATCTAGTCTGGGCCAACAATTGGTATCAGAGCCTAGTCTCTGATTTTTATTCAGCCGACCTTACGGTCTAGGAGAATAGATATTATCATGATGGCTAGTCTGAATTCAGTTCCTATCTTTGATGGTTTTGATTATATATCTTGGATTGGAAAACTCTGTATTTGGATTTCTGGTATTAATCCGAAGCTTATGAACTTAATTACTCATGGTCCTTATAGTCTTCCTAAAAATGAGTCATGCTGTACCGATGAAGGCAAGAAAAAGAATTTTGATAATTTATTTATTTTGAATGCACTTAAGGCTGCTATGGATACTAATCAATTTACTTTTGTCTCATCTTATAGGTCAGCCAAAGAGATCTGGGATGGGCTAAGTGAAGCCCAAGAAGAAAGCTGGAATGATGAGTGCCTCGTGGCAAACAATGGGTTTGAGGGTCAAAGTGAGGAGAGTTCAAAGGTAAACTCTGACTCCGATGAAGATGAGCTTAGCTATGATGAATTGGTGAATGCCTATGATGAATTGTTAGACATGTATTAAACATTGAAATCTGAAAATAGAAAATTGAATAAGAAAATTAAAAATTCTTGTGTTGATAATTTCTCATGTGAGAAATGTTCTGAACTTAGGAACTTGAATGAAAACTTATTGCATGATGTTGATGTGCACAAAGAAACGATTTCATTCTTGAGAAATGAAAATGAAACCTTAATGGCTAAAATTTCAGAACTGGAAAATATTGTAAGGGAACTAAAAGATAAGTTGAGTTCTCTAGATAGTGATCAGATTTTGCTTAATGAACTTGTTCAAAATGAAAAATTTGCTGAAGAGATTGAAAAACTCAAAGATCAAAACAAATTGTTGTGTGATGAGTTGAAAGTCATTGAAAAAGGAAAACATGTGATTGTTGATGATTGTGATAAATTGATTGCTCTTGAACAAGAAATTGAAAGTCACAAAAATGTTAACTTCTTATTAAGTGAGAAAATTGCATCATGTGAAGAAGAATTGATTACTTCGGAACTGCACATTTCATCTTTGGAAAATGAGATCAAGAGCTTGAATGAGTCGTTGTCCATGTGTGATAAAGGAAATCAAAATCTGAAAAATATTGTTGATTGTTCATGTATGCATGCAAAACCGCCAACTGTT
Organism: Amorphophallus konjac; assembly: GCA_022559845.1. Lineage (NCBI taxonomy): Eukaryota > Viridiplantae > Streptophyta > Magnoliopsida > Alismatales > Araceae > Amorphophallus > Amorphophallus konjac. The sequence continues at coordinate 209,457,956 of CM040128.1, read as the reverse complement.
AAATATGATCATGCATCAAGGAAAAGGACGAATGTTTCATGTTTTTACTGTGGGGAATATGGCCATGAAATGTATGATTGCTTCTTGATGAAATTTGATGATGATGAAGTATTAAGGTCAAGAATGAAAAATGTTGATGGTCCCAAAAGTGATAAAAATTTTATAGAGAACAATCATTGCTTCTACTGTGGCTTACATGGTCATATTTTTGAAAATTATTTCACAAAGAAAAATGACGATGAATGGTTTGTCAAAAAGAATTTTTCTTGTCATTATTGTGGTGAATTTGGACATTTGATGAATAATTACTTTTCAATGAAAAATGATGAAAAATGGTCCATGAAAAGAAAATTTTATTATTATTATTATTGTGGTGAGAATGATCATTCTATAGATGATTGTTCTACAATGAGATATGATGATGATTGGTGTTCTAAAAAATATAAGAATACATTTGCTCATACTAGAACTAACCCCTTGGGACCCAAGATGGCTTGGGTACGTAAATGTCCAAAATGAGAATCTGTCTTGCAGGGGTGCCCTGAGGAGGAAGAATTTGTTGATAAATAAAGATCCTTCAAGGCAAGAGAAATGACGAGCTCTTCTGGTAATGAATTTGGTATATTGGTTTTTGAATTATTTAACTCAGGTAAGTGTTTGAATTTTTGAGAAAAACATTGTGTTTCAAATTGCAAATCTGTTATCATGATTGGCTATCCATGCTTGTTAGCTTGCACACTTGTAAATAAAGTCAAAAATGGTTTGGCTTTGAAATTCATTCAGCTTAAGTTCATTTCGAAAAATCTGAAAAGGTAAAAAATTGAGTTTGGAGTTTTTTCACATATTGTGAATAAATCTGGTTTTTGAATAGTTTAGGTTGTGCATAAAGTCTTTCATACTTTTACTCACAGCTTGCACATAATAGTTCATTTTTGCATACATAGAACACATACTTAGTTGCATGATACACTGCACATATCATACACATCTTTGCATACTTATACATAAAGAAAGTCTTTGATCATCTCTGCATACCTGCATATGCTTGACATACATGTGTGCTTGAATGCCATGATTATCCAGTATATCAAATGGCGATTATGGAAGGTTGGATTTTGTCCAACTGGAAGCCTTCCCCAGGCTTGATGGTGGTCTTCGGACCTACATTCTCAGCCACATATCGGCAATCAACCTGTGTGAAAACTTTACCTTGATGGATGTTTGAGTGTATATATCATATCACCCTTCCTTGATTACATCATATGACCTTTCTCCCTTGCTAGATAAAATTGCATAGATTTAAACATGTTTGTTACATGGCATATATTAAGGGGGAGGTTTTGCTCATAACTGTGCATACACTTAGGGGGTGACATAACTGTGATGTAGCTAATTCATCTTTTACATTCAGTAAAACCACCCACACACTTTGCACCTTTTTGAGATTAATGATTCAATTTAATAAGGATTTCAGTTATTCCTCTCAACACTTTAGAGGACTCTTGAATCTCTACATGGAAATCACATATCTCGTGAGGAAAAGCTAGTTGCCCCACCAAAATGTTGAATAAGTGGAACGTGGATCTGAGTAACCGGAAATCCCCCCTGAAACAAAGGAGGAAACTCGTGTCAAAAGGAGAAACAAATCCACATTAAAATAAGTGTGATTCACCACCGAGTAGTCGGGAAGTGTCCCTGAGACAAAGTATACAACTCGCGCCGAAAGGTGACAAAATCCACAGTTAAGATAAGTAAGGAAACTGAGTAACCGGGAAATGCCCCTGAGACAAAGGGTATGACTCACTTCAAAAGGTTAGTCACCTTTTTATGTTTAATCAAAATTTTGGGGTTATATGTAGCTACCAATATTCGAGCATTGTGTATGGAGGATAGGTTCTTTCCTGTGTTATTTAGAAAATCTGTTTATCCATATGATCTTGAAATTCATTACTCAATTATCACATATTCACCTTGGGCTTCATTATGTGAATGTACTTTATGAATCTGTCAACCTTCATAGTTTATGCAGTACCATCTTTTTGTAAGCACGACCCTCTTAGCATTGCTCATGCACATCATGTTCCATAATCAATTGCACTCTTTTTAAACCTGTCCCGAAGGGACTTGTTTGCTTTTATATATTATTATACATGCTTGAGTGCTTGATTGCCTGATCTTGTTCATACATATCATACTGCATCTCACTTAGATGCATCTTTAGGTTATACATGTAAATAACAGGTAATTTTATCCCATTGTTAGTCAGTTTTTGTTCATGACAATAGGGGGAGAATAATGTGTTGTTCTGCACAACATTTGCATATAGTTCAGTTTCTCTATACTCCTTGTGCATAGTTAAATCTTATATTCTGCATATAGTTTGAAAGTCAAGCATATGCACATATCTCAAATTTCATTTCTAGATATATGTTCATAGTTTTCACACCGTCCTTTCTTGGTAGGTTATTGTCGAGTTCGTGTGCTATTCAATCTCAGTTCATTTTTGATTGTTCCTTTACACCCCCCACTTTTTGATAATGCCAAAGGGGGAGAGAGTTTTGGATTGCCACAATATATTGTCATCATCAAAAAGGGGGAGATTGTTGGGTTCGATGCGCTCCCTTTTTGTCCCTGGTGATGGTTTTGATGATAACAATATATTGTGTGTAAATATTGTGAAAAATGCTTATTGATTCTTCTGGAGCTTAATGTTAAAATCTTGTTTTGCAGGTTGAAATTCATGGTCCTTCATGAATACAGTTTTGATGATGACTCATGCATGCTGTGCATGAGACTTTGGATAGTACATGTGAGAATTGCACTCTTAAGTGGATTGTCATATGGGTTGAATGGGTTACATCTTGTTTAATTGTCCCTTGTTGTATTGGGGATTCATGTATTCACATCATGTTATTTAATATGCTTCAATTGTGATACAATTCTAGGATTTCTGAACTTGCTCATGCATTTAGTTGTTGTGGATCTCATGTTCTTCACAGGCATAACCCATACCTAGAACTCATGTTGATCATGGTAAAACATAGTCAGATTTGCTCTCATATTATTTATATGGTTGGGTTATTGTATTTGATTCATGAAGAAAGGAAATTGAGTTCAGATTGTTCTTGACTGAACTTGGATTTTGTTTGGACTGATCATGATAGTCCTGGCGTGTAATAGAACTCGTGTTTAGATTGCTTAAATCTAATTGATTTGTGAGGCCTGTGAAGGTTCAGCTTGCTTGGACTTGTGCATTTATCTGCATTACTTGAAGATTGACTTGAGTGATTTGCTTTCACCTAGTGCAGGTTCACATTGCCTTCAAACCAATGGATCCATGGTAAGATTTCATTTCTGAATCTGATTTATAGTTTCCATGGATGTGTTTGAAGTATTTTTCATGAACTGGGTTGTTCTTGTGATTCCATGCATGATCAATTCCTTGATATGTGAGCATGTGCTTTAAATGGGATGGAGGTGATTGAATCATCTCTATATCTGGTTGCTATACCAAGTTATTAACTTGCAGGTTGGATACAAGAAAGAGACTCCATTATGAGCATTGATGTAAGATTGATTTGACTTTGGGTTTCTACGAATTGCAAGTTCAAGAAGCCTTCCATTTTCTAGTCCCATGGTAAAAATGATGCTTGAATGAATTTCATTTTCTTATTCGTTAGTGTTGTTTCATTTGTTGAGATTAAGGAGTTTAATCTTTTGAAAATATCATGTTTCTGGTTATTCAAGGATTGGGGTGACCCCAAGGGTGAACCCCATGCTTGTTCAATGCACCTTGTTTCATTTTGTTAAGTCTGTGGTCATGGGTCGACCCCTGGGAGTTGGATTTTTCAATCCCACACGGGTTCTTAACCGGCAGGCGCGAGGGTTGACCCCAAGGGTCGACCTCTGGGAGTTAATGTTTTTCTCACCAAGTTTGCACCAACCTTGCATTTGCATTGACTTGTGCGCAGCTAAATCTTTGCACCGACCCATTTTACTGGTTTATTGTAGTTTGCACCGACCTATCTTTGGCATTTGCACCGACTGTGCTTCCCTTCTTTATAAGATGCACCGACCTTGTTCATAGGTTTCACACTTTATGCACTGACCTTGTTCATAATGCACCGACCTGTTCTTTGGGTTTTTCACTAAGTGCACCGACCTCATCTTACGGTGCTACAGATGTGCACTGACCTACGTTGGTGTTTCACAACCATGCGCCAATCTGCTTCATGTGTTGCAAACTTGCACCGACCGTCCCTAGCATGTTTCAAAATGTGCACCAACTCATCTTTCCATCTCATATAAAATGTGCACGGACCCTATTCTTGCACCGACCTACCCTGTCTATTTGTGCACTAACCTATACTTGCAACGACCCTATACATGAAGTGCTCTTTAGCAAACTTGCACCGACTTACTCTTTGTCACATGCACAGACCTTGTGCATGCTTTGCTTAGACCCTGTCCGCACATATGCTTAGACCTTGTCAATACATGCACTGACTTGGTTTTTGGTATTTTTCAAACGTGCACCGACGTTTACACAATGTGCACCGACTTTGAGTTAATGCAATGATAATGCTTTTGGGTTGATCGGGTTTTCAATTTTCTCTGCGAACCCATTTATCTAAGGTCCTGTTGATTTGGTTTTTTACACCTTTACCCTTAGGGTTTCTTGTCACGTCCCGAGTGCGGAAGCTTACCCGCGGCGCGACAGTTCTTTATACAGAACCAAAGCAAGCTAGATTATGAATGAATTTCTAATTACAATAGAGTGCGCAAAATTTAATTTATTAACGGCGAAATGAGTTTGAACTAATGATTATTACAATAATCAACTGAATTACAACACAGTCATTTATTTAAACTTGGAAATTACAATTGATACATCCTGAAATTTATTTAACACACTAAATTACATAACATAATCACTACACTCATCACTCGGTCTCTTCCCCATCGGTGTCCTGACCGGCCTCCAATTCACCTGAAAGGTTAGAAGAACAACTAGATGAGCGAGTCGTTCAGTAGGGTTTACGTCTCAAATTCTAACAGGCTTTAAATGAATTATAATTTAAATAATGCAATTAACCTATGCATGCTGACAATAGATAATCAAGGAATTATAAAAGACGATAAGAGCTGAATTTAAGTTTCAATAAGCAGTAAGAATATTAAACAAGGGATAACTGGTCATATCAAGAATTTAAGCAATAGTAAGCAATGTAATCCAGATCATGTATAACAAGAATTGGCTATATTTTTCAATTCATTCAAGTAATCATTCAAGTCATGTAATGCCCATTCGGGCCACGCAAGTCAAGTAGAACACGTGAGGGGTGGAATGTCTCAATCTAGCATGTATCCCGGTGCAATGCAAGACACCGGCAAGCAAGAGATCTTTCCCAAGGGTTTCGGGTGCTCCTCCCAGGACCAGACCGGGCCCTTTTGCCAGCATTTTAAGTCATAATTTTGACATCTATTTTCATTTCATAGCCAATATAGAGTTTCAAGGCTTGACCAGTAGGAAATTGTAAGGTGGAATTTGACTGGAAATTCAAGGAGTATTTATACGTAGGAAAACACGGGAAAACCGTATACCCAATTGGTACCCTAGGATTTACTAATCCTTTAATTCCTTTATATATATCCATTTGGCTAAATTCTTTAGCTTATTTTGATTGTCATCATTCATATCATCTATATTTATTAACCTTTTTCATCTATTTTTATTAACTTGTAAGATTACTTAATGTACGTATTCATCTTGCATATACCTTAACATTTCTTGACCTTGTGAGACCAATTATATATATAAATTGACAATTTCATTTATATATGCTTATTAATGATACTGAAATTTAAAATGGGTTGACAGAAATTTTAATTATTCATTTAGTGCCCTGGATTGACTTTAAACAGACCAACGGGCATTAAGCAGCCTTTGTGGAATTGGCGCCCTAGACCAGGGCGCCTCTTTCAGGGGCCTCTGTAAGTGGCGCCCTGGTCAGGGGCGCCTCTTACAGGCCTGCCAATATATATATATATATATATATATATATATATATATATATATATATATATTTAAATTAACGCCCTTGGACAGGGCGTTTCTTATAAGGCTCTTAGTATATATATAGGCATACGAATTAACGATTGGAGGTTAGGCCCCCATTTAAGTAATTGGCGCCCTGGACCAGGGCGCCTCTTATAGGCTCTCTGTAATTGGCGCCCTAGGCCAGGGCGCCTCTTACAGGCCATAATATTTATATATATATTAAAGTAACGCCTTAGAACAGGACATGTCTTATAGGGTGTAAGAATTGACGACGGGAGGTTAACCTCCCTTTTCTGTAGGTGGCGTCCTGGACAAGGGCGCCTCTTACAGGGGCTCTGTAATTGGCGCCCTAGGCCAGGGCGCCTCTTACAATTAAATTAACGCCCTAGAAGAGGGCGTTTCTTACTAACTCCTAAAATTTTTATTTTGGTTGAAAGAATTGACGACTGCACCTGCAGTCATTTCTCATGCAATTGGCGCCCTTTACTGGCGCGCCTCTTACAGAGTTCTGGTAAGTGGCGCCCTGGTCAGGGGCGCCTCTTACCAGGAGGCATGTAATCCCAGTTCCGTTAAGTTTAACTAAATATTAATAAATGTTTGTTACTATTTCATGATGAATTGACGACCTCTAGGAAGGTCGTTTCTTCAGTAATTGGCGCCCTTGACAGGGGCGCCTCTTACTGAGCCCGGGTAATTGGCGCCCTTGTAAAGGGCGCCTCTTACCTGAGGCTAATTTCTAAGGGTTCATAATTTGGGGTTTTTCACTAATTAACATCTATACCTGATTCCGACTGATTTCCAGTTTAATTATAACGGATGGCTCTAGCTAATTAAGAGTTTAATGACACTAATTAACTAACATATTTACTGAAAGTGTGTAATTTAGCTAACAGAGGGTCTAATTAAACATGTAATCTAGCAAGATCTTCTACTTAAACAATCTGATCCTTTAATATGATACTAATGTCATGTAAGTTAACCATCAAATCTTCAATTTAACTAATAAGCCCTTTAATTAATTAACATGCCCTTCTAATAGTGTCTTAATTAACTAACATGCTCTTCAATTAACTAACAGTTTTTCTTAATTAAACTAACAGGTTCTCTAATTTGACTCACAATATAATGATTACTAGCATGATTACCTATTTAACATATTAATTACTTAAATTAAACTGCATGTATTTGCCCTATACTTAAATAGATAACAGATCATCATAGTGTAAACCCCAAGGGTTATTAATGAAAACGGTAAACACATGGATATGGCATTTAATTCCCTAACTTAACTAGATTTGTTAATTAGCCTATAGGGTTTAGTTAAAAGATGAGACCACCTACCTTAAAGGAAGAAGAAGTGGGTAGCAGAAGGATTCTCCCTCTGCAAGCAAGAGCACACCGGGCAGCAGCAGCAGCAAGACCAGCAGCAGCCCTCTGCAAATACTAGAGTCACCGTAGGACTCTAGTAGCTAGGAAGGGGATATAAAACAACCCCATGCTGATTAGTTAGACAGGATAGGGGGGCAAGATCCTAAAAAAACGGATCTGGTGCCCTGCCAACGCATGCCAGAGGGGCTGTCGGTTGGGGGATCAAAAGAATTTACGCCTTAGCAGAAGGCGTGTTTTTTTGCAAACTAAAGCCTTTGGTTAAGTCACGTTTTATCAAATTAAAGCCTTAGGTTAAGTCACGTTTTAAATAACGCCTTAGTTAAAGCCATCATTTAAGTGTTCACGTCAAATTAAAGCCTTAGGTTAAGTCATGTTTTATCAAATTAAAGCCTTAGGTTAAGCCACGTTTTAAATAAAGCCTTAGCTTAAGTCATCTTTTAAGTCCTTTATAGAAGTCACGCCTTACTCCAAGTCGCATCTCAAATGGTCATTTGACGACATAATATTTGGGCATTTCTCATTGAATTAACGCCCTAAGATTGGGCGTTTTTTTTTTTTTTTACAATAAAGGAAAAATGTTGGTCGTGGGTTTTGAACTCTGGTCACCGGGGTGAAAGGCAACTTGTGAACCAATATGCTAGATGATTTTCCTTGGTAAGTTAATACTTCTTCTATATGATACCTTAGTACTCTAGGTTTCATTTATAATTTATAATTATGGAAAATATATTATTTATAATTTTTATTATTCCAAAATAACTTATATATATATATTTTATAGCTCCCTTTCTTTCAAAAGTGAGAGAACTATTATTTTTTTTATTTATTTATTTATTTTATTTATTTGAAAGTAATAATTATAATTCAATAATTTGTGAAAATAATATAACTTGACATGTGATATTTATTAGTTAAATATTATTGGTAAATAAAAGATTTTTTTGTAGAAAATTATTATTATTATATTATTATTCTAATTAAAATTTACGGGTGTTACACCCTCCCCTACTTAAAAGAATTTGGTCCCCAAATTCAACTGCATGAGGGTGGTTCTATTATGCAAAAGAAAAGCAGAGCGTATAGAATACTTACAATTTAAAATAACTCTGGATATCTTTTCTTTATAGACTCCTCGGTCTCCCAAGTTGCTTCCTGCTCCGAGCATCGATTCCATTGAATTTTTAGCATAGGGATCGTCTTGCTCCTTAGAACTCGGACTTCTCGATCGAGGATACGCATCGGTTTTTGCTCATATGTGAGATCCTTTTGAATCACCAAACTGGCGTGGTCGATGATGTGAGAAGGATCATGCACGTATTTCTTCAGCATAGAAACATGAAATACGTTGTGTATTTCTGAGAGTTGAGGAGGTAGAGCAATACGATAGGCCACCTCGCCCACTCTTTCCAACACCTCAAATGGATCGATGAATCTTGGTGTAAGTTTTCCTTTGACACCAAATCTCCTGATGCCTCGACTGGGAGATACCTTGAGGAATACATGATCACCAATTTGAAATTCCAGGTCTCTCCTTCTGCTGTCAGCATAAGACTTTTGCCTGCACTGAGCTACCTTAAGTCTTTCTCTGATAAGAGTAATCTTCTCAGTTGAATCTCTTACCATTTCAGGACCTAGGAGTTGTCTTTCACCGACCTCCTCCCAGCATACTGGAGATCTACAGCTTCTTCCATAGAGTGCCTCAAAAGGTGCCATTTGGATACTGGCTTGGTAGCTATTGTTGTAAGCAAATTCGGCTAATGGTAAGTGATCAGGCCAACTTCCGCCGAAATCTATAGTGCATGCTCGCAACATGTCTTCAACAACCTGATTGGTCCTTTCTGTCTGACCATCCGTCTGGGGATGAAAGGCAGTACTGAAGTTAAGCTTCGTTCCCAGAGAGCGTTGTAGACCCTTCCAGAAATGAGAAGTGAAGCGAGGGTCTCGGTCAGATATCATGGACACCGGAATCCCATGTAATCTAGTAACTTCCTTAATATACAAAGCGGCAAGAATATCAATCGACCATCGACTCTTGATAGGCAAGAAATGAGCCGATTTAGTAAGGCGATCGATGATTACCCATATTCCATCATATCCGCTTCTCGACTTGGGCAAACCCATGATGAAATCCATGCCGATATCCTCCCATTTCCACTTGGGAATATCCAGTGGATGCAGTCTCCCTGCTGGCTTCTGGTGTTCAGCTTTCACCTGCTGGCAAGTTAAACAGCGAGACACGAAGTCCGCTATTTCCCTTTTCATGTTGGGCCACCAAAAGGTTCTTTTTACATCTTGGTACATTTTAGTGGTTCTCGGGTGTATCGTGTATCTCGATCGATGGGCTTCTTCTAGAATCTCCTTCTTCAGTTCAGGACTGTCGGGCACACTTGTCCTTTCATGGAATAAGATTCTGCCATCAGGTGCCAACTTGAAGTCGGTCTTCTCGTCCAGTTTTTCTTTGATTTCTACCAACAGTGGGTCTTCTTCTTGTAACCTTTTGATTTCAGTTAGCAAATCCGGGTGTACATGTAAGTGGGATAGAGTAATACACCCGTCATTCTTGCTTATGTTGATGTCGAGTTCAGAAAAATTTTCCAGCAATTTCCATTCCTGAACCATACAGTTGGCTACTAGAACTCTCGGCTTTCGACTAAGGGCATCTGCTACGGAATTACCCTTACCAGGATGATATTGTATAGTGAAGTCGAAATCCTTAAGGTACTCGAGCCAACGTCGTTGCCGCATGTTCAGCTCCTGCTGAGAGAATAAGTATTTGAGGCTTTTATGATCGGAGTAGACCGTAAATTGTTCTCCATAGAGATAGTGCCTCCATATCTTCAAAGCCAATACTACCGCGGCTAACTCTAAATCATGCACAGGGTAATTTCTTTCATGCTTCTTCAATTGCCGGGACGAGTATGCAATAACTCTCCCATTCTGCATCAATACACATCCGAGGTCGATACCAGATGCATCGGTATATACCTCGTACTTCTCCCCTTCAATCGGGAGTGACAAGACCGGTGCAGTGGTCAGTAACTCTTTCAAAGTTACGAAGCTTCTTTCACAGTCTTCACTCCACTCATAAGGCACTTCCTTGCGGGTCAATCTGGTCAGAGGAACAGCAATCTTGGAGAAGTCCTTGATGAAACGCCGGTAATAACCAGCTAAGCCCAAGAAGCTACGAATCTCCGTCGCATTCGTCGGTCGTCCCCAGTTTTGCACGGCTTCGACCTTTGCAGGATCAACAGAAATTCCGTCTTTAGAGATAACATGTCCTAAGAAGGACACTTCCTCCAGCCAGAACTGGCATTTGCTGAATTTTGCATATAATTTATTGTCCCGCAATACTTGCAATGCCTTCTTAAGATGTTCCTCATGATCTTCTTCAGTCTTCGAGTAGATCAGTATATCATCAATAAAGACCACAATAAATTGGTCCAAATAAGGCCGATAAATGCTGTTCATTAGCTGCATAAAGGCTGCAGGCGCATTGGTTAAACCAAAAGGCATAACAGTAAATTCGTAATGCCCATACCTGCTCCTAAATGCAGTCTTGTAAATATCCTCTTCCTTGATCCTCAGTTGGTGATAATCCGACCGAAGATCTATTTTGGAGAAATATTTTGCTCCTGATAACTGGTCGAACAGCTCATCAATTCTCGGTAGTGGATACTTGTTTTTGATAGTAAGGTTGTTTAACTGCTGATAATCAATGCATAATCTCAATGTGCCATCTTTCTTTTTAACAAAAAGCACGGGCGCTCCCCACGGGGAAGTACTCGGCCTAATAAACCCTTTCTATAGTAAGTCCATCAATTGCTCCTTTAGCTCCTTCAGTTCCGCAGGAGACATCCTGTAGGGTGCTTTAGAAACAGGGCCGGCCCCCGGAACAATGTCTATTGTGAATGACACTTCCCTCTCTGGGGGTAAACCAGGTAATTCATCTGGAAATACATCGGGGAAATCCCGAATTACTCTGATGTCTTCAATCTTCTCCTTCTGGACTTCTGTGGTAGTTACAAAAGCCAGAAAAGCCATGCATCCTTTCTTTACCAGTTTACTAGCTCGAAGAGCTGAGATAAGTAAGGTTTTATCCCGAGATTTGTTAAAAACTAACTCGGGATAATCTTTGAAAGCTATTTTGCCATGCCGACAATCTACCGTTGCTTGGTAGGTCGATAACCAGTCGGCTCCTAATATGACATCATAACATTCCATGTCAAGGCATTTCAGGTCGGCCGGTAAATTATTGTCTTGAACCATGACCTCACAACTCGGGTAGTGATGCATGATATCCGATTTGTTCCCAAGGGGCGTAGATATAATTAAATCTAACAGTTCCGGTTCATTAGAGAATGAAGCAGTAAATTTCTTGGAAACAAATGAATGAGTTGCCCCAGTATCAAATAAAACTCTAGCAGATTTAGAGCAGATAGTCAAGGTTCCTTCCACGATTCCTCCTTCCACAGATTCGGTTCCTTGAAGAGCTTGTAGACGGCCTTGCCTTTTAATTGGACGCTTCTCGTCCTTGTCGGCTTGTTCCTTCATCAACGGACAGTCGGGAATTCGGTGCTCCCGGCTACCACATCAGAGACACGCTCCCAATTTCCTCCAACAATCCTCGGTCTTGTGACCAGCTTTTTCACAATATTTACAAATTTCCTTTGTAACTGCAGCACCAGAGGAAGGCTTGTTGTCGATAGCGAGGAATGGTTTGTGATTCTTCTGGAACCTCTTCTCCTTGGAAGACTCACCTCCATTAAAAGTCCGCTTCTTGTTGAAGAGTGGTTTGCCGTTTCCCGGACTTGTAACATATTCTTTCTTGTTCTTGCCCTGAATCTTTTCAGAAAATTCAGTAGCGTCCTCCAGTAATTGGGCACGACGAACCATTTCCGAATAGACTTGGATGTCCATCGGTGCAAGCTGAGTAATATATTGGGGCCGTAGCCCATTAAGGAATCTCCTCGCCTTCATTTTCTCCGTACTCACCAAGTGAGGTGCGTAACGGGAAAGCCTTGAGAATTGGGCCTCATACTTGGCCACCTTCCGGGTCCACTGCTTGAGTGCGGCAAACTCTGCGGCCTTCTTCTCCTGCACCCGATCCGAGAAATATTTATTGTTGAAGTGCTCCACAAATTCTGTCCATGTGACATAACCGTCGGGCAGTGTGGCTTCCACGGACTCCCACCAGCTTCGTGCATCCCGTTCCAACTGAAACGTAGCCAATAAGACCTTTTCTTCATCGGTGCATTGCATCACCCGAAAGATCCTCTCGGTCTCCTTTAGCCAATGCTCGGCATCATCAGGGTCCACTGAACCCGCAAACCTGGGTGGATTCATGTTGCAAAAATCCCGGTGAAGGTCACTGGCTCCACGATGAGCATTGCGAGCACCGCCTTGCGCCACTTGCTGTAGCGCCTCCGTAAGTCCTTGCACAGTGCGCTGCATGTCGCGCCATTGTGCTCTTTCAGCGGCCATTTTCCTACAAAAGAATTTTAAGAATTTTAAGATAAATGACATAGGGCTTTAAGGTTAAGGGGATTTTTCTTGCATTAATCTTAACCCGTGTTTCTACCCATCTCACCAGGTAGGGTCTAACTAAATTTTTTTTTTCCTTAGTCGTTCCCTAAAACATATATACATTTCCTAAAAGTTTTCTATCCTATTAAAATTTTCTAGGGTTTACCTAGATAAGCAATTCTAGTTGGGCTAAATACGTGTTTTACCTAGAAAAATTTTAAATCCTAGGCTCTGATACCAAGAAAGAGCTGTCACGTCCCGAGTGCGGAAGCTTACCCGCGGCGCGACAGTTCTTTATACAGAACCAAAGCAAGATAGATTATGAATGAATTTCTAATTACAATAGAGTGCGCAAAATTTAATTTATTAACGGCGAAATGAGTTTGAACTAATGATTATTACAATAATCAACTGAATTACAACACAGTCATTTATTTAAACTTGGAAATTACAACTGATACATCCTGAAATTTATTTAACACACTAAATTACATAACATAATCACTACACTCATCACTCGGTCTCTTCCCCATCGGTGTCCTGACCGGCCTCTAATTCACCTGAAAGGTTAGAAGAACAACTAGATGAGCGAGTCGCTCAGTAGGGTTTACGTCTCAAATTCTAACAGGCTTTAAATGAATTATAATTTAAATAATGCAATTAACCTATGCATGCTGACAATAGATAATCAAGGAATTATAAAAGACGATAAGAGCTAAATTTAAGTTTCAATAAGCAGTAAGAATATTAAACAAGGGATAACTGGTCATATCAAGAATTTAAGCAATAGTAAGCAATGTAATCCAGATCATGTATAACAAGAATTGGCTATATTTATCAATTCATTCAAGTAATCATTCAAGTCATGTAATACCCATTCGGGCCACGCAAGTCAAGCAAGTCAAGTAGAACACGTGAGGGGTGGAATGTCTCAATCTAGCATGTATCCCGGTGCAATGCAAGACACCGACAAGCAAGAGATCTTTCCCAAGGGTTTCGGGTGCTCCTCCCAGGATCAGACCGGGCCCTTTTGCCAGCATTTTTAGTCATAATTTTGACATCCATTTTCATTTTATAGCCAATATAGAGTTTCAAGGCTTGACCAGTAGGAAATTGTAAGGTGGAATTTGACTGGAAATTCAAGGAGTATTTATACGTAGGAAAACACGGGAAAACCGTATACCCGATTGGTACCCTAGGATTTACTAATCCTTTAATTCCTTTATATATATCCATTTGGCTAAATTCTTTAGCTTATTTTGATTGTCATCATTCATATCATCTATATTTATTAACCTTTTTCATCTATTTTTATTAACTTGTAAGATTACTTAATGTACGTATTCATCTTGCATATACCTTAACATTTCTTGACCTTGTGAGACCAATTATATATATAAATTGACAATTTCATTTATATATGCTTATTAATGATACTGAAATTTAAAATGGGTTGACAGAAATTTTAATTATTCATTTAGTGCCCTGGATTGACTTTAAACAGACCAACGGGCATTAAGCAGCCTTTGTGGAATTGGCGCCCTAGACCAGGGTGCCTCTTTCAGGGGCCTCTGTAAGTGGCGCCCTAGTCAGGGGCGCCTCTTACAGGCCTGCCAATATATATATATATATATATATAAATATATATATATATATATATATATATATTTAAATTAACACCCTTGGATAGGGCGTTTCTTATAAGGCTCTTAATATATATATAGGCATACGAATTAACGACTGGGGGTTAGGCCCCCATTTAAGTAATTGGCGCCCTGGACCAGGGCGCCTCTTATAGGCTCTCTGTAATTGGCGCCCTAGGCCAGGGCGCCTCTTACAGGCCATAATATTTATATATATATTAAAGTAACACCTTAGAACAGGACATGTCTTATAGGGTGTAAGAATTGACGACGGGAGGTTAACCTCCCTTTTCTGTAGGTGGCGTCCTGGACAAGGGCGCCTCTTACAGGGGCTCTGTAATTGGCGCCCTAGGCCAGGGCGCCTCTTACAATTAAATTAACGCCCTAGAAGAGGGCGTTTCTTACTAACTCCTAAAATTTTTATTTTGGTTGAAAGAATTGACGACTGCACCTACAGTCATTTCTCATGCAATTGGCGCCCTTGACTGGGGCGCCTCTTACAGAGTTCTGGTAAGTGGCGCCCTGGTCAGGGGCGCCTCTTACCAGGAGGTATGTAATCCCAGTTCCGTTAAGTTTAACTAAATATTAATAAATATTTATTACTATTTCATGATGAATTGACGACCTCTAGGAAGGTCGTTTCTTCAGTAATTGGCGCCCTTGACAGGGGCGCCTCTTACTGAGCCCGGGTAATTGGCGCCCTTGTAAAGGGCGCCTCTTACCTGAGGCTAATTTCTAAGGGTTCATAATTTGGGATTTTTCACTAATTAACATCTATACCTGATTCCGACTGATTTCCAGTTTAATTATAACGGATGGCTCTAGCTAATTAAGAGTTTAATGACACTAATTAACTAACATCTTTACTGAAAGTGTGTAATTTAGCTAACAGAGGGTCTAATTAAACATGTAATCTAGCAAGATCTTCTACTTAAACAATCTGATCCTTTAATATGATACTAATGTCATGTAAGTTAACCATCAAATCTTCAATTTAACTAATAAGCCCTTTAATTAATTAACATGCCCTTCTAATAGTCTCTTAATTAACTAACATGCTCTTCAATTAACTAACAGTTTTTCTTAATTAAACTAATAGGTTCTCTAATTTGACTCACAATATAGTGATTACTAGCATGATTACCTATTTAACATATTAATTACTTAAATTAAACTGCATGTATTTGCCCTATACTTAAATAGATAACAGATCATCATAGTGTAAACGCCAAGGGTTATTAATGAAAACGGTAAACACATGGATATGGCATTTAATTCCCTAACTTAACTAGATTTGTTAATTAGCCTAAAGGGTTTAGTTAAAAGATGAGACCACCTACCTTAAAGGAAGAAGAAGTGGGTAGCAGAAGGATTCCCCCTCTGCAAGCAACAGCACACCGGGCAGCAGCAGCAGCAAGACCAGCAGCAGCCCTCTGCAAATACTAGAGTCACCGTAGGACTCTAGTAGCTAGGAAGGGGATATAAAACAACCCCATGCTGATTAGTTCGACAGGATAGGGGGGCAAGATCCTAAAAAAATGGATCTGGTGCCCTGCCAACGCATGCCAGAGGGGCTGTCAGTTGGGGGATCAAAAGAATTAACGCCTTAGTAGAAGGCGTGTTTTTTTGCAAATTAAAGCCTTAGGTTAAGTCACGTGTTATCAAATTAAAGCCTTAGGTTAAGTCACGTTTTAAATAACGCCTTAGTTAAAGCCATCTTTTAAGTGTTCACGTCAAATTAAAGCCTTAGGTTAAGTCACGTTTTATCAAATTATAGCCTTAGGTTAAGTCACGTTTTAAATAAAGCCTCAGCTTAAGTCATCTTTTAAGTCTTTTATAGAAGTCACGCCTTACTCCAAGTCGCATCTCAAATGGTCATTTGACGACATAATATTTGGGCGTTTCTCATTGAATTAACGCCCTAAGATTGGGCGTTTTTTTTTTTACAATAAAGGAAAAATGTTGGTCATGGGTTTTGAACTCTGGTCACCGGGGTGAAAGGCAAGTTGTGAACCAATATGCTAGATGATTTTCCTTGGTAAGTTAATACTTCTTCTATATGATACCTTAGTACTCTAGGTTTCATTTATAATTTATAATTATGGAAAATATATTATTTATAATTTTTATTATTCCAAAATAACTTATATATATATATTTTATAGCTCCCTTTCTTCCAAAAGTGAGAGAACTATTATTTTTATTTTTATTTATTTATTTATTTTATTTTATTGAAATTAATAATTATAATTCAATAATTTGTGAAAATAATATAACTTGACATGTGATATTTATTAGTTAAATATTATTGGTAAATAAAAGATTTTTTTTGTAGAAAATTATTATTATTATATTATTATTCTAATTGAAATTTACGGGTGTTACATTTCTCCTATGGTATGGGTGTAGTTTAGAGAGGTTTTTTCAAGGGCCTTTGTGGTCTTTTGTTCCATATTCTTGCCCTATTTATATCCTGCGATCTCCATCGAAGGAGATATCCCCTACGCTAATATTGTTCTATCTGTTGCAGGGAGAAGGAAGGAGTGCGGACACAAGGTGGAGAGGAGAGGGCTTTGATAGACTCATCTGTTCATGGTGTTTGTAGGAGCGATTGGAGCTTGGATTTGAAGGAACACATCTTGGATCTTCAAGAAGAAGGACCGGCTGCTCCAACATCCTGCGGATTCAACTCTCCAACCTGAACTTCAAGAAAGATCTTCTAACGGCCAGTGGACAAATGAAGGGGAAACTTTCTACATCTTTTATTTATTTCCTGATGGTAGTCTTCTCTATTTACATACTGCTGGGAGCGATATTATATATCCTCTTACTTTTCTAAACATCGAAGAACATCTGTGTGTGGTGAACGGAGCTGAGTCTCCGTGTGGTTTTTACGTCTGGGGTGAGTTCCCCGACTGCGTGTGTGTGTGCTGCGGTGGCAGCGTCTTGGGGCCAGTCCCCATGTGTGTGTCTTGCTGCAGAGGCTGCGTTTGTGGTGTGGGGTTCATCCCCGTGGTTGCTACTTTGGTAGCGTGTTAGTGAAGCCTCACCATGTTCGGTGAGGGGTGGAAGTAGGGAGCCCGTCGTGGTCCCGAACCACCTAAAAATCTCCGTGTTATCTGTGGCATGCCTGCGTGATTGTCCATTTCTACTATCTCCCTTCACAGGTCAACCTTTAGATTTTTATTCACTGCACATCTACACATTGCTACTCTGCCATTCCTGTTTGGATTAAGCTTAGGTTTAATCATTCATTGCATAGATTATTCGAGTGAGATCGGAAAGTCTGAGAGAACGCTTCTATCTCACGTCTGTTTAGGCAATTAACGTAGTTAATTTTAATTCCGCTATAATTAGTTAAGAAAGTTTTTAAAAATCTGTCATCTCGGCAAGCGGACAATTCAACCCCCCTTCTTATCCGCCATCTAGTCTGGGCCAACATATACTTAGCCTAAGAACCAATGGGCCTTACGGTTATAAAAAGGGCTTGAGGGATATAAACTTAAATACATGAATACGTAAGGGATTCCCACAAACACTCAAAGTTTATCACGTTCGAAGCCTCATTACGTTCGAACATTTCATAGGACTTAGGGTTTCAAACCCCAACCAGGATAGCGGCTTCAAACATGGCAATAGGAAGATTTACATAGAAATTTTAAACCCTTTAGGATTGCTACGTGGGAAATATAGTTCCCACTTGGATTCTAAAGCCACCAAAGGACTCTATCCCTATAAATAAGACCCTTGATCGAACGCGATAGCACCTTTGCTGCTGCTGCTGCTGTTCATGCTGCGTCTTCATCCTCGTCTACCTGCCGTTCTTCTTCTATTCGCGTAGACGAGAGCTGCTCCTACAGCTGCTTCCCGTGCGTGAAGAGAAGGAGTGTTGTTCCTCTTCTTCCTACGTGCTGCAGTTGCTGGCCTGCTGCTGCATATTCTTCTTCCTCTTCATCCCGTGACCCTTTTCCTTCGTACAAGAGGTAGGTTTTCTCAAGAACTAAAGCACAAACCTATAGTAATAAGTGTTGCATGCATGAAACGATCATGATATCATCTTTACATCTCGCAATCGAAGTTCTGTTCTTGATTTTACATAGATTTTTTTTTAGTTTCTGTTACGTATGAAAATAGCGACCAAAGCAGTGGCCGCTTATTAATGAACGACCGTTTAGAAGGCCGCAAATTTTTGAAATTTGTGACAGTCTCCTGGCCGCCAATTAATGAGCGACCATCCCGCTGTCGCTATTTCTTTTAGAGCATTTAATAATTAACCCATGTTTAAAATTAAATAACTATGGAACCATGTATCTAAAAAATAGGTTATGCATATTTCTGGATTCCTCATATTTTTCCCTACTTGATCATGTCTTCAGTTTTTTAAAATTTACTGTAAATAGCAATATGTTACTGTTCATGTGTAATTAAAAGAAATGACTAGTGTTTTGAGCCTAAGAACGTTCCTGCCCGATGCGTTTTAAATTATAGCAGTAAAAGAATGGTCGACTGTTCAAGCATTCACAAATTAATAAATGAGCGCCCCTGTAAGGAGGCGTTGTTTTGTAAAAATTTAGTAAAATAGAAAATATATAAAAATCATGAATCTGCGACAAAAGCATGGACGTTATTTAAAGATTGAGCGTCGTCATATACGGTCCCCATTTATAATTAAATTCTATTGATTTCTGAAAATTACTAGAATTAGCGCCCGTGCACAGAGTCCCTAATTCTTAGTATTTTTCTGAGAATTCTGTTAAATATGAGATTGGGTGACTTTTCAAAGAGCCGCTATTTCTTGATATAGTTACTTTCTAATTGAACGCAGATTCTTGCTCTCACAGTTTCTACCGGATTTTTGGCCCATACCGCGAGTCTTTTGTAACTCTCATCTCACGTCCGTAGATGCAGTCCCTATTTCACGATGTTTCAAGCTTACACCTCAATTCCTGGTGATGATTGGACCCTCCGAGGGATATTCCTTCCTTCGGACTGGTGCTTTCTTCATTGAGACATCCGTAAGACTCCGCTAGCCTTGGATTCTCTCAAGGCAGTTGAGCTGGTTGTACCCTAAAAACCCTGGAACAATTGATTGTCATGTCACTCTGAAGAAACGTGGTACCCAAGCCCTCATAGAGCGCTGTTTCTGGCCTCTTTGAGAAGTCAGTCTCTGTCTGGGATTAGCGACCAAAACATGGATGCTAAAAGGAATTGGCGGCCATGCCAGTGGGCACCAATCACTGAATTAGTGGTTGTCATATGGACGCTATTTCTTCGTGCCGGTACTGTTCACAGGAATGAGCGACCACTACAGTGGACGCTATTTCTGTAATTGGAGGCTATCTAAGTGGATGCCAATTACCTAGTTTCATGATATGTCAAGATTTTCATGTGATTTATCAGTATGTCATCCTTGTTCAAAGGTCTATCCTTGAACTCCTCACTTTGTGAAATCTACCTTATATTCTTACAATGGCTTTTTTATTTTGGAATTCTATTGGCTATAAACTTTAGTGGATGTCTAATTATACATGACTCAATACTTGGCGTTAAAGGGGCCCGATCTAGTCCTAGTAGGCGCACCCGAAAGTACTTGTGCCCATGGGAGCTATATTGATCACGGTGTGAGATTGCACCAAAGTGCATGACTTTATAGATTATGGCATTCCACCATCTCGTGGTTGACTTGACATGACGTGACTTGCATGGCCCGGAATGGGTATTTACTTGCTTGAAATTTAATAGCCAATCCTCATGACATGACTTGATATTACATGCTTGATATTCTTGATACTTTACATGATTCTTCTTGAAAAATACTAGTTCGTTCTTGATATCTCTTATGTTCACTGTTTACATTATCTCATGACCTTTCATGATTAGCAATACTTGCATTCATATAACATGTAATTTACTTAAAGCAAGCTTGTACTTGAGATATAATTCCTACTAAGCGTTCGCTCACCCTAGTTTTTCTCCTATTTTTCAAGTAATTCCGATTACGAAGATCATTCGGATGGGGATGGACATGAGTGAAGAGTGTAGAGCTGTCTGCTTGTTGAAGCCGTTATCTAGTCATGTCTAGTTGATTTTATTGAGTCATTATTGTATTTTCCTTTTATTGAGTCTAGCAACTTTTCTTTGGCAATAAAGAGTATGTAATTGAATTATCTTTGGAATTATTAATGAAATAAAGGATTTGGTTTATTATCTCTACTTTTGCGTGCTCTGTCTCGTGGTCGAATTACCTTTTGCTCTAACTGACATGATCGATATAACTCGTCACGTGTGCTGAGTTCCTTCCGCACTTGGGGTGTGACAATTTTTATGGGTTCAGGGCCTAGGATATTCAATTCCTAGGAAAACCAAGTCTAAGGATAGGTTTATACCTTTTACCCGGTGAGATGGGTAGAGCCATGGGTTAAGTTAGCTTAGGGAGATAAGACCCTCGGTAATCGTATATTAATATAGTTTATTTAAATATTGTAGGACCATGGCTGTCGAATGTTGTGCCCCTGTGGTTTTGATGATGGTTTTAATGGTGGTTTTGATGATTGGTCTTTGAGGTGAGTTATTCACTGTGAGTCATCCTGCTGTGTGAGTCTTCATGCTAGCATTCACTTTCTGATCATAATACAGTTCTTCATTCTCTCTGATATGGCATTGCATATTTGATTATGTTCAGTCATGTTACTGTTGCTCTTAAGACTGTAGTTTGATACTGCAGCGTCGACCCATCGAACTGCAGCGTCGACGCTGCCAAGGCACTTCAGAGGTAACAGTAAGAAATATTTGATCTGCTGCGTCCACGCTGCTTAGGCAATGTGTTGACGCTTGGTGCCTCTTTAACTTTGCTGCATTTATTCATTGGTCTGGTCTGTGGTGCGTCGACCCCTTGTGCTGATGGGTCGACCCCTCAGTTCATTCATCGATTGTTCACAAGTCCATACATTGATCTTCACCTGAAGTCCATACATTGGTCCTCTTTCAAAGTCTGTACTGCCACTGGTCTAGAATCTGAGTCTGTACATCGTCTTGTGCCTTCAACGTTCAAAGCCTCAAGTCTGTACAGCGTTACGTTCTCTTTGGAAAGTCTGTACAGCGTGAAGTCTACACATTGGCACTGTAGCTCGCTTTTGCAAGTCTGTACATTGGAGTCAGTTCACCAAGTCTATACCTGGACTTTGTTTCACCAAGTCTGTACACTCCACATCTTTTGCTACAGGAACCAAGTCTATACACTCTCCCGTTCAAATCCTTCTAAGTCTGTACATTGGCTTCGTATCTGCAAGTCTGTACACTGGACTTCATTTCACCAACTCTATACATCCGATTGATGTTGCGGTGTTCACCAAGTCTATACATCGTCTTCAGACTTCAAGTCTATACACTCCATGCCCATTCAAGTCTATACATCGGTTTGATTCAAAGTCTGTACACTGCTTCACTTCGTCAAAGTCCATACATTGCACTGTAGCATCTGAAGTCTGTACAGCGTCCGTTGTCTAGAGTTCTTGAAGTATATACATTGGACTGTTTCTTTCGAAGTATATACACTACAATGTACATACTTAGATCTTATGACTTCATTCTTGTTGCTGAAGGGAACAGGGTCGACGCTGGGAGCTTAAAGCGTCCACGCATCAGTTGACGAAGCCTTCACGATATCTTCCACTGCGTCAACGCCACAATGGAGCAGCGTCGACGCAGCAGTTAAAGGAGCATTCACTTTCACATGCTATTCCACTGCGTCAACGCTACAATTGAGCAGCGTCGACGCAGCAGCTAAAGAGACGAAGCTAATGGCTTACTGGAATGCCTCACTGCGTTAACGCCATTGCTTGACAGCGTCAACACAGCAAGTTAGATTGTTGTCATTGAGCACGTGACCAGAAGCTGGCACCTGACACGTGATCCGAGGAGGAATCTTCTGGACGGAAGGCATGGGAAGCACACGCCCTATCTCCCCACTACTGCTGGTATATATTGGAGTCTTCGTCTTCAGATGGAGGCTGATCGAAGAAGAAACCTGGAGAGCAGAAAGCCCTTCGATCCAGAAAAAGAGAAGAATAAGAAAAAGATAAGAAGAAGAAGAAATAGAAGAAGAGTGAGCCGGCAAGAAGAAAAAGAGTTAAAAAGAAGAAGGAGAGGAAAGCCTGAGAGAAAAGGAGAGCAGAAGAGAAAGAAAGAGAGAGAGAGAGAGAGAGAGAGTTCGTGGAGAAAAAAGGAAAAAGTTACTGAAGATCTGTCTACTGGACCGTGGATCAAATCCAGGCCAGTCAGCTCCATGGGAGCCATATCTGATGTTCCTTCATTTACAGCTTATGTTTGCTGTGTTATTTTCGTTTCTTATTTTTCCTTTTATTCGATCTGATTTACTGTGTTCTTTCGATCCTCTGGACTGAGGTCGGGTTCCTCCTGGTGGGTCAGGAGAAGGGAGATCTGATCTCCGGTTGCAAGTAGTTGGGAGCTACTTGTGGGTTCCATCCGGTTTGGAGGAAGGGAGACTTGTCTCCGGTTCTGGGCTTGCGGGTTGCAAGTCCAGGGGTCCCTCCTGGTCTGGAGGAAGAGAGGTCTGCGACCTCTGGTTTCCAAGTGGCTGGGAGTCACTTGGGTGTCCCTCCGGTTGGGAGGAAGAGGGGAGGCTGTTCCTCTGGTCAAGCTGTGTGGCAGCAACTGTTTGCAGACTGAGTCTGCTTGGTTCTAGCGTTTGCTAGTGAAGCCTCACTCCGGTTGGGAGTGAGGTGTGGATGTAAGCCTGGAGGACCGAACCACCTAAAAACCTGCTGTTCTGTGGTTTGCTTGTGGTGTGCTCTTCCATATCTTCCATCTGTTTCACAGGTTGTTTGAATAGTCTTGTTTCGATTTACAGTGGCCTTGAGCTTTACATCTTGGTAAGTGAGTCTAGTTTGCATTGTACTGTCATTTGGCATTAGACTTCATCAGGTTCCACTAGTATAGTCAGCAGCTCATCTGGTCGATCAAATGTCTATTTGAACTCGATAGCTCTTATTCTGCAACTGTATCTAGTAGCAGGCGAATTGTTTATATTTTGGGCAATATTCTTGAAGGGGATACATTCACCCCCCCTCTGTATCGATCACACCGTCCCAACAATTGGTATCAGAGCAGTGTCTGCATACAAGGTCCAGCGACCTGCAGATTCGATCTTGCAGTCTTAGGTGCTAATTTGTTTTTAGTGCATAAATATTCCTATTGCTTTGAATTTACTCGCTATTTGTTTTCAATGGCTCTTCCACCCGTCTTTAGTGGTTCTGATTTCAGTCAGTGGTACACTGCTTTACATGCTTATGTTAATTCTGCTAATCCTGATCTGTGGAAATTAATTTCACAAAATCCTCACACCTTACCAACGAAAGTGTCCAAATGGACCGACAGACACAAATCAAAGGATGGAGAAAATTAGAAAGCCTTTAACCTGATGAAAGCAGCTACTGACAGAGCCTTATGGTCTTGTCTTCATAATTACAGCTCAGCAAAGGACATCCTGGATAGGCTGAAGCAATTTCACAGGGTAAACGAGGAGAGCTGCATGATGGCTAACAGAAGTAATCCAAGTGGCAGCAATCAAGGCAGCAGTCAGAATGAAGATGATGTTGATGAAGAGGTAAACTTTGAATCTGACTCGGACGAAATGACCTTTGATTATTTGAAGGAAATGTATGCTGAATTGTATGAAAAGTATGGAAAAATAAAATCTGAAAATAAAAAATTAAAGGTTGATCAAAATGGTTCTGATTTATCATGTGAAAATTGTTCAAATCTGAAGCAATCTTATGATGCTTGTTTTTCTGATAATCAAGAGCTTAAGAGACATGTTGAATTGTTAAGATCTGAAAAATAGTCTCTCAGAAAATCTGTTAATGAAAATCTGAAATCAAAAAATGACAAACTAATCAAAGAGGTTGAAGGATTGAAGCAGTTGAACACTGCTTTGTCAGAGAAACTTCTTCTCTTAGAAAAAGGAAAATCTGTTTATATTGAAGAATCTGAAAAATTGAGAAATCTGGAACAAGAAGTTGAGGAATGCAAAATTACAAACAATGTGCTAAGCGAATGTGTAAATTACAATGAACAAGAGATTGCCAGTTATGAAATACACATCATTTCTCTGGAAAATGAAATTGAAGATTTGAATAAATCCTTGTCAAAATTTGTGGAAGGACAAGAAAATCTGGACAGGTTGTTAGGTGTTAAGGTCAATACTCAAAAGGAAGGGTTAGGCTACAACAATGTCAATAAAAAGGCTTTCAAAAATAAGCTAATGACATCTTTTATCAAAGCATCAGATGTAGCCACCACCTCAGAAAAAAAACAACCAAATGTTCAGAAGAATCAGAAACACACTGGAAAAATGGAAAAGGTCA
Organism: Amorphophallus konjac; assembly: GCA_022559845.1. Lineage (NCBI taxonomy): Eukaryota > Viridiplantae > Streptophyta > Magnoliopsida > Alismatales > Araceae > Amorphophallus > Amorphophallus konjac. Next base: position 209,432,955 of record CM040128.1, on the reverse strand, counting down.
GTCATGTGAAGAAGGGATTGAATCACATTGAAAAAGTGCATGCTGTACATCACAAGAACTTCCCTGTCACCAAGAAAAAGACTGATTTTAAATATGTTGAGAAAGTTCAATCTGTGCTTGACATGAACACACATACACATGCTCATAAAAATAAGAATTCATGTCATTACTGTGGTAGGGTTGGCCACATTATGGATAATTGCTTTATTCTGAAACAAGACAACAGAAAGCATGCTAGGAAACATGTTTCTGCTCAGAACAAAAAGAAAACTGAATGCTTTCACTGTGGCAAATTGGGCCACAGGGCCATTGACTGTTGGCATGCTCAGGGTAGAAAATTTAATTCTAAAATTATCAATCTCCCTGCAGACAGAAATGATTATGATAGGAATAAATTTGCATTTAAAAGAAAGATTCCTACATGTTCTGAATGTAGAAAGCATGGCCATACAGTCAAGGACTGTTGGCATGCCCAAGGAGGCTATGGCAATAATGAACTCAATTTTAAGAGGAAGGCCTCTCATTGTTTTAACTGTGGAAAGCCAGGTCACAGGGTTGCAACCTGTTGGCTGGCAGGATACCAAAACAAGACTGGTTTTGGTAAACAGAATTTTAATTCTGTTAACAAAAATTTTCATACATATGCACATAAAAATCATGTTTATAAGAATGCGCATAAATCTAATATGAAACCTGCTGCATCTTGCTATTATTGTGGCACATCTGGTCATTCAATGAAAACCTGCTACTTGATGAAATCTAATGACCATGCTGCTAGAAAATTATTTAGAACACCTACCAAAGGTGTCACTGCTAATCCAGGACCCAAGCTTTCTTGGGTACCTACTGCATCAAAATGATGTGTCTGTTGCAGGTGTGCCTTGGAAGCTGAAGAATAAAAGGGGTTATTAATCCAAGGCACTCAAGAATGAAAACCCCATTCTCACACTGTTCAGGTAAACTCTCTGCATTTCTTATTTTGAAACTCATTGCATATCTGATTTGATGTATTCCTGCATATCTGCCATTTGTAGTTGTTTGATAATTGTTGAAATACATAAACTCTGAAAACAAATTACATTCTGAATAATCTGAACTGCCTATGTATGTGGCTTGAAATTTGTCTATTGCATAGTTCATTGAAAATCTGTCTGGAGGTTCCTACTATGTGTGAGGTGGTCTTTTAGACCAAGTGCTCCGCCTAGTACCATGGGTCACTTTCCTGAATAGGACAGTCTGAATGTGTACAAGTCACTATATCATTTGGAATCACATGTTCAGTTTCTCATGGCAAACATTGCATGTTCTCAGGGGGAGTTAGTTGCATGTGCTTTTGCATACATATAGTGCATTGCATTTCATTTCATTGAAAATGCCAAAAACAGTGTCTGAATGCATGTTGACAGGGGGAGTCAATGCATCGCATATAGGTTGTCAAATGCATACTCTTGTGAGAATTCATTGCATACCCTTCATCATTGATCTTAGTTGACAAACCTTGATAATATCAGAAATCATTGAGCCTCGAAATCTCTCTTATCAATTGGTATCTTTTGGCTTCAGAATTCTATCAGTCTTTCATGAAGACTTCAATGGGACTATCTCGATCATAAATCTGAAAATTCTTGAACTAGAAATCTTCTATTATACATTTTTATGAATGACTGAAATAACTCATGTGGTTTAAGTTTAATGTATTCAGTGAGCTTGACTTTAAACTCTCTTGAAAATATCTGAAGCATGTTTAATAAACCTTAACCATCTGTTTCATGCTGTGTCTTGTAAAATCTTCTGAAATCTACATTATTGAATACATGACTTTATTTGGTTAAGTACATGAAATTGTTATTGATTTGAAGCAAATGAATTTTTCTGAAATGTCTAAAGGGTATTTTCTGGCAGAGCAATGGCATGCACACTGAGAAATACAACTCACTCATCAAGAAATGATTTGCAGTGTGTCATGATGTGAAAATATTATCTCTGTTCATATAAAGCATGACAGTTAGTCACACTAAGTGCTTAGAGATATTGGCCTCTGATCAAGGTATATCCTCTAGTTACAAGGTGTGCACTGAACTAGAGTGCTCGTAAAATTTGTAGCATGAAAAATTGTTGAACGAATTGAAATATCTGAATATTGATGCTAAAATCAAATTGCTACAACCCTAGACAAAATCATATGACTTCATAATTGCTTGATTTCAATACTAATGCATGTAATTCCGAAAGAAGTCAATAAATTTGATTGTGTAAGAGAAAGGGAATTTTATCAAGATGAATATGCGGGCTTGGTTCATTTTTATTAAACCATGGTTTTAGATATCAATACAGAATTTTATTGATAAACTCTACATACATCATGTTTAAACCATGCTGATCACTAAAATTCATTCATAAGCCCTTATAATGGAAGACTTTGAAATATTCTGATTTGGATTTATGAGAATGACATTTCCTTGAAAATCTGACTAAAATTCTTATAGTTGAAGCCTCTTTGAAAATCTGCTAATTGAACCTCTTCTGCTCATTGACCTGAACTTCTCCTTGTTTGCCCCTGTGGTCTCCTTCTCATTCATTTCATAAGGTTCCATTTATTGAGGGGGAGCCTCCTTGTCATATGCATCATGCTGCATAGAAGGAGAAGAATTATGCTCTTGCATTCATATTTCTGGTATCTGCATCTACATTCATACCCCTTCCCATGGTTTATTTTGATTATACCAAAGGGGGAGATTGTTTGCCAAAGAGGGAGAATATCATTCAATCAGTGCATGCAGGTTCCTTTTGATCATCTCTAACTCATGCTTTTGCTGAAACTCTTAAAGAGGGAGAATCATGTTCTTGCAAGGGGGAGAAATTGACTGATTTTTTATACATGCTTTAATTTCTCAAACTATTTTCTTTTTGATGAAGTCAAAGGGGGAGAATAGTTTGAGTCATCAGTTTGACTCACTGTGTAGTGTTGCCATCATCAAAAAGGGGGAGATTGTTGTGCCCCTGTGGTTTTGATGATGGTTTTAATGGTGGTTTTGATGATTGGTCTTTGAGGTGAGTTATTCACTGTGAGTCATCCTGCTGTGTGAGTCTTCATGCTAGCATTCACTTTCTGATCATAATGCAGTTCTTCATTCTCTCTGATATGGCATTGCATATTTGATTATGTTCAGTCATGTTACTATTGCTCTTAAGACTGCAGTTTGATACTGCAGCGTCGACCCATCGAACTGCAGCGTCGACGCTGCCAAGGCACTTCAGAGGTAACAGTAAGAAATATTTGATATACTGCATCCACGCTGCTTGGGCAATGCGTTGACGCTTGGTGCCTCTTTAACTTTGTAGCATTTATTCATTGGTCTAGTATGTGGTGCGCCGACCCCTTGTACTGATGGGTCGACCCCTCAGTTCATTCATCAGTTGTTCACAAGTCCATACATTGATCTTCACCTGAAGTCCATACATTGGTCCTCTTTCAAAGTCTGTACTGCCACTGGTCTAGAATCTGTGTCTGTACATCGTCTTGTGCCTTCAACGTTCAAAGCCTCAAGTCTGTACAGCGTTACGTTCTCTTTGGAAAGTCTGTACAGCGTGAAGTCTACACATTGGCACTGTAGCTCGCTTTTGCAAGTCTGTACATTGGAGTCAGTTCACCAAGTCTATACACTGGACTTTGTTGCACCAAGTTTGTACACTCCACATCTTTTGCTACAGGAACTAAGTCTATACACTCTCCCGTTCAAATCCTTCTAAGTCTGTACATTGGCTTCGTATCTGCAAGTCTGTACACTGGACTTCATTTCACCAACTCTATACATCCGATTGATGTTGCAGTGTTCACCAAGTCTATACATCGTCTTCAGACTTCAAGTCTATACACTCCATGCCCATTCAAGTCTATACATCGGTTTGATTCAAAGTCTGTACACTGCTTCACTTCGTCAAAGTCCATACATTGGACTGTAGCATCTGAAGTCTGTACAGCGTCCGTTGTCTAGAGTTCTTGAAGTATATACATTGGACTGTTTCTTTCGAAGTATATACACTACAATGTACATACTTAGATCTTATGACTTCATTCTTGTTGCTGAAGGGAATAGGGTCGACGCTGGGAGCTTAAAGCGTCCACGCATCAGTTGACGAAGCCTTCACGATATCTTCCACTGCGTCAACGCCACAATGGAGCAGCGTCGACGCAGCAGTTAAAGGAGCATTCACTTTCACAGGCTATTCCACTGCGTCAACGCTATAATTGAGCAGCGTCGACGCAGCAGCTAAAGAGACGAAGCTAATGGCTTACTGGAATGCCTCACTGCGTTAACGCCATTGCTTGACAGCGTCAACGCAGCAAGTCAGATTGCTGTCATTGAGCACGTGACCAGAAGCTGGCACTTGACACGTGATCCGAGGTGGGTGCTGAGCACGTGATCCGAGGAGGAATCTTCTGGACGGAAGGCGTGGTAAGCACACGCCCTATCTCCCCATTGTTGCTGGTATATATTGGAGCCTTCGTCTTCAGATGGAGGCTGATCGAAGAAGAAACCTAGAGAGCAGAAAGCCCTTCGATCCAGAAAAAGAGAAGAAGAAGAAAAAGAGAAGAAGAAGAAATAGAAGAAGAGTGAGCCGGCAAGAAGAAAAAGAGTTAAAGAGAAGAAGGAGAGGAAAGCGTGAGAGAAAAGGAGAGTAGAAGAGAAAGAAAGAGAGAGAGAGAGAGAGAGAGAGAGAGTTCGTGGAGAAAAAAGGAAAACGTTACTGAAGATCTGTCTACTGGACCGTGGATCAAATCCAGGCCAGTCAGCTCCATGGGAGCCACATATGATGTTCCTTCATTTACAGCTTATGTTTGCTGTGTTATTTTCGTTTCTTATTTTTCCTTTTATTCGATCTGATTTACTGTGTTCTTCCGATCCTCTGGACTGAGGTCGGGTTCCTCCTGGTGGGTCAGGAGAAGGGAGATCTGATCTTCGGTTGCAAGTAGCTGGGAGCTACTTGTGGGTTCCCTCCGGTTTGGAGGAAGGGAGACTTGTCTCCGGTTCTGGGCTTGCGGGTTGCAAGTCCAGGGGTCCCTCCTGGTCTGGAGGAAGAGAGGTCTGCGACCTCTGGTTTCCAAGTGGCTGGGAGTCACTTGGGTGTCCCTCCGGTTGGGAGGAAGAGGGGAGGATGTTCCTCTGGTCAAGCTATGTGGTAGCAACTGTTTGCAGACTGAGTCTGCTTGGTTCTAGTGTTTGCTAGTGAAGCCTCACTCCGGTTGGGAGTGAGGGGTGGATGTAGGTCTGGAGGACCGAACCACCTAAAAACCCTGCTGTTCTGTGGTTTGCTTGTGGTGTGCTCTTCCATATCTTCCATCTGTTTCACAGGTTGTTTGAATAGTCTTGTTTTGATTTACAGTGGCCTTGAGCTTTACATCTTGGTAAGTGAGTCTAGTTTGCATTGTACTGTCATTTGGCATTAGACTTCATCAGGTTCCACTAGTATAGTCAACAGCTCATCTGGTCGATCAAATGTCTATTTGAACTCGATAGCTCTTATTCTGCAACTGTATCTAGTAGCAAGCGAATTGTTTATATTTTGGGCAATATTCTTGAAGGGGATACATTCACCCCCCCTCTGTATCGATCGCACCGTCCCAACATCGAACGTACTCAGTGGCATGATATGCAACGCACCGTTCATGGCCTCACCCAAGCACTGCAACAAGTGGCGCAAGGGGAATGAACCGTTGAGCGGATGATCTCCATCGTAGTTTCCGCAACATGAACCCGCCAAAGTTCACTGGCTCGTCTTACCCCGACGATGCCGCAAAATTGGATTAAGGAGATTGAAAGGGTATTCTGTGTCATGCAATGCACGGATGAAGAAAAGGTGTTATTAGCCACTTTCCAATTGGAACGTGATGCCCGATTCTGGTGGGAATCTGTCAAAGCTACCTTGCCACATAATCACATCACATGGGGAGAGTTCGTGGAATACTTTAACATTAAATACTCTTCGGATAGGATACAAGAGAATGAGGCCGTGGAATTTTCTGCGTTGAAGCAAAGGAATTTATCAGTGGCTGAGTATGAGGCCTAATTTTCTAGACTATCCCAATATGCACCACACCTGGTGTGTACCGAGAAGATGAAGGCTCAAAGGTTTCTTAATGGGCTTCGTCCCCAATACATCACTCAACTAGCACCGATGGACATTCAAGTCTATTCGGAGATGGTAAGGTGAGCCCAGTTATTAGAAGATGTCACAGAGCTGTCTGATCGGATCCGTGGGAAAGATAAGAAGGAGCATGTTACAAGCACTGGAACTTTCAAACCCACATTTAATAAGAAGAGATCTAGCAATGGGGGAGATTCCTACCAAGAGAAGAAGGTCACGAAAAGTAGCAAGCCCTTTTCCATTACCACCACACCTTCCAAAGAGGTGTGTAAGCATTGCGATAAGGCCGGCCATAGGGCCGAGGAATGTTGGAGGAGATTGGGAGCATGTCTCCGCTGTGGAAGCCTAGATCACCGAATTCCCGATTGCCCATTGTTAAATGAGCAAACCAACGAAGTGGAAAAGCGCCAAGTCAAGAAGCAAGGCCATCTCCAAGCACTACAAGAGGCAGAACCAAGTGAAGGTGGACTCATGGAAGGTACATTGAAAATTTGTTCTAAGACTGCTTACGTCTTATTTGATACCGGCGTAACTCATTCATTTATTTTCAAGAAATTTGCCGCTTCATTTTCTATGGAACATGTATGGTCAGACTTAGTTATTTCGACTCCTATTGGAAGCGAATCCGAGATTTCACACTATTACTCAAATAGTGAAGTTGTAATTAGAGGAAAGAATCTACCTGCCGATTTGATTTGCCCAGATATGAAGGAGTATGATGTCATATTAGGTGCCGATTGGCTATTCACACACAAGGCAACTGTAAATTGCCGGAGGGGCAAGGTAACTTTTGATGGTCATCTGGAACTGGTTTACACTAGTCCGCGGAGTCGAAACAAGTCACTTCTTACTTCGGCTCTTCAAGCCCATAAATTTATAAGGAAGGGTTGCATATCATTCCTTGCACTTGTCACCATGAAAGAGGCTAAGGAATCAAAGCTAGAAGACATTCGAGTAGTTCGGGACTTTCCCAATATTTTCTCGAATGATTTGCCTGGTTTACCCATGGAAAGGGAAGTGTCATTCACTATTGACCTTCTTCCTGGTGCTGGTCCTGTCTCTAAGGCACCATATAGAATGTCCCCCACAGAGTTAAAGGAATTGAAGGAATAATTAATGGAGCTCTTGAAGAAGGGATTTATTAGGCCAAGTACTTCCCCGTGGGGAGCACCCATACTATTCGTCAAGAAGAAGGATGGGTCGATGAGGCATTGTATCGATTATCGGCAGCTGAACCACCTTACTATCAAGAACAAGTATCCACTGCCGAGAATCGATGAATTATTTGATCAAATATCTGGAGCCAAATATTTCTCGAAGATTTATCTCAGATCAGGATACCACCAATTAAGGATCAAGGATGAGGATATTCACAAAACGGCATTCTGGAGCAGGTATGGGCATTACGAATTTACTATTATGCCTTTTGGACTAACGAATGCCCCTGCAGCCTTTATGTAGTTGATAAACAGCATATATAGGCCTCATCTAGATATTTTGTCGTGGTCTTTATTGATGATATATTGATATATTCAAAGACTGAGGAAGATCATGAAGAGCATTTGAGGACTGCATTGCAAATATTAAGGAAGAGTCAACTTTATGCCAAGCTTAGTAAATGCGATTTCTGGCTCGAGGATGTATCTTTCTTAGGGCATGTGATATCAAAGGATGGAATTTCGGTGGATCCATCGAAAGTTGAAGTTATGAAGAATTGGGAAAGACCTACTAAAGCTACTAAGATTCATAGCTTCTTGGGGCTGGCTGGTTATTACCGGCGATTTATAAAGGACTTCTCCAAGATTGCTGTTCCTCTTACTAGGCTGACACGCAAGGAGATTCCTTATGAGTGGAATGAAGATTGTGAGTGAATTTTCCATGCCTTAAAGGGTCATTTGATGACTGCCCCAGTCTTAGCATTACCAGTTGAAGGAGATAAATTCAAGGTATATACCGATGCATCTGGTATTGGCCTCGGATGTGTGTTAATGCAACAAGGGAGAGTCATTGCTTACTCTTCCCAGCAACTAAAGAAGCATGAGGAGAACTACCTGGTGCACGAACTAGAGTTGGCCGCAATAATGTTTGCTTTGAAGATCTGGAGACACTATCTCTATGAGGAGCAATTCACCGTGTACTACAATCATAAGAGCCTCAAATATTTATTTCACAAAAGGAATTAAATATGAGACAAAGGTGTTGGCTAGAATATCTCAAGGACTTCGACTTTACTATACAATACCATCCTGTAAAGGGTAACTCCGTAGCAGATGCCCTTAGTCGAAAGTCGAGAGCATTATTGCCAACTGTATGATCGAAGAATGGAAGATGTTAGAACAATTCTCCAAACATGATATAAGTGCGGACAAGGAGAAAGGGTGTATTATGTTGGATATTATGCTTTAATGATGACAAACACTATGACTCATATGTATGATGTCATATGTGTTTTTATGATTCCATATGTGCTTATTGCATACAGCATGGGTTTGTGTTACATACAGTGTCTGTTATGTGCATACAATGCTCATATTGCTGTATAAATGAATTACATGGAATGAATTGCTGCACATGTGCATATTTGTGGATGTCTCTGTACAAGCATTGCATAAAGTCTGGTACAACCGTTCATATGAGTCAATGCATCACAGGTCAACCATAAGTCAAAGCAAAGTCTATATTGTGTACATAAAGTCAACACGTCTGCATAAATTCTGTGCACATGACAGTTTACTGAATAACCTGTGTGCATGTCATTTGGTCGAACACTTGGTGTGCATTTCATAGTCAGTGCATCAGTTCTGTCCTATAGCGGTTCCATGCATTGCCTGACCTAAGGTCAACCTCAGTTCTCAGAAATTCAAAATAACGTCAACCTTAGTGTTCAACATGTAAGGTGAGTGCATATGCATGCATAATAGAAGACCAAGGTCGGTGCAATATTTGTATACATGCATTTCACATATAAAGGTCAGTGCACTTCGATCCAATGCATATGAGGTCTGTGCATACTTCGTTGATTAAGCAGATAACGTCGGTGCATGTTTCAGTCTCAAGCATGTAAAGGTCTGTGCACCTTTATCCTATGCATGTATCAGTCGGTGCATGTTTTTGCCTGTCAGGCCTATGCATGTCTTTGTACATGTGTAATAAGGTCGGTGCATATCGGTCTTAGTCAGTGATAGAGTCTATGCAAGTTTTGGTTGTAAGCATATAGAGTCGGTGCAGGTTTTGTTGTGAGCAAATAGGGTCGGTGCAGATTGTGCTGTGAGCATATAAGTCGGTGCAGGCTTCGCTGTAACCACATAAGGTCGGTGCAAGTTTTGATGTGAGCATTTAAGGTCGGTGCACTTTCTGCATCACTCATATGAGAGTCTGTGCATGTTTTGCTATGCATAGTCTGTGCACGTTTTTGCACTATTTCACGCACACCTCAGGTCGATGCTAGCATCACACATATTGCATTCAGAGTCAATGCTAGTTGCACCACGTGCATACTAAGGTCAGTGCTAGTTGCATAAAGGATCGGTGTTAGTGTCATGCATCTAGGTCGATGCTAGTGTGTTATGTCTCGCATCCTAGGGTCGAAGTTAGCATGCATTATCCTGCACCTAAGTCTGTGCTAGCTGGTTTTCACTCATACACAAGGTCTGTGTTGGTTGGTTTGGGTTGTTAACTAGAGCATGTGCTAGCTTGCATAGAGTCTATGTTAGGATGTACAGAGTCTGTGCTAGTTGTCTGTGTTAGTCAGCACGTAGTCTGTGCTAGTTTAGTGTGTTTCATGAATAAATTCTGAGCTATTTGCTATGACTTATGTATGAAGTCAACGTCAGTCTGTATATCATTCTTGTTAAGCGTATGACAGACTTGCGTTTACATTGACTTCATGACTTGATTTCAAAAGCATGCTCTGCAAACTTTGTTCACTTAATTTAAACACTCATTGATGGCATAATAACATATTATATCTCTCACACTTTACATTTTATTTTTATATAAAGTCAATGGATATTGATTTTTGCTATGAAGATAAAGTGTTTGACAAAATGCTTCTTAATCTACTTACAGGAACTTAAACCTCACGTGATGTTGAGAACAGAGGTTCGTGACTTAAGACTGCCCTGGTTCGAACGTGAAGTCACGTGAACCAGGATTATGGCTCGTGATCCAAGAGCATTTTGATAAGAGGAGATTTCACCAGGTGGAATGTAGAGAAGCTAAGATCGTGCCATTTGGACATTCCAAGCTCAGATCTGAACGAATTTTTGGGCGGGAAACGTGGTTTCCACGCGCCCATCATCTGCTGCCTTATAAAAGGGGCAGATCACCCATTGTCGAAGAGAAGATAAAGAGAGAAGACACTGATCATACATAGAAGCATATACAGAAAAAAAAAGAAAAACTAGCAGAAGAAGAAAAGAAAGGAGAGCGGCTGAAAGCCAGCAACCAGAGAAAGAGAAAGAATCAGAGAGAGGTTTGAGAGAAGAGAGCCGTGAGAAAAGAAGAGAGTTGTAGCAGCAAAATTGAAGAGAGAGAAGACGGATCCTCATCTGAGGATTTCTAGCAAGAAGATATGTGGCCTCTGGATCAGATCCAGACCACATTGCTCCTGAGCGAGCAACATTATTGTGCTTCATTTCTAGCTTTCTGTTGCTGATTTGTTTTATTTTAGTTCTTCCATTTTACTTTCCATTTTAGAAGTTATGAATCAGCGGTGGCATAAGCTGTAAGGCCCAGCGGTTTGAAACTGTGAATCAGCGGAGGCTAAGCTGTATTGCCTAGCGGTGGCTAAGCTGTAATGCCCAGCGGAGTAAGCTGTAAGTCAGCAGTTGTAGGCAAGCTTTAAAGCCCAGCAGTTTAAGCTGTGTATCAGCGGAATCCACACTCTGGTTGGAGTGTGGGGTGGATGTAGGTCTGGAGGACCGAACCACCTAAAAATCCTCTGCGTGCAGTGGTTTGATTGTTTCTAGATGCATGCTTAGGATCGTGGTTTAATTGTATATCTTTTGATGCCTCTTTCAGTTAACTAAGTCAATCAGTGTAATTCCGCAATCGTTAACTGAATAGTCTTTATTCCGCATAGCTTACCAATTAGAGTTCAAATTAGGTAGAATTTTTAAAGGGGATTCATTCACCCCCCCCCCTTTGAATCCGTGTGTGCACCATTGCACCTAGTCCTCACAGACTAACAATCGGTATCAGAGCGGGTCACTGATTATCAGATCCAACGATCTGCAGGGGATCCTGCTATTTCGGTGCACTTGTTAACTCTGCTGATTGCTTGATCTATTTGGTGCATTAGTCAAGTTTTGCTGACTGTCTGTTATTTCATTTATTTGATATGGATTCAAAGTCTTCTCATCCGATGTTTGATGGGAGCTATTTCTCTGATTGGCTAAGTAAATTTAGACAGTATGTGCGTACTGTGGATTCTAATCTTCTATGCTTAATTGAGCATGGCCCATATGACATTCCAGTAAATTGATCTGAATGGAATATGGGACATTAATTGATGAATGTAGAAAATAAAAAGGCCCTAAACCTAGTGAAAGGGGCGATAAGATCTAACTTGCTTTCATGTATATCTGAGTGCAGGAGTGCCAAGGAAGCTATGGAGAAACTGACTATCGACTATGGTAAAGAAGACATTCAGTGCCTCATGACAAGAGATCACATAAGTGATCAATCGGATGAATCTCCATCTCAGGTAACTTCTGACTCTGAACAAATGTTTCTTGATGAATTGATTGAGATGTATGATGATTTGTTAAACGAATACAAATGTTTTAAAACTGAAATGAGAAAGATGAAAAAGGGCATGTCATATGAAATCAGAGAATTGAAATGTGAAAATGAAAATCTAAAAGATAGTCTAAAAAGAAATGAAAATTCATGCAATAAGTGTGTTTCTGTGAAAAATTTGAACAAAAGTCTTCAATCCGAACTTAAAATGCAGGAACAACAAATTGACTCTCTTAAAGAAGAATTAGAAGAATTGAAGAATATGAATTCTGAGCTAGAAATGTCTAAACAAAAATTCAATGAGAATTTGAAAACTGTGGATCAAAACATTTTGATTGATGAAAATAAAATGTTGAAAGATCAAAATAAAAAATTGATGGTATTGAACATTGTTGCTACCGAAAGATGCATGACTGTTGAAAGGGAAAAATGTGCTGAAATTAAAATTAATGATGGAAAAGAACAAAAACTTCTGCATGAGATTCAAACTCTGAAAAATCTGAATGATGCCATGCAGAAATAAATTGTCACCTGTGAAGAAGATCTAACAAGCTCTGAAATGCAGATCTCTTCACTCAAAACTGAAATTGTTGAACTTAACAAATCTCTGTCTAATTTTGTTAAGGGAAAAGAGAATCTGGATAAACTACAAGGAAATAAAGTGAACATTTAGAAAGAAGGATTGGTTATAATCCAGATAATCAGAGAAGTATAAAAGAAAAAGAACAAATTGCTTTTGTGAAAAGTTCAGAATGTGCGAGTACCTCAAAGTCTGTTTCATCTCAGAAATCTCAGAATACTCATAAGCACAGGTCTGAACAAAAGAAAAAGAATAATTGCTATGAAAGGCCTCTTTACGATAAGAAAATTCATGTTGATCAGAAAAAGAATGTGCAGTGCTTTTATTGTAATAAAATAGGCCATTTAATGCATAATTGCAAATTGTTGAAATTAGATGACCTAGCTGCTACTACTGCACAGAAAGTTCCTGTCAGAAATCATGTTCTTCAAGGAAAGAAAATCAATTGTTTTCACTGTGGAAGGATAGGACACACTGTCACACAGTGTTGGCATGCACAGGGTAGTAAACCCATTTATAAATCTATTAAACTCCTTGTTCATCAAAATAATTTTGATAAGAAGAGAATTGAATTCATGAAAAAGACTTTTTATTGTTTTAACTTTGAAAAACCTGGCCACAGAGCATATCAGTGCTGGTTGGTAGGTTTCAGAAAATAGAATTTTCATGTTCATAACATAAATTTGAATGTTAATGCACATAGATTCAATGCTCACAACAATGTGCATAAAAAGAACTTGAAATCTGTTACTTGTCATCACTGTGGTCAGTTTGGACATTTCAGGTCCAACTATAAGTTGATGGATTTTGATAGCTATGTTGCTCACAAAAAGTCAAGAACACCATTTGGTGGTGTCAATGGTGGTAGTGTCAATGGTAAACCAGGACCCAAGGTCTCTTGGGTACCTGCTGCATCAAAATGATGTGTGTGTTGCAGGTGTGCCTTGGAGATGAATAAAAAGGGGGTTAATAAGCCAGGGCAACAAGGAAACCCCATTTCTGTACCTTTCAGGTAACATTTTTACATTCTTTAGATTTGTCTATTTGAATTCTTCAGAAATCTTGTTTGTTACATTTCATGCTTAAGTTGTTAAATAAGATCTCATGTTCCTAACTACTTGGTCATTTGCACAATATGAGCTTCCTCACATATTGAGCTATGTGTGCACATATTCATTAAAGACATGTTGAATCCTTATCTCATCTGGATGTATTAATGTCTTGTTACTTGATTGTGCACATAGAGGAGGATAGAAATTCATGAGCATAGTCTGCATATTTGTGCATATATGTGAATTGCATATGTGGAATTGTCTGCTTACACATGTGTTTAACATACATTTATTGAAAATCTTATGCATTGTCATGCATGACCATCATGGTATATCAAATGGTAAGCTACTAAAGGGCAGATGAAATCTGTCTGGAGGTTCTTACTATGTGTGAGGTGGTCCTTTAGACCAAGTCCTCTACCTAGTACTATGGGTCATGTTGCATATAGGGTAGTTTGAATGATCATGAGCATGAATCATAAAGTCATATGTTTTGCCTTTATTGCATAAAGTCAGGGGCAGTATGCCTAGCCTTTGCATAGATTTTCAACAATTGGTATGCATAATTCATGCCTTATCTTACAATTGGTATCATGTGCATTTTGCTGTCATGTCTTTCTTCACACTTGACATCTGTCAGCACATGACTGCACACTGCATTGTTGATAAATTAGAACACTACACACTGTCAGGGGGAGTCTGTTCATCCACTGATTGGTTTTCATGCCACATAAGAAACTGCAGTGCATCTATCCAAAGGAAGTCATTGCATGTGCATATCTGTAGATTTATCTTTGCATATCATTCATATCAGAAAATCACAAAAAGAGCTTTCATATTGTACATAGGCACGGGGAGCATTTCATTTCTTTAATGTATCTTTGACTGAAATCCCATTGTCTAACTAAATTGATTATTCTGCCTCATCTGTCATACCAGTGAGTCACATATTCATCTATCCTTCAATTGATTCATACTGTCTGTATGACAGTGACTCACATTATCAAATGATCACTGATTCTCATCTGAAATCAGATTTCTGTAACTATGTTTACTGATGTTAATGTGTCTGAAATAATTACTGGATTCCTTATGCATTCATGAGTTAGAAGAAGGTATATCAAAAGACTTCACACGATGGATAGGTTGTGCCTGCCTAGAAGGTGGACTATTCTTGGGTGAGCAAACTCCTAGAGTTCCACCTCCCCCTCGTACCTCTTCATGACTCATTAGTGCACAATGTATCCATCTGCAATTAGTTCAGTCTTTTCATCTACTGCCAGCTTATCTGTGTCAAACATTTCACTCTACTCCTGACAAGGTATTTTGGCTGATCTTGTTCTTTCCTATGAACCTTGAAGAATTCTGGTATCAAAAACTCTTATTACTGCACCTACTTGAAAATCATTTCACTTCTTCTCCATTCAGAAACTTCTGAATAACTCTTGTTATCTGTCGGTTTCTGTTCTGATCACATATTCTGCAAATTCAAATCTTCTGACTATCTTCTTTGCAAACCTGTCATTACTTCTGTTGTTGGCAAGTTGACTGAAGATGTTGATTGAACTGATCTTGAAGCTACTTAAATCGTTGTACCTTGTTTATGAATCTAAAATTATCAAAGAAACTCCTATTATGTAGGTTTAAAAATAACTGATTGATCTAGATTGGTATAAGTTAAATGTATTCATGAATTTAAATTTGAAAAAGTTGAAAGTATCTGAATCACAAGTTTTAATAAATTTTAACCAACTATTTCATGTAACCTCTGGATAAAATCTTCTAAAATCTGAAAATTTGAAATCATGGTTACTTTGGTTGAGATACATGTTGTTAGTATTGTTCCTAAACATTTAATTTGTATGAAGTTGACTAAAAAGGAAAATAAAAGTCAGAGCAATGATTGTTGTTACTGAGAAACCTGTCCAAAGGACTGTGTCATGAAGTACCATAGTTAACTCTGCTAAAAGAACAAATTCTCTGAAAATCTTGTGAAAATCTGACAGAGCAATGGCATAGTTGTGTTGAGTAACTGGGGACTCCGGCCTCTAATCAAGGTGTTTCCTCATGTAAAAAGATACTCCCATTGCTAACTTTGTTCTCATGATTGAGAGGCAATGCGGTTATCACACTGAATAACTGGGTCACTTCACCTGAGAAGTATTGTGCCTCATGTAAAAAGGTGTTGATCAACCAAGATTGCTCAGAAAAAATAAAGTGCTATTCAAAAGTAAAATCTGAAAATTGATAGAGAATCTTCAATTGATATCAAAAAAATTCTGCAACATAGTTAGCTTCAATTACAATTAAAGGTGTTTAATCTCAATACTACAATGTGTAACTCCTAAAGGAGTCATTGAGATTATTTGAGTAAGAAGGAAGAAGGTTGAACTGAAATGTCATATGAATGATTGGTTCACTGTTATTAAAACTCAGTTTCAGATATGAGTATTGAATATTTAGACAAATTTGGTATACATCATGTTTAAACCAGTTCTGTCATGCAGTCTAATTCATAAGCCCTTATGATAGGAAAGTCTAATCTTCACGTGGATTTATAACAGTGGTACTTGCTATAAAATTCTTCTGATCAGTTGTATTTTGAAAACTTAGTCAACTTGCATATTTGTTTATAACTCCTATTATCTTTGCACTGTGTCCCTATCTCTTTTTATCCTCCTGAACTTGTCACAGAAAACCTGTAATGCTCTGGATTCTTATCGGATCTTCTGGATCCTTATCGGAGTGCTTTCGGATCGCTTTTGTGGGTCCTAAGTTGAGTTTTACGATCCACGTGAGTTTTTCTCCCGTACAAGTTACGGAACCCTGTGGTGAGTTTATTTCTCAGTTCATCGACTCGAGGATGCTATAGCTGTGATGTACTCATTGAGAGGATCGCTTCGACTATTTTTCCATAATTTTTTGAGACTATGTGAAGCGGTTAGGTCACGACCGCTTGGCTCATCTTTGCGGCCATAAGGAGACCGTTCTATGATATAAACGGCCTCAGGCAGACCGCTTACCCCTACGCTTTTATAATTTCATTTCTGGAGTCTTCTGAGTTGAACGGCCATGTCCCTGACCGTTCATCTCAATGAGACGACCCCTCTGTAGCCCGTTCTATTCTGTGGAACGGCATGTCTTTAGACCGTTTTTGGCATTGAGCGGCCCTGGTATGACCGTGTATTGCCTATGTGTTTGGAGTGAAGGTAGTGGCCCTTTGGCTGACCGTTTGACTCATAGAACAGTCAGGCGAGTGGCCGTTTACTTCTCATAATACTGTTTTGTGTTGTTTTTTCGATGGTTTGGACTCCATTTGTCTTGGCTTGACCTTGTGGGTTGCCCGTGGTCCCATGGATGTCCTTGCTGTCATATGTGGGCTATGACCATGTTAGAAGGTAGCCAGGAGTGCCTGTACATCGAGTCGTGTTTCGTGATGCTTCAGAGTCATCCTTGGTTTCTGGTCAACCCGGTGTGATCCAGTGGTTGACACGTGACCTTGTTAGTGTCTCATCTGATCGAGACATGGTTCTGGACGCCTAGAGGTGATGTCTAACCTCAGTCTACGTATCCAGATGCATTGAGGGTCATGGTGAACCCTCAAGTCTCCGTGTGTCATTTTATACGGGTTCGTGGATCCGATGATTCATTGTCATTTCCTGTGGCTTAGGACTAGGCTGATTGGCGGCTTGTTACCGCTTGGTACGACAATATTGACCCGAGTCCTGTGACTCAAGGATCGTTATGTCAGCAGGTCTAGTTTCCCTATCCTGAGTCTATGGTAGTTGGTATACTGCCATGTGTCTGGGTACTTCTTAGTATGTACGACAGTGTATTCTTAGCCTGTCTGTACTTCAGCACTCGTGTTTTAGAGTCTCCGTGTCCAGTGAGCCTCCACTAGTAGTAGCCCGATGACCTCGAGTGTCGGCCCACCTAGGAGTGGTGGTGGGGCAGTTCCCGAGATATAGTTTGTAGGCTAGTTTCCGTGGGCTCCATTGACTTACAGTAGCGTCCTGCTGGGGGAGAAAACTAGCTAGAGGCCTGGCTCAAGGCATTGAGCTTGTGTGTGCACACGTGGTCAGGGGCATTTTGGATGAACGTCGACGAGCGTGACCCTGACTAGTCACTTGTTACTGTAGTTCCTGGTTCAGTTCTGTGAGTATCTCAGTATCCATCGTTCTCGGCGTCTGTAGCGAGATACCTGTGGCACAGTGTAAGATGTCAGTGGACGCATCTGGCTGTTCTTCTAGTGAGGAGGTGCTTCCGTCACTTGGCACATGACTCTCGTGTTTCTTGGAGTCTGTGTTCCCCTTCCGAGTTAGTCTGTTCTTGGCTTCGTCCAAGTTCAGCTTCCCCTTCCGAGTTGGTCTGTTCTCGGCTTTGCCGAGGATAGCTCTGTGTCGCGTACACGATGCTCTAGTCATGTTCGTCTGTGTCTGTTGTCTGCCTAGGTCTTTTCTAGGCCTTTTGCCTGGTTTCATGGGCTTTAGCTTTTGGGCTAATGGTTGGCTGGCGGATCGATAACTCTTGACTTTGTGAGATCAGGGTTCGCCCTTCTGTCGCTCTTTGGAGTACCTTAGGGAGCCGTGCTTTGCTCGGTAGCCGTGTTCTCGTTCCTTACGGCTTTGCTTTTCCCTTTTCTTTTAGCCATTCTACTCCTGCTCTCCCAGCTTTCTTTTACAGCATTCTAGTTGTAGTTTAGCCTTTCCTGCTTTACTACTACTACTGTTTTAGCTATTGTTCCATGTTACTGCGTCATTTTTCAGTGGGGATCCGCGTGACCCCTACTGAGCCAGTGACACGAGGCTTACCCCTACTTTGCAGGTGTGGTCATCTCTTCTTCCTTTGCGGTTCCTGGTGTGGCGTGCTCGTAGTTGCCAGCGGTACCTGCGTCGGGCTTCCCCCGACCTCAGTGTACATTTTTCTTTCTGTTGGACTGTACTTGTCTTTCCTTTGGACTGGACTCTGGTATAATTGTTAATGTAAACTGTTAATTAAAAAGTAATTTTATTTCGGCTATTTTAGCAAATCGATCTAATGAAATTTAATTGCTTACTGTTGTATCTACGACTTCAATGTACTACACAACAATCCTTTTATCCCTTCGGAGCTTTACAGCTCTTGGGAGGCTTCACGGGTTCCAAGTTGTATCGGGTCTACTCGGTAATCCTATCGGATTGGCAGTTTTCTTTGTGCTTTGTGCTGAAGCTGGTACTCTTCTTGATGGGCACTTAGGTGGCTTGTGATCTGTTGCTCGCAGGATCAATACTCGTGGCGTGTTATGTTGCAGTTCCGTGAATTGCGATGGCACCGAGTGTGTGCTGAGATGCGGATGCCGAGGTATTTTCAATGCCTGTGTACGTTGTATGAGTGCGCAGCGGAAGCGTGTGGGTTGATAACCCTCTACTCCTCTGTGTCTTTGTCTTGGGTGTTGTGTTCTCGGGACGTGATCGTGATCCTTGAGATGCGTTTTCCAATATTGTTGTTCTCGTTGTCGTGGGTCTTTCCTTGGTAAGCTGATCGTTGCATGACTAGTCCATTGTAGTCGTATGTTCAGCTGTTATTGTGCCTTGATGTGACACAACTTGCAGTTGTGTTCCGTGGTTCTATGTTCAGTACGGAGCTGGGATCCTGCAAGTGCTGCTATTGTCGTTGTTGTTGTTTTGTCATTGTTTCCCTGTGAATCTATCTTGGCACTGTGTGGACCGAAGTCTTGTCAGTTGGTTGTGATGTACTCTTCTTTCCTGGTGGAGTTAGCTTGCGACTCGATCAGATATAATGTTTGAATGAGGACTGACTTGATTGTGCTTGTGGTCCAGTGCTGTCGTTGGCGTCCTATGTGCCAGGCTTTCGTGGTTGCTTATGGCACTGGAGCCGATGATGTTGTGGAGTGTCAGCTGAGGGGACTATGTTTCCTTGTTTACGATGATGCTTGTTGTGTCTGTCGTTTTGTGTTCTCGGTTGCTGTTGTCGTGGCATGGGTCGTGCCTCCTTTCCTGTGAGATGGAAGCGACGTTGCCTCATTTCGGAGGTGTCAGACTTGTGTTCACTTGTGTGCCATGCTTGTTCTGTGGAGCGATTTGCCGTGAGATCCAGAGCATGTGCTTGTGATGATGGCCCTCTGAATTGTGTTTTTTGATATTTGTGTTTTTCCGAGTTCAAATGTTTGGGTTTGTTCTTCCCTGCTTCTCCTTGGTAGTTCCTTAAATTTCGAGG
Source organism: Amorphophallus konjac (assembly GCA_022559845.1). Taxonomy (NCBI): domain Eukaryota; kingdom Viridiplantae; phylum Streptophyta; class Magnoliopsida; order Alismatales; family Araceae; genus Amorphophallus; species Amorphophallus konjac. The sequence goes on along the minus strand of CM040128.1, from coordinate 209,413,218 downwards.
ACAAAATTTTTTGAAGGAGGGGCGGATGTAATGCCCTAGTTTCTTATCGGATCTTTCGGATCGTTATCGGGGTGCTTTCGGATCGCTTTTGTGGGTCCTGAGTTGAGTTTTACGATCCACGTGGGTTTTTCTCCCGTACAAGTTACGGAACCCTGTGGTGAGTTTATTTCTCAGTTCATCGACTCGAGGACGCTATAGCTGCTATGTACTCCTTGAGAGGATTGCTTCGGCTATTTTTCCATAATTTTCAGAATTCGTGGATTTTCGGCATAAAAATTAGATTTTTAGAAATTATGAAAATTCCTAATTTCTTTCCATTTTATTTTCCTTTCTTCTCTCCTCCCTCTCATTTCTCACCTCACATTCTCTCTCTCGTTCTCTCTCCTCTCTGCTCCTCTCTCCGCGGGGCGCACACCGTTGGCGAGCTGGGCGAGGCGGGAACACGATGGAGTGACGGATGGAGCGTACGTTGGCACGATCCCTCGGTGGATTCAAAGCCGGCGTGGTTTGATCGTCGTGATTGTTTCGACGTGGTTTAGTCGCTTTGGCGCACAGAATCTTCGGTGCAGGTACGTAGGGAGATGGAAGCCCTACTCATGTTCTATGTTTCCTCGCAGTTTCATGCTGAACGGTGTGAGAACGAGTGGGTTTCATTCAAGTTTGAGAAAATCATGCTTTTGGGGTGTTCGTTGGGTTCGCCGAAAAAATGGTGATGGTTTTCAGATCAGTTGGTTCCATTGGAACCCCCAGCATGTTAGCATTCCACTCCCACAAGTTTCATCACGATCGGTGGTCATTTGGGGCCGATAGAAGCCCGGGAACCGATGTGACTCCATTAGGGTCGATTCCTTTGAATTGCCCGATTCGTGTCGTTTTGGCGTCTATTTGACCCCTTCCGGTCTATGGAAGGCTTGTATCATCGTTAGGATTGTTTCCCCTTCATTTTAGAACGAACGGGGTGTGGAAAGGCCGGATCCGGCCGATCCCCTATTTTACTCGCCGTGACGCTTAAACGGTTTTACAGAAACTGTTCTACCTCGTAAGCGGTTCAAGGGCAACCGTTTCATGTTGGTTGGTTCAGAGTTAAACGGCTTCGCGATAGACCGTGTTATTGTGTAAGCGGCCCTTGGAGGACCGCTATTCCCGGAATAACGGCCCAATAGAGACTGTGTTTCCCCGTGTTGTCTTGGGTATGTCGGTTCGCTGGCTGAACGGCCATGCGACTGATCATGTTCAAGGTTGCAGCGACCTTGGCTCAACCGTTTTTATCGTTTTGACTTGGTCAACGTTTTAAGTCAGTTTGGCCAAGCGGTCTAACGATAGACCGCTCATATGGTTTGAACAGCCCTTATCTAGACCGTTCTATTGGTTTGACCAGTTTAGCTATTTGGGGTTGACTATGTGAAGCGGTTAGGTCACGACCGCTTGGCTCATCTCTGCGGCCATGAGGAGACCGTTCTATGATATAAACGGCCTCAGGCAGACCCCTTACCCCTACGCTTTTATAATTTCATTTCTAGAGTCTTATGAGTTGAACGACCATGTCCCTGACCGTTCATCTCAATGAGATGGCCCTTCTGTAGACTGTTCTATGTTGTGGAACGGCATGTCTTTAGACCATTTTTGGCATTAAGCGGCCCTGGTATGACCATGTATTGCCTGTGTGTTTGGAGTGAAGGTAGCGGCCCTTTGGCTGACCGTTTGACTCATAGAACGGTCAGGCGAGTGACCGTTTACTTCCCAGAATACTATTTTGTGTTGTTTTTCTAATGGTTTGCCTCCATTTGTCTTGGCTTGACCTTGTGGGTTGCCCGTGGTCCCGTGGATATCCTTGATGTCCTATGTAGGATATGACCATGTTCGAAGGTATCCAGGAGTGCCTATACAATAGTCGTGTTTCGTGATGCTTCAGAGTCATACTTGGTTTCTGGTCAACCCGGTGTGATCCAGTGGTTGACACGTGACCTCGTTAGTGTCTCATCTGATCGAGACATGGTTCTGAATGCCTAGAGGTGCCGTCTTACCTCAATCTACGTGTCCAGATGCGTTGAGGGTCTTGGTGAACCCTCAAGTCTCCGTGTGTCATTTTATACGGGTTTGTGGATCCGATGATCCATTGTTGTTTCCTGTGGCTTAGGACTAGGCTGATTGGTGGCTTGTTACCGCTTGGTGCGATGATCTTCACCCGAGTCTTATGACTCAAGGATCGTTGTGCCAACAGGTCTAGTTGTCCTATCCTGAGTCTATGGCAGTTTGTATACCGCCATGTGTCTGGGTGCTTCGTAGTATGTGCGACGGTGCATTCTTAGCCTGTTTGTACTTCAGCACTCGTGTTTTAGAGTCTCAGTGTCTAGTGAGCATCCCCTAGTCGTAGCTAGATGACCTCGAGTGTCGGTCCACCTGGGAGTGGTGGTGGGGCAGTTCCAGAGATACGGTTTGTAGGCTAGTTTCTGTGGGTTCCCTTGCCTTGCAGTAGTGTCCTGCTGGGGGAGAAAACTAGCTAGAGGCCTGGCTCAAGGCATTGAACTTGTGTGTACACACATGGTCAGGGGCGTTTTGGACGAACGCCGATGGGCGTGACCCTGACTAGTCACTCGTTACTGTAGCTCCTGGTTCAATTCGGTGAGTATCTCAGTCTCCGTCGTTCTCGGCGTCCATAGCGAGATACCTGTGGCGTAGTGTAAGACGTCAGTGGACGCATCTGGCTGTTCTTCTAGTGAGGAGGTGCTTCCGTCACTTGGCGCATGACTCTCGTGTTTCTCAGAGTCTCTGTTCCCCTTTAGAGTTAGTCTGTTCCTGGCTTCATCCAAGTTCAGCTTCCCCTTCCGAGTTGGTCTGTTCTCGACTTTCCCGAGGATAGCTCTGTGTCGCGTACACGACGCTCTAGTCATGTGCGTCTATGTCTGTTGTCTGTCTAGGTCTTTTCTAGGGCTTTTGCCTGGTTTCATGGGCTTTAGCCTTTCGGCTAATGGTTGGCTGACGGATCGGTAACTCCTGAATTTGTGAGATCAGGGTTCACCCTTCTGTCGCTATTTGGAGTAGCTTAGGGAGCCGTGCTTTGCTCGGTAAACGTGTTCTCCTTCCTTACGACTTTGCTTTTCCCTTTTCTTTTAGCCGTTCTACTACTGCTCTCCCAGCTTTCTTTTACAGCTTTCTAGTTGTAGTTTAGCCTTTCCTGCTTTACTACTACTGTTGCTTTAGCTGTTGTTCCATGTTACTGCGTCGTTTTTCAGTGGGGATCCACGTGACCCCTACTGAGCCAGTGACACGAGGCTCACCCCTACTTTTCAGGTGTGGTCATCTCTGCTTCCTTTGCGGTTCCTGGTGTGGCGTGCTCGTAGTTGCTAGCGGTACCTGCGTCGGGCTTCCCTCGACCTCAGTGTACGTTTTTCTTTCTGTTGGACTGTACTTATCTTTCCTTTGGACTGGACTCTGGTATAATTGTTAATCTAAACTGTTAATTAAAAAGTAATTTTATTTCTACTATTTTAGCAAACCGATCTAATGAAATTTAATTGCTTGTTGTTATATCTGTGACTTCAATGTACTACACAACAATCCTTTTATCCCTTCGGAGCTTTACAGCTCTTGGGAGGCTTCACGGGTTCCAAGTGGTATCGGGTCTACTCGATAGTCCTATCGGGTATATCCGATATCTGGAGTCTGGGTTGTCACAAAACCCTTGTGTTTTGCTGCTGTAAATCTCTTAGCAGTATCTTTCTAAGATCTTTCTGACTTATTCTTGACATATTCATCACCTTCCTTGCTCATTCACCTTATTTCATTTTTAAACAGGAAGCTTTGCATTGCATTTATTTAAAGGGGGAGGATTGATCATGTCTGTACTGCATTTATTGCATTTCATAGGGGGAGTTTCAGTTTCTTTCTATTTTCTCTTAACTCCCTCTAATCACTTGGTATCATTTTTGTGTCTACATCCTGTTTCCCACATGCTCTCACCACTTGGATTCCTTTTCTTTTTCACTTTTTTATGACGTCAAAGGGGGAGAGATTGGTTGAGTCATATATTGCAGAAGGTAAAAGAGGAAGAGATTAAAGGGGGAGAATGTTTGGAAAATGTTTTTTGATTGTCATTAGAGAGATTGCATTAAGTCATTGTGTAAGGGGAAGAGATTGCATTGGGGGAGATATTGCATTGATGTTAGTACATATCTGTGTCAACATAATTTTGCTCATTCACAGGTTGATTGCATATTGTCATAGTTTCTCTGTCTGGTTTTCATGACTCATATGACTCATAGTGTTGCCATCATCAAAAAGGGGGAGAATGTTGGATATTGTGTTTTGATGATGATAAACACTATGACTCATATGTATGATGTCATATGTGTTTTCATGATTCCATATGTGCTTATTGCATACATCATGGGTTTGGGTTACATACAGTGTCTGTTATGTGCATACAATGCTCATATTGCTGTATAAATGAATTACATAGAATGAATTGCTGCACATGTGCATATTTGTGGATGTCTCTGTACAAGCATTGCATAAAGTCTGGTACAACCGTTCATATGAGTCAATGCATCACAAGTCAACCATAAGTCAAAGCAAAGTCTATATTGTGTACATAAAGTTAACGCGTCTGCATAAATTCTGTGCACATGACAGTTTACTGAATAACCTGTGTACATGGCATTTGGTCGAACACTTGGTGTGCATTTGAAGTCAGTGCATCAGTTCTATCCTATAGCGGTTCCTTGCATTGCCTGACCTAAGGTCAACCTCAGTTCTCAGAAATTCAAAATAACGTCAACCTTAGTGTTCAACATGTAAGGTCAGTGCATATGCATGCATAATAGAAGACCAAGGTCGGTGCATTATTTGTATACATGCATTTCACATATAAAGGTCAGTGCATGTCGGTCCAATGCATATGAGGTCTGTGCATACTTCGTTGATTAAGAAGATAACATCGGTGCATGTTTCAGTCTCAAGCATGTAAAGGTCTGTGCACCTTTATCCTATGCATGTATCAGTCGGTGCATGTTTTTGCCTGACAGGTCTGTGCATGTCTTCATACATGCGTAATAAGGTCGCTGCATATCGGTCTTAGTTAGTGATAGAGTCTGTGCAGGTTTTGGTTCTAAGCATATAGAGTCGGTGCAGGTTTTGTTGTGAGCATATGAGTCGGTGCAAGCTTCGCTGTGACCACATAAGGTTGATGCAAGTTTTGATGTGAGCATTTAAGGTCGGTGCACTTTCTGCATCACTTATATGAGAGTTTGTGCATGTTTTGCTATGCATAGTCTTTGCACGTTTTTGCACTATTTCACGCACACCTCAGGTCGATGCTAGCATCACACATATTGCATTCAGAGTCGATGCTCGTTGCACCCTGTGCATACTAAGGTCAGTGCTAATTGCATAAAGGGTCGGTGTTAGTGTCATGCATCTAGGTCGATACTAGTGTGTTGTGTCTCGCATCCTAGGGTCAAAGTTAGCATGCATTATCCTGCACCTAAGTCTGTGCTAGCTGGTTTTCACTCATACACATGGTCTGTGTTAGTTGGTTTAGGTTGTTAACTAGAGTTTGTGTTAGCTTGCATAAGGTCTATGTTAGGATGCACAGAGTCTGTGCTAGTTGTCTGTGTTGTCAGCGCGTAGTCTATGCTAGTTTAGTGTGTTTCATGAATAAAGTCTGAGTTATTTGCTCTGACTTATGTATGAAGTCAACGTCAGTCTGTATATCATTCTTGTTAAGCGTATGACAGACTTGCGTTTACATTGACTTCATGACTTGATTTCAAAACCATGCTCTGCATACTTTGTTCACTTAATTTAAACACTCAATGATGGCATAATAACATATTATCTCTCTCACACTTTACATTTTATTTTTATATAAAGTCAATGCATATTGATTTTTGCTATGAAGACAAAGTGTTTGACAAAATGCTTCTTAATCTACTTACAGGAACTTAAACCTCATGTGATGTTGAGAACAGAGGTTTGTGACTTAAGACTGTCCTGGTTCTAACGTAAAGTCACGTAAACCAGGATTATGGCTCGTGATCCAAGAGCATTTTGATAAGAGGAGATTTCACCACGTGGAAAGTAGAGAAGCTAAGATCGTGCCACGTGGACATTCCAAGCTCAGATCTGAATGAATTTTTCAGAGGGAAACGTGGTTTCCACGCGCCCATCATCTGCTGCCTTATAAAAGGGGCAGATCACCCTTTGTTGAAGAGAAGATATAGAGAGAAGACACTGATCATACATAGAAGCATATACAGAAAAAGAAGAAAAACTAGCAGAAGAAGAAAAGAAAGGAGAGCGGCTGAAAGCCAGCAACCAGAGAAAGAGAAAGAATCAGAGAGAGGTTTGAGAGAAGAGAGCCGTGAGAAAAGAAGAGAGTTGCAGCAGTAAAAATCGAAGAGGGAGAAGACGGATCCTCATCTGAGGATTTCCAACAAGAAGATCGGTGGCCTCTGGATCAGATCCAGACCACATTGCTCCTCAGCGAGCTACAGTATTGTGCTTCGTTTTTAGCTTTCTGTTGCTGATTTGTTTCATTTTAGTTCTTCCATTTTACTTTCCATTTTAGAAGTTGTGAATCAGCGGTGGCATAAGCTGTAAGGCCCAGCGGTTTGAAGCTGTGAATCAGCGGAGGCTAAGCTGTATTGCCCAGCGGTGGCTAAGCTATAATGCCCAATGGGGCAAGCTGTAAGTCAGCGGTTGTAGGCAAGCTGTAAGGCCCAGCAATTTAAGCTGTGTATCAGCGGAATCCACACTCTGGTTGGAGTGTAGGGTGGATGTAGGTCTGGAGGACCGAACCACCTAAAAATCCTTTGTGTGGAGTGGTTTGATTGTTTACTCTGATTTCGATAGATGCATGCTTAGGATCATGGTTTAATTGTATATCTTTTGATGCCTCTTTCAGTTAACTAAGTCAATCAGTGTAATTCCACAATCGTTAACTGAATATTTTTTATTCTGCATAGCTTACCAATTAGAGTTCAAATTGGGTAGAATTTTTAAAGGAGATTCATTCACCCCCCCTCTGAATCCGTGTGTGCACCATTGCACCTAGTCCTCACAGACTAACATATTACTCTATCACACATAAGGATACAACCGGATTTACTCTTCGAGATCAAGGAACTTCAAGACCACGACCCACTGTTAGTCGGAATAAAGGACAAGCTAGAAGAGCAACCTGATTTCAAGCTAGCATCTGATGGAAGACTATTGTTCCATAAAAGGACATGTGTGTCAGACTGTCCGGAATTGAAGAAGAAGATCTTAGAAGAAGCTCACCGATCAAGATACACCATACATCCTGGAGCTACCAAGATGTATCAAGACTTGAAACCAACCTTTTGGTTGCCCAATATGAAAAGGGAGGTAGCGAACTTTGTTTCTCGCTGTCTCACATGCCAACAAGTCAAGGCGGAACACCAAAAACCTGTCGGTAAGTTACATCCCCTAGACATTCCCAAGTGGAAGTGGGAAGATATTGGAATGGACTTTATCATGGGTTTGCCTAAGTCTAAGGGCAGACATGATGGAATATGGTTTATCATAGATCGATTGACCAAGTCGGCACACTTCTTATCTATAAAGAGTCGATGGTCGGTTGATGTTCTAGCCACTTTATACATCAAAGAGGTGGTTAGACTACATGGAGTTCATGTTTCTATCGAATCTGACCGAGACCCATGCTTCACCTCTCATTTTTGGAAGGGTCTACAACACTCCTTGGGTACGAGACTCAATTTAGTACTACATTTCATCCTCAAACTGATGGTTAGACCGAGAGAACAAATCAGGTCGTGGAAGACATGCTACAAGCCTTTATTATTGATTTTGGTGGAAGCTAGCATGATCATTTGCCCCTAGTCGAATTTGCTTATAATAATAGTTACCATGCGAGCATTCAAATGGCACCCTTCGAAGCATTGTACGGAAGGAGTTGCTGCTCACCATTATGCTGGGATGACGTTGGGGAAAAGCAACTTCTAGGCCCGGATATGGTAACAGATACCACTGAGAGGATACAAGTAATTAGAGAAAGACTCAAGATGGCTCAGTCAAGACAAAAGACTTATGCCGATACTAGAAGAAGAGACTTAGAGTTCTAAGTCGGAGACCATGTCTTTCTCAAGGTTTCCCCAAGTCGTGGTATCGGAAGATTTGGTGTTAAGGGTAAGCTTACACCAAGATATGTCAGCCCCTTCGAAGTGCTGGAGAGAGTTGGCGAGGTAGCTTATCGGATCACCTTGCCACCGTAACTATCCGAAGTTCACAATGTGTTTCACATCTCTATGGTTAAGAAGTATGTTCATGATCCATTCCACATCATAGATCATGATAACCTGGTGATACAAAAGGACCTCACCTATGAACAAAAGCCACTGTGGATTCTTGATCGCGAGGTTCGTGTACTGCGTAACAAGATTATTTCCATGGTAAAGGTTCAATGGAACAAACGTTTCGAACATGAAGCCACATGGGAGACCGAAGAATCTATGAAGAGAAGATTCCCCGACTTATTTCAAAATTGTAAGTACTTTGCACCCTCCATGTCTATATGAAATTGAATTTGGGGACCAAATTCTTTTAAGTGGGGGAGGGTGTAGCACCCCAGAAAAAGTTTAGGGAATAAAATTTCTTAAATAAATTAAACATAATAAATCCTCAAACGTAAGATGGGCCCAACTCAAAAATCAATAAAACATAAACAAATATGGGCTTCCCGTGTATATACTTAGCCTAAGAACCAATGGGCCTTACGGTTATAAAAAGGGCTTGAGGGATATAAACTTAAATACATGAATACGTAAGGGCTTCCCACAAACACTCAAAGTTTATCACGTTCGAAGCCTCATTTCGTTCGAACACTGCATAGGAATTAGGGTTTTAAACCCCAACCAGGATAGCAGCTGTGAACATGGCAATAAGAAGATTTACATAGAAATTTTAAACCCCTTAGGATTGCTACGTGGGAAATATAGTTCCCACTTGGATTCTAAAGCCACCAAAGGACTCTATCCCAATAAATAAGACCCTTGATCGAACGCGGTAGCACCTTTGCTGCTGCTGTTGTTCGTGCTGTGTCTTTATCCTCGTCTACTTGTCGATCTTCTTCCGTTCACGTAGACGAGAGCTGTTCTGGCTGCTGCTTCCCATGCGTGAAGAGAAGGAGTGTTGTTCCTCTTCTTCCTACGTGCTACAGTTGCTGGCCTACTGTTGCATATTCTTTTTCCTCTTCATCCCGTGACCCTTTTCCTTCATACAAGAGGTAGGTTTTCTAAAGAACTAAAGCACAAACCTATAGTAATAAGTGTTGTATGCATGAAACCACCATGATATCATCTTTACATCTCGCAATCGAAGTTCTGTTCTTGATTTTACATAGATTTTTTTTAGTTTCTGTTACGTATGAAAATAACGACTAGAGCAGTGGCCGCTTATTAATGAACAATCGGTTAGATGGCCGTAAATTTTTGGAATTTGCGATAGTCTCCTGGCCGCCAATTAATGAGCGACCATCCCCCTGTCGCTATTTCTTTCAGAGCATTTAATAATTAACCCATGTTAAAAATTAAATAACTATGGAACCATGTATCTGAAAAACATGTTATGTATATTTCTAGATTCCTCATATTTTTCCCTACTTGATCATGTCTTTAGTTTCTTAGAATTCCCTGTAAATAGCAATATGTTACGATTCATGTGCAATTAAAAGCAATGAATAGTGTTTTGAACCTGAGAACGTTCCGGCTCGATGCATTTTAAATTGTAGCAATAAAAGAATGGACGACTATTCAAGCAGTCGCAACTTAATAAATGAACGCACCTGTAAGGAGGCGTTGTTTTGTAAAATTTTAGTAAAATAGAAAATATATAAAAATCATGAATATGCGACAAAAGCATGGATGTTATTTAAAGATTGAGCGCCGTCATATATGATCACCAATTATAATTAAATTCTATTGATTTCTGGAAATTACTAGAATTAGCGCCCGTGCACAGAGTCGCTAATTCTTAGTATTTTTCTAAGAATTCTATTAAATATGAGATTGGGCGACTTTTCAAAGAGCTGCTATTTCTTGATATAGCGAGTTTCTGATTGGATGCAGATTCTTGCTCTCACAGTTTCTACTGGGTTTTTGGCCCATACCGAGGGTCTTTTGGCACTCTCATCTCACGTCTATAGATGGAGTCCCTGTTTCACGATGTTTCTCGCATACACCTCAATTCTTGGTGATGATTGGACCCTCCGCGGGATATTCTTTCCTCGGACTGGTGCTTTCTTCATTGAGACCTCCGTAAGACTGTGCTAACCTTGGATTCCCTCAAGGTAGCCGAGCTAGTTGTACCCTAAAAACCCTGGAACCATTGATTGTCACGTCACTATGAAGAAACGTGGTACCCTAGCCCTCATAGAGCGTTGTTTCTAGTCTCTTTGATAAGTCTATCTCTATTTGGGATTAGCGACCAGGACGCGGACGCCAAAAGGAATTGGCGGCCAGGCTAGTGGGCGCTGATCACTGAATTAGCGGTCGTCATATGGACGTTATTTCTTCGTGCTTATACTGTTCACAGGAATGAGCGACCACCACAGTGGATGCTATTTCTATAATTGGAGGCTGTCTGAGTGGACGCCAATTACCCAATTTCATGATATGTGAAGATTTTCATGTGATTTATCAGTATGTCATCCTTGTTCAAAGTTCTATCCTTGAACTCCTCACTTTGTGAAATTTACCTTATATTCTTACAATGGTTTATTTCCTTTGGAATTCTATTGACTATAAACTTTAGTGGGTGTCTAATTATACATGACTCAATGCTTAGCATTAATGGGACCCGATCTGGTCCTGGGAGGAGCACCCGAAAGTACTTGTGCCCATGGGAGCTATATTGATCACAGTATGCCATCGCACCGAAGTGCATGACTTTCTAGATTATGGCATTCCATAATCTCATGGTTGACTTGACATGACGTGACTTGCGTGGCCTGGAATGGGTATTTACTTGCTTGAAATATGATAACCAATCTTCATGACATGACTTGATATTATATGATTGATATTCTTGATGCTTTACATTATTCTTCTTGAAAAATACTAGTTCGTTCTTGATATCTCTAGATATGTTCACTCTTGACATTATCTCATGACCTTTCATGATTAGCGATACTTGCATTCATGTAACATGTAATTTACTTAAATCAAGCTTATACTTGAGATATAATTCCTACTGAGTGTTCGCTCACCCTAGTTTTTCCCCTATTTTTCAGGTAATTCCGATGCCGAAGATCATTCGGATGGGGATGGACACGGGTGAAGAGTGTAGAGCTGTCTGCTTGTTGAAGCCGTTATCTAGTCGTGTCTTTTTGATTTTCTTGAGTCATTATTGTATTTTCCTTTTATTTAGTCTAGCAACTTTACTTTGGCAATAAAGAGTATGTAACTGAATTATCTTTGGAGTTATTAATGAAATAAAGGATTTGGTTTATTATCTCTACTTTTACGCGCTCTGTCTAATGGTTAAATTATCTCGTGCTCTGATTGACATGATCGATATAACTCGTCACGCGTACCGAGTTCCTTCCGCGCTCGGGGCGTGACGTCACATGTTGGCTGTTAAATGGATTTTTTGATATTTGATTGGCACAGTAGACTTTGGTGTATGGTTTCCCATCGGTAGTTCTTTTAATCTACTTGCATACACCGATGTGGACTATGCTGGATGTGTTGTTGATCACAAAAGTACTAGTGGGTACTGTTAGTTTCTTGGTGGGTGCCTAGTTTTATGGGCTTCCAAGAAACAACATTCAGTCGCTCTCTCAATAGCCGAGGCTGAGTATGTGGCCGCCGGAAGTTATGGAGCCCAAGTACTTTGGATCAAAAATCAATTGCTTGATCTAAATGTTGAAGTGAAATGTGTTCCAATTTTATGTGATAATACCAGTGCAATCAACTTGTCAAAAAATCCTGTCCAACATTCTAGAACTAAGCACATTGACATTCAACATCATTTGCTGAGAGATCAGGTAGGCAAAGGGGATTTTGAGTTGCAATTTATTGATACACACAACCAATTGGCAGACATCTTCACTAAACCTCTAAATCAAGAGCAATTCACAAAAACTAAGAATAGAAATTAGCATGTGCAAGGGTGAGAGCATACATACCTAGGTTTGCATTCAGGCTAAGTGTTGCATGTGTAGAAAAGTAATTTGCATAAAGGGTAGATTGCAATGAGGACATGCATATCTTGCTTGGCTATTTTCAGCCTCTTGTATGATGATAAGACAAGGTTCAACTCAACCCAATACATGCAACCCAATTTACACTTAGATATGCATGACAATCTTGAACTTGTGACAAGCCTCAAAAGTCTCATGTGAAGAATGCATGAAGCACATTAAACATTTCCAGCTTTTAAAACTTCCATTTCCTAAATGAAAATACACCAATAATCATGTAGTTCAAGATAAAATAGAATCACCCACAAAACCATGATTATCATAGTTGCATTTCAAGCACACTATGCACATTGACTTGTATTGCCAAAACGAAATGACCATGGATCCATACAATGAGAGAGCATCATTCAACCCAATATGCTTCAGGACATATGTGAAATGCTTAAGCACATTGTTAGCTCTAAGAACCATGAAGTATATTCATGTAAGCGCAAGCATAGCTCAGTTTTCCTTAACCAAAAAATAAGAACAATTAGCCAAGCATTTGCCTAAATGTAAGAACACCATTCAAATCACATTCATTAAGTTTCAAGTAAATAGATTGAGCATATTTCAAGCCTAAAAAGCTCATGTGAAAAATGCATGAAAATACCCAATCAAGACTTTGAAAACCCCTTGATGAAATGCATGAAACATAGCGAATCATGGACAACAAGATGAATCTTTCATCCATACATGACTTCGATAAGATGTGATCTTGCAAAACATTCTTTAACTCATTAAACAAGTTGCAAACATGTTGCCCAATGAAATACATGTTGGTCCCGGGTAGGCGAGCGGACAAGAAGGGGGGGTTGAATTGTCCCACACTAAAAAAGGTAATTTAAAAACTATCTAAGCGGAATTAACAATTTTGACGAGATTGAAGGAGTTAACATAAAGAGTGTATGCTAAGTTCACTCAATCTCTCCCGACTCACACGATTGACTGAATGGAGTAAGCAATGAACACACAATCACACAATGCAAACCACAAGACACAAGGGTTTTTAAGGTGGTTCGGGACCACGACGGGCTCCCTACGTCCACCCCTTACCAAAACGGTAAGGATCCACTCGTTGGATAAACCAGCACGGGGAAGACTCCCCAACATGGAGCAAGGCTCCAACACACACACGGGGATGAATCCCCAACACGAAGCAACACTCCAACACACACACACACACACACACACACACACACACACACACACACACACACACACACACACACACACACACACACACACACACACACACACACACACACACACACACACACACACACACACAGGAATACGCCTGCACACACACACGGGGACGCGCCCCAACACACACACAAACACGGAGACAGAGTCTCCAATACGATCCGACACCAGATCACAATGCACACAGACTTGCCGCAATAAATGCAGCAAAAGACACACACAAACATACGCTGCAACATCCGCAGCACCGAGATCACACGACCATACGCAGACGGTCACACACACACGAATATCTCTATGAGTTGAGGAAATGAAAAACACATACTCAAGACAAGTTTAGACACAAATGAAAACCAAGAGAACAATCACAAATAGATAGGAATAGGGTGTGGAAGTTGTTCCCCTTCAATCTCCAATGGCCGAACGATGATGTTCCTTGATGCTCGATTTGGAGGTATGCCGGATGCCAACGATTTAAACATCAACGTGTTCCTCTTTTCAATCCGCTTCACTTTCTCTTCATACACGATCTCCAAATCTTCCTTGATATTGATCAAATCAACATGGCTTGAGCTTTTCCTTCCTTTCTCCTCTTTCTTCACCTGCAAGAAGAAAACATGAACATATTAGGGTTAAGACTTGTGAAATTCGTAGCTCTCATATGCATACTAATAGGAAGCACCAAAAGACTAGTATAGCCCTTCTAGAAACCTCCAAAAGGACCCCCAATAGGTCTCCCATCAACCCAAGGGCAAAGGAGAAAGAGTTAGGCACAAGTTGACTTAGTTTGGATGGATTTCGGAACCATGTTTTTGACTTTTCGCCGTTGGCGGTCGACCTACACGGGGTGGGCGGTCGACCTAAATTCTGCAAAGATGAAAACTCCCATTTCAGGAAATTTCGGTTGACCTAAACGTTCTTGCGGTCGACCGCTAGCTACAGTAATTTTAGGTCGGCCTAAACTGTCCTTTAGGTCGACCTAAACCTACAGAAAAAATACTGAAAAAATAAAAACATTAGTAAACATGTAAGAAAACTTGCCCAATGATCCCAAGTGATGAATGCATGAAGTACATATATGAAATCATTAACAAGGAGGATGAAAACACTTGGAAAACTCAATCAACCATAACATAACATCAAGATCATATGGCTATCCAATTTGTGCAATAAGATAGCATCATTGAACCAAATTTCATATATCATTAGGATGCCATTCAAAAATGTGATTGGGTCAAATTTGCCAAGTGTATATGTAATGTATATGAGCATCATTCAACCCAATTTAATTAAAGTTCACATGAGATTCAAGCTTGAGCACTAACAACTCATTTCTTCTAAGATTTATATGATGAACTCAAACATTTAAAATAGCCTCAAGACCCTATGAAGAATATGCATGGAGTGCATTCAAAACCATACATAAAAAGCTATTGAAACTTTATTCAATATCACAACTTTAAGCACATAGGAGCCCAATCTTTCTCAAACAAGAAACACTTTCTTAAGCCATGCTTTTTAGGCAAATATGAGCGTATACAAGAGGCATGTGGAATGTATAAAATATAGTAAGAGTCAATGCAATGCAATGAGAAAGGTAACTCCCTTTTTGGAAGAAGAACTTCATTGATGCACTCCTTTGAGTTCCCAGCATGAGCCATGGACTTGTTCCTACAAGCCAAGATAAATATGGCATTAGTTCCTTAAACACCAAAGATTCATATGACTTTCAAGAGTGAACCTTGAAGTCGTTCTTTCATCTCATCAAAAGCCATCTTTCAATTCATCAATCAACGACATAAATATATTGCTCAGTCAACGACATAAACATGTTGCTCAATGAACCACACACAAGCACAATCGTTTTGTTATCATTAAAATCAAACATCAAACAAAGCACAGTTGTTTTGTTATCATTAAAATCAAACACTAGGAGATGCAACAATCTCCTGCAATAATACACACAGGCACACTCAGTTTGATGAACATGTTGCTCAATGATGCACATATACACAAGCACACTATGTTTGTCATCATTAAAATCAAACACCAAAATCAATTAGGGGATGCATCAATCTCCCCCTTTTTGATGATGACAAAATGATGTGTGCGAGAGTTCCAAAAGATATAGTTGAAGCATTTCAATGAGTGTTATGAGAGTGAGCACACAAGACATAGTAGAAGCATTTAACCTACTCTCTCTCATTAATCACAGAATCATAAAGAATCATAAAGCATTGAGCAACAGAATCATAAAGAATCATAAAGCATTGAGCATAGATTGAGCACACAAACCCATTCTCCCCCTTTTTGTCATTAAAAAAAGCGACTAACAGTGGGGTTATTAGAAATGATATGAACATGTTGGCCCAGTAGATATGATATCAAATGTTGGAAGTTATGTGCAAAATGAAGTGTTCAAAATGATGCAGTTCAAAGTATGCACTATATGCATGATATGTAGAAAATGCCAAATATGTAGATATGCACTCCAAGATCTTCAACTTATGGTACCTATGCACATGAGATATCAAGATGTAAGTGAGCATCCTTGCTTTTTCTTTCATTCTTTATCAACAACAACTAAATCAATGGAAAATGTTTGATCATGCAGGCACGCAAGCACAACTTTCATACACGCAAATATGACTAATAGTAACTCCCCCTTAATGGGGCACGGGTTAAGAAAAGAGCAGGTGATTCGGATTCAAAATGTAAGACATGAAGCATAACCAAGAGATTTGTGTATTCATAACAAGAAGTACTGCATAAACTATGAATATAATCAAATTCATAGTATACATTCATCACAATGATACCCAAAAGTGAAATGTGATGCAATGAATAATGAGCTTTCAAATATATAGATATTCTGATTTTTTTAAGAACACTAGAAGGTAATCTCCTCTCTACACTTCCACTTTAGATTCTCGACTATCGGTAACTTCGCACAACCCCGATTATGTTTCTTTTTAATGGACTTCACCGTTCAGCGTGAGTTTCCTCATATGTCTCAATGGGGATTCCCGACTACTAGGATTCATCATGCATTTTAATTTTTCGTGTGGATTTTTATTTCACCGTTCGGCGCGAGTTTCCTCATTTGTCTCAATGGGAATTCTCGGCTACTAGGTTCGACATTCCACTTATTGAGCATTGAGGGGTAGGTAACTTTTTCCTCACGATTACTCCTTAATGTCTATGTAGAGATTTAAGTTTCTTTTAAAGTGTTGGAAAGAATTTCTCAAATCCTTATCAATTAAAGCCATTAATTTCATTAAGTGTAAAAGTGTGGGGGTAATCTTTTGCATGTATAAAATAAATTTATCAAGACATTATTATGACTCCCCCTAAATGTATGCACGGTCAGAATCAAATCCTCCCCCTTAATATATGACATGTATCACATATGAATAAAATCACTATATTGTTATTTAGGAAGGAGGTGAAGCATTAGTACAGTCAAGAAAGGATTTTATAAGCTAAATACATGCAAACATGCAAGGATTCAAGGAAACATTCATGCAAATACTCATGAATCAAGGTATGCATGAGACTCATATTCATAATGCATGCAAAATCTATGAATGATATGCAAAAATTTCAATGCAATCTTTTTACACAGATTTTCAGTTTATGTGCAGTCTAGAACATTCAAGTAAGCATGAAACCAATAAATGCATGAGATAATTTTCATTGAATCCAAAAACTGAACCATGAGTGTTTTATTTCAGAGTTTCAATTTGAACATGATATGCCCTACATGCATAAATGTGTAAAATGTATTTTGATGAGCATGATCAAATGTCCAACTTTCATTTCAGCCTCTCCCTGAAAACTCATACAGAATTTGATAATTGAGCAAGACAAGTGTTTGAAACTCTATTGAAAAGAGAAATATTTTTGAACATGTCAAACAACTTATCACCATTGCAAAGCAACCACACAAAGTCATTGAGCTTAGACTAAGCCATGATCATTCAAAGACATTTTTACATTCGAGAGTGAATAATTCCACAGTTCAGAAAATTTTTACCTTGTCGAAACAAGAAAATTTTTCAGATTGAATTTGAAAGCTATGCAAATCAAAGGTAAATTGATTTTATTTAAAATACATAATTCCTCATAAGCCAATCAACCAAGTTTCTTAATTTTGGTACTTGACAGAGGTCTTGATCCAAGGATCTAGCTCACTCATAGTGTTAGCTTCCTAACAGACTTAATCTGTCATTTCACATAACACCATTTGATATACCAAATATTTATATAATGAGATCTTGTATAGCTTGTCAAGAAATACAATTAGAACAGAACACGACATGAGAAACACAACAAAATCAAAGAAGTAAAACATCAAAATCACCAAATTTGACAGTAAGGATAAGCAAGGTCGGGATTTTACTAAATGACTGTGCCTTATTCCTTTTTATTGGAACCCCTTTATTCTCTATTTATCTCAAGCCACACCTGCATCAAGATCAACTCATTTGACAAATTTAGGCACCCAAGTCTTCTTGGGTCCCTGGAGGTTAGTAGCATTGCTACCAAAAGCTTTCTTTGCCATTTTCATTGCCACCATAACATCATTCTTCATGATCCTGTGATCCTCAATAACATGTCCATGGTTTCTACAAAAAAATATTGAGGAGAAGTAACTCTAGTAAAAGACTTCCTTTTACCATGATCAAAAGAGTTTTCAAAAGCGTTCCATCTCTTATTAGCAAAAGTTCTAGGTTTAGCAAACTTAAACCTAGCATTCATCCTAGAAGCATGAGAATCATGATTTCTCAAAAACTAACAGTCTTTCATAACATGCCCGTATTTTTCACAGTGAAAACAACAAGGAGTGGCAGTTCTACCGAATGATTTTTCATAGTGAGCTTGAGTTTTTTCATAAAACTTTCTTTTGTTAGATGAAAACCTTTGAGCATGAAAAGTATGTTTGTCACTGAATTTTCTTTGAAAATTAAATTTAGCATTCATAGCATGAAGATCATCGTGTTGCTTCACAAAATAATTTTTCATCATGTGGCCTAGCTTACCACAATAAAAATAAGAAGCATTTCTTTATCTTTAGAAAGCATTTTTATCTTTACATGCACGTTGGTCATCCTTTTTCATGATATTACAATCATCCATGACATGGCCATACATACCACAATAGAAGCATTCAACATTAGATTTTATTTTTTGAGATTTATTTAGCATGGAGGATTTTGTGTTGACATTTTTCATTTTCTAAAAACTATTTTCAGTAGTTTTCTTTTGAGCAATGGGAGGAGGTGCTTTGGAAGTGCTAGGAATATCAGAAGCATGAACAAAAGAAGTTTTCAATTTAGATTCAAATGACTTTTTGTTTATAGGGGAATATCCATTGCCTTCTCTTTGAAAATTCATTTTGACACCAAACATTTTATCCAAAGTTTCTTTTCCTTTAACAAATCTTGACAAGTCATCTTTTAAGGTTTGCACGTCTTCTTCTAAAGCAGACATATGCAATTCAACACATGTGATTTCTTCTTCGCAAGTACAAACCTTGTCATTTAACATACAATTCAAAGATTTAAAATTTTCATTTTCTTCCATGACTTCCTTGTTTTCATCATTTATAACATGTAGTTTTTTAGTTAATTTTTTAAGAACTTTCTCAATTTCAGCAAACTTTGAGATCTTAGCAAGCAATTATTCATTTTCATATTTCAACAAAGAGTTTTCTGATTCAAATTTATCAAGACATTTTAATCTACTCTCAAGCAAAGAATTCTTGATTAGCATTACACCATTTTTCTTTTTAAGATCTTCATTTTCAATCATGATGCTTTTGCTATCAATTTCATTGTCAAGAAGCTTTTCAAACATTTTCTCATCATCAGATAAAGAAGTTAGCTTGCTCTTAAGACATTCTTCATTTTTCTCAAGCATGAAAATGTTAGACAACAAGAGTTTTTTTTATTCACGTAAATTATGATAATCATTTTCACTTTCAAGAGATGTATTAGATTTTCTAGCCATTTCAAGGTCTTCAGTCATACAAGATATCTCATCTGAAAGTAATTCAACTTTGGATTCAAGATATTCATTTCGATTTTCTAAATTTCCAATTTCTGACTTCAGATCTTCAATCTTTGATTTTAGCAACTTGCATTTTTCATATGAAGAATTAGCATGGTCATTTTCACATGGAGCAAAAGTATGCTTAATTTCTTCAAGTTTCCTTTTCAGTTTCTTATTTTCTGATTTGTATTTCTTACATCTGTCGTGCATTTCAGCATATGCTAATTGCCATTCCTCAATAGAAAGTTCTTCAGAATCAGAATTTACCTCAACCTCACTTTCTCCAGCCATCATGCATGCATCCTTTGCATCTCCATCATACTTGCATGCCAACTCATTCCAAACTTCCCTTGCTAACCTACATGTTGAAAGTCGTGTGAGTACATCAGATTCTATGCTATTCTTCCGAAGAGTTAGTGCAGTAACATTTATAGCATTTCTCTTGATGTGTTTATCATTCCATTTGGTTTCATTTGGAGAGAGTTTCATATGGACCATTACATATCACTTTCCACATTTCAGGTTCATAAACTCCAAGATAAGCACACATTTTATTTCTCCAAGAAATATAGTTGTGACCATCAAAACGAGGAGGAAGAGAAGACAAACAACTATCAGACATGATGCTCAATGAAACTCGCCGACAGGGATCACTCTATAGGTCGTTAGACCTCAAGAAAATAGAGTCCTGGCTCTGATTCCAATTGTTGGCCCCGGTAGGCGAGCGGACAAGAAGGGGGGTTGAATTGTCTCCCACGCGGTATGGTAAATTTAAAACTAACTTAGCAAGATTAGAGCAACTATCAAATTTAAATTAAGATAAACTGAGATTTGAATCCTAAAAGAATTAGTTCTCTCGACCTTTCTGATCTCATACGATCGCCTAGACGGATTTATCAAGTAAGTACGTCGTACGATGCATAGTAGACAAACAAGTAGTGTGTGTTTGTAAACAAGATGTGATCTGAAAATAAGTAATGTATGTGATCAAGATAAATATAGCAATATATGTGAACAAGATAAATCTTAAACCAATCTCATGTGAATGAGGTAGATGATAAGAAAACAATCACACAAATCAAACCACAAGGCACAGGGATTTTTAAGGTGGTTCGGGACCTCGACGGGCTCCCTTTGTCCACCCCTCACCAAACCGGTGAGGCGTAACTCGCTGAAAAACTAGCACGAGGATGACTCCCCAACACGGAGCGACGCTCCAACACACACAGGGATAAATCCCCAACACGGAGCCAAGCTCCAGCACACACACATGCAGGACGACGCCTGCACACACACGGGGACGCACCCCAACACACATGGAGACTGAGTCTCCAACACGATCCGATGATCGGATCAACAACACACACACTCGCTGCAACAAACGCAGCACCGTAGGCACACTACTGTACGCAAATGGTCACACACACACAGAATATCGTTCCAAAAATAAACAAAACATTCACAAATAAAAGTGATATGCCCCAAATAAACTCTTAAGACTGAAACAAGGAGAATATAGCAAGTGTAAAGCTCCCCCTTCTCTAAATGATCCAGCCCTTCTTTGGTTGTAGACAGATGATTGCTATTTTGACGTCTTCTTGTTCCTCTCTTCAAGCCGCTCCTCTTTCTCTTCTTGCACCAGCTCCAGAAATGGCTTGATGGAGATGAAATCCCTTTCCCAAGAGCTCCTTCGTTGCTTTCCCCCTTTTCCTCACCTACAAGATAGAAAACATTAGCACATAAGGGTTTCTCCACTTAAAATTCGTAGGTCATTTGTATATATATATAAGAGAAAGCATAAGACCAATATAGCCCTTCTAGAACCCTCCAAATAACCCCCAATAGGTCTACCAAGAACCCAGCGACATATGGGTAAGATTAGGATCCATTTGGATAGGGTTTGATGGGTTTTGGATAAGATTCGCAAAGCCCGTTTCGGAAGCCCGACGGAATCGGTCGACCGAAATTGAGGGTCGGTCAACCGAGCTCTGGAAGATTTCAGACCAGCCAACATTGGGGATTTCCGTCGACCGAAATGCCCAAGTCGGTCGACCGAACTCTGCTGCATTTTCTCCAGCCAGCTCTGGCTGAAATGGTCAACCGAACTGAGTACATTGGTCGACCGAAAACCTGCAAAATAGAATAAATGAAGTTAAAACCATGGGTTTTCATATGCATTGTTGCCACCATATGTTTAGTCAAAGTCTAGGTGTCTTGGGAGCCTATCAAGCAATGTAAAACACATTTCCAACACCAAGAATCAATTCACACTTCATAACAAGAGAGTTATATGATAGGCTTAAAACACTAGCTCAAGAGTTCTATGAAGAACGTGCATGAACATATGAAGTGAGTAGCACTATCATGGCTTTTGATACCTCAATAGAAATATGAATGGAATGCATTCAAAACTATATAAAAGATTCATGAAACCTTCATTTCAACATGACCCTTCTTCACAATTTTCACAACTAAGACAAGGTTCAACTCGACCCAATACATGCAACCCAATTTACACTTAGATATGAATGACAATCTTGAACATGTGACAAGCCTCAAAAGTCTCATGTGAAGAATGCATGAAGCACATCAAACATTTCCAACTTTTAAAACTTCCATTTCCTAAATGAAAATACACCAATAATCATGTTGTTCAAGATAGAATAGAATCACCCACAAAACCATGATTATCATAGTTGCATTTCAAGCACACTATGCACATTGACTTGTATTGCCAAAACGAAATGACCATGGATCTATACAATGAGAGTGCATCATTCAACCCAATATGCTTCAGGGCATATGTGAAATGCTTAAGCACATTGTTAGCTCTAAGAACCATGAAGTATATTCATGTAAGCGCAAGCATAGCTCAGTTTTCCTTAACCAAAAAATAAGTGCAATTAGCCAAGTATTTGACTAAATGTAAGAACACCATTCAAATCACATTCATTAAGTTTCAAGTAAATAGGTTGAGCATATTTCAAGCCCGAAAAGCTCATGTGAAAAATGCATGAAAATACCCAATCAAGACTTTGAAAACCCCTTGTTGAAATGCATGAAACATAGAGAATCATGGACAACAAGATGAATCTTTCATCCATACATGACTTCCATAAGATGTGATATTGCAAAATATTCTTTAACTCATTAAACAAGTTGCAAACATGTTGCTCAATGAAATACACACAGGCACACTCGATTTGATGAACATGTTGCTCAATGATGCACATACACACATGCACACTCGGTTTGTCATCATTAAAACCAAACACCAAAATCAACTAGGGGATGCAACAACCGAACTCTGCGACCGAAACCCTTCTTAAGGGGGTTTTCATCCCTTTTCTCATCCCATTCGCCCCACTTCAACCACACATAGGAGAAGTCTATTTTTCTGAAATGCTCAGAAATCCACCCGGGGGGAATCCAGCTCAAGGAGAGATGAGGATCCGGTTCCTCAACCCCCGCAGGCACTTGCACCTGCGCCTATGGCACATGTGCGTACACAGCCGATTATCAACCCACAGTTGGTAGACTTTGCTAAATTAAATGAAGTATTGCCAGATTTAAGTTTCACATTTGAAGGTCAAAATGGATGGGTCGATTTCATGACTCGATATCCCAAATTTTATCATGTACTGGTTCAGCAATTTTATGGAAATCTATTTGTGAGAAATGAACAATTATTCACCATTGTCAAAGGAGTTGAGATAAGAGTCAATGCTACTTTGTTTGAAAGTGCACTAGGTGTTTCTACTGTGGGACACGATATGGATAACAATAATTCTCTAGTTGAGGAAACATTTATTCTTAATTATGACAGGTAGTCAATACATCCATGGAGCCAGCAATTTGATCAAGCAAAATGCAAATTTCTTTCCACCCCTTCAATGGATTATCCACCACATGTTTACCGCCATTATCTATCCTAAGGGTGGAAGTAGAGATGAGGTGACAGAGGTACACAAGTTCCTCTTTTTCTATGTTTTGAATGGACTACCGATAAATATGGGACGGCTAATGAAAGATTTGATAGCATCATGCCGTACACAAGGAAAGTGATCCTTGCCTTATGCTTCACAGCTTACCAGAGTTTTTATCGATGTTGGGATCAGTTTAGCAGATGAGGTGATAGCACAGGTTAGGCTGGATGACATTTATAACAGACACAAGCTTTTCACCTCCATGCATTACAAGTTGGGTGCCGATGGAGAGTTGTACAGAGATGTGGGTGGCTATGGTGATGATTCAAATAATGCAGAAGAGGAAGAGCCCCACCAGCAAGAGGCTCAAGTTCCAGACCTGTCTGTAGTTCAAGTAGAAGAGCAATCTCCTCCACAGCACACGGACCATGGGATGCCAGCTCAGTTCTACCCAGGAGAATCATCTACTCAAGGAGCTGGACAGCCTACCTAGGATTTTGAGGCTCTTGATAGGCGCCTCACACAAATGGAGACTCGGATGGATACTTTTGGGGGGCAAATTTCCAACTTTGGGAATGTACTAGAGACTATGACCGGTCGGATAGGCACTGTTTCCCAAGCCTTGGACAATCTCACTCACCATATGGTCAATCTCACCACTAGTCATCAGGATTCTCGCTAAGCATTTCATACCACCAACCGCACCGTAGTGGGCATTTAGCACCATCTGAAGGCTTATGACGACATCCTTGCCGACATCCAGTACCATCTCAGTGATGAGGAGTTTTTTGATGATCATGCCCCAGACCCTTCTGTTCCACCTCCTCAGTTATTATTTTTGGGTCTTACGGTCCACTTTCGATTCACCCTTTCTCGTATTCCCTTCCCCTCTTTTTATGATGCCAAAGGGGGAGAAGTTTTATCGCTTATCTATGTTATGCATGAGTGTGGGTGATTGTATGAGTGTGTGCCATTTGCATTTGCATAGTCGTGAGTCTGTGTCAATGTATGCATCTGTGTCCATGTATGCATCAGTGTCAATGTATGATATTCATGTGTACCCCTTATGGATTTATGAAATGCACTTGGTTATTGAACATACATTGATTCTTCCATTTTACTTCTCATATGGATGTAGCATATATGAATGAAATGGAATGTTTGGGAACTGGCTTGGATGGTTTATTTGAGTGGATTGCCTTATGGATTGTTTTGGTTATCAATCTTCCACTTGGTTCTGTATATCAAATGGTGTTGGAAGAAGGACAGCTCAAGTCTGTCTGAAATCCTTCACTATGCATGAGTGTAAACTCTACCTCGTACAAGAACCATGTTGGGAGGTTGCATTACTCAAGGGTGTGATGTATTATATGTCACAAATGTATGGGTTGCGTTCTTGTTTAAATTGGTTTCAACGGCACGCCAATGTATTTAATTAAGTGAAGTTTTATCATCATCAAAAAGGGGGAGATTGTTGAGTTTCTCTAGTTGATTTTGATGATAACAAAACCCCCGAACTTGTTAACGGTCTCATGCTTTGTATACGTGCATAAGAGTGAGCACTAGATTGTGACTAAGGTCATTCCACGTAATGTTACAATGCTCACATGTTTAAGTTTAAAAAATGCGTGAAATGAGCTAAATGAACTTCAAATGCACGCTACATGATATTCTAGGTAAGGATGTTCTATGTGGATGTGGTTTCTGGGCTAACAAAAGTGTTTCTGCAGAAGATAGAGGGTTCGATCGACCAAAGGACATTGGTCAGTCGACCAAATTTCTCAGAAGCTAGCAAACTGCGGAGTTATAGAGTTCGGTCGACCTAAGTATAGGTTTCGATCGACCAATTTCCCAAGAAGCCAGAGGTCTGAAAAGTTACAGGTTTCAGTTGACCAAAATGGCTAGTTCGGTCGACCGAACTTCCCAATAGCCTAGGGCCAAAAATTTTTTAGATTTCGGTCGACCGACCACCTACCTCCGGTCGACCGACGCCTGCTTAGACCCAATTGTTGACAGGCTATCTTCAACCACTTGGAGAAGCCTTCATCTTGGAACTTGGAGTCCTTGGGCATCCATCTAACCCACAAAACGTGGGAGGCTATTTCTAAACATCTCTTGACCACCCTAGGTGATATAAAAACATCTTTTGGGTCAAGAAACCCTAAGAAAGCAAGAAGAATCAAGGGAGGCTATAAAAAGAAGAAAATAGCTACAGCAAGAACAAGAGAAGCACTGCATGAACAATACTCCGTCCAGCCCTTCTAGATTAAGATTCAAGCATCACAAGATCATTCTGAAGCCAACAAAGTGGTGATAGACTGGAGAAGCAAACATTGAGTCCAGGATCTCCATCATTTATTCAGGGGGAACCTAGATCTGAGATTTCATTTTCTTCTCTCCCTCTAAATTGATTTGTGCTTCAAGTGTGTAATTTTCTTTAATTCTTGAACATTAAGTGTGTGTGGATCTATGTAGATCCATGTGTGCCTGTGTAAGTGTGTGTGTGATCTGATCTTGTAATCCTTTCCAAGATAGTATGTGAATCCTCACGGATCGTGAGGGGTGGACGTAGGTTGCAACTGGTGCATCCGAACCACCTAAAAATTGCTATCTCTTGTGTGGTTTGGTCCTTTTCTTCTATCCCCATTCTGTGTAATTGTACCTGAATTTTACTTCCTCCATGTTCCGTCATTCAGATCTAGTATAATCGATCATCTCAGTGATAGATCTTTGGTATATCGAAAGGTGGTCTTAAATTGATAAGGCTAGTCCTGTTAAGACGATAACACCTTGCGTGAGCAGAATCTTCGGATCCTTACCTCCGCCTAATACCGAAGGACTATCTTGTGTGATAAATTGTATAAGATCTAACCTGATATATATCAGATCTGAGTTTCTAAATTCCCCTTTCATCATATTTATTCAAATCAGGTAAAGGTTTTAAAAAAGGGGTAATCACCCAATTCACCCCCCTCTTGGGTGTCATTGATCGCGAGACTTTAACAATAATAATGGGTAATAGGCGGAAAGGAAGCAAGTACTACAAAGCTACCCGTAAACCACACGATAGCTCGAGCCCCTGAGGAACCATGTTCCTAGGCAAGTCACAGTCACACAGACCAAAAACCAGACATTTCAGGTCATGATAACATTGGCAAGATTCTGTGTAAGCAAAGTCTGAAGAAAAAATCAAGTAAGGCTGGATTCAAGATACATAACTCCAAGAGTAAGAACCTTCCTAGTTGAAAGAAAAATTAAAGATACATGGTAGCACAGAAATCGAGACAACTAGATGAACAGAGCATCAAGTTCCTCAAGTTCTATAGAATTCTAAAAACCAAAGGAAAGAGTCGACACTTTTGTTTCAAGGTTCTGTCTGGCGTTCTAGCCTCACCGCACCAAGGTGTTGCAAGAGAAGTGTCGACACCTGCTACAGAAGTGTCGACACCACAGCCATTCCTCAGCAAAGATAAGTCGATGCTACATTACTCTCAAGGTCGAAGCACACAAATGGTCAACGCAGGTCAACGCAGTAAAGCCTGTGCATGTTCATGACTTGGTCATCAGTAAGGTCGGTGCTTGTTTGCTTCTCAACGCAGCAAAGGTCGGTGCACATCCAAGACTAGCACAGACCATGGTCGATGCAAACTTTTGGCTAGCGCAACCAAGGTCTGTGCACGTTGCTGAAGGTCGGTGCACGTTTGTTTTCAATGCATCAAGGTCGGTGCACATAGCCGAAGTCTGAGCATATGTGACTTCAAGGTCGATGCATGTTTTGGTGTCAACACTATAAGGTCCATGCACATTCACTATTTGAAAAATCAAGGTCGGTGCACGTTTGGTTTCAATGCTTCAAGGTCGGTGCACATAGCCGAAGTCTGAGCATATGTGACTTCAAGGTCGGTGCATGTTTTGGTGTCAACACTATAAGGTCCATGCACATTCACTATTTGACAAATCAAGGTCAGTGCATATTCTCCTTCAACACTAGAAGATCTGTGCATGTTTACCTTCTGGCAAGATAAGGTCTGAGCACATATGAAATCAAGGTATGTGCAATGTCTGCTTCCAACCTCAAAAGGTCTGAGCACATTCGCAAGAATGTCGATGCACATCTGCCAAGAAGTGTCGACACTTCACTTATGAAGTGTCGACACCTTGTTCCAGCATGCCGACACATTGGCCCTTCCAGTAACCATTGAAGACCGCATCCTTAAAAGAAGTGTCGACACCTTAGATATCGCAGGTCGACACCTTGGGCTTCCAGAGACAGTCATACAAGAAAACTTCATAAGAAGTGTCGACACGTCTTTCACAGGAGGTCGACACTATGGCATTCCAGAGAGCGTTATATTGGCTACTTTACCAAGAAGCGTTGACACTTTCCATACAGGAGGTCGACACCTCTGTTCTTCCAGAAGCTTTCAAGCTTGTTGTCTGTCAAGTCAATGGAAGATCCAGAGAGAGAAAATAGATATCGTAAATGTCTAAATTCACAGATTTCGAGGTCTGGATGGGGTACCCAAGTTTGACTTTTGTCCCTATCAACATGTCACTTTCTTGGAGCAACTTGTGTCAGAAATCCAACTGGAGAAAGGACACCTCACAGTCTGTCACTGGGAAAAGTCAATATAGCATGTCACCCATGTGACTTCTGTGTGCCAAATTTTATTGGAAAAGAACACCACACAGTTGCCACCTTAAATGTTGTCATGTGACTTCTGTCCTAGCAGTCTTCAACCAGACAGAAAGCAGGCTTCAGCCCATGAGAACTCAACACCTCAAGAGGGCATTTAATGTGAAGACCTAAAATTGACTAAAGGGAGATTTGGTCTGTTCCTTCTCATCAGTCTACCACTGTCCTATCCTCGGACAAGAAGCAATGTTAGCTCAAGCCAAATCCTGTAGAGTATCTTCCTCAAAGACTAGAAAAGCTTTTGGAGGGAAAGTTTTTTTTTACCGCATTTCCTTGTGGCTAGGCTATAAATACTAAGCTTCCTCGAGAGAGGAAGCTTCTGCTGCCCAGAGAGTGCCACATCCTAGAGCATCGGCAAAGAACATCCTTGAAAGGCGGGAGAGAGCAGCCCAGAACTGATTCTCAGTTCAGTGTTGTGAAAGAAGAAGAAAGAGAGAGCATCCTTGAGAGAGAAGAGAACACCCATGCAATCTAGCTGAGCCTGAAGAATCAAATCTTCAGATCTGGAATATGTAGCGACAGTCCCCAGCTGGCAAATCATCATCTGAAGCTCCAGTTGGCGTTTTTCTTCTTGATCTTGTGATTCACCCACTGCACTTGCAGTGTCTTCCGCTTGTGTTTTTTGTTCCACTCATTTCAACCTCATACCTTGTTCCATCCCTACTGATTGTGTGTAGGAAGACAGATGGAGGGTTTTTCCGCTTGTGGTTTTGGGGCGTGTCCCCTGTCAAGCTGTGAGTCAACAGGAAAGCCTCACTGAGTTTGGTGAGGGGTGGATGTAGGTTGTTGGTTTACAACCGAACCACCTTAAAATTCTTGTGTTGTGAGTTGATCATCTTATGGGTTTGCTCCGTATCTTATACCCCCATTCACAGGTGTGTGTGTGTGTTTGCTGTATCAATGGAATCCTAATTGCTTTCTATAGCACACATCATCATATTGCTCACACACACATACACAAGGTTCAACGAGCAGCCAACTTCAATTCATGACATTCTGGTTCATCTCCAAAGTTCACACATACAGCTAGTTATCACACTTAGTTTGATATGTGTTTCACTTAGGCCATTTCGTTTCATTCCGTTGTGCATTGTGCTTAAGTGATTCAAGTAATTTATAGGAGAGGTTCATACTTTTGGAAGTCTAGATTTAAATAGGCCATAGTTCGTGAGAGGATCTATTTAACCCCCCCTTCTAGATCCCTTTGCACCGCCCGGGACCCAACACAGGCCACATCCTTTCATTGTTCAGGCACAATTGCCATCCAATTATATTTTGGGTGCCAACAAATGCCCCCCAACCGCGGGTGTTGCAAGTGAGGAATGAGCGACGTGGGACCGACGGATGTACCTTGACTTAGTGTATTCTTCATTTTGATCAGCACAAACCATTGATCTAGTGTGGCCATGGAGCCATCAAAATGGCGTGGAGGTGATGACCATAAAATGGCGCTGAGATGAACCGGTGCGACTTGTTTAAACGGCGTGGGCCAAATGGCCTTAAACCAACGTGATGGTTGAGAAGCTGTAAAATGGCGTGGAGAGTAACAAGTCGTAATACGGCGCGGGGGATGAGAAGTCGTATTAAAATGGCATGGGGAGTAGGAAGCCGTAAAATGGCGTGGGTTTAATGGTGCGGCCGTAAAATGGCGTGGGGTATAAACTGTAAACCGGCGTGGGGTAAAACGGCGTGCCATTTGTGGCGCCGGTTTACACTCTCACCGCCCTTCTTTCAACCCCATTTCACTTTCTCTTTCCTTTCCATCTCTTCTTCGAACCCTAACTTTCCCCGGCCTTCTTCTCTAGCAACGATTGCGGCCTTCCCTGCAAGCTCCGTGGATGACGGCGGTAGCAGCGGAGTTTCTTTGTGAACACAGTGCTCCTTGTGGTGGGGAATCCCTCCCTCCTTTTCTTTAACTGGATCACCGGGGCTGGACCTCTCCCCCGGGCATGACAGCGGCACAGGCGGTGGGTGTCCCTCCTTCTCTTCCCTATCCTTTCCCCGATGACGGCAGCGATGGGGGTCTCCTTTCACGACGGCAACAGCGGTGAAGATCTAGGCTTTCACCTCTTCCTCCTTGGCTTCGGCGAATGCAAGGCTGGTGAGGCCTCGACGGAGGCTAGGGAGGCGGCGGGGGGCCTAGTGGAAGAAAATTAACCTATTCAGAGGCAAAAGCCCTCTTTTGGCCCTGGGGTTGCTTCTAGCATGCTAGCCCTCGAAGCACAACCCCCGGGTGTCCATTCGGCCTCGGTGTAATACCCACGGCCTAGTTTAGGGACCGTCTCAACATTATGCGTGGACATGTTCCCACTTTCTTCTGGCATGTTCCCCGGCTAGGGGAGACTCTGCCAAAATTTTGTTAGATTTTTGCTCGAGGAGTTATCTTCTAACTATGTCTTTTGCCTCTTTTCTCTTGGATGAAGACATCATGGCATCTGGTTCTTCTTCTTCTGCTCGTGCTATTGTGAGTTGGGGAGATGTTTACTCCCTGGATCGAGGCACCGATTGGCTGACTATAGTCACCGAGTCTTGTGACTCTAACACGAATACAGTTGACACTGGCCGTCTTTTGATTACCGGTAGTGACTCTTTCAGTTATGACTGCCGTGAGGGCTACAAGGTAGATCATCCCAAGGATAAGCATCTAACCTCTTTCATACGGTGCTTCAATCTTCAAGGGAAGAGGGACCTCTTCCTTGTTCGAAAGGCTGAACAGGCGATTCTTGCAGAGCGGGATAGCTTGACCGACTATGTTATGCGGAGCATGCCAATATGCTTGCCAGGTGAGTCCCGAAAATGGGGTGTTGTACTCAGATTGCAGGAGCTGACTCCACAGGATGGTTTGCTGACTAGGGCGCCTGAATTTATCCCAGCTAGATGGAATGAGTCAGCAAGTCATGTAGATAGAGAGAAGCCATCCTTCGGATTATTCTTACCCCTGTTGAAGTGGGGGTATAGAGAGGAGCCGTTTCTACTGGACTGTTTAGCCGTGCGCTTCAAGCATCAGATTGTTGTGGGCTAGTTTGCTGACATGAAGGATGACGATGCTCATGCTTTTAGGGCGGGAGCTGTGGAATTTACTGTTTATGTCTTGCAGAATTATGCCCCAATTCTGGTCAATACAGGAGTGTACCACAGTGTATATGCTTCGAGATATCGATATCCGATTTCCAAAGGGCTATGATGTGGCATGATTGAAGTATTTTGTCCAGAATATAATACTTTCTATACGTCAGAAGGAGAGACGTCCTTGGATCTCTGGAGTCTTTCTCAGTTGAGCGGCCTCCCCATTGATGGCAAGCCATATGAAGAGGTTTGTTGGCCGGATTGGTTGAAAGACCAAGCAGACGGTGAAGGGTGATACCTAACTGGATTCACCTATCGATATTTGATGAAAGCATATCGTACTTTGTGCCATTCTTCAAACGATACCAGAGAAGCTCGCAAGCCTATGAAGAAGAGGCATGTGAGGATGGGCACTTTGCTCCAATATTTCTTCAAAGGGGAGTGGAAATATGAGGATTTCCCCTTAGTGACGCCAGCTCCAATTCAGCGGAAGAAGAGGGTCCGGCGGCAGGCAGCTTTCCCTCCCGCATTAAAGGAAGGGCAAAGAGGAGGGCCCAACCCGACTAGTGTCGACGTAGTCACCCACTGTGCTGCATATCTGACATATTAGATTTGTTCCTTCGCTCTCCCGCAAGGTGATGAGAGCGTGATTAGAGCTGAAGCGATCTACCCAGCCTGTCTAATGGCATGGGGCATGAAGCTTTCACTTTGCCCGGTTGCCCTCTACTTAATATACAAGATGCTGGGGGACCTACATCATTCACGTCTTTCAAGAAATCTACGGACAATTCATCCACTTCATTTCTTCAATGCCTGGGTATGTACACTATTCCTAGAAGCTGCTCCTCAGGCGCTCCAGTCACCACATTTTGTCCCGAGGATGATAGAATTTGCGGGCGCCGAGCCAACCCAGACGTCGGATCAACTATTCGCTATTCAAGGGAAGTTAACTAAGATCCCAATGGATTCACCTGGCGTCCTACATTTCTGGAGTCTGGCCGCCCATTCAAGCCCGTTGGTAAACAAGATGTGGGAATGCCGCCTTCAAGAAACAGAGGAGTATATTCATCCCATTGCTGGCACCACATGCACAAGGCCAATTCTAGAGCCAGAACTAATTGATTGGGCGCTGTCAATAAGACCAAGCGTCTTGACTTTTCGCAAGGGTGGAACCTTATGGTTAGAGCCCTATTACCCATTCCGATTCCGTTGGAATTTTGGCTATGATCAGCACATTCCCCCTTCCTCAACACAATTTGCACTGCCAAACAGAGTCAAGGCTGGCCCGGCGGCAACAGATGAAGCCCACATTTGGTGGGATTACTTTCATCGCCGAGAGGTGACCACATTCAGACTCCCAACTCCTGGCCGCTTTCCTTGTGTGACCCCAGAGTACATCAAATGGTGGAATGCCCGAACATGCTTTTATAGGAACTCTAGGAGAGAATGCTGGGCTATTGCCGAACGTAGGTTCTTGGACTCCCAATCACTACCGATTCTGGACATTAACCCGGCTTATCTGAAGAAGCTAAAATTTCAGACAAATGCTGAAGTGCCAACTTATTTGGAGGCCCCCAAGGCTGCCAAGCACCGCTCACCCAAGATCGATCCAAAATTTTCGGACATTAACGAGGACACCTTTCTGAAGACGCTCCAGGGACTGTGTCGCGTAAGCGGCGAGCAATTAATTTTTCAATAGATTCCATTGCCAGTCGAGAAGCCCTTACCTTCTACGGCCGTCTGGCGCCCGGAGCGTGACCGGCTTTGTCCTTATAGAACTTTCATCAGAAGAGAGGACCGACGGGCCACACTCCATAGCGAGACCCCATGGCTATTTGCATTGCTACGTTCCCATGGTCTCACAGTGGATGGTCCAAGTGAGGCCATATTGGGCCAGCCAATTCATATCTCCTTCAAGTATGCCGACGGGTGGGGGCTAGACCACCTCAGCCTCTACTATTATTTGTCTTGTCGTGGCCATTCGGACTTGGCGTCGTTGGCTGAGTGATGCGAGGTGATAGGGGATATTTACTGGCTCATTCATGAGGCTATATCGATAAACAAGGAGCCCTCGCTGTTCTACTGCCCACTTTCTCCTCTATACTCGGGGCCGGCAGGTATTTCTTATTTATTAACTTCAGCCTCTAACTCGTTCTCTTCTTTGTCACGATATGCATTTTTTTCACCCCCGTGTCTGTACGACATGCAGTTTGGCTCAGCTCGGAGGAAACCAAGCGCCATAGGGAATTAATTATAAAGGCTCAGAAGCCATCATATTTTGAAATCCCAGAGGCGGCTCCAACCACTACGCCTTTGCCACCTAGTGGTTCGCGGAAGCGAACGAGGTCCCATGTGGGGGACGCTGTTACTCGAGTGAAGAGAGCCCAGGCATCAGTGGCCCAAAAGAAGAAGGCCGCAGACTCCGAGCCAGCGGTCACTCCCCCTGCTGTGGTCACCTTTGAAGAATTTGAGGCCTTTCAAGCGCAAGCATGCCCGACTGAAGGTATATCCTTTCTACACCTCATTTCCATATTGGCCATATGAGCTAAATCATGTATTGTAGTTCCCGCAACTTTACCTGCAACGGTCACAAAAGAGGTTGCTGCCTCTGCGGGAGTTGAAGAGAGGGGAGATGGAGCACCAGCGGCTCCCTTTGTTGAGGAGAATTTGCCTTCTCCCACCCCCATCAACGAGATTGAAGGTAATTTATGATGCGCCCTCCGAAATTTACACAATCCATTATATCTTGGGCTCACATGAGTGCTTCCCCTTTTAAGCTTCAGTCAAATTTCGCCCGTCTACTCCTTTTGCTTCAAAGCCAATTGAGCAAGTTCTCACCGAGCAAGGTGCACTTTCAGCAAGTCGTCTTGTAGCGGAGGTTTGCCCGCCTACTCTTCCTGCTATAGAACCGCTTGAGGAGGTTCTCGCCGAGCAAGATACACTCCCAGCGAGTCATTCCGTGGCAGAGTCCACTACTTTTAGAGAGAAAAGTCCGGGCTTAGGAAAAAGCTCATCCTCGGAGGAGTGGGTGGACTACAACGGCTCCAGTGACGAGGAGTCTCCCAAGGCGGAGACAAAGATTGAAGAAGCTGCAATTTCATCTTCTTATGAGAGTGACTTTTCGGCTTTCAGTCCACTGCACCTGATGTGGAGTAGCCTCGGATCACCTGGCCCTTCCGTGGGAGAAGGGGAAGCAGTGCTGGAGGTAGGGGTTACCACCGCCAGGGATTTAAGCTTGGTGCTAGCTGAGGTAAGCATCCTCCTTTTAGCCTCGCGCTCATTCTCATTAATCACTATGTCAACTTTCTGAGACATTTTATGCATATCCCTCTTGAAGGTCCCTATTGTTCCAAATGAGATGACCGTGCCGGTCGTGAGTGTAAAGATACCTCTTCCACCTCTCGGCATGGATCCACCGGTGTTCTCTCCTGTCTTGAGGCCCATAGCTTTAAGGTACCCAAAAGACTATGCTATGACAGCGGGCTTCGAAATGCTGGGAGAAACTGCGGGACCTGACCAGCCGAAAATGGCTCTGGAGCAGCCACAGCTTAACATTGATTATGAGCTACCTGAAGCCGAAGACATTCCCGTGCTCGAGCTGGGGAACATTTTAGAAGAAGCTGCAGACATTTCCATAACTTTAGCACTTGCCATCGAAGTAGCGCTAGCAGAGGCTGGTCAAGCTGAAGAAAGTGAGTAACCACCTCCTGCGCCCGATGCCCAAGCTATAACGCCTCTGCCAGAGGTCGAGAGAGAGACCATTATGATCGATTCTCCTTCAGCCACACCAATTGAAGGAGCTGATCATGGTGGGGGTACGGTGTCGGATCTGCCATTGTCATCCTCGGGGCCGAGCAATGATATCTGGGCCATTGTTGACAACCGGGTGGAATTCCATCTCCCTAATACGACATCACTCGGCCTACAATCATCGAACGAGCTGGTATGGCAGAATCTGGAGACGTTGAAGCAGACCATACTGACCCACCGCGACTTGTCCTATGTACAATTGCGGGGGCTGGTAGAACACATCTTCCGTACACTCTTGGCCTTTGGCTGCCCCATGGAGGACTAGACGCAGCGGGTAATTCTATTGTTGAAATATGTAAATCGGAGGGAGTTCATCGACCATGGCCTAGTGGACCAACTGACGGTTTTTAAATTTGAGCGGGCTGAATGCCAAACTGCCCTCCAGTCGTTGAAGGAGACCGCCCGGCAAAAGTGGGATGCTGCTGATGCTACTTCCCAGCGTAGCACCTCTCTGAGGACTCGGATATTTGAATTACGAGCTGAGCTCGCCCGGAGTGAAGTAGAACTGGAGCTAAATGAACAACTAAAGGTTCAGAACATAGAGGAGGCCGAGCTAGCAGAAGGGCAAGCTACATCCATCGAGGAGAAGATGTCGAAGTTGCAAGCTGAGGAGTCCCATCTAGAGGAGCTGATCCGCCACCCATCCTTGGGGATCCTGGAGTTCAACGACATCTTCCACCGTCCGACTCAGTAGTTGATTAGTTCTTCCACTCTTTTGTTTTTTCTTTTCCTTTTGCGCGCTTCATGTATACCGAGGAATGCCCCGCGATGCCATGTATTCTTCTTTTTGTGCAATGAAGTTTCTTCAATTTCTGCCTTGCATATTTTCTACCGAGTCACAGCTCTTTCTTCTTCCTCTCTTTCTTTGGCAAATTTAGATAGAAGTGTGTCGCTAATCCATCAAGCCTGGGGCACATTAGCTGCTAGGGCAGGAGAGCGCTCACTCCTTCAGGTAAGGTATGAGGGGTTCGCTCCACTACGGCGTAGACTTTTCCCGGGGACAAGATTCTATTAGCATGAGTAGGAAGTGTTATTGGCTGAACGCCGAAGGATAAAGGGGGTTTATTTGCCGGCAAACCCGAAGGGCCGAGTCAATAATTTGTCCATAGATCTCGCTGATGGTGATGAGATCTGGAAATGACATACTCGTCGACGTGTTTAAATGCCTAAAGCAGAAGAAAGGGGTTTATTTCTTGACGGGGACGAAGGGTCCGAGTCAATATTTTGTTCATCGATCTCGCCGATGGTGATGAGGATCGAAGGTAGCATATTCATCGGCGTGGGTTAAATGCCGAAGCAAAGAGAGGTTTATTTCTTGACGGGGACGGAGGGTCCGAGTCGATGGTCTGTTTATCGATTTCGCCGATGGTGACGAAAATTGATGGTAGGTTTGTTCATCGGCATAGGTTAAATGCCGAAGCAAAAGAGATTGTTTATCGATGGGGATGGAAGGTTCAGGTCGATGGTTTGTTCATTGATTCCGCCGATGATGACAAAAATCGACTGTAGATTTGCTTATCGACATGGGTTAAATGTCGAAGCAAAGGAGTTTCTTCATCGACGGGGACGGAAGGTCCGAGTCGATGGCTTGTTCATCGATTTCACCGATGATGACGAAAATCGATGGTAGGTTTGTTCATCGACATGGGTTAAATGTCGAAGCACTAGAGTTTGTTTATCGACAGGGACAGAAGGTCCGGGTCGACGGCTTGTTCATCGATTTCGTCAATGATGATGAAAATCGACGGCAGGTTTGTTCATCGGCATGGGTTAAATGCCGAAGCAAAGAAGTTTGTTTATCGACGGGGACGAGAGGTTCGGGTCAACGGCTTGTTCATCGATTTTGCCGATGATGATGAAAATCGACTGTAGGCTTGATGGGGACATCACCTCCCATGCCCACGTTCACAGCTCGTCTCCTCACCCCGGTTGCATTCGGCATGGTCTAGTTATTTAATTTTGAGTCCTATGTAATTTTTATTTGAGTCATTTGATGTATTTTCCATTTTATTTGAGTCATGTCCCTAGGTCTTTTGTTTATTCCCCTAAGTTTGAGTGTCATTAGGTTGATTAGATTAGCTATTGGGCCCAATTCATTGGGCTAGGCCCAACCCCCTACCCCCTTGGTTATTTGTCCTTGTAGCAAGAGTCAGAGATTTTTTGTAAAATGTGGGTTGCCAATATATAGGACCACATTCCCCCCCATTTGAAGTTAATGAATGAATGAATGAAGAATTACCCTTTGAGAGTTCAAATACTTAGTTTTAGTGGAGTGAATCCAATTGGGTGAGAAACCCTAGGGGAGAGAATCCCCACCCACCTCCTCTCTCTCTCTCTCTTTTTCTCTCTCCCTCCCTAAGGGGTTCACCCCCTGCCCTCTCTCCTCCTCCTCCCAACCGCCTCTCACCCACCTACCCCATTAAAGCCACTCCCCTTCCCCACAACCCTCTTTACTCCACCCCCCCTAGTTCCAAGAAAGAACCCCCCCAATCCCCACTCCACCCTCCAACCACCAACCACCCCTTCCCTTCCCCAAGCACTTTTCCCTCTCCCCCATGCAACCCTCCACGTCCCAAGGCCATTTGAATTTGAAATTTCCCTTCCCTCCCTAGCCCTTGGCGGCCCAACTCCCCCTCCCCTTAGGGTAGGTCGCCCCCCTCTCCCCTCCCACCACTCCATCTAGCTTGAGCATCTCCCACTCCCTTCACTCTCCCTCCACCTTTGAAACCTCCACAAACACCTGCGCCCTCCCCCCATTCTGCAGCTACCCCTCCCCCTCTAACATTCCACAATACCACCCTCATACATCCCTCCCACCAGCCAGCATCTCCCCTTCACCATTCCCATCTTCGTCATCTCCGTTCGTGGTCATTGGAGATCTACTTCGGCAAACCTGCTAGATGTTGAAGACCTACAGAAGATCAGCAACTTGCAGAGGCGACCCCGACTTCCTCCTGATGTTTCTGAAGGATCCAGAGGCACCGTCGGAAGCGTCTCCCAGTCAACTTCGCAACGGCGGTAGTTTCGACGTCATCCGAGCACCGTGCTGACCGGGAGAACCTTTCTTCCTCGACTGCGCA
The DNA here is from genome assembly GCA_022559845.1 of Amorphophallus konjac. Lineage (NCBI taxonomy): Eukaryota > Viridiplantae > Streptophyta > Magnoliopsida > Alismatales > Araceae > Amorphophallus > Amorphophallus konjac. The sequence goes on along the minus strand of CM040128.1, from coordinate 209,375,160 downwards.
AAGCTTCTCTGGTAGGAAACCAGAACCTGAGTGGAAGCTCGACTGCGGCGATCCTACTGGGAATCTGAACGAGAGTTCTTCTGCAAAAATCTTCTACTCCGAGTTTTCTTTCTTCCCCAAGAAGCAGAACTCAGTTTGGCGTCCGGATCTGAAAGTTATCAATTATCTTCCCTGAGTGCGCGGTTCTGCCTCCACTCAGTCTGCACCGACCCCCCCTCAGTGTTCAGAGTCTACCGGTCTGCTCCAACAACATTTGGCATCTCCGTCAGGATCGTTTCGAAGGGGACTCACAGGCGGTTCCAACGACTTCAGCGGCACCTCATTCTGAGCTCAGGAGCGCTAGTGGCAACCGCTTCTTCCTGCTGTGGTGATCCAGAAGCAGTCAGAACTGAAAGTCTACCTCCCTGTTCGAGACTCTGCCCCGGCCAACAGCGACTTCCCAAAATTCCGGAAAAATTTGGACGACTTCCCGGTCCACCTATGAAGGTTTTTCAGGTGGTTTCGTCCCCAAAAAAATTCGGGAGCAGTCATAGCAGCCACTTATTCGACCGTCTGTCAGCACTCACTGAGCACGGGCAGAGGCAGCATCCTCCACCCTTCGGCTTTTCCTTTACAATATCCCCTCCCCGCCTGGCTGGCTTACAGCCCCTCCCTGTGGGAGGTAGTGTTTTAGTGTAATCCTTGCCGCCCCTTCCCCAAGATCCCCCCTTGCATGGGGTGTAGTGTTGTAACATCATAAACAGGCCAAGCTACCCCGGCGCGGCGTGTGGGGATCCCACGCCTCCCCGCTCGCCCTCGTCTCTGAGCGGGACCGATTTCTTCAAACCGATCGAGTAAGTGCTCCAAACTTTGCTCTATTTAGTGTTTGTTTAGTCAATATTAGTTCATATCTCCGCTGGCCGTGAGTGAGAGCTCGATCCTTAAGCTCCCTTGCTATAAGAGATCACTGTGGGAAAGAGTGGAACCCGTGCCCTCGGCACGACGTCGGCTCCCTTGAATTGGGCTGCCATTACCCTTGGGAATTAACCTAGGCCTTGCTGGCCGTCTACCAGCAAGGGCCCAGCCCTCACAACCTCTCCTTGGCATTGCCAAGTTACCCCGGGTCCTGGGTGAGCGTCGGGTGAGCGGTCGCCATTATCGGTCCGTTTGAATGCCAAATTGTGCTTGCTTGATAAGTCCTAGGTTGTGTCGCATCAATTGGTATCAGAGCAAGTCATTGACTTGTCTCTACAAGTCAAGTCCTAGGGCACGCTTGCATTGGAGTCATCATCAGTCCGACCCTTGCATTTACCCCCCCGATCATCATGGCCACTTCCTACTTAACCTACTCGCCACCCATGGACTACATTCTAGATGACGATATTACCTTTGATGGATCATGCTCTAGTGATTATGTTAGGTGGGAGGCTACCATGGAAAGGTACTTTGAAAAGACTTGGGTATATGGACCCGCGAGAGTCCGCAAGGCCAAGGGACGATTTCGGGGTCAAGCCAAGAGTAAGTGGGAACACATAGATGGATTAAGAAGGGTTAGGAGGCAAGAGCCCATTTCTTCATGGGATGATATGAAGGAGGAATTTAGGAAGATCTACATCCCCAAATATTCCCACCCCTCCTACTCAAACACCCCTAGCCCGTGGAGCACTACCACTCCTCCATCCCCACCCAGCCAACTTGAGACCACCTTTAGGCCTCCTCCCCCACCACTCCCAACAAATTCCCTCTCAACCATCACCACTACACTTCGCCAACAAATCCTATCCCTTAAGACCCAACTAATCCAAGCATCCACCTCCCCACCTAACCCCATGAGGATCCCCACACCCCAACCAAAACCCCCTTCCACAAACCTCGCTATCCAAACCCAATTGGCCCCCACTTCCACCCCTCCACAACCGGCCGATCCCAAGGGGAAGAGACCCCTAACCGACCCAGTTTATCCAATAAGGACCACCACTCACCCCATTCTCACCATTCAAACCCACGTGGACCCCGTGTCCACCCCTCCACCTAGGCCCACGACGGCAACCATCCCCCAACCCACAATTCTCCACAAAACCCATACTCCACAAGCCCCCTTGGTCCCCACCACTACCCCTCCATCTTCCCTTATAAGGAACACTCCCCCCAAGACCGACCAACCCAAGCCACCCCAACCAACCCATCTCCCACTCCCTCCCCCAAAACTCCCATGTCTTAGGCCTCCACTACTTCCCCTCCCTATCCCAAATCCAGTTTTCATTTACCCTCCACCCCAGATGCACTATACACCAACCATCACCACCCCAACCCCAAAAGACCATCTTACCTCTTTAGAGGAGGAACCCATACCTGACACCATAGTGGTGATTACTCCAAAACCACTCCCTACCTTGGAGGAAATCCATGTCCAAGTTGAAGAAGAAACCTCACACGATGGTCTTTACCTTACACCACCCTCTCTAGTTGGGGCGGAGCTCATCTTAAAAGAACCCATTATTAGTTGGCTAAAGGAGAGCCCAATAAGAGAGATCACAGCCCACGATTTCCCTCCCATGAAGCAAAACCTTCCCATAGTGCCCTTCTTCTCCTATCATACCACCATCCAATCATCTTACCAAGTGGTAACCTTAGGGGACCTTCTCAAGGGCTTAGCATGGCAAATTAAGTTCACTAGCATGTTGACCCCTATGGCCGAACAACCTAGGAGCCTTGGCCTCCTACACCTATGCATCGGGTCTATCACCTCGGTTTGCACCATTGGTTGCTACACTAGCGACCTCCTTCTATTCCTCCCCACACCCGATGAGCCCGACCTTCTCCTCAATTTGGAGCTTCTTATATCTGGTAGGAAGCCAAGCCCTCCCCTCATGGCCAACCCACTCACCAAGAACTTCGGCCCAATTATTTCATTAGAGGAGGATGACCCACCACCATTTGAGGATCTTGAGGACATAAGGCCCCTCCCTCTTGGTAACCCATTTTATGATCCCTATGATCCATTCCAATGGGAGTCAAGGAACCCGTGTGACCCAATCACCTTAACCACCACCTACCTTTCCCTACCCCAACCCACCATGTTTGACCCAATCCACCCCATCCTAGACCCGGGTTACACCATGGGAGCCATGACTATGGGCAATCTACGCCTAGGGATCGAGGAAGTGCCCCACTTCCTGATATCTACCTTCCTAGACCCCTTTGACCCATTCCAATGGAAGTCCAAAAGCCCACACATAGGAGACCTCTTTGGCACAAGAGTGCCTAAGTCTTGGCGTACAACACCACTTGGCATGATTCATAAGTCGGGTCCACTCGTTCATATCACCCACATGTCAAGTAGAATGCATGATTGGTTCATATTCGGGTGTATCGACCCTCCCTCATTTAACATTGGTCATACAGATGTCAAAAGCATCTACGGATGTCTGGGTCCCCCGACATTCATCACCACTTTGCATGATAGGTTCACCTACGGGTGCCCCGGCCCACCTAGGCCCACCAAAGTTTACATGATAGCATTGCATGATAAGTCTACATATGGTTGCCCCGGCCCTCCTAATTCCATCAAAGTCTTCTTGGCATCAAAGCATGATTGGTCTACTTTTGGTTGCCCAGGTCCACCCATCACTCCTAGAATGTCAACATTCATAAAATTGCATGAAAACCTTAGCAAGCACATCAGCAAAAAGAATGAGACTTATAAAAGGCAGGCCGACTCTCATCGACGTCACCAAGAATTCCACGTGGGTGACTTTGTGATGGTGAGGATAGAGAGACGCTCCCCAGGAGCCATCTCAAAATTGAGGCCACGTGGGGCTGGTCCCTTCTAGGTTCTGAGACGCCTTGGCACTAATGCCTATGAGTTAGATCTTCTCGAGGAGTATGGAGTGAGTCCCATATTCAATGTAGCTGACCTAGTGCCATATAAGGGGCCCACGATGGTACCCAGTGAGAATATTGAGCCTATTCCTCCTATTGAGAGAGCACCCACCTGTGAGGAGAGACCACCAGCCAAGAGAGCCCAGCGTGAGCGCATTGAACGAATATTGGATGAACAGGTCACTACCACCAGGAGCAAGGTATATGAGCGCTATCTCGGTAGGTGGATGGATCGGTCTCGTTCGGAAGACTTGTGGGCAGTACCACTTCTACACCCTCCGAGGAGGGAAGGACACTTACTCGACGAAGTCGAGTTCTCTGCACCCCGGGAGTATGATGGGGACATCACCTCCCATGCCCACGTTCACAGCTCGTCTCCTCACCCCGGTTGCATCCGGCATGGTCTAGTTATTTAATTTTGAGTCCTATGTAATTTTATTTGAGTCATTTGATGTATTTTCCCTTTTATTTGAGTCATGTCCCTAGGTCTTTTATTTATTCCCCTAAGTTTGAGTGTCATTAGGTTGATTATATTAGCTATTGGGCCCAATTCATTGGGCTAGGCCCAAGGGCGCCCCCTACCCCCTTGGGTATTTGTCTTTGTAGCAAGAGTCAGGGACTTTTTGTAAAATGTGAGTTGCCTATATATAGGACCCCATTCCCCCCCATTTGAAGTTAATGAATGAATGAATGAAGAATTACCCTTTGAGAGTTCAAATACTTAGTTTTAGTGGAGTGAATCCAATTGGGTGAGAAACCCTAGGGGAGAGAATCCCCACCCACCTCCTCTCTCTCTCTCTCTTTCTCTCTCCCTCCCTAAGGGGTTCGCCCCCTGCCCTCTCTCCTCCTCCTCCCAACCACCTCTCACCCACCTACCCCATTAAAGCCACTCCCCTTCCCCACAACCCTCTTTACTCCACCCCCCTAGTTCCAAGAAAGAACCCCCCCAATCCCCACTCCACCCTCCAACCACCAACCACCCCTTCCCTTCCCCAAGCACTTTTCCCTCTCCCCCATGCAACCCTCCACCTCCCAAGGCCATTTGAATTTGAAATTTTCGTTCCCTCCCTAGCCCTTGGCCACCCAACTCCCCCTCCCCATAGGGTAGGTCGCCCCCCTCTCCCCTCCCACCACTCCATCTAGCTTGAGCATCTCCCACTCCCTTCACTCTCCCTCCACCTTTGAAACCTCCACAAACACCTGCGCCCTCCCCCCCTTCTGCAGCTACCCCTCCCCCTCTAACCTTCCACAATACCACCCTCATACATCCCTCCCACCAGCCAGCATCTCCCCTTCACCATTCCGATCTTCGTCATCTCCGTTCGTGGTCATTGGAGATCTACTTCAGCGAACCTGCTAGCTGTTGAAGACCTACAGAAGATCAGAAACTTGCAGAGGCGACCCCGGCTTCCTCCTGATGTTTCTGAAGGATCAAGAGGCACCGTCGGAAGCGTCTCCCAGTCAACTTCGCAACGGCGGTGGTTTCGACGTCATCCGAGCACCGTGCTGACCGGGAGAACCTTTCTTCCTCGACTGCGCAAAGCTTCTCTGGCAGGAAACCAGAACCTGAGTGGAAGCTCGACTGCGGTGATCCTACTGGGAATCTGAACAAGAGTTCTTCTGCAAAAATCTTCTACTCCGAGTTTTCTTTCTTCCCCAAGAAGCAGAACTCAGTTTGGCATCTGGATCTAAAAGTTATCAATTATCTTCCCCGGGTGCGCGGTTCTGCCTCCACTCAGTCTGCACCGACCCCCCCTCAGTGTTCAGAGTCTATCGGTCTGCTCCGACAACATTTGGCATCTCCGTCAGGATCGTTTCGAAGGGGACTCACAGGCGGTTCCAACGACTTCAGCGGCTCCTCATTCTGAGCTCGGGAGCCCTGGTGGAAACCGTTTCTTCCTACTGTGGTGATCCAGAAGCAGTCAGAATTGAAAGTCTGCCTCCCTGTTCGAGACTCTGCCCCAGCCAACAGCGACTTTCCAAAAATCCGGAAAACTTTGGACGACTTCCCGGTCCACCTACGAATATTTTCCAGGTGGTTTCGTCCCCAACAAAATTCGAGAGCCGTCACAGCAGCCACTTCTTCGACCGTCTGTCAGCACTCACTGAGCGCGGGCAGAGGCAGCATCCTCCACCCTTCGGCTTTTCCTTTACAATATCCCCTCCCCGCCTGGCTGGGTTACAGCCCCTCCCTGTGGGAGGTAGTGTTTGAGTGTAATCCTTGCCTCCCCTTCCCCAAGATCCCCCCCTTGCATGGGGTGTAGTGTTGTAACATCATAAACAGGCCAAGCTACCCCGGTGCGGCGTGTGGGGATCCCACGCCTCCCCGCTCGCCCTCGTCTCCGAGCGGGACCGGTTTCTTCAAACCGGTCGAGTAAGTGCTCCAAACTTTGCTCTATTTAGTGTTTGTTCAGTCAATATTAGTTTATATCTCCGCTGGCCGTGAGTGAGAGCTCGATCCTTAAGCTCCCTTGCTATAAGAGATCACCGTGGGAAAGAGTGGAACCCGTGCCCTCGGCACGACGTCGGCTCCCTTGAATTGGGCTGCCATTACCCTTGGGAATTAACCTAGGCCTTGCTGGCCCTCTACCAGCAAGGGCCCAGCCCTCACAACCTCTCCTTGGCATTGCCAAGTTACCCCGGGTCTTGGGTGAGCGTCGGGTGAGCGGTCGCCATTATCGGTCCGTTTGAATGTCAAATTGTGCTTGCTTGGTAAGTCCTAGGTTGTGTCACATCAAGGTTTGTTCATCGACATGGGTTAAATGCCGAAGTAAAAGAGTTTGTTTATCAACGGGGACGGAAGGTCCGGGTCGACGGCTTGTTCATCGATTTTGCCGATGATGACGAAAATCGACGGTAGGTTTGCACATCGGCATGGGTTAAATGCCGAAGAAAAGAAGTTTGTAACAGCATAGGCGTAAGGCTTATGCCGGTGGGACATATAGGAATATTCTTATGCGAGAATCCCTACGAGCGAGCTGGGAATTTGACCGTAGGAGAGGGTTTCCAGATGGAAGGTATTGTATTGTTCTCTTTTAGTTATCATATTACTGGTACAGGCACCCTTCTGGGTATTGTATTGTTCTCTTTTAGTTATCATATTACCGGTACAGGCACCCTTCTGGGTTTTTGCCAGTACCGGCCCCCTCTTGCTTTTACCCATGCACCATTCCAGGTTCTCACGTGGCGGGGTACCCGATTTTGCCTGCAGCGCCCTTTCAGATATTTGCCACAGCTGGGTTATAGCCATTTTTGCCCTTGCCCAGAATATCTGAACAGGTCTTGCGGGGCACCTCTATTTTAAGCCTAATTTATTTTGATGAGTAGACATAATCGCCATTCCCTAACGAGGTATCTGGTGGTGGTTTGGTTTGATTACTATCGTCGGACTGGTGCCGAAGCAAAGATGGATTTGGTCGTCAATGAGGATGAAAGGTCCGGGTCAACGGTATACTTACCGATCTCGCCGATGATGATGAGGATCAGGGCTGGTTTGTTCATCAGCATTGGTTAAATGCCGAAGTAAAGAATGTTTAATTATCAACGAGGACAAAAGGACTGGGTTAACGGTATATTTGCCGATCTCGCCGATGATGACGAGGATCAGCATTGGTTTGTTCATCGGCATTAGCTAAATGCCGAAGTGAAAGAGGTTTAATCATTAACGAGGATGAAAGGCCCGAGTTAATGGTATATTCACCGATCTTGCCGATTATGACAAGGATTAGCGTTGGTTTGTTCTTCGGCATTAGCTAAATGCCAAAGCAAAAATAGGTTTGTTCATTAACGAGGATGAAAGGTCCGAGTTAACGGTATATTTACTGATCTCGCCAATGATGACGAGGATTAGCGTTGGTTTTTTCACCGGCATTGGCTAAACGCCGAAGCAAAGATAGGTTTGTTCATTAACGATGACGAAAGATCTGGGTTAACGGTATATTTACCGATCTCGTCGATGATGACGAGGATCAGCATTGGTTTGTTCATTGACATTGGCTAAATGCAGAAGCAAAGGTAGGTTTGTTTGTCCGCATAGGCGTAAGGTCTATGCCGGCGATATGTAGGGTATTTATCGCACACGGGGATTCCCGTGGGACACGAATGGTAGCTGTGACGCCCCAAGCTTTTAATACAGTGGAAGACAATCTCGGGAAACGTGAACAGTCGGCATGGTAAGCCTCTTGCAAGAAAGAATAATCAGAGCGCAAGACAATCACACACATAAGATGCAATTGCACATCAATTTAATCAACTTTCACTTCCATTAATACTGATAAAAATCCAAGTACGTAGACTATTCCAACTCACTTAAATCTATTTGACTCTATGAACTCGATCTAGACATCATTAACTTCCTAAGTCTTCACTCTCAATTTTATGAGACTCTCATTCGCTCTCGGACCCATCACTTGAATAACTCGAATCCGAATCACTTGCATCTCCTGAAAAGATTGGAAAGTAGGTAATGAGCACACTTGCCCAGTAGGTATCTTCGCATCAACATGAAGGCAATATTAAAGTGATTAGAGTTTTAGCTCTAAAGAATAAGGTAAAATCATGCGAACGCGATAAATCATGTAAATAAACCAAAGTAACAAGACATGATGCGAAGGATATAACTACACAACCGGCTCTCATTGAATGTGATTCCCTATCCCTTGTTCATATTGTTAACCGAAAGTCACCTTGCCCGTGGAGGATTGCTGTCTTCATTAAGGAAATATGGAGTTTACTTTCCAGCACGAACACTATTTCACATGTTTTTCGTGAAGCTAACCAGGTGGCTGATTCTTTGGCAAACCTAGCATGTTCCTTGAAATGTAATTCTTTCTTTCTTTCACAGCAACAACTTCCCATGTATATAAAAGGGGTTGCTCGCATGTATAAGCTAGGTATGCCGAGCATCCGATTGATGTAACATGTATAGCATTCTTGAATTCTCAATAAAATTTACCTCCTAGGGTGTAATGGTGGAGTGTCTTTCTTTCTACCTCTGGTAGAGGGTGCACTCTCCTATTGCATCTAGGTAGGGTTTCTCCAAAAAAAAAGTAAGACATGATCAAGTTAAGATATGGTTGAGCAAGCATGATCAAGCAAGAATGTAATTATGGCCTTTCATGAACAAGAATATAACGAGAATGTACTAGAACGTCATGTAACAAGCAAGGAAGTACTTTTTCGCTTAATAGCAAGTACTTCATGAATTTCTGTTGATAATTCACTTCATGAGCCGTGGATATTTCACTTATTTATAAAGAAAGTACTCCCAACGTAATGCGACGCCAATAGCATCATACCCCATGATTTATAATAGTATGTTTCCGACAATCAGCCGAGGGGACTAGCATAAAGCCCTTGAACACAATCAGTGCTCGAACTGTATCTTCAAGTATAAATCAAGCTACTTCCACGTATATAGCAATAAAGTTGGCCACGCATGTAATAAGATCAACAAATGTTCAAGACTTAGTGTCAATAAGAATGCACCAAATATAGATTCATGAGTTCAAGAAATGCATTAATAACTAAGTTATGCCTTGGAGAAAATTCGACAGCATAACGGTACGTTCTTTATCTTTCACAATTTATCTTAGATATGTTTGAACAAGGTTACAAGTCCTAGACTATCATTAGCCAATCTAGGATTATAGGAATATTAACCCTTGGGTCAAACCTCGGGTCAACAATACTCAGGAAATTTAGCGGTCAAAAACTGGGCCGCTATATTGATATGGCGGTCTAATATTGGGCCGCTAGAGTGGGCTGAATCTAGAAAAAAATCGGTTTGGACTCAGAGAACTTGGCGGTCAGATACTGGACCGTTAATGGGCTGTAGCGGTCGAGTATTGAACCGTTAATGGATAGAATTTCAGAAAATGTCGGTAGTGCTTTCTAGACAATTGGGCTTTAATGGTACAACTAGCTCGACGTCCTAGTGGAAATCCCAGGCTCGCTGAGACTTACGGAGGCCTGGAAACAAGATTTCTTAGTCCATTGGAAGGAATATCCAAAGGAGAGGTTATCAAGTCCAAGATAGTGTTCTTAATGTGCAAAGTGTAACTAATGGTCATATACCGGGATATATGCCATGAACTTATAGAAATTGACTTTGAGATAAGAAGAGAATATGTACTGTGATAAACCAACGTTCAATCTCGTTAATGTAGCGTTTAAACCATGATTTAATACAAGATTATATGGTTTTTGGGCATGAAATTATCATATGCTTAAAAATAATCCCAAGCACCATAAAGAACATTAACTCACGATTACGAACCAGTAAATAAAAACTGAGAGTAGTAAATAACATTAAGACATGTTAGAACATAGTTAACTAGGCTTATTTATAAGCTAAATGTACTGCTCTGGATTCTGTCTCGGGTTGACAGAAATCAGAACATTCGCGATCTATTATAGAGTCGTTACAGCAAGTTGGCGGTTTATCGTAAGGCCGCCAAAGGGACTTTAACGGTCTATTTCTAGTCCGCTAGAGGTTTTATAAAAATCACGTTTCAAGGTGACTAGCGATTTATCGTAGGGCTGTTGCACAAGGTTGGCGGTCGAAGATTAGGCCGCTAGAGCACGTCTGACAGTAAATTAAATAAGAAGAAACTAATGTTTAAAATGCATCATGTCTGGAAATCAACATGTATAAACTTCCCAATCATGATAGAACGAAGGTTAGGCTAACAATATGCATGGGATTTCTGTGAATTAACGAGAGAGTTTCTCTTAACTTAATTAGGGCTAAGAATATGCATGGATGTATACTAGATGCATAAAACATGAAATTCTTGATGCATAGATCATGAAATCTAGTAAAACAAGAGAGCTTTTATCCCTAGAATGATATTTTAGCCGTTCATGAGATGACCTACCTTTGTCTTGGACCTTTAACTTCAAATTTAAGGCTGGATGCTACCCCTAGTTCCTTGCACTTCTTGTGACAAATCAGAAAACTTCTCGTTGCTCTAACTCCTTACTCTCTTGACCTATGGATATGAAATTTGGAGGGTAAAAATAAGATACTAAGGAGAACAAAAAGTTATAAAGGATCAGGTTCTAAATACCTCGATTTGGTTCCCTAATTCCTTCATCTTCACCGGACTTTCGCACAATTTCCTGGGTCGCTAATGTGGAACTAGCAACTTTGCAGGCTTCTAACTTCTTGTGTGCTTGATCTCCTAGCACAAAATTTTGAGGGATGTTAGTCCTATATATTAGGAATAAAAACTTCTAAAGAACTTACCCAAAATAATACATCCTTACCTTGATTCTACGCGAGCCAAAGTAAGGGTCGCACAGGCCAAATCTGGGTTCCATTTATAGGGTTTTGCTAGGTTTTCATAGATTAGATCAATTCTAGAGTCCTTGTTTGCTATTAGCCCGACTTCTAAAAGTCCTTAAGATGCTTACTAGTCCTCCCATCTTGATATCTAGGAGATAAAATATTAAAAATCTAATTTTTTTGCTCTTTCTTCAACTCACGGAACTGACAGAAAGTAACGGTCTAGAACTGGACCACCATATGTCCCTTAGCGGTTTTACGATAGACCGCAATTATGTTTGGGTGCCGAATTTGAAATTCATTCAAACTCTATTTTCATCTTATCCACTTAATTATCTAAATAGGGAGTATTTATCCCTTATATTCCGTGAATAAACTAATTAACCTTCTAGAATATGGGCCAAACTTCATGGGCTTGGTCCTTAAGTCCTTTGGGCTTTATTTAAATAGGCAAGGTAAATTGGTTATCATACTTGGGCTTTAGAAATGATTTATTTAACCCAAAAAATTATTTATTAATCCATTTTGGTCTTTAGAAATTCTTATAAATTCCTAGAAAATTCTTAAACACTTCAGAAATAATTTATAAAATTTACGGGGCATTACACCCTCCCCCACTTATGAGAATTTGGTCCCCAAATTCAATTCATGGATTTATGGAGAGTGTACTTACATTCAAATAGTTCTGAAAATCTTTTGCGCATAGCTTCTTCGGTTTCCCATGTTGCTTCTGCCTTTGTCCACTGAACCTTGACCACAGGAATAGTTTTATTCCGAAGTTGACGTACTTCCCGTTCAATAATCTTGACTCGCTTTTGCTCGTATGTCAAGTCCTTCTTAATCTCCAGATTTTCATAAGTGATGACATGGAAAGGATCAGGAACATATTTCTTGAGCATTGAGACGTGAAATACATCATAGACTTCAAAAAGTTGAGGGGGTAAAGTAATTCTATAAGCCACTTCACCAACTCTCTCCAGAATTTCAAAAGGACCAATGAATCTTGGAGTGAGCTTGTCCTTGATACCAAATCTTCGAATACCTCGACTTGGGGAAACTTTAAGGAACACATGATCTCCTACTTGAAACTCCAAGTCACGCCTTCGATTGTCAGCATACGATTTCTGCCTATCTTGGGCCATATATATGCAGTCTTTCTCGAATGAGTTTTATCTTCTCGATAGTATCCCTAATAATGTCGGGACCGAGAAATTGCATTTCTCCTGCTTCATTCCAACAAATAGGCGAACGACAGCTTCTTCCATATAAAGTTTTAAATGGTGCCATTTGAATACTAGCTTGGTAGCTATTGTTGTACACAAATTCTACTAGAGACAAGTGATCATGCCAACTACCTCCAAAATCAATAGCACAAGCCCTGAGCATATCTTCAACTACCTGGTTTGTCCTTTCAGTCTGGCCATCAATTTGTGGATGAAATGTTGTGCTAAAGTTTAGTCGGGTCCCTAATGAATGTTGTAGACCCTTCCAGAACTGTGATATGAATCGAGGATCTCTATCTGATATAATAGTGACAGGGACACCATGTAATTTAACAATTTCCCTTATGTATAATGCTGCCAGAATATCTACAGACCATCGACTTTTTATTGGCAGAATAATGCAGACTTAGTCAATCGGTCTATGATTACCCATATACCATCGTGTCCTCCTCTTATTTTAGATAAACCCATGATGAAATCCATCCCTACACTTTCCCATTTCCATTTGGAAATATTTAAGGGGTGTAATTTTCTTACAGGTTTTAAATGTTCTATCTTTACTTGCTGACAAGTGAGACAGCGGGACACGAAATCTGCCACTTCTCTTTTCATGTTAGGCCACCAGAAGTTCCTTTTAAGATCTTGATATATTTTTGTACCACCAGGATGAATGGTGTACTTAGAATTATTAGCTTCTTCTAGGATCAGTCTCTTAGTATCAGCATGATCCGGTATACAAATTCGACCTTTGAATAGCAACCATCTATCATTAGCAATAGAGAAATCTGGCCTTTGCTCTATATTGGTTTTGATCTCCAACAATACTGGATCGTTGTCCTGCAGCTTGACCAGATCTTCTATTAATGTGGGTTGAGTTCGGATGTTGGCTACAAAACAATCTTCCTTCCTTATGTCAACATCTAAATTCAATTGGGCAAATTGAGGAATGAGATTCATCATACTAATCATAAGACTCAATAGCTTTCCTATCGATTTTCTGCTGAGTGCATCGGCTACAGTATTAGCCTTACCAGTATGATATTGGATAGTAAAATCAAAGTCTTTAAGGTATTCCAACCATGTTCTTTGCCTCATATTCAGCTCCTTTTGAAAGAATAAATATATCAAGCTTTTGTGTTCCGAATAGATCGTAAATTTCTCTCCATAAAGATAATGACGCCAAAATTTTAAGGCAAATATAACAGCTGCCAATTCTAAATCATACACAGGGTACTTTTCTTCATGACGCTTCAACTGTCTTGAAGAATAACAGATCACCTTCCCATTTTGCGTAAGAACGCACCCTAGGCCAATGCCAGATGCATCCGTGTAGACTTCAATTCCACCACCCTCAACGAGTAATGATAATATAGGGGCTGTCGTGAGATGTTCCTTAAGAGTTAGGAAACTCTTTTCACAGTCCTTCGACCATACAAAAAGATTTTCTTTTCTTGTAAGTCTTGTTAAAGGAACGGCAATCTTAGAAAAATCCTTAATAAACCTCCTGTAATACCCAGCTAGACCTAGAAAACTTCTTACTTCTGACACAGTCGTTGGCCGGCTCCAGTTCTTGACAGCTTCCACTTTAGAAGGATCTACAACGATACCTTCCTTTGAAATGATATGGCCAAGAAATGAGACTTCCTTAAGCCAGAACTCACATTTACTAAGTTTGGCATAGATTTTGTGTTCTCTTAGAGTCTGCAAGGCTATTTTCAAATGTTCTTCATGTTCTTCCTTTGTCTTGGAGTAAATAAGAATGTCATCAATAAAGACGACTACAAACTGGTCAAGATAAGGCTGGAAGACTTTATTCATAAGTTGCATAAATGTTGTTGGGGCATTGGTTAACCTGAACGGTATTACAACAAATTCATAGTGGCCATATCGACTCATGAAGGTAGTTTTGTATATGTCTTCGTCTTTAATTCTTAGCTGGTGGTAACCTGACCTGAGGTCTATCTTGGAAAAATATTCTGCTCCCGAAAGCTGATCAAAGAGCTCATCAATACGCGGCAACGGATACTTATTTTTAATTGTGAGTTGATTCAGTCGTCGTTAGTCGATACAGAGCCTGAGCGATCCATCCTTCTTCTTGACAAAAAGAATTGGCGGACCCCAAGGGGATGTGCTAGTTCGTATGAAATCCTTGTCCAATAATTCCTGAAGCTGCTTCTTCAATTTCTTAAGTTCTGTGGGGGACATCCTGTAGGGAGCTATTGAAACAGGTGCTGCTCCGGGAACGAGTTCAATGGAGAAGTTTACTTCCCTTTCGGGTGGTAAACCGGGTAGATCTGATGGGAATACATCAGGAAACTCATTTACAATTGGGATGTCTGCTAAGATGATCTCCTTAGACTCGGTGACAATTACGGAAGCAAAAAAGCTTCACATCCTTGCGAAATAAGTTTGCAAGCGTGAAGAGAAGAAATGATAGTAGGATGTTTCCTATACTTGATACCAATGAAGGAAAATCTTGGAAGGCCTGGTTTGCGAAAGGATATTATCATATTCTGACAATTTATGTAGGCATCATGGTCTACAAGCCAATCCGCCCCTAAAATAGCATCGTAGCCTTCCATGTTAAGGCATACGAGGTTTGCCGGAAGATTGTGACCTTCTACCCTTACTTCACTATTGGGGTAATAGTTTGTGAGTTTGGTTCCAGGGCTTAAATGTGTAGTAATAGCAAGGTCCGAAGGTAAAGGAACTGATGAAACGAGCAATGCCTTTGCAAAGGCGGTAGATATAAAGGAATGAGAAGCACCAGTATCGAATAGTACAAAAGTAGGATGGGAACAAATGTGAACAGTACCTTCCATCAGCCCATCATTTGGGGGTGCCTCTTCATCTAAAACATCATTGAGACGAGCCTGTCTCTTACGTCCGTCACTGGATGATTGATCCTTCATGAGAGGGTAGTCTGGCATGCGATGCTCTCGGTTGCCACATCTTAAACAAGCGTCGAGGCGCTTCCAGCATTCCTCGGCCGATTGGCCGAACTTTTCACAAAAGGTGCAAGCCGCCATGACTTGCTTTTCCTCCGCCTTGACTTTCTTATTCTTCTGGGGGCTACTCCTACTACCGTTCCTCGACCTCTTCCTGCTATCACAGGGTTTGTAGGGCTCCGTGATGCTAAATTTCTCCTTCTTATTACGCTGATCCGACCTTCGACTTGACTCTTCACCTTTGCCCTTTAATTTTTCGACCTATTCTAAGGTCCTCTCACATAGATATGCTCGCTGGACCATCTCCACATTGGTACGGATATTTTGAGTCCCGAGCTGCTGAATGAAACCCGGTCTTAACCCATCCATAAACCGATTGGCCTTCAATAAATCGGTACTAATTAAATGAGTTGCATATGGTGCTAGCCTAGAAAATTGTAATTCATACTCTGCAACTGTCATCATTCCCTGACGTAGAGAAGCGAACTCCATAGCCTTTTTCTCCTTAACATGTTCTGAAAAATACTTGGCACGGAATAAGGTAAGAAAACCTTCCCATGTGTGTGGTGCATCAGCTAGCGGTGCCAGAACCGACTTCCACCATGTACGTGCATCTTTGTTGAGTTGAAAGGTAGCAAGATGCACTTTTTCCTGGTCTGTACATTGTATGAAGTCAAATATTCGGTTCATTTCACCGATCCAGTTCTTGACCTCGTCTGGGTTCGAAGAACCATAGAAACGTGGAGGATTTAAGCTTCGGAAATTATGATGTAAGTCCCCAGCTCTTGCTCCTGTGCCCGCTTGAGCTATCGTTTGCAGTGCCCGAGTGAGGCCCGCAACAGTCTGCTGGATACCATCCTAGTCTACGCGATGAGCCATTATAACAATAAGGTACCTGAGAGAAATAACAAGTTGTTAATTCCCATGGAATTTTGAAAGGAATTAATCTAGAGCTAATTTACTATCTTATCCCGGGATCTACCCAATTCTCACATGGGTGGAGAAATTTCTTCCTTAGTTCATAGGTATGAGTCCTTAAACCTTGGACTTATCCTATGACATGGCTTTCTCCCTAAGGCCTTAGACTTAGGCTATGATACCAACTTAACTGTCACGTCCCGGGCTTTTAATACAGCGGAAGATAATCTCACGAAACGTGAACAACCGGCATGGTAAGCCTCTTGCAAGAAAGAATAATCAGAGCGCAAGACAATCACACACATAAGATGCAATTGCACATAAATTTAATCAACTTTCACTTCCATTAATACTGATAAAAATCCAAGTACATAGACTATTCCAACTCACTTAAATCTATTTAACTCAATAAAAAGAAAATTACATGAACTCGATCTAGACATCATTAACTTCCTAAGTCTTCACTCAATTTTATGAGACTCTCATTCGCTCTCGGACCCATCACTTGAATAACTCGAATCCGAATCACTTACATCTCCTGAAAAGATTGGAAAGTAGGTAATGAGCACACTTGCCAAGTAGGTATCTTCGCATCAACATGAAGGTAATATTAAAGTGATTAGCGTTTTAGCTCTAAAGAATAAGGTAAAATCATGCGAATGCGATAAAACATGTAAATAAACCAAAGTAACAAGATATGATCAAGTTAAGATATGATTGAGCAAGCATGATCAAGCAAGAATGTAATTATGGCCTTTCATAAATAAGAATGTAACGAGAATATACTAGAACGTCATTTAACAAGCAAGGAAGTACTTTTTCGCTTAATAGCAAGTACTTCGTGAATTTCTGTTGATAATTCACTTCATGAGCCGTGGATATTTCACTTATTTATAAAGAAAGTACTCCCAATGCAATGCGACGCCAATAGCATCATACCCCATGGTTTATAATAGTATGTTTCCGACAATCAGCCGAGGGGACTAGCATAGAGCCCTTGAACACAATCAGTGCTCGAACTGCATCTTCAAGTATAAATCAAGCTACTTCCACGTATATAGCAATAAAGTTGGCCACGCATGTAATAAGATCAATGAATGTTCAAGACTTAGCGTCAATAAGAATGCACCAAATATAGATTCATGAGTTCAAGAAATGCATTAATAACTAAGTTATGCCTTGGAGAAAAATCGACAGCATAACGGTACGTTCTTTATCTTTCATAAGTTATCTTAGATATGTTTCAACAAGGTTACAAGTCCTAGACTATCATTAGTCAATCTAGGATTATAGGAATATTAACCCTTGGGTCAAACCTCAGGTCAACAGTACTCACGAAATTTAGCGGTCAAAAATTGGGCAGCTATATTGATATGGCGGTCTAATATTGGGCCGCTAGAGTGGGTTGAATCCAGAAAGAAATCGGTTTGGACTCAGAGAACTTGGCGGTCAGATACTGGACCGTTAATGCGCTGTAGCGATCGAGTATTGAACCGTTAATGGACAGAATTTCAAAAAACGTCGGTAGTGCTTTCTAGACAATTGGGTTTTAATGGTACAACCAGCTCGGCGTCCTAGTGGAAATCCCAGGCTCGCAGAGACTTATGGAGGCCTTGAAACAAGATTTCCTAGTCCATTGAAAGGAATATCCAAAGGAGATGTTATCAAGTCCAAGATTGTGTTCTTAATGTACAAAGTGTAACTAATGGTCATATACCAGGATATATGCCATGAATTTACAGAAACTGACTATGAGATAAGAAGAGAATATGTACTGTGATAAAGCAACGTTCAATCTCGTTAATGTAGCGTTTAAACCATGATTTAATACAAGATTATATGGTTTTTGGGCATGAAATTATCATATGTTTAAAAATAATCCCAAGCACCATAAAGAACATTAAGTCACGATTACGAACCAGTAAATAAAAACTCAGAGTAGTAAATAACATTAAGACCTGTTAGAACATAGTTAACTAGGCTTATTTATAAGCTAAATGGACTGCTCTTGATTCTGTCTCGGGTTGACAGAAATCAGAACATTCGCGGTCTATTATAGGGTCGTTACAGCAAGTTGGCGGTTTATCGTAAGGCCGCCAGAGGGACTTTAACGATCTATTTCTAGTCCACCGGAGGTTTTATAAAAATCGCGTTTCAAGGTGACTAGCGGTTTATCGTAGGGCCGCTACACAAGGTTGGCGGTCGAAGATTAGGCCGCTAGAGCACGTTTGACAGTAAATTAAATAAGAAGAAACTAATGTTTAAAATGCATCATGTCTGGAAATCAACGTGTATAAACTTCCCTATCATGATAGAACGAAGGTTAGGCTAACAATATGCATGGGATTTCTGTGAATTAACGAGAGAGTTTCTCTTAACTTAATTAGGGCTAAGAATATGCATGGATGTATACTAGATGCATAAAACATGAAATTCTTGATGCATGGATCATGAAATCTAGTAAAACAAGAGGGCTTTTATCCCTAGAATGATATTTTATCCGTTCATGAGATGACCTACCTTTGTCTTGGACCTTTAACTTCAAATTTAAGGCTGGATGCTACCCCTAGTTCCTTGCACTTCTTGTGACAAATCAGAAAACTTCTCATTGCTCCAACTCCTAACTCTCAGGACCTATGGACATGAAATTTAGAGGGTAAGAAGAAGATACTAAGGGGAACAAAAAGTTATAAAGGATCAGGTTCTAAGTACCTCGATTTGGGTCCCTAATTCCTTCATCTTCACCGGACTTTCGCACAGTTTCCTGGGTCGCTAATGTGGAACTAGCAACTTTGCAGGCTTCTAACTTCTTGTGTGCTTGATCTCCTAGCACAAAATTTTGAGGGATGTTAGTCCTATATATTAGGAATAAAAACTTCTAAAGAACTTACCCAAAATAATACCTCCTTACCTTGATTCTACACGAGCCAAAGTAAGGGTCGCACAGGCCAAATCTGGGTTCCATTTATAGGGTTTTGCTAGGGTTTCATGGATTAGATCAATTCTAGAGTCCTTGTTTGCTATTAGCCCGACTTCTAAAAGTCCTTAAGATGCTTACTAGTCCTCCCATCTTGATATCTAGGAGATAAAATATTAAAAATCTAATTTTTTTGCTCTTTCTTCAACTCACGGAACTGACAGAAAGTAGCGGTCTAGAACTAGACCACCATATGTCCCTTAGCGGTTTTACGATAGACCGCCATTATGTTTGGGTGCCAAATTTGAAATTCATTCAAACTCTATTTTCATCTTATCCACTTAATTATCTAAATAGGGAGTATTTATCCCTTATATTCCGTGAATAAACTAATTAACCTTCTAGAATATGGGCCAAACTTCATGGGCTTGGTCCTTAAGTCCTTTGGGCTTTATTTAAATAGGCAAGGTAAATTGGTTATCATACTTGGGCTTTAGAAATGATTTATTTAACCCAAAAATTTATTTATTAATCCATTTTGGTCTTTAGAAATTCTTATAAATTCCTAGAAAATTCTTAAACACTTCAGAAATAATTTTGAGGGATGTTAGTCTTATGTATAAGGAATAAAAACTTCTAAAGAACTTACCCAAAATAATACCTCCTTACCTTGATTCTACGCGAGCCAAAGTAAGGGTCGCACAGGTCAAATCTGGGTTCTATTTATAGGGTTTTGCTAGGGTTTCATAGATTGGATCAATTCTAGAGTCCTTGTTTGCTATTAGCCCGACTTATAAGAGTCCTTAAGATGCTTACTAGTCCTCCCATCTCGATCCCTAGGAGATAAAACATTAAAAATTTAATCTTTTTTGCTCTTTCTTCAACTCACGGAACTGACAGAAAGTAGCGGTCTAGAACTGGATCGCCATATGTCCCTTAGCGGTTTTACGATAGACCGCCATTATGTTTGGGCGCCGAATTTGAAATTCATTCAAACTCTATTTTCGTCTTATCCACTTAATTATCTAAATAGGGAGTATTTATCCCTTATATTCCGTGAATAAACTAATTAACCTTCTAGAATATGGGCCAAACTTCATGGGCTTGGTCCTTAAGTCCTTTGGGCTTTATTTAAATAGGCTAGGTAAATTGGTTATCATACTTGGGCTTTAGAAATGATTTATTTAACTCAAAAATTTTATTATTAATCTATTTTGATCTTTAAAAATTCTTATAAATTCTTAGAAAATTCTTAAACACTTCAGAAATATTTTATAACATTTACGGGGCATTACAGTAGCTGAAGTAGAAGAAGCTTTCATTCATCATTATTATTATTTTTACATCACCACATTACTGACTCACGCACCCTTTCGGGTTTTCACCAGAGCCATCACCCTCTTGCTTTTGCTCACACGCCCTTTCGGGTTTTCACCGGAGCCAGCCCCCTCTAACTTTTGCCCATGCGCCCTTTCGAGTTTTCACGTGGCAGGTACCCAATTTTGCCTGCAGTGCCCTTTCGATTTTTGCCACAGCTGGGTTATAGCCATTTTTACCCTTGCCCAAAATATCTGAACAAGTCTGGCGGGGCACCTCTATTTTAAGCCCCATTTTTTTTGACAAAACTAAAAATGAGAATGTGATGACGGGTCGACGTATAATGCTCAATTGATGGGACATCGGAGCAAGACAACCAATTTTATTGAGTTTTTATTTTGTGCATATGTCATTTGAGTTACTTTGTAAGGCTAATTATAAGCCATTGGGCTAATGTCATCAAAAGGGTCCATTAGGGGGTTTATTTTTAGATTGGGCCTCAAGGCCACTTGAAACCCAATTGGGCCTCTCCCTCTCTTATGGGCTTCCTAGCTTAGAAGGCTGATGGAGACATCACCCACGACTCCCTCTGGCTCGGGTCATCTTCACACTCCGGAGTTGTTTGAGCTCGGACTTCATTCCTATGTGGGTCCAATTATCCATTTTGAGCTTTTTATTTTGAGTCATTTGATGTATTTTCCCTTTATTTGAGTCTTGTACCTAGGTTAATGAGTCATTTACCTAAGATTGTTTGTCATTAGGATGTTTAGTCTAGCTAATGGGCCCAATCCATTGGGATAGGCCCATGGGCGCCCCCTACCCCTTGCTTATTTGTTATTATGTCTAGAATCAAGGACTTTTTGAAAAATGTGGGTTGCCTATATATAGGACCCCATTTCCCTCATTGGAAGTTAATGAAAATTACCATTTTAAGAGTTCAAAAATCCAACTCTTAGTGGAGTGATTCTATGTGAGAAGGTGTGAAACCTAGGGTGAGAAACCCACTTCAATCCCATACCCCCCCTCTCTCTCTTTCTCTCTCTCTATGGGGTTTGCCCCCTTCTCTCTCTCCTCACCTTCCCAACCACCCCTCTCTCCCACCTACCCCCATTAAGGACTCTCCAACTCCCTACAACCCTCTTTACTACACCCCCTTGTCCCAAGATAGAACCCCCAATCACCAAGCCAACCCCCAACCACCCACTACCCTTCCCCAAGCACCCTTCCCACTACCCTAAGCACCCCTCCACCTCCCAAGAGAAATTTCAAAATTTCCTCCACCTGTAGGCTGCGCCCTAAACCTCCCTCTCCCTTCTCCTTGGGCCTTAGTCTATCACATCCATCTTCACTCTCCTAAGAGCATTCCACCCCTTCACTCTCCCTCCACCTTGGCTGAAACCACCAAGCCCCCTGCACCCTCCCCCTTCTCCAGCTCTTCCACACACCCTAAACCACCCTCCATACCTCCCCCACATTCTCCCCCTACCATTCATCCATTCCCCCTCCCCATTCTACAACTTCTTCTCATTCCGTGATCATTTGGGAGCTACATCAACGGATCTTCTCACAGCTGAGGACCTGCAGAGAACTAGCAGATTGCAGCGCGACCCCGACCTCATCCCGGCATCCCTGAAGGTCCAAGTGGTACCATTGGAAGCATCTACCGGTCTTCTTTGCAACGGCAGCTGTCTCCTCCCTTTCTAAGTTTGCTGCTGCCCGGGGGAGTCATTTTTCCCAGACTGCATGTCCACCACCATACTACAGACCAGAGACTACTAGCAGAGACTCCCACGACCAGTAGCCTGAAGATCTGGAGGCGGGACTTGACCGAGACCTTCCTCAACAAGTCGCCTTCCAGTACTAATAAGCGGCTTCCCATTTGGATCTCGGACAAGTGAGTTCCTACTTTTCTCCCCAAGGTGCGCAATTCTGTCTCACCTGGAGCAGAACCGACCTCTATTCACTGCTCGTGGTCTCCCCGTCTTCTCTGACATCCTATGGCGTTCCCGTTGGTCTCCGTTCGAAGAGGACTCGATAGCGAAGCCGTCGACTCCAGCCACGACTGATTCAGAGCTCAGGAGCGCCCAGAGTGACTCCATCTTCCTGCTGCTGTGGCCCTGAAGCAGACAGAGCCAAAGTTCTGCTTCCCTGTTCGTGCCTCTGCCCCGACCAGCGCCGGCGACCTGAGAAATCAAAAAAAATTGGACGACTTCCTGGGTCACCTACGAAGATTTTCCAGATGGTCTCATCACCAAAAAATTTCGGGAGCGGCCGCAGCGTCCACATCTTCGACAGTCTGTACTTATTCATAAAAAGCGGGCAGAACCGGCTTCGGCCAACCGTTCGACTTCATCTTTGGTTTTTTTTCCCCTCCCCGCCTGGCCTGCTTACAGCCCCTCCCTGCGAGAGGTAGTGTTTGATTGTAACCATTGGTTTCCCTTCCCCAAGATCCCCCTCGCACGGGGTGTAGTGTTGTAAGTGCTTAAACAGGCCAAGCTACCCCGACGCGGCGTGTGGGGAACCCACGCTTCCCCGCTCGCCCACGTCTCCGAGCGGGACCGGTTTCTTCAAACCGGTCAAGTAAGTGCTCCAACATTAGCTCTCTTTAGTACTTGTTCTTCTGATATTAGTTCATAAGCTCTGCTGGTTTGTGAGAGTTAGCGCCCGGTCCATCAAGTCACCTTGCTTCGAGTGACCGCCGTGGGTGACGAGTGCAGCCCGTGCCCTTGGCACAACATCGGTCCCACTGAATTGGACCAGCCATATTCTTGGGGAATCAACCTTGGCATTGCTGGCCTTCTACCAGCAAGGGCCCATCCCTCACATCCTCCACTTGGCATCGCCAAGTTACCCCGGGACTTAGGTGAGCGTCGGGTGAGTGGTCGCCAATATCGGTCTGTTTGATTGTGAATTGTGCTTGCTTGTTTAAGTCTAAGGTTGTGTAACGACCCGAGAATCCGATTACCGGGAAAGCCCGATAACCCGAGACTCGTACCGCCACCCACGAGCCCGAAGACTCTGAAGGGTTAAAAGGATGGTGTGGAAACTACACAAGCATCACAGATAATTGCAGAAAATAAACAGATATAATATTAAGCAGGAAATAAATTAACATTTTAAATGGTCCACAACATAAAATAACAACAACAGCAAGAACAGTCCACGACTAGTACAGTGACAAGAAAGAAAAGTACAGCTACAAGGGGCATACCCCGGCTCTGACCTCTGGCACTACCTCTGGGCACCCGCACCACGCTGCGCTCCTGACGCGCTCCCCGAAGGTGGCGCCTCACCTGAAACATGGTGAAAACACGCAGGGAATGAGTCTCGGAACAAGACTCAGTAGGGATCACTCGAACCCTACCTCGTAAAACGAGAAACCACTACTCTAACGGTAGAAAAGTACCTCGGAAAGGAAAGCCCTGTACTCTACAGAACTAGACCCTACGGCACGTAAACCGACACACGTGCCACGGTACGAGAAGACCGAAACCAACGGTTGAACCGTAAAACCCGAACGTCGGAAACACACGACTGACAGTCTGTCACTCCGTACTCGACAGGAGTACCACCCACTAGAAGCACAGTCGGTAGCGTCCCCTGACGTCTTACACCGCACCGCAGGTGAACCGCCTGACGTGGTAGGTCCTACCTGAGGCGCAGACACCGTACAAGTAACTCACAACAAGTGACTAGCTGGGGTCACGCCCGTCGACGTGCGTCCACAGTCCCCAACCACGTGTGCACACACAGACCACGCGTCCTAGGTCTGGCCCTCTGACCGGTTTTCCCCTGGCACTGGACTCTGATGTGACGAGGGGCCCGACGGTAACCAGTCTAAAACCGTCCTCAGGGTAAGCCCGTACACCACTCCCTGGTGCAACTAGCACACGCGTACTAGCAGGCTACGACTAGTGGAGGCTCACAAAGGAGTAGACTCTCAAGTCAACGAAAAATGACGTCCGAACCTGAGGAAGTACTGGGGCTATCCCACGTACCATCACCGTCGCACGGTGACCACGGTCGGGAAAGAAACGGACTCACCGCCCACGGCCAAACGCATGACCAAGGCAAACGGAACTTCCGGACACCAAAGACACGGTCACGGAACTCCACGGGGTGCCCGAGACGCACACACGGCCCAAGGGGAACACCCAACAACAGCCAGATCGGGCTAGGGACACCTAGCGCGACAGGGAAGAACACGCTAGGGCCCCCTAGTGCGACAAGGGACATCGCGCTAGGGCCTCCTAGCGCAACAAGGCATGTCGCGCTAGGGACGGCTAGCGCGACAAGGCATGTCGCGCTAGGGATGCCTAGCGCGACAAGGCTGATCGCGCTAGGACCCCATAGCGCGACAGGAACCGCCTCCTGTTCATCTTCTCCGATGAACACGCTCGGTCGGGGCAGCGCGACCTCCAAGAACGCGCTACTGGAGTATAGCGCGTTCTCAGTCCGCGGCCGAAAACGGTAGAAACGCCCAAAAATTCTAACCACGCCCCCATGCCTCCATAGGAGAGGGGGAAATCAAAGGGGAAGACCCCTAGGGACCCCTAGCATGATTCTAGGCCATCAAAACACGAAATCATGCATCAAATCCATAGATCGGGCGAGCTCTCCCCAAATCATGGAAAAACCCAAAAATGCTCAAACGATCCCCTCTGGGCCTCCCCGCGGCCTATAAATCGCGGAAAAGATCGGCATGAGGCTAAGGAACGTCACCCTACCTCAATGGAGCAAATGCTCCGCCGAATCAACCACGGATCGCGAAGAACGCTTTAAGCTTCACGAACTCCCCACGCTTCCCACGCACGCCCACGAGCTCGCCTCGCCGCCGCCCACACGTCCGCGCCGTCACCCCGCCGCCGTCCGTAGCCGGAGAGGGGTTCGCCGCGCCCGAATGGGAGAGAGGGAGAGAGGAGGGTGTCACGGTGGGAAGAAACGGAGGAAGAAGAAGAAGAAGAAAGAGAAAGGAGAAAAGAAAAAGAAAAAGAATTAGGGCTATATAGAAAATCCGAATTTTCGGAAAAATACCGAAAAATAGAAAAATACATTTCCGGAATCCTCGGAACGCACCGATCGCAACGGTACCACTCGTGCCTGGGTGAACCGCCCGGTTCGCCTGCAGCGAGCTTCCGAAGAAAAAGTCGAAACACACACCGGGAATCGGAAAACACACGCGGAAAAGCCGCGGAATGCCTCCGGGCCTCCGAAACGACTCCGGATCGCATCGATCCGAACACAAAAGATGTCTGAAACGAAATTTCGGACACAACAGAGCCGGACGCTCCGAAAACTAGATCCGGGACCCACGAAGAAGGATCCGAAAGGTCCGGGATATTACAGCCCTCCCCCCTTAAGGAATTTCATCCTCGAAATTGAGAACAACCCAAGGGGAAAGAAGAGGAAGACTCACTCAAACAGGTACGGGAACTACTGACGCATCTCGTCCTCACGTTCCCAAGAAGCCTCACCACCAGAGTGTCGTCGCCACACAACCTTTACTAAGGGAATAACCTTGTTCCGCAGGCGCTGCTCTCGCCTATCCTCCACGCGGATCGGAAACTCTGGGAGAGAAAGATCTGGAGTCACCTCAGGCCAAATGGAAAATTTGAGCACATGAGAGTCATCGGGCATATACTTCCACAACATCGAGACGTGGAACACGTCATGCACCGACGCCAACTCAGAGGGTAACTGCAATCGGTAAGCAACCTCACCGATGCGCTCCACAATCGCGAAATGACCTATATAGCGGGGACTCAGCTTCCCACGCCGTCCAAAACGCATCACCCCCTTCATCGGAGAAACTCTCAAGAACACATGATCGCCCACGGCGAACTCGAGGGGTTGCCTCCTACGGTCAGCATAGCTCTTCTGCCGACTCTGGGCCGCCAACATGTTCTGACGAACCAGGTGCACAACATCCACACATTGCTGCACTAATTCCGGTCCCGTCAAAACACGCTCACCCACCTCAAACCAATCAAGCGGAGTCCTACACGGACGCCCGTACAAAGCCTCATAGGGAGCCATGCCAATGCTCGAATGATAGCTGTTGTTATAGGCAAACTCCACCAACGGTAGGTGATGAATCCAACTCCCCTGCCACTCCAGGCAGCAGGATCTCAGCATATCCTCCAAAGTCTGAATGGTCCTCTCAGACTGACCATCTGACTGAGGATGATACGCCGAGCTAAATGCCAACTCCGTGCCAAGAGCTCGCTGGAAACTCCTCCAGAATCCAGAAGTGAAGCGCGGATCCCGATCCGACACGATCGAAATGAGAACCCCATGCAACGGCACGATCCGCTCCACATACAAACGAGCCAACCTGGATACGCTCCAGCTGACCTTGACCGGTAACAACCGCGTCACCTTCGTCAGCCGATCTACCAGCAACCAAATACTGTCCTGCCCACTCGGGGTCCTCGGCAACCTCACCACGAAATCCGTGGTCACATAGTCCCACTTCCAAGCAGGAACATCCAAGGGCTGGAGAGTACCTCCTGGTCGCTGATGCTCCGCCTTCACCTGCTGACAGATCAGGCACCTGGCCACAAACTCTACGACATCTCTCTTCATGCCAGGCCACCAAAACTACCTCCGCAAGTTCCGATACATCTTCGTCGCACCCGGGTGCACAGTGTACCTGCTCCCATGAGCCTTGCGTAACACCGCACGATGAACATGCTCCTCGGTTGGGACGTACAGCCTGCCACGAAACCTCGCAGCGCCGTCCTCGCCAAGTTCCACGTCAGCCATAGCCAGAATCCAGGGTAACTCAGGGTCCGCATGCTGAGCCTCTGTCACCTGAAAACGGATAGCAGGAGTGACAGTCAGACTCGCAAGCACTGCCAACCCTGGCACTTGGGGAATTTTGAGCCTGAAAGAAACTTCGGGTACTTGTTCCCAGAGCCTCCACTTCCTCAACATCAAGGTACTGACCGTAACCTTCTGTCTCAAGGCATCGGCAACGACATTCATCCTGCCCGGCTGATAAGACAGGGTGAAGTCATAGTCCTTCATGAACTCCATCCAACGCCTTTGTCTGAGGTTCAGATCCCTCTGCGAGAACACATACCTCAAACTCTGATGGTCAGTGAACACCTCAAACTTCTCACCATACAGATAATGCCTCCAGATCTTCAGCGCGAAGATCACTGCTGCCAACTCAAGGTCATGGGTAGGGTAGTTCTCCTCATGGGGCTTTAGCTGCCGAGATGCATAAGCCACCACTCTACCATACTGCATCAGAACAGCACCCAATCTGACGCCGGAAGCATCTGTACACACCACGAAACCTCCCGATCCAGAAGGTAAAACTAACACCGGAGCCGAGGTGAGCAACCTCTTCAGTTCGCTGAAGCTCTGCTCACACTCCTCGGACCAAACGAAAGGCACATCCTTCCGCGTGAGTCTAGTCATCGGGGTCACAATGCGAGAAAAATCTTGGATAAACCGGCGATAATAACCCGCAAGCCCCAAGAAACTCCGGATCTCCGTCACCGACCTCGGCCTCGGCCATTGCATCACGGCCTCGACCTTGGCGGGATCCACGGAAATGCCATCACCAGAAATCACGTGCCCCAGAAAGTGCACCTCGCTGAGCCAAAACTCGCACTTGCTGAGCTTCGCATACAACTGGTGATCTCGCAACGTCTGCAGCACCACACCCAAATGGTACGCATGCTCCTCAGCAGACTGCGAATAAATAAGGATGTCATCCACGAAGATGACCACGAACTGGTCCAAATACTGATGAAACACCCTCTGCATCAAGTCCATGAAGGCTGCTGGGGCATTGGTGAGCCCGAACGGCATCACCAGAAACTCATAATGCCCGTACCTCGTACTGAATGCAGTCTTCTCCACATCGGACTCGCGAATTCTCAGCTGATAGTAACCGGACCGCAAATCAATCCGCGAGAACACTCGCGCAGACTACAGCTGGTCGAACAAATCATCAATCCGCGACAACGGATACTTGTTCTTAATGGTCACTTCATTCAGCTGCCGATAGTCAATGCACAACCACAGACTATCGTCCTTCTTCTTCACAAACAACACGGGCGCACCCCAAGGGGAAAAGCTCGGACGAACATACCCCTTGGCCAGCAGTTCCTGCAACTGCGCCCTCAACTCCCTCAACTCAGCGGGGGCCATACGGTAGGGAGCCTTCGCCAAAGGTCCCGTACCAGGCACAACCTCGATCACGAAATCGATCTCCCACTGGGGAGGTAATCCAGGCAACTCCTCGGAAAAAAACATCGGGAAACTCGCACACCACCGCAATGTCCTCGACATCCGGCTCCATCCGGTCAGACACAACCACTTACGCGAGAAAACCCTGACAACCGGAATCAAGCAATCGACGGGCTCGAATAGCAGAGATAAGGAATCGAGAAGAGGCGGAACGGATACCTTGGAAATAGAAGGTCCTCTTGCTCGGATGCTGGAAGTAGACCCTCTTCATTCCACAATCCACCACCGCTCCATGGGTCTCGAGCCAATCCATGCCTAGAATCACATCATAATCCCGAAGCTGCAACGCATACAACTTGCCTAGCATACTCCGCCCATCGATCCACACCGGAACCTGGTCGAAGCAATACGGAGTGACCATAAAGTCACCCGAAGGCAACTCCACTGCCAAATCACAGGACAACTGGGTCACCGGCTCCTCGACGCTCGACGTGAAATCCTCCGAAATAAACGAATGAGACGCGCCAGAATCGAACAAAACCCGAGCCGCACAACCCAAAATCTGAACGGTACCTTCCACGAGCTGCGACGCCACTGCCTCTGCCCTGGTCAAGTACGTGATCTGGCCCCGAGCCCTCTGCCTGCCTCCCACACTAGCTGACCTGGGTAGTGGCGGATATTGTCCCTGCTGCTGCTGCTGCCTCTGCTGCTGGGGAACCTGCTGCTGTTGAGGAAACTGCTGCTGCGGCGGTCTCTGAGGACAGTCTCGCGCCATGTGCCCTGGCTGGTCACACCGAAAATAGATAATCGGCGCCGTGCACTGCCTGCCTGGGTGGGTACCACCACACCGTGGACAAGGTCCTCGCGATCCACCCACTGATCCCTGACACTGCAAAGGAATCGGCTGCTGCACACTGCCCGATGAAGTCTGCCCTTGATCCTTGGACTTCTTCTTTCGGAAATTCTTCGAGAGGAACTTCTTGACCTTCGAGCCGAAGGACGCAGATCCTGTCACCGAAGCTGCCGATGCCGGTACTCCTGAACCACCCAACGCATGCTGGAAGAAACCCTGCTGCTGGGTAGCCGACTGCTGGCTGCGACCTGACAAGGACTGCCCCTGGCTGATCGGTCCTTGAGTCCTCTGCATATCCATCTCCAAGGAAATCGCAACACGAGAGGCCGTATCTAGATCAGTGGCCCCGTTCGCGATCAAATGGTGCCTCAACTCCAGCCTCAAGCCCTGCACAAACTGCGCGGTCCTCACCCTCTCATGCTCCATGATATGAGGTGCATACCGACCTAGCTCGACAAATCGGGCCCTGTACTGTAACACGGACATGTCACCCTGCACCAGCTCCAGAAACTCCCGCATCCGCTGCGTAGCAACAATGTCTGGACAGTACGTACGCTCGAAAGCACTAACAAAGTCATCCCACTCGATCTGCTCAAGTGGACGAAGCTGAAAAGACGTCTTCCACTCGGAAGACCACCACCTCCGAGCCGTACCCTGCAACTGGTTGTAGGCCAACACCACTCTATCCTCGGCAGCACTCTTCGCTGAGTTGAACACCCGCTCCATCTCATCAAGCCAATCACGAGCCGCATCAGGGACTGCCTGGCCGCTAAAGTAAGGTGGATGGAACTGCATGAAGTCCCTCACCGCTCGGCCTGGCCCACCCCTGACAAACGAGCCCTCAGTAGCCTCTCCGCCAAACTGCTGAGACATGAGATGGTACATGCCACGGAAGAAATCCTCGGCCCCCGGAGCTCTCGCAGCATCCGCGGCCTCGGTAGCCCCCGGTGGCGCTCTGCTATGCTCCTCCTGGTCCCTCTGGACCCCCTCCTGGATCTCCTGACCTCCAGCCGACTGCCCCTGCTGAGAGCGAGAACTCCTCCTCGGCGCCATACTCGCTCCTGAAGCACAAGACAGAAAACACGGAAACGGCAATGTCAGAATAAACACACGGTGCCCAATGCCAGCGTCACCTGTACATCATCGCTGTGGACTAGTGGACCACTACAATTACCTATGATTCTCATGTAATTCCACAACCGCGCTCTGATACCAGCTGTAACGACCCGAGAATCCGATTACCGGGAAAGCCCGATAACCCGAGACTCGTACCGCCACCCACGAGCCCGAAGACTCGGAAGGGTTAAAAGGATGGTGTGGAAACCACACAAGCATCACAGATAATTGTAGAAAATAAACAGATATAATATTAAGCAGGAAATAAATTAACATTTTACATGGTCCACAACATAAAATAACAACAACAGCAAGAACAGTCCACGACTAGTATAGTGACAAGAAAGAAAAGTACAGCTACACGGGGCATACCCCGGCTCTGACCTCTGGCACTACCTATGGGCACCCGCACCACGCTGCGCTCCTGACGCGCTCCCCGAAGGTGGCGCCTCACCTGAAACACGGTGAAAACACGCAGGGAATGAGTCTCGGAACAAGACTCAGTAGGGATCACTCGAACCCTACCTCGTAAAATGAGAAACCACTACTCTAGCGGTAGGAAAGTACCTCGGAAAGGAAAGCCCTGTACTCTACAGAACTAGACCCTATGGCACGCAAACCGACACACGTGCCACGGTACGAGAAGATCGAAACCAACCGTCGAACCGTAAAACCTGAAGGTCGAAAACACACAACTGACAGTCTGTCACTCCGTACTCGACAGGAGTACCACCCACTAGAAGCACAGTCGGTAGCGTCCCCTGACGTCTTACACCGCACCGCAGGTGAACCGCTTGACGTGGTAGGTCCTACCCGAGGCGCAGACACCGTACAAGTAACTCACAACAAGTGACTAGCTGGGGTCACGCCCGTCGACGTGCGTCCACAGTCCCCAACCACGTGTGCACACACAGACCACGCGTCCTAGGTCTGGCCCTCTGACCGGTTTTCCCCTGGCACTGGACTCTGATGTGACGAGGGGCCCGACGGTAAGTAGTCTAAAACCGTCCTCAGGGTAAGACCGTACACCACTCCCTGGTGCAACTAGCACACGCGTACTAGCAGGCTATGACTAGTGGAGGGTCACAAAGGAGTAGACTCTCAAGTCAACGGAAAATGACGTCCGAACCTGACGAAGTACGGGGGCTGTCCCACGTACCATCACCGCCGCACGGTGACCACGGTCGGGAAAGAAACGGACTCACTGCCCACGGCCAAACGCATGACCAAGGCAAACGAAACTTCCGGACACCAAAGACACGGTCACGGAACACCACGGGGTGCCCGGGACGCACACACGGCCCAAGGGGAACACCCAGCAACAGCCAGATCGCGCTAGGGACACCTAGCGCGACAGGGAAGAACGCGCTAGGGCCCCCTAGCGCGACAAGGGACATCGCGCTAGGGCCTCCTAGCGCGACAAGGCATGTCGCGCTAGGGACGGCTAGCGCGACAAGGCATGTCGCGCTAGGGATGCCTAGCACGACAAGGCTGATCGCGCTAGGACCCCATAGCGCGACAGGAACCGCCTCCTGTTCATCTTCTCCGATGAACGCGCTCGGTCGGGGCAGCGCGACCTCCAAGAACGCGCTACTGGAGTATAGCGCGTTCTCAGTCCGCGGCCGAAAACGGTAGAAACGCCCAAAAATTCTAACCACGCCCCCATGCCTCCATAGGAGAGGGGGAAATCAAAGGGGAAGACCCCTGGGGACCGCTAGCATGATTTTAGGCCATCAAAACATGAAATGATGCATCAAATCCATAGATCGGGCGAGCTCTCCCCAAATCATGGAAAAACCCAAAAACGCTCAAACGATCCCCTCTCGGCCTCCCCGCGGCCTATAAATCGCGAAAAAGATCGGCATGAGGCTAGGGAACGTCACCCTACCTCAATGGAGCAAATGCTCCGCCGAATCAACCACGGATCGCGAAGAACGCTTTAAGCTTCACGAACTCCCCACGCTTCCCACGCACGCCGCACGCCCACGAGCTCGCCTCGCCGCCGCCCACACGTCCGCGCCGTCACCCCGCCGCCGTCCGTAGCCGGAGAGGGGTTCGCCGCGCCCGAATGGGAGAGAGGGAGAGAGGAGGGTGTCACGGTGGGAAGAAACGGAGGAAGAAGAAGAAGAAGAAGAAAGAGAAAGGAGAAAAGAAAAAGAAAAAGAAAAAGAATTATGGCTATATAGAAAATCCGAATTTTTGGAAAAATACCAAAAAATAGAAAAATACATTTTCGGAATCCTCGGAACGCACCGATCGCAACGGTACCACTCGTGCCCGGGTGAACCGCCCGGTTCGCCTGCAGCGAGCTTCCGAAGAAAAAGTCGAAACACACACCGGGAATCGGAAAACACACGCGAAAAAGCCGCGGAACGCCTCCGGGCCTCCGAAACGACTCCGGATCGCGCCGATCCGAACACGAAAGATGTCCGAAACGAAATTTTGGACACAACAGAGCCGGACGCTCCGAAAACTAGATCTGGGACCCACGAAGAAGGATCCGAAAGGTCCGGGATATTACAGGTTGTGTCACATCAATTGGTATCAGAGTAAGTTTAGACTTATCTCTATCAAGTCTAAGTCCTAGGGCCATTACATTGTGTGTCCTTCCTTCATTTCATCCCCCTCCCTTGCATGTCCACCCGTAGTGGTGCCATTTACCGACCCGACCCATCATCTTCGGTTCCCCCCATGGATCCCAATCCCCTACTCAACAAAGATGCCCCTAGGGAGGAACCCCAAGGCCAAATGAACCGGGTGGATGCTACCCTTACAAACATTCTTGCCCAACTTGAGTCCCTTTCCACTCGGCTTGCTCGGTTAGAAGAGCTTGAGTTCCACCCAAGGAACAATGAACCAAGAGCCCACCCTCCACATGTTGAACTTCATAGGGATGAGTTCCACCCAAGGAACAATGAACCAAGAGCCCACCCTCCACATGTTGAATTTCATAGGGATGAGTTCCACCCAAGGAACAATGAACCAAGAGCCCACCCTCCACATGTTGAACTTCATAGGGATGAGTTCCACCCAAGGAATAATGGACTAAGAGCCCACCATCCACATGCTGAAATTAATAGGGAGGACTTGAATGTTGACTCCTACCATGACTATGAAAGACCTCGCCACCATCAAAATCATGAAAGGCGTCCACGGGACGACCCGGATGACCCTCTCTTAAGGATGATCAAGGTAGAGGCCCTAAACTTTGATGGTTCCCATGAACCAAGTGTCTATTTAGAATGGGAAACTGCCATTGACCAATATTTTGAATGGTACCCTATGTCCGACCAAAGGAGGGTAAGATTGGCCAAAATGCACCTCACCAAATTAGCCAAAACTTATTGGCTAAATCAAGAGGGATTAAGAAGGGTTAGGCGGGAAGGGCCTATTGACACTTGGGAGGGTATGAAGACCCAACTTAGAAACAAGTACCTTCCCCTATCCTACCACCAAATGCTCTTGGATGAGTAGCAAAGCCTCACCCAAGAAGGGAAGACCGTGGTCGAATACATTGAAAAATTTGACTCCTATCTTTTGAAGTGTGGAGTTCATGAGGACCCGAAAGTTACCTTGTCTCGATTTAGGAATGGGCTCCAAAACCACATCAAGAGGGAGCTTTTCATAAGAGATGTCAACAACCTTGAACAAGCCTACCAAGTAGCTCGGTATGTTGAACGATTTTCAAGGATTCTTAGGTTTGCTTCCCCACGGCCGACCGATCCCAAAAGCATAGGACCCCGACCCACCCTGGTCACTCCCATGAAGGCCCCTAGCCTGAGTGGGAGTGATCCTTTGAGGCCTTACAACCCACCTCCCATCACCACCCCAACCAAGGCCGCCCCTATCCATCCCCCTCCAAGGAGAGACGAGGCTTCCAAGGGCCCAAATGTAGGAGGGACCACCCCGGGTAGTGGGCGCCAACAATGTTATAGATGTCAAGGGTATGGGCACTTTGCGGGGCAATGCCCATCAAAAGGGTTGTCTAGTTTGTTAGTGGGGGAAGAAGCTCCCCCACCCCAAGGGGAGCTTGGGAGCATGATTGAGGAACATGAAGTCTCACTAGATTGGGAGGAAGAGTATGAGGCCCAATACCATGAGACGGGTCTAGATCACATCATGACCTCCACTGACTCCCATCTAGGAGTGATTAGATGCACCCTCACTAAACCCCAAGAGGAGGACTGGCGTCGAACCTCAATCTTCCACACCTTTGTCAAGATAGGGGGTCATGTGAGAAAAGTGATCTTAGATAGTGGGAGTTGTGTCAATGCCGTGTCCCCCGACACCGTCAAGCTCTTTGGGCTTACTACCACTCCCCACCCAAGTCTATACCGGGTTTCATGGATCAATAACAACTCAATCTTGGTCAACACCCGCTGTCTTGTGCCTCTCACCTTCTCCTCCTACCATGGTCAAATATGGTGTGATGTCATCCCCATGGAAGTAGGTAGCATCCTACTAGGGAGACCTTGGCTTTATGACGTTGATGCCACCATCTTGGGTAGGACCAACACATGCACCTTTGAGCATGAGGGAAAGACTATCCATCTTAACCCCTCCCCACTACGTCCCATGCCTAAGAGGGACACTCTCCCTCAAGGACACCACCCCACCACACCACAAGTCTTGGGGAACTCCGCCCCTCCAACCCAATCCCTTACCCAAAATCCCAAACAAGGTGTGACCTCGGGGTTGACCAAGGGTCTTCACCTCATCACCAAGAAAGAGCTTGAGGAGGAAATAGCTCAAGGGATACATTTATGTGCGATGGTCATTTGTCTAGGGGAACCCACTCCCTTCAACCCCCATCCCATAGAAATCTGGCATCTCCTAGAAGAATTCCACGATGTGTTCCCGGAAGAACTCGCGAACCAACTCCCTCCCATGCGTGATGTGCAACACGCAGTTGATTTAGTTCCGGGAGCCACCCTTCCCAACCTTCCTCATTACCGCCTCAACCCCACAGGACATGCTGAACTTCGGAGGTAAATAGAGGAACTCATTAGGAAGGGCTTCATCCGCATTAGCAAAAGCCCATGTGCCATACTGGCCCTTCTCACTCCCAAGAAGGATGGATCATGGCGGATGTGTGTGGATAGTCGGGCCATTAATAAAATCACCGTCAAGTATAGGTTCCCCATCCCTAGGCTTGATGACATGTTTGACATGCTAGCGGGAGCCACTATCTTCTCCAAGATTGACCTTAAGAGTGGCTACCACCAAGTTAGAATTAGGCCCGGAGATGAATGGAAAACGGCCTTCAAGACCAAGGATGGCTTGTATGAATGGTTGGTCATGCCTTTCTGGCTCTCAAATGCCCCAAGTACCTTCATGCGTCTCATGACGGAGGTCCTTAGGCCTTTCATTGGGATCTTTCTAGTGGTCTAGTTTGATGACATCCTCATATATAGTCAATCCCAAGAGGCCCACCTTGACCACCTTAGGCAAGTTTGTACCGTCCTTCGACATGAGAGTCTATTTGCCAACCTAGGTAAGTGTCACTTCATGACCACATCCACCACCTTCCTAGGATTTGTGATGTCTACCAAAGGTGTCTCCATGGACCCTGAGAAGGTCCAAGCTATTCTAGATTGGCCGGAACCCCGCACTCTTCATGAGGTCCGTAGTTTCCATGGGTTGGCCACATTCTATAGGAGGTTTATTCGGGGATTTAGCACCATCACTGCCCCTATCATCGATTGCCTCAAAAAGGGAACTTTTGTATGGACCAAACCAGTCTCCAAAGACTTCCAAGAGCTTAAGGAGAAGATGACCCAAGCCCCGGTCCTATGCCTACCCGATTTCTCTAAGGTCTTTGAAGTCACATGTGATGCATCCGGGATAGGAATAGGAGGGATCCTAAGCCAAGAGGGTCACCCCGTGGCCTTCTTCAGTGAGAAGCTATGTGATGCTAGGACACAGTACTCTACTTATGACAAAGAGTTCTATGTCGTGGTTCAGTCCCTCCGACATTGGCAGCACTATTTGTTGCCCAAAGAGTTTATCATCTTTTCCGATCATGAAGCCCTCAAATACCTCAACTCCCAACAAAAGTTGAATGCCCGACATGCCCGTTGGGTTGAGTACATCCAATCCTACACCTTTGTCATCAAACACAAGGTGGGAAGTGAGAACCGAGCGGCAGATGCTCTTAGTAGGAGGGTCTCCTTGTTGTCCACTATCCAAGTGGAGGTTACCGGATTTGAGAAGCTCAAGGAAGAGTACCCTGGCTGCCCCGACTTTGGGCACATCTATACCACCTTGACCGCCCACTCTAGCAAAGAACAAGAGGGTTTTATCTTAGAGGATGGGTTCCTCTTCAAGGGACCAAAACTTTACATTCCACGGACCTCACTCCGTGATTTCTTAGTTTAGGAATTACATGCAGGAGGACTAGCTGGTCATTTTGGGGTTCACAAAACCGTTGCTCTAGTTGAGGGTCAGTTTTATTGGCCAAGTCTTAAGAGAGACGTAGGCAAGATAGTAGGTCAATGCCGCACATGTGCTTCGGCCAAACAGGTGAAGCAAAACACCGGCCTTTATACCCCTCTCCTCGTCCCCGACCGCCTATGGCAAGACTTAAGCATGGACTTTGTGCTAGGCCTACCCAAGACTCAAAGAAAGCATGACTCAATCTATGTGGTCGTTGACAGATTTTCAAAGATGTCCCACTTCATCCCATGCTCCAAAACCTCCGATGCCTCCCATGTGGCCCGATTGTTCTTTGATGAGGCTGTTCGCCTCCATGGCCTACCCAAGACCATAGTCTCTGATAGGGATGTCAAGTTCACTAGCTATTTTTGGAAGACTCTTTGGCACTTAATGGGTACCCTTCTCAAATTCTCCACAGCCTACTACCCTCAAACTGATGGTCAAACCGAAGTTGTCAATCGGAGTCTAGGGAACCTCCTTAGGTGTCTTGTTGAGGACCGTCCAGGGAATTGGGATCTCATTCTATCTTAGGCCGAATTTGCATATAACAACTCTATCAACAAGTCCATAGGGATGAGTCCGTTTGAACCTGTGCATGGGTACAAGCTAAGGAAACCTTCAGATCTCATTCCCCTTCCACAGCATGCTAGAGTGTCTATTTCAGCTGAGTCATTTGCCCCACACATTAGAGAATTACATGAAGAAATCCGCAAGCACATTAGCATGAAGAATGAGACTTATAAAAGGCGGGCCGACTCTCATCGACGTCACCAAGAATTCCACGTGGGTGACTTTGTGATGGTGAGAACGGAGAGGCTCTCCCATGGAGCCCTCTCGAAATTGAGGCCTCATGGGGCTGGTCCCTTCCAGGTTCTGAGGCGCATTGGCACTAATGCCTATTAGTTAGATCTCCCTGAGGAGTATGGAGTGAGCCCCACATTCAATGTGGAAGACCTAGTGCCATATAAGGGTCCCGCGGTGGTACCAAGTGAGGATATTGAGCCCATTCCCCCCTTGAGATAGCACCCACCCGTGAGAGGAGTCCACCAGCCAAGAGAGCCCAGCGTGAGCGAGTTGAGCAAATATTGGATGAACATGTCACTACCACCAGGAGCAAGGTATACGAGCGCTATCTCGTCAGGTGGAAGGATCGGCCTCCTTCGGAGGATTCATGGGTGAGTCGGGAAGACCTCCAGCAGTTGGACCCCGACATTCTCGAGCAGTATCACAGCAGGATGGACCCCTACTAGACGGAGTCGAGCTCTTCGCAGCCCAGGGGATTTGATGGAGGCATCACCCACGACTCCATCTGGCTCGGGTCATCTTCACACTCCGGAGTTGTTTGAGCTCGGACTTCAGTCCTATGTGGGTCCAATTATCCATTTTGAGCTTTTTATTTTGAGTCATTTGATGTATTTTCCCTTTATTTGAGTCTTGTACCTAGGTTAATGAGTCATTTACCTAAGAATGTTTGTCATTAGGATGTTTAGTCTAGCTAATGGGCCCAATCCATTGGGATAGGCCCATGGGCGCCCCCTACCCCTTGCGTATTTGTCATTATGTCTAGAATCAAGGACTTTTTGTAAAATATGGGTTGCCTATATATAGGACCCCATTTCCCCCATTGGAAGTTAATGAAAATTGCCATTTTAAGAGTTCAAAAATCCAAATCTTAGTGGAGTGATTCCATGTGAGAAGGTATGAAACCTAGGGTGAGAAACCCACTTCAATCCCATACCCCCCCTCTCTCTCTTTCTCTCTCTCTCTATGGGGTTCACCTCCTTCTCTATCTCCTCACCTTCCCAACCACCCCTCTCTCCCACCTACCCCCATTAAGGACTCTCCAACTCCCTACAACCCTCTTCACTACACCCCCTTGTCCCAAGATAGAACCCCCAATCACAAAGCCAACCTCCAACCCCCAACCACCCACTACCCTTCCCCAAGCACCCTTCCCACTACCCTAAGCACCCCTCCACCTCCCAAGAGAAATTTCAAAATTCCCTCCACCTGTAGGCTGCGCCCTAAACCTCCCTCTCCCTTCTCCTTGGGCCTTAGTCTATCACATCCATCTCCACTCTCCTAAGAGCATTCCACCCCTTCACTCTCCCTCCACCTTAGCTAAAACCACCAAGCCCCCTGCGCCCTCCCCCTTCCCCAGCTCTTCCACAAACCCTAAACCACCCTCCATACCTCCCCCACATTCCCCCCCCCTACCATTCATCCATTCCCCCTCCCCATTCTACAACTTCTTCTCATTCCGTGGTCATTTGGGAGCTACATCGACGGATCTGCTCACAGCTGAGGACCTGCAGAGAACCAGCAGATTGCAGCGGCGACCCCGACCTCATCCCTGCGTCCCTGAAGGTCCAAATGGTACCGTTGGAAGCGTCTACTGGTCTTCTTCGCAACGGCAGCTGTCTCGTCTCTTTCTAAGTTTGCTGTTGCCCGGGGGAGTCATTTTCCCCAGACTGCGCGTCCACCACAAGACTGCAGACCAGAGACTGCTTGCAGAGACTCCCAAGACCAGTAGCCTAAATATCTGGAGGCGGGACTTGACCGAAACCTTCCTCAACAAGTCGCCTTTCAGTACCAAGAAGCGGCTTCCCATTTGGATCTCGGACAAGTGAGTTCCTAATTTTCTCCCCAGGATGCGCAATTCTGTCTCACCTGGAGCAAAACAGACCCCTATTCACTGTTCGTAGTCTCCCCATCTTCTCCGACATCCTATGGCATTCCCGTGGGTCTCCGTTTGAAGAGGACTCGATAATGAAGCCATCGACTCCAGCCACGCCTGATTCAGAGCTCAGGAGCGCCCAGAGTGACTTCATCTTCCTGCTGTTGTGGTCCTAAAGCAGACAGAGCTAGAGTTTTGCTTCCCTGTTCGTGCGTCTCCCCCGACTAGCGCCGGCAACCTGAGAAATCAACAAAATTTGGACGACTTCCTGGGTCACCTAGGAAGATTTTTCAGCCGGTCTCATCACCAAAAAAATTCAGGAGCGGCCCCAGCATCAACATCTTCGACAGTCTATCCTTATTCACAGAAAGCGGGCAGAACTGGCTTCGGCCAACCGTTCGACTTCATCTTTGGTTTTTTTCCCCCTCCCCACCTGGCCGGCTTACAGCCCCTCCCTGCGGGAGGTAGTGTTTGATTGTAACCATTGGTTTCCCTTCCCCAAGATCCCCCCCGTGCACGGGGTGTAGTGTTGTAAGTGCTTAAACAGGCCAAGCTACCCCGGCGCGGCACGTCTCCGAGCGGGACCGGTTTCTTCAAACCGGTCGAGTAAGTGCTCCAACCTTAGCTCTCTTTAGTACTTGTTCTTCCAATATTAGTTCATAAGCTCCGCTGGTTTGTGAGAGTTAGCGCCCGGTCCATCAAGCCACCTTGCTTCGAGTGACCGCCGTGGGTGACGAGTGCAGCCCGTGCCCTTGGCACAATGTCGGTCCCACTGAATTAGACCAGCCATATTCTTGGGGAATCAACCTTGGCCTTGCTGACCCTCTACCAGCAAGGGCCCATCCCTCACATCCTCCACTTGGCATCGCCAAGTTACCCCGGGACTTGGGTGAGCATCGGGTGAGTGGTCGCCAATATCGGTCCGTTTGATTGTGAATTGTGCTTGCTTGCTTAAGTCTAAGGTTGTGTCACATGAAAGGCCCATTAGGACTGGTCTATGGTCCATGGTGGAATTTTGACCAAAGAAGCCAACTTTGACCATGAGAGGGGGGCGCCCCCCTCCTTTCCCCCATGTGGGATTTGAATAATTCTTCATCCCCATATTACCCTCCCTCTCCCATTGACCAAGGGTAATTTTAGTCTTTTGTCCTAGGTCTAGGGTTTGATATAAAATGTCTTGTAACAATTTTATTGATAGAAAATATAGAAGAAAAATCAGATTTTGTGTGCAAAGAGTAAGGGGCGCCATCCTTCCTCTCTCCTCCTTGCAGCTATGAAGGCTGCAGATCTAGGGTGCGGCGCCCTCTTCCTTGGAGCGACTCCAAGTTTTATCACCCCCGCTGGGTGCGACGCTCAGCCACCGCCGCCGCCGCCGCCATCCTTGCCACCATCGAGCCGCCACAAGCCATCCTTTGGCTTGCTGTCCAGAGCTCCGTGAAGCAGGATAGAGCCTGAAAGAAGAGGTTTGTTCGTCAAATCCCACTTTCTGATCGCTTTCAAAATTTTATAGCTTCATCCTCATCCCCACGTCCTTCCCTCTTCCCAGTTCAAATTTTACTCCGATCCACCACTGTTTGACCCTCTTCCCACCTTTGTTTTCCCATCCCGCGCAATCTACCTGTCTGCAAATCTGAGAGATAGAACCTTCTCTGATCGCCACCAAATTTGGTGTGCACGATTCCCCCTTCCCCCTCTTTCTTCCATGTTAACCCCTTGATCCAGATCTATCGTTTACCCCCCTGTCAACCCTCATCTTCAGGCTGGTTACAGTCTGCCCTACACACCTTTCCCAAATGAGGTCCCTATTGCAGAGTTTGTTCTGGACAATCAGCACCGTAGATGGCTCTTAAATCCTCATATGTTGATGATCGTCGAGTGCCCTTCGTAACGGCGCTAATATCAGCCCGATCTGACTTTGGATCTAAGCACAACGATTGTTTTAGCCAGGTCACATAGATCTGTCCAGTAACTGGACTGCGGACAGATCTAGGCATCAGGTCTACCTTCAGTACTTCGGCTCAGATCCAGCGATCGCGATTCCCAGGGATCGACAAGGGACACCCCACCATCATCCCAGCCAGTCACCGCAATCAGAAGATGCTCGGAGGCCACCGTTCCACTGGCCGCACGTGCTTGTTGTTTTGCAGATCTGAACAGTGCCGATCCGGAGAAGCAGCTTGCCTCCGCCCCGAGAGCCCCTCCGACGTGCTGCCCGTCAACCCAAGCTTGCCGCTCCCGGATTCACTGTGTAGCCTATTACCTCCATGCGTGGAGTGGGCAGTAAATAGGTATCTGTAATTATTTGTTGTTACTGTACCGGGAGTTATGCGTCTTGGCCAGGAAGTCTTCCCCACGCCCCGAGCGTGGAGATACGTTTCGCTCCTCCTTTGTCACCTTTGCTTATTTCGTATGCGTTCTTGATGCCGCTGCTAGCGTGAGATAGGAAATCTAGCCCGCTTAAATTTAACCATCGCTGCGAGTGAGTGAGCGTAAACCGTCCCGTGACTCAATCCGAGCACGAGTGTGAGCTGACCACCCTTGACCCACTACTGATTTCTCAACCGCGTAAACCCACGTGTTTCCCTCTCTTGGGACGGATTGTGAGCTTGCGTTTCTTGTTGAAGACACATACTCCTCTTCTGGAGCTCTTTTGGTGTTGAGTTGTTCGCGTCGTCGCTGGTCGCATCGTCAATTTATTCGCATCGTCACCTAGAGTCTCAGGCTCACATCCCGTCCCGCATCAAATTGGTATCAGAGCACGGTTAAGTCTAGGGTAGTCATCAGAGTACAGTTTGGGTCTAGGGAAGTCTTGTTCTAGCTGTTGAATTCCATTCCTATATCTCTTATATGAAAAGGTGTTACCGGAACGATAGGTTACGCCTATTGGGAAGGTGGCAGCCTTGCGTGAGTCGGATCTTCGGGTCTTATCTCTGATAAGTACTGGATATTAGTTAGTGTCTAGGGTTGTCTTGCGTTAGGAGTCTCATTCAACATCTGTGGAGAGGGAGATTTTTGTAGCCCATTTCAGAGCAGGCCGAACTAGGTCCAACATGACCAAACGAGGCTCAGCTCACCTAAGTGACTGCGCGCCCCGCCAGGCCCACTTAGCATAAAAGTCCAATAAGATCACTCGAGATCAAGCACTTCCTCGGCAGCCATTAGGCTCGGAAGGCCCGAGCGTCGATCCGGTCGGAGGAAGACCCACGCCCGATCTATCCCCTCGCCGGGATAAAGGCTAGCGCTCAGCGCCCACTCCGACCGACACTCACCCGAGCTATTCCTATCGCCCGGATAGGGTTGACACTCTTCGTGCTTGGGTTGACCGACGATTACTTATCCACGCTACCGTTGAGAGACCTTTATGAGCAGGAGTTCACAAGGATAAGGGACCCACGACCCCTCAAGGCTATAAAGATCCCACGAAGAGGACGTAAAGAGCCC
Organism: Amorphophallus konjac; assembly: GCA_022559845.1. NCBI lineage: Eukaryota > Viridiplantae > Streptophyta > Magnoliopsida > Alismatales > Araceae > Amorphophallus > Amorphophallus konjac. The sequence goes on along the minus strand of CM040128.1, from coordinate 209,331,961 downwards.
ACGTTAAGGACGTAACTCCTGCCTGAAACTCCTCAGCTTACGGGACTCATGAGGCTAGCGCACTATTTAAACGTGGGAATCCCTCCGGCGAAAGGTAAGGCCAACACACGCATACACTCCCTGAGCAGGAACCACTTCACCACTTTGGTGGAGAGGGATCTCGTGCATCTCCTTCTTCCTCCCTTCATAGCTTCCACCACTGCTCTGCTGACTTAGGCATCGGAGGGTTTTTCTCAGGGATTAATCCCCTGGGCCCCCTGATCTGTTTCCCTTTGATGCGCACAAAATTCGTCATTAAAAGTCGTGCCACAATTTAAAAATTTACCGAACTCACTCACTATAAAAATATTAAAATTCAAGCAAAGTGGTGAATACGGGTCGATCCCACGGAGAAGAAATATTTTTAAAATAACATGGAAGAAAATTCTTGTATTTGAAAAATCTGAAGTTTTGAATGAGATTTAAACTAATAGAAAATCAAATTGTAAGAAAATAAATTTTGATTTTAAAATTATAACTATATAAATCAAAAGCATAATTTTAAAAATAAAAGAATAAGGGAAGAAATAAGCCAAGGAATTGGAAGAATGACGCCGTCCACGTCGTGCCGAGCCTTTGATCGTCGCCCCGCTTTGGTAGAACGCCACCGGGAGAGGACCGAGAGAGAACAACCGCATTGGGGTGTGTGAAGGATATAAAGAAATGGAGGTGGATGAAAGAGCTACGTAAGGAAAATTATACTGAAAATATGGTGAGTTAAGGAATGGAATATCTTTAAAACCGGAGAGAATTGGAAGAAGTGACATAAGACAAAGTTGAATATCTGAGAGTTAGGAAGAACTTTAATGAATAGTGCAAAGATAGAAAACGAGAGGAAGAAGGTGAAAAATGTGAAAAATAGACATCTATGGGCGCGGGTGAATAGTGACTGGGTAGAAAATAGAACAGTAGAAAATTAATTGTAACTTAAAACTGAAGACGAAATGGAGGAAGTGGTAGAAGAAGAAAAGTTAGATCTACAAGAGGAGAAAAACTTTCATGATAAATTCAAAAGGAAAAGAGGATTAGAAGGGCTTCAAAACGGAAGAATGGTGGAGACTATCACCTCTGATGAATAGTAACATGTTAGGATAGAACTTAGAAAAACATGTCATAACTTGAAAACGGAGAAGATTTAGAGGAGGGGGTAAAAAGAGAAAATGTAGAATAAAGAATAATGAACAAGTTTTGTGAAGACCATAAATTGAAATGGAGTACAGAACAGAGCTGATAAAAGACTAAACTCCTAAGAATATCAAGAACGGAACAATACAACAAGAGAAACCCACAAAGATTACACTAAAAGCTCCTAAATAACACTCTCCAACTCTTCTCACGTAACTCTATCAAGGTCAAGAAGAACTTCTTTTCCACTTCACAATGAGAGCCCTTTTTATAGGGTCAAACTTAACCCCACTCTCAATGTGAACATCTAAGATACCATTTTTGAAATCTCAACACCCATGATGTATTTTTTTTTACTTGAGAATGTGTGCCACCATGTCTTACACACATTTTTTTTATATCATTTTCTCTTTCTTTTTCTCCATTTTCTCCCTCTTTTTCTCTCTTCACTGTCGGCAGCCTGCTGACTTCCGTGACACAAGCGCATGCATCGGCCATCCACCATCACAGCATGCCAACCGTGCCCGCGTGCACGTTGGCTTGCCGAAGAAGTCCGCCTGCCTTGCTCACCTTTGCGCGTTAGAAGCTTGCCTTGAAGCCTCCCGCCGTGGACCCGCTTTGGCCGCTCGCCAACGAAGCCGACTCCCGCATTTGCATGCACTGGCCGACTTGCGTGCGTGAAGTGGAGCCCCATGGCGTCGTCCGAGCGTTTGAAACATGTGGCTTAGCCACGTCCACGTGCCTGCAGCCGTTGAAGACCATAGCGTGAATCACCCGTGGTGCCCACGTTATAGCCATATGCATTGCATGTGTTGGCTATATGTATGTACAATATATACATATTATATATAAGTGAAATCACGTTATAGCCATATATATAATATGTGTATATATATACATATATATACATATATATATATACATATATTATATATATATAATGTATATATAAAAAGACATTTGTTTCTATTTGTTTCTCTTTTTTCTTTCTTTTTTTAAATTTTATTTTAAACAAGTCCATGAACCTTTAGATGTGTGAATGGGCTTTGGCCCATATTTCTTCTTCTTATTATTTTTCATTCTTCTTGTTATCTATTTTTTAGTGCCTACAAAATATAATTAAAATTTAATTAAATCAGACAATTAATCATTTTGATCTAAAATTAAGATTAAATGTGATAAATATATAGTGATGAATATTAAAGCTCATAAAAGTGTGTTATAACATTAATTAACATGTAAATTTACACACTTATCACCATTCCTTACAGTTCACTGTTCGGTGATCATTTTCTGCAGCTCAGGATCAGCGTGAGATCGCCCCTCTTCATCTGGCGCTGTCTGTGGGAAACGATCAAAGAGCCAGCATGGTGCGAAGAAGTATAGGGAGGAGATCCGCCGGCGATAGGGGGAAGGCCATGGTGGTGGGGGGAGAAGGCCCTCCTCATGCCGCACAAGACCCCCCCTCCAACGCCAGCACCCCAGCCGATGAACCACCTCCGCCCGCGGCGGTAGGGCAACCATCCAACGAGGGCGCTGACACTTTCCAAGCCCTCAACATAAAACTGGACGTCCTCGTGGAACTCATGAGGATCCAGGCGGCTAGGGAAGGAAGGTCACTCGTCCCTCCGGAAAGCCCTCCCCGCGGAGACGTGTTCCAACACACTGTCGGAGGTCGCTTCACCCTCCGAGGACGGCAGCTTATTCCCAACAGGTCAGGAGGACCTTCACAAGCCCCTCCTCCGGAGCAAGAGGCCTCCTCCACGCCGAAAAGGGGAAAACCTGGGGCACGCCGTCCGCACCCGGAGACCGAAGTCCCCAGGGAGCGCCAGGATAGCCCGCCATCACGTCCCCCTAGCCCCACGGTGCAACGGCAGTCGGAGTTATCCCTCTGTCTGCGAGAGTTCGAGAGGCGCTTCGCAGAGCAGGAGCGCGCCTTACGCGCCTTGCAGAAGACCTCCCCAGCAGAGGACGAGGAGAAATCCCCATTCTCCGATTATATCTTGAAGGTAGAGGTATCTCCCAGAATCTTTATTCCGACCTTCAAACCTTACGACGGCCAAGGCGACCCGGCCGACCACTTCGACAGCTTCGACGCCCTAATGACCCTTCAAGCGGCGTCCGACGCCATCAAATGCCGAGCCTTCGCGACCACCCTGATCCAAGGCACCCAAGCATGGTTCCGGGCCCTCGCCCCCAGATCCATCCAAGACTTCAAGTAGTTTGGGTGAGTATTCAAGGAGAGTTTCGCCGCCAGCGGCCCCCCAAGGTCAGTAGCGGGGCTATTGGCTCGCAAATAGGTGCAAGGGGAGAGACTACGTCCCCCCAACTTATGAAAAAAAATGAGGTTATTGTCTATATGAATGCAACATGTGCAACATGATTTCCATCCCCCCAACTTAAATGACATTGTCCTCAATGGCATATGCAATAGAAACATAAGAGAACAAGTAAATAGAGAATACGGTTGGGATGGAAGGATACAACCTGACGGGCGGGGTGAATCACTCCTGTATTGACATGGATGATGACAGATCCTTCTCTTCCTGGCCTGGAAACTGAAAAACACACTTAAAAAGTAGAACATCAGATAACAAAAACATTGGGTTACCTCCCAGAAGCGCTAAGTTTACCGTCTTCAGCGAGACGCATGAAAGCTCAAGAAATCCATTTCTGATCACTCAATGCGATAGATTCTTTTGGTGATAACAACTCATTTTCCAAGTAGGGTTTTAACCTTTGACCATTAACAGTAAAAATATGACTATTTTGTGGATTCAGAATTTGAACGGCTCTATGGTCAAATGTTTTAACAACTATGAACGGTCTATCCCATCTGGATTTCAACTTACCGAAGAACAAGCGTAGCCGTGAATTGAAAAGCCAAACCTTTTGATTAGCATGAAAAGTTTTTCTATGAATATGATTATCATGGAAAGCCTTGGTTTTAGCTTTATAAATCCTGAAATTTTCATAGGATTTGTTCCTTAGTTCCTCTAGTTCACTGAGTTGTAAGGCTCTCTCGGCTCCAGCTTGAGTTAAGTCAAAATTGACTTGCTTAATGGCCCAATAGGCCCTATGTTCAAGCTCTACGGGCAAGTGACAGGCTTTTCCAAAAATGAGACGATATGGAGACATGTCAATGGGAGTCTTAAAGGCAGTTCTATAGGCCCAAAGTGCATCATCTAGTCTCTCAGACCAGTCTTTCCTACCCGGCATAACTGTCTTATGCAGAATGTTCTTAATCTCCCTATTGGAAACCTTCACCTGGCCACTGGTTTGGGGGTGATAGGGGGTAGCGAGCTTATGAGTGATGCCATATTTGTGAAGCAAAGCTCGGAATTGGAAGTTCGTGAAATGGGACCCCCCATCACTAATCATAGCCCTAGGACACCCAAATCTAGAAAAAATATTCTTCTTCACAAATTTTATTATCACTTTATGATCATTGGTCCTTATAGCTATAGCTTCAATCCATTTTGAAACATAATCGACCGCCACCAAGATGTATTCATTCTCAAAAGACGGTGGAAATGGTCCCATGTAGTCTATATCCCAAACATCAAAGATTTCAACAACCAGAATGGGATTAAGCGGCATCATATCCCTTTTTGAATTACTGCCCACAGCTTGGCACCTCAAACATATTTTGGCAAATTCGTATCCATCCTTAAATAAAGTGGGCCAATAAAATCCACTTTGCAATACCTTAGCCGCAGTCTTCTTTCCAGAGAAGTGTCCCCCACAAGCGAGATTATGACCGAAGTTCAGAACAGATTGTTGTTCCTCCTCAGGGACACATATTCTTATGATCTGATCAAGACCCATGTGAAACAGCTCGGGGTCCTCCCAAAAATAGTGCTTGACCTTAGCAAAGAACTGATCCTTTTCCTGCTTAGTCCACCCACCCGGGATCTGTCCTACTACCAAGAAGTTGACAATGTGAGCGTACCAGGGGTTGAGGTGTGAGATGTGGATAATAATTGTTCATCGGGAAAAGAATCAGTCATGGGAGCACTCTTCTGTATCACTATTCTTGACAAATGATCAGCCACAACATTTTCTAACCCCTTCTTATCTTTGATTTCCAAATCAAATTCTTGTAGTAATAGAATCCATCGAATCAAACGAGGTTTAACATCCTTCTTGGTGAGCAGATATTTTAAAGCAGCGTGATCAGAATAGACAATGACTTTGGCCTCCAAAAGATATGAACAAAATTTCTCTAGGGCAAAAACAACAGCCAGAAGTTCTTTCTCTATGGTGGTATAATTCAATTGAGCATCGGAGAGAGTGTGACTCGCATAATAGATCACCACATGTTTTCTATCAATCCTCTGCCCCAAAACAGCTCCTATGACATAGTCCGAGGCATCACACATGATTTCGAATGGCAGCGACCAATTCGATGATTGAAGAATCGGAGCTTGGGTCAAGGCCGCCTTCAGGGAATGGAAAGTCTTAAGACAAGACTCATCCAGCTGGAATGGAGTGTCCTTGGCCAAGAGCTTAGTGAGCGGACGAGTAATGGTAAAGAAGTTCTGAATGAATCTTCTATAAAAACCCGCATGGCCAAGAAAAGAGCGGATTTGCTTGACAGACGAAGGGGGAGGAAGATTGAAAATCAGGTCAACCTTAGCCTTGTCTACTTCTATCCCTCTCTCTGAGATAATGTGGCCTAGCACAATGCCTTCTCTTACCATGAAGTGGCTTTTCTCCCAGCTAAGCACCAGATTAGATTTAATGCATCGTGCCAGCACTTTCTGGAAATTCTCTAGATAACAATCAAATGAGTCTCCAAAAATTGAGAAGTCATCCATGAAAATTTCTAAAAATTCTCCCACCATTTTAGAAAAGATTGCCATCATGCACCGTTGAAAGGTGGCAGGGGCATTACAAAGCCCAAACGGCATTCTCCTGAAAGCAAACGTGCCATAAGGACACACGAATATATTTTTCTCTTGATCTTTTGGGTAGACAGCAACTTGATTGTACCCGGAGTATCCGTCCAAAAAGTAAAAATATCTTTGCCCAGCCAGCTTTTCTAGAATCTGATCCACAAACGGGAGAGGGAAATGATCTTTCTTTGTCATTGAATTCAATTTTCAATAGTCAATACAGACTCTCCATCCCGTTTGTAGTCTCATTGGTACCTCTTCACCTTCTCATTTTGAATCACGGTCAGCCCGGATTTCTTTGGAACAACTTGTGTGGGGCTGACCCACTTGCTATCAGAGATGGGATATATAATCCCGGCATCCAACCATTTCACCACCTCCTGCTTAACCACCTCTTTTATGTTAGGATTCAACCGACGCTGCATCTCCCTACTCGGGTTGGCATTGTCCTCCAAGTAAATGTGGTGCATACAAACATCTGGACTAATTCTCTTGAGATCCGCCACCGACTAACCAATTGCCCCCCTATGCTCTTTAAGGACATCTAAGAGCTGAGCTTCTTGAGTAGAAGTGAGATCAGAAGCAATAATCACGGGCAGAGTTTGGTCAGGACCCAGATAAGCGTACTTAAGAGAATCCGGTAGAGATTTCAATTCAAGAGTAGGCGGATGAGTCAGAGATGGAAGAGCATGTTCGACTTGTAATAGAGGAAGTGGCTCTACCCTAGACCAGAGTGTAGCAGCGGGATAAGAATCTTGAAGCTTGCTACCCTCCTCTAGGGTGTCTTCAACGTCACCCGGTCTTTCATTAATCACCTCCTCAAAGATATCAATGATATTACATTCTTCTTCGTTGTCCGGGTATTGAGAAGCCTTAAAAATATTCAATGCAACCTTCTCTCCTCCAAATGATATATCCATCATTCCCGTGACACAATTTATATTAGCCTTTACCATAGCTAAAAACGGACGTCCCAAAATGATAGGTGTGTGCTTTAGATCCTGGGACGAGGCCATATCTAGAATGAGAAAATTCACAGGGAAATAACATTCATGTACTTTGATAATAACATCCTCCAACAGACCCCTTGGTGTTTTAACATACCTATCCGCTAATTGAAGGATGATTGAAGTGAGTTTTAACTCTCCCAGATCAAACTGCTCATAGATAAAGGTGGGCAAAAGATTCACGCTAGCACCTAAGTTTAGCAATGCTCGATCAAAAGTGACTCCACCTATATCACATGAGATTAAAGGGGCTCCGGGATCCTTCAATTTTTTAGGCAAATAATTCATTAAAACGGCACTCACATCCTCAGACAAGCGGATCTTTTGAGTCACCGCCCTTGGCTCCCTCTTTGGAGTACAAAACTCTTTCAAAAACTTTACATATGCCGTCACATGCTTGATTACATCCAAGAGTGGAATATTGATATTCACCTGTTTAAATAATTCCACGGATTCTTCCTGTTGCACCGGCGGTTTCTTGTGAGCCTTCGGCTTTAGAGCATCGGGAAAAGGGACCTTAGGCATATATTCTTGGGGTCCTTCATCAACTTTCGCCTTCCATTTATCCAACCTCTTCTCTCCACCCTCCGGCTTCTTCATTTCTTTAACAATTATAGGCTCCTCTTCCTCATCACTCTCCTCTTGGGCCTCGTGGCCCGAACTACTGTCAACTTCCTTAGTCCTATAAGGATTATCTAAAGTCTTCCCACTCCTAAGAGAAGAGATTGCCTTAGCATTCTCAAATTGGGGACCTGCAGGAGGAGGCGGCTGAGGTTGGTTTGGTTGAGGAAGAATAGGAACTCTTTGGGGGAAGTCCGGAGGTTGGTTCTTAGGATTAGCCATAGGCTGGCTAGGAAGCTGACCTACCTCTCTCCTTACATTACTTGCTGTCAATTGCCCTATCTGGCCTTCCAACTTAGCAATAGATTGTTGCTGAGAAAGAATGAGCTGTTAGAGTTGGTCGAATTTTTCATCAAAATTGGGCTGCGGAGGTTGTGGAGGAGGAGGTTGGAAGGGAACTTGATTGAATCGGTTAGAAGGATATTGACGGTATTGGCCCTGAGAAAGTTGAGCTTGCTGATACGGGGCCTGAGAATAATGTGATGGGTATTGAGATTGTTGTGGAAAAGGTACATTGGATTGAGAAAAATTATGATGAGCTTGGTGAGTTGGGTGTTGAGTTTGGTGAAAAGGAGATTGATAATGTTTGTGAGATTGAACTAGAACATGAAATAGTTGTTTTTGAAAAGAAGGATTAGATTGGGTAGATGGACCTTGTTAAGATTTCCAAGAAAAATTCGGGTGGTTTCTCCGGCCTGGATTGTAGGTGTTGGAATAAGATCATAAGGAGGCTTAGAGACACCCTGAGCAGCGAAGATTTGTTCTTGGATGAATGGGGGAAGCTGGGCTGCAGTGGGGCAATCAGTTACCACATGATCGGGGCTAGAGCAAAGGGCACAGATCTCTTCATGACTGGGAGCTGAGAATGGTTGAGGTCGAGGACCTGAAGAAGAAGGTTCTTGCCTAGATAACAATTGATCAAGCTTTTGAGCTACGAGATCAACATTCTCTATCTTTTACGCCAACAATTCCATTTTGTTCAATTTCTGAGTCAAGGCATTGATATCCATCCTATTCTCACACTCAACTTGGCTCTTCACTTCATAAAGTCCACCTTTTTTAGTCGGCCCAATCGTTCTTTCATAAGATGATAGCGAGGCATGACTAATTGAATTTTTACTGAGCATTTCAAATAAATCATATGCCTCATCTTCGCTCTTACTCATAAAAGCCCCCCCATATGAAGCATCCACCATTTGACGGTAACTTTCAGTCAATCCCTCATAGAATGCTTGAACTATTTGCCATCTTGACAATCATTGATGGAGGCATTTTCTTAGTAAATCTTTTAACCTATCCCAAGCCTCATGGATTTGTTCCCCAAGGTTTTGTGAAAATTCAGTTATCGCTCTTCTCATGGTATTGGTTCGCCCTATGGGATAGAATTTCTTCAAAAATTCCTTTTGCATTTCTGCCCATGTGTCTATGGATCTACCAAAGGCTCCTAACCAATATTTGGCTTTATCTTTGAGAGAGAATGGGAAGAGAGTAAGCCTGAGAGAATCATCAGAAAAGTTTGGGATTTTCACAGTTGAGCAAATCTGAAGGAACTCATCCAGATGTCTATAGGGATCCTCATTGGTATTGTCATAGAAGGATGACAACATTTGAATGATGCTTAATTTAATTTCATATTGGGCTGCTTGATTTTGAGGTGCTTGAGTATAAAACGAATGTTGGTATTGATCGGACAAGAAATATTCCTTCATTTGCTTGTTAACGACTTATTGAACTTGTTGATTTTGATTGTGGTCCGCCATGAGGTTAGGTTGATGGTGAGTTTTAGAATGCACTAACCTCTCAATCTCTCATATGGGTCCTAATAAAGGTGGGTGTATGGATCTCCTACATTGCATAACTTAGGACAAAAATGAGTGAGAGATTTTTTATGATGATTTTTTTTGTTGTTATTTTTTTTATTTTGACACAACCAAGACGAAGAGAGAGAAGAGAATGATTTTTTTTATTTTTATTTTTATGCAAATACAAACAAGTTGTCACACAAATTACCCTAATGACCTAAATGTGCCATAAACCTACGAATGGGGTTTCACAAAATGATTAAAGTGAAACTTAAGTTCACCCTCAATATTTCCACCGGTCAGGTAAGGGGTGAGATAGTGGAAGGTTCCCCCTACTTTCGTAGGGACCTAATTATACCAAACCACTAGCCCGCTTAAGGCGTTTGTCGTCCGACCGTCTTACCTTAGTCACCGATTTTCATAAGAAGATAAACCCAAATAACACAAGAACCACAGTGTGATCTTAGGGCCAACGTCTACTGAATTTTATTTATGGCTTAGGTGATGCAAAGATGAAGAAAATTATGGTTTGTGGGCTAAGGAAGGGTGATGAAATCCCCACCTTATCTTGTTTAGGGGTAGTGCCCTTAAAGTGTTTTGAAGAATGAGATGCAACAAATAGATTCAAACAAGGGGTTTAATATACAAATGCATGAATAATTATTTTCTAAAATATAAATATGGAATAAAATTAATGCAACCTACATGGTGCATGACCTAGAACATGATGTGTGTGGTTTCTAATGTTGGAATGATATTTTTTTTTATTTTGGTGCAAGTATTGTTTCTTTTTGGTTAGTGAACCTATCTAACCAGCACAATTTTTTTTAATTTTTTAATTTTTTTTCAAGAATTTTTTGAATTTTTTTAACAAGATATGAATAAAAGAAATTATGAACTAAAAATAATAAACATCGTGCAAAACTACTGTAAAATAAGGTCTAAAATCATGTTTTTAAAATTTTCTAGATTTCTGATTTTTTAGATTTTTTCAAGATTTGTTCAGATCTTTTTGAAGATTTTTTAGAAATTGAAAAAATAAGACTTATACTAACGTTTATTGACCTTTAGCGACACTTGATTTTTCAGGATTTTTCAGAATTCCAGAATTCCTACGTTTGCAGACCCTTAGCGACGCTTCTTGGCTTTCTGCGACAGATTATTTTCTTCAATTTCAGGTCCGAATTTCTAATATGTATTTGAATTTTTGAATTTTTTTCTTTTTCATGTAAAAGTAAAAATAGAAAAATTAATATACAAATATACAAATCAAACACAAGAATATCCAACCATTAAAAATTATTTCCTCCCCGACAACGGCGTCAAAAATTGATGCGCACAAAATTCATCGTTAAAAGTCGTGTCACAATTTAAAAATTTACCGAACTCACTCACTAAAAAAATATTGAAATTCAAGTAAAGTGGTGAATACGGGTCGATCCCACAAAGAAGAAATATTTTCAAATTAGCATGGAAGAAAATTCTTGTATTTGAAAAATCTGAAGTTTTGAATGAGATTTAAATTAATGAAAAATCAAATTGCATGAAAATAAATTTTGATTTTAAAATTATAACTATGTAAATCAAAAACATAATTTTAAAATTAAAAGAATAAGGGAAGAAATAAGCCGAGGAATTGGAAGAATGACGCCGTCCACGCCGTACCGAGCCTTTGATCGTCACCCCGCTTTCGTAGAACGCCGTCGGGAGAGGACCGAGAGAGAACAACCGCCTTGGGATGTGTGAAGGATATAAAGAAAGGGAGGTGGATGGAAGAGCTACGCAAGGAAAATTATACTGAAAATAGGGTGAGTTAAGGAATGGAATATCTTTAAAACCGGAGAGAATCGGAAGAAGTGACATAAGATAACGTTGAATATCTGAGGGTTAAGAAGAACTTTCATGAAGAGTGTAAAGATAGAAAACGAGAGGAAGAATGTGAAAAATGTGAAAAACCGATATCTATGGGCGCGGGTGAATAGTGACTGGGTAGAAAATAGAACAATAGAAAATTAATTATAATTTAAACATGAAGAAGAATTGGAGGAAGTGGTAGAAGAAGAAAAATTAGATCTACCAGAAGAGAAAAACTTTAATGAAGAACTCAAAATCAAAATAGGATTGGAAGAGCTTCAAAATGGAAGAATGGTGGAGACTATCACCTCAGATGAACAGTAACACGTTAGGATAGAACTTAGAAAAACATGTCATAATTTGAAAACGGAGAAAAATTAGAGGAGGTAAAAAGAGAAAATGTAGAACACAGAATAATGAATAAATTTTGTGAAGACCATAAATTGAAATGGAGTACAGAACAGAGCTGATAAAAGACTAAACTCTTAAGAACATCAAGAACAGAACAATACAACAAGAGAAACCCACAAAGATTACACTAAAAGCCCTCAAACAACACTCTCCAACTCTTCTCACGTAACTCTACCAAGGTCAAGAAGAACTTCTTTTCCACTTCACAATGAGAGCCCTTTTTATAGGGTCAAACTTAACCCCACTCTCAATGTGAACATCTAAGATACCATTTTTGAAATCTCACACCCATGATGTATTTTTTTTGACTTGAGAATGTGTGAAACCATGTCTTACACACATTTTTTTATATCATTTTCTCTTTCTTTTTCTCCATTTTCTCCCTCTTTTTCTCTCTTCACTGTCGGCAGCCTGCTGACTTCCGTGACACAAGCGCATGCATCGGCCATCCACCATCACAGCATGCCAACCGTGCCCGCGTGCACGTTGGCTTGCCGAAGAAGTCCGCCTGCCTTGCTCACCTTTGCGCGTTAGAAGCTTGCCTTGAAGCCTCCCGCCGTGGACCCGCTTTGGCCGCTCGCCAACGAAGCCGACTCCCGCATTTGCATGCACTGGCCGACTTGCGTGCGTGAAGTGGAGCCCCATGGCGTCGTCCGAGCGTTTGAAACATGTGGCTTAGCCACGTCCACGTGCCTGCAGCCGTTGAAGACCATAGCGTGAATCACCCGTGGTGCCCACGTTATAGCCATACGCATTGCATGTGTTGGCTATATGTATGTACAATATATACAGATTATATACAAGTGAAATCACGTTATAGCCATATATATAATATGTGTATATATATACATATATTTATATGTATATATATACATATAATATATATATATAATATATATATGTATAAACATATACTATATATACATATGATATATTTATATATATATTAAAAGTCATTTGTTTCTATTTTTTTTATCTTTTATCTTTCTTTTTTTAATTTTATTTTAAATAAGCTTATGAACCTTTGGATGTGTGAATGGGCTTTGGCCCATTTTTCTTCTTATTATTATTTTTCATTCTTCTTGTTATCTATTTTTTAGTGTCTATAAAATAGAATCAAAATTTAATTAAATCAGGTAATTAATCATTTTAATCTAAAATTATGATTAAGTGTGAGAAATACATAGTGATGAATATTAAAGCTCATAAAAGTGTGTTATAACATTAATTAACATGTAAATTTACACACTTATCACTCTTCCTTGCAGTTCACTATTCGGTGATCATTTTCTCCAGCTCAGGATCATCGCGAGATCGCCTCTCTTCATCTGGCGCCGTCTGTGAGAAACGATCAAAGAGCCAGCATGGTGCGAAGAAGTACAAGGAGGGATCCGCCGGCGATAGGGGGAAGGCCATGGTGGTGGGGGGAGAAGGCCCTCCTCAGGCCGCACAAGACCCCCCCTCCAACGCCAGCACCCCAGTCGACGAACCACCTCCGCACGCGACATTAGGGCAACCATCCAACGAGGGCGCTGACACTTTCCAAGCCCTCAACGTAAAACTGGACGTCATCGTGGAACTCATGAGGACCCAGGCGGCTAGGGAAGGAAGGTCACGCATCCCTCCGGAAAGCCCTCCCCGGGGAGACGCGTTCCAACACACTGTCGGAGGTCGCTTCACCCTCCGAGGACGGCAGCTTATTCGCAACAGGTCAGGAGGACCTTCACAAGCCCCTCCTCCAGAGTAAGAGGCCTCCTCCACGCCGAAAAGGGGAAAACCTGGGGCACGCCGTCCGCACCCGGAGACCGAAGTCCCCAGGGAGCGCCAGGATAGCCCGCTATCACGTCCCCCTAGCCCCACGGTGAACGGCAGTCGGAGTTATCCCTCCGTCTACGAGAGATCGAGTGGCGCTTCCCAGAGCAGGAGCGTGCCTTACGCTGCTTGCAGAAGACCTCCCAGCAGAGGACGAGGAGAAATCCCCGTTCTCCGATTATATCTTGAAGGTAGAGGTATCTCCCAGAATCTCCATTCCGACCTTCAAACCTTACGACGGCCAGGGCGACCCGGCCGACCACTTCGACAGCTTCGACGCCCTAATGACCCTTCATGGGGCGTCCGATGCCATCAAATGCTGAGCCTTCACGACCACCCTGGTCCAAGGCGCCCAAGCATCGTTCCGGGCCCTCACCCCCGGATCCATCCGAGACTTCAAGCAGTTTGGGTGTGTATTCAAGGAGAGTTTCGCCTGCAGCGGCGCCCTAAGGTCGGTAGCGGGGCTATTGGCTATCAAACAGGCGCAAGGGGAGAGACTCCGGACTTACATCAACCGATTCAGATCGGAAGTCCTAAGAATCCCTTGCCTGGACGTAGCCTCTGCCATAACCGCGCTGACCGGAGGCACTCGGGACGAGAACCTCCGCCGCGAACTTGTCCTCCGCCCTCTCTCGACCCTTGCGGAGCTAGTTACTCTGGCTTTGCGCCATGCTGAGTGCGAAGAAGTTCTCAGCGCATGCCGAGGCGCAACCGGCTTGGGTCGGGAGGGGGACAAGAAGCGAGCACCCGAGTCAAGCTCGGGCCAAGGAAAAAGGCGGAACCGAGATGGGGAGCACAAAGAATCATCCCGGAAGTATGAGCGGTACACTCCCTTAACCGCTCCGGTGTACGAGATCTATGAAGACATCATAGGCTCGGCCCTCCTCCGCCAACCCGAGCCAATGAGATCGAAGAGCCGCAATTGTAGTAAGCACTGCCTGTTCCACAGCGATCACGGGCATCATACCGGTGATTGCCACCAGCACCAGGATGAGATCGAGTGCCTCGTCCGCCAGGGACACCTATCCCGGCTCGTGGTCGGGCAAAGGAAGACCGAGACGCCCCAGAGGAGATCGACAATGCCCCTCGCGGGGTCCACATCAATGTCATCGCTGGAGGAGCTGCATCAAGACGAGACAGTGGCCGAGGAAGGAAGCGTCATACTGAGCAGGCGAGCCGAGCCATCGAGCCTCCCAAGTCCCTACCAAGTAAGCCCCAGGTCATAGTCTTCTCCGACCAAGACCTGGAAGGGCTGACCACCCCGCATGACGACGCCCTCGTTATATCGGCTATGGTAAACCATTGTAACGTAGATAGGATTCTAGTTGACAATGGAAGTACCCATGATGTATTGTCTTATGACTGTTTTCTTAAGATGGGGGAGAATTCGTCTAAACTCCACCCGATCTAAACCCCCCTTTGCGGGTTCAATGGCCATGGCACTTATCCTGAGGGAGCCCTAAGCCTGCCGGTTACTCTCGGCACCCCACCCAAAACCGTTACGGTTATGGTGGACTTCATAGTGATCAAGGGTATGATAGCATACAACGCAATCTTCGGCCGGGGGATCCTTAGCCGAACGAAAGCGGTGCCCTCTACCTATCACCAAAAGATGAAGTTCCCCACTAAACATGGGGTGGGAGAAGTCCGAGGCAACCAGGCGATGGCCATAAGGTGCTATAATATCTCGGTTGAAGCCACAAGGCGGGATAGGAAGAACAAGGGCCCCCGGGAAGTCGAGGAAAAACCCGTAACATCCGAGCCTGGAGGCGAGTTGTTAACGGTTTTCCCAAATGATGAGCCGACCCTAGGAGTAAGGATTGGAGCCGACCTACCATCCGAGGTTCAGCAGCAATACAAAGAATTTCTTACCGTGTACATCCGAGTCTTTGCATGGTCTGATGATTAACTCCCCGGGATACCGGGAGAGACAGTAGTGCATAAACTCAACCTCGACCCGACCGTGAAGCCCGTACAACAACGCAGAAGGAAGCACGCGCCAGAGAAGCAGATGGTCATCTAGGAGCAAGTCACCAAGGGGCAAAAGACTGGTCTTTTTAGATCGGTCCTATACTCGACGTGGTTGGCCAACGTCGTCCTGGTGCCAAATACTTTGGAAAAGTGGCGAATGTGTGTGGACTTCACCGGCTTGAACAAAGCCACACCAAAAGACTACTTTCGTTGCCGAGCATCGACCAACTGGTTGATTCAACCTCGGGCAACGAGATACTTAGCTTCCTGGATGCCTATTCAGGCTACCACCACATTACAATGGATCCGGAAGATATCAAGAAGACCGCCTTCATCACTGACTTCGGAGTGTACTACTACACCCGGATGTCCTTCGGGCTGAAGAACGCTGGAGCCATGTACCAGAGGTTGGTCAACCATATGTTCGAGGGACAGCTCGGCCGGAACGTCGAGGCCTATATTGACGACATGCTCGTCAAGACCCCCAAGGCCGAGGACCACTTCACCGACCTTGCAGAGACCTTCGACACTCTCCTGAGGTACCATATGAAGCTCAACCCCACCAAGTGTGCCTTCGGAGTAAGGTCCGAGAAATTCCTGGATTTCTTAGTCACCCAGCGTGGGATCGAGGCCAACCCCGACAAGGTCCAGGCCATCCTGGACATGCGCCCCCCCACCTGCACCAAGGACGTTCAACGCCTTACCGGGCGCATTACTGCGCTCAACCGATTCCTGTCCCGTGCGGCCGAACGATGCCTACCCTTCTTCAAACTGTTGAGGGGGCCCAAAATGGCATCTGCTACGTTCGCATGGGACGAGGAATGCCAAAGGGCGTTCACTGAGCTTAAGGAGTTTCTGGCTTCGCCCCCAGTGCTATCCAAGCCCGTTACAGGTGAAGCCCTACATCTCTACCTCTCGGTAACTCCATCCACAGTTAGCTCGGTCCTGGTCAGAAATGACTCGAGAGTCGAGAGACTGGTCTACTATACCAGCAAGGTGCTCAACGAGGCTGAAAGAAGTTACTCCACAACCGAGAAACTCGTGCTAGCATTGGTTACCTCGGTCAAGCGCCTTTGACCCTACTTCCAATGGCACTCCATTATCGTGCTGACCGGCGAACCACTGAAGAGGATCCTCACTCACCCTGAAGCCTCGGGACGCCTCGTCTAGTGGGCCATTATGCTCGGGGCCTACGATATATCGTACCAGCCTCGCTCGGCTATCAAAGGACAAGCGCTCACTGACTTCATCGTCGAGAGCACCATCCCGACCGAAGAAAAATCTTCGTCTGCACCCGGGCCAACCTGGGAATTGTTCGTCGACAGATCCTCCAACTCGGCCGGGAGCGGCACCAGTATCCTCCTGAAGTCCCCCGAAGGAGCAGAGCTGCAATACGCCTTGAAGTTCAACTTCCAGGCATCCAACAACGCCTCCGAGTACGAAGCCCTTATCTCGGGAGCCCGCATGTCCCGGCGGTTGGGGGCTGAGCGAGTCAGAATTCACACTGACTCCCAACTAGTCGCTAGCCAGGTCAACGATGATTACGAAGCTCGAGAAGAACTGATGGTCAAATACCTCCATCTGGTCAAAACCGTGGCACAACAGTTCGAGAGCTTTGAGGTAGTCCGAATAGCTCGGGAGGAAAACTCCCGAGCGGACGCCCTCTCCCGGCTGGCCTCCTCTCTTGACCCCGAGGGTACTCGATCGGTCCTTCTCGAAGAGCTAGAGCGACCGAGCATTGATTCGGAGCTCATGGCCGTCGACTTGGCCTCCCCATGCGACTGGCGTACCCCCTATCTGTCGTGGCTTCAAGACTCTCAGGAGCCTCCCGACCCTCAGGAAGCCCGGAGATTGAAATACCAATCTCAGTGATTCGTCATTCTGGACGGCACTTTATACTGCAGATCTTTCTCCGGTCCCCTCCTGAAGTGCATCAGTCCTGACGAAGCCAGCCGAGCGATTCAAGAGGTTCACGAAGGCCTGTGCGGAGCGCATCTAGAAGGAAGGTCGCTCGCCAGAATCTTGCTTCGGCAGGGTTACTGGTGGCCCACTCTGCAGCGCGACTGCTCGACCTACGTACAACAGTGTGACCGATGCCAGCGATTTGACCACTTGGTCCATCAGCCGACAATGGAGCTCGTCACCCTAGCCGAGCCTTATCCTTTCGCTCGGTGGGGGATCGACATCCTTGGGCCGTTCCCTACAGCTCAGGCCCAGAAGAAGTTCGTCATTATCGCCATCGACTACTTCACCAAGTCGATCGAGGCCGAAGCCACAGCTAGGATCACCGAGACAGTCATCTGGAGTTTCGTCTGGAAATCGATCATCTGTCGCTACGGCATACCCCGGGTGATAGTGAGCGATAATGGCCGGCAATTTGATTCTCGTTATTTCCGAGACAGATGTGCCGACCTTAATATTCGCAATCACTTCACTTTGGTCGCCCACCCTCAGGCTAACGGGCTGGTCGAAAATGCCAATAAGACTATCTTAAAAGGTATCAAGACTAGGCTCGGCAAAGCCAAGGGCAGTTGGCTTGAGGAATTGCCGAACGTACTTTGGTCGGACAGAACGACTCCCAGAACGGCAACCGGTGAGAGTCCCTTCCAGCTAGTGTACGGTACCGAAGCCGTGATCCCGTTGGAGATTGGCAATCCCTCCCTCCGAGTTATATGCTTCTTGCCCGAGGCAAACGACCAGAAACTACTCGAAAACCTCGACCTAGCAGATGAAGTTCGAGAGATTTCCAACATCCGAGCAACGGAATATCAACTCCGCCTCACTCGATACTATAACACCAAAGTCTGAGATAGATGCTTCCAACCGGGAGACTTCGTTCTCAGAAAAGCCGAAGCCTCTCGACCACTTGAGGCTGCGGGCAAGCTATCCCCTAATTGGGAAGGCCCCTATCGAGTGGTCGAGACGCTCGGAAAGCATATCGGTTATCTACTATGGAAGGAGAACCCATCCCTTGGACGTGGAACGTGACTACACTACGCAAGTTCTACTTCTGAATACTTCAGTCGTGTAAGCAGTATGAAATAAAACAAAAATGTCCTTCCTCTTTTATTCAAACAACTTGCTTGTACATCAGAAAGGCCGAAGCCAATGCAATACATGTCAAAAAAGCAAAAATCCATCTGGCACCGCAGTACGAGCCCATCGCTCGGCTGACTCGGTTAGCCTTCCTGCGTCCAGCCACTGACTCTGTCTCGTGCGAAAACTGGCTCGGATAAAGGATAGGTGACCTCGTTGGCTCGAGTAACTCGGAACAAAGGTGATAGAAGAAGGCTACCTTCCAAGTTGTACAAGGAAGATGAAGGGGAAGAGGAAGGAATACAAGTGAAGGCCTACTCCCTGCGAATTCTTTGGAAGGAGGAGAGTGCAGGCACCATCCGAAGAGTGAAAGGGGGGGGGGAGAGAAAAAGAAACCAACAGAGCTGGACGAGGAGGCAGGGGAAAGCCCGGAAAGGAGAGAGCTTAATTGGCTTCCTCCTCCCCTCGGGATGGAGTCGGCGGGTCAGGGACAAGAGTTCGACATGCCCCAGCATGTCAAACCTTATTCCCGAGTAACCTCCCCGCAAGCGCTAGCCGGAATTGATAAAAGAAGGCGACGTGCTTTCGCACGTCAAACCCCCTTCTAACCTGCCCGCCGGCCGTCGAACCCCCTTCCGACCCGAAGCAGCAAGTTACTCTCTGAACTCCATCGTCTGCAGCTTCATCTTCCTGAGCATCTTCCATGCTTCAAATCTGACAGCACAACACTTCGTGAAGAAGGAGGGAGGAAAGACTGACAGAGAAACCCTAAGTGATGGAAAGGAAGAGACATCCTTCCGACCTTTTATAGGCGAAGGGAGGCTACTTGCCTTAAATGATTCTCCCCTCGAAATCACGCTAAAGGGACCTCTCCCTGCGAATGGTCACCTCAAACTCCTCGGTCCTGTCCCAGCAGGACACACGAAGCGGTCGAGCATTTAAGGCATGAGAAAATGGAAAGACACCCTGTCAGACGCCCGCCCAACAATCATGCGAGTTTCTCGCAGAAAGTATCGCACTTTCCAACTACTGTGGATACGCTGGTCAAACTACGGCAATGGCGGTACAAAAGAGTTAAGTCTTCATCATAACGCTACTGCCTTACGTTTTTGAACTTCTTTTACATAAAAAGAGAGGTTTTTTCTTCAAAAAAGGAGAAACATTCAAGGAGAAAAAGCAAAACAGATACATTAGGCCTCTGGCCCATCCTGAGGCTCGGACGGTCTGCCCCCGGCACCCTCGGCGATGGCAGACCCTGGCACTGACCCCACCGACGTGGGAACTGCCTCAGTTGCGTGCCCTCTCGAGGCATCCGGAGCTGGCGACCCCTCGGACAAAGAGTCCCCCTTGTCTCCTTCCTCCGATGCCGAACCAGAGGAACCGAAGGACGACAAATCCGAGTCATAGCGTTGTCTGGACGGAAAATTGATTGTCTCGGATGACTATTCCTCCGCATAAGAGATGGCCCGATCGTAGCCTTGCTTGAATCCCTTGCGGATGCCCCGGCGAAGTGCTGACTCATAATAGGGGAGGGCAGCCTCCTTAAGGTCGACCCGGTAGGCCTCCGAGCATTTGTATTGCTCGAGTGCCTCTGCCCTGGTCGATTCCACCCTACCAGCGAGTTTGGCCTTCTCCCGCTCCGCCTCGGCCAACCTCTGCTCTGTCGCGGCCGTCTGCTTCTCCGCCTTGGCTCGATCAGCCTCGGCCTCCAACCGAAGACGCATGGCTTCCTCCGCTCGGCCTAATAGCTCGGCGTGCTCAGCCTCCCACTGGCCATCTAGCTCGGCACGGGCCACGTGCTCCTCCTCTAGAAGCCGGCTCTTCCTCTTGAGTGACTCGCAGGCCCGAGCCAGTTGCTCAGTCAGCGACCGGGCCTCCGCCTGGCTCGCCCTCGCTAGCTCTTTAACCGAGGAGAGCTCCCGTCAGAGCCCATCATGCTCCTCAGTGAGCCGAGCTATTTTCCCGTCAGACGCGCCATGGGTCCAGGCAAGGTTCGCCCGTTCTGACTCCGACCGAGCGTAAGCTTCAGCCAGAGAGGCCCCCATCTGGGCCAAGATCAAGCCGCCCTCCATAACCAGCTCGAGGGCCACGGGCAGGGAGCGTTGCCTGTCTCCTCCCTTCACCACATTCACAGCTATGCTACAACATCTTTGATACAGAGGGCCCTGGATGCCCAGCTTCACCAGAGCCGCCGGAATAGGGATCTCCCCTCCGAGCGACATCCCCTCGGGAGCCCCGCCGGCCGGCCCGGATTCAGCCACTGCTTCATCCACCGTTCTTGCCTCGGTCGGTTGGGGCTGCGTCGCCTCTCCTCGCGACCCCCCGGCCTCGATCGGCTTGGCCCCGATGTCGCCACCCGGAGTGCCACCTACCTCAATCGATGCTCCAGTCTCGGACGCGGCCCCGGAGTCGCCCGCTTCATCCCCGCTCCCCTCGGCTCTTGCTGAGGGGAGAGCCGGGCCATCACCGCCGCCAATCGCAGAAGCGGCCCTGGCCTCCTCGGCCCCCTCTTGCTCGGTGGATGGGAGAGCCGGCCTAATAAGGTCGACCCTATCACGCTCGACAGAGGGGAGAGCCGAGCCAGAGCCACCTTCGACTGCGGAGACGCCCCCGGTCTTCTTTGCCCGCTTCTTGGCCTTTACGGCGTTCCGTATCATCCCCTCCATGGGATCCTTGCGCTTGGACCCCTGCGGCCTAGAAGACCCTTCCTGGGCCACCCCCTTGCGCCTATCTCGGGCTCGGGAGCGACTCTCGGGAGCTCGCGACTCATCGACAGCCGAGTCATCGCCTAGGTCGATCACCTCCCACTCGGTCGCAGGCTCCTCCTCCTCAGCCAGCCGCCTGGCGTCTGTGCAGAAGATGATATGGTCAGGAAAAGAAAATGGTTTCATCATTCGACGAAGAAGCAGAGTCATGGCGCCCGTACTTGTCGGCCGTAGCCGCTTGAGAAGGCATCGCTCGATGTTCTCTGGAGTCACCAGCTCCTCCGTGGACTGGCGATGCTTCATCAGAATGGCGGCATACTTCTCCACGTCCGGAGGGAACTCATCTTGCCTCGGAGGAATGTTCGGGTGAAAATTGGGGATTACGGGACACTTCCAAGACTCCTCCACCGAAAAAATCCCCACCCAGAAGAACTGAGTCTTCCATCCCTTGTGGGAAGAGTCCTTCGTGGCTAAGGAGACACAGCTCCTGTTTCACCTCGCCTGGATGAAATAAAAACCCTTCCCGGCCGAAGGATGCCCCTTCAACTCAAAGAAATAATGGAAAAGGTCTAAGGAAGGAGGAACCCCGCATTGGCGGCAGAGGATGCGGAAGGCAGAGAGAAGAAGATAAGAGTTGGCTACCAACTGTATGGGTGCCAACTTAAAGAAATTCAGAAGCTGAAGAACAAAAGGTTCAAAGGGAAGATGGAACCCACCCTTCCACGATAGAAGGAAGGAACATATATGACCCGTACAAGAACCCAGGCTCGTCTCGTTTGGGGTAGCCGCGGCAAAATAATACTGATAGGGCAGGCGAAACTGGTGCTCCAGCCGCTTCACATCCGCCTCTCCCAGATCGCTGCAGTTTGGAGCTGGCAGTATCACCATCGCCCTTGCCTCAAGCTCACCCTCCAACTCCTCAACTTCCGGACGCTGGTCCGCCATGGAATCTGGAGAGGAACTTGAAGAGAAATGCTCCCGAGACTCCGAAGACTCTGGAGGAAGAGGAAGCTGTCGAATCGCTTCCGCGGTTATCTCCGCCAACTCTGCGAACGTCGCCGCGAGTCTCTGCTTGTAATGCCCCAAGTTTTTTTTCTTTTTTTTTTCGGATCTTTTAGTGGGTCTCGGAGTGTATTTTGTGCTTTACACATGTTTTTCCTTGATGTGCCTTCGAAACTCTGTGCAGGGCGAACCGTGGCGTTCTTCGACTCCAAGACAGTACCACTGCGTTGTGTTCCTCCCGAGGATCCCGTAGGCAATTTTTCATAATTTTCTGAATTTCTGGAATTTTTGGGTTTTCTATATATATTAACCTTTTCTCTCTCCCCCTCTCATTCTCTCTTTCTCACTCTCTCTCATCTCTTTCTCTCCCCCTCTCCCCAGGCGGCCGACGGTGGCGGAGGAGGGCGAGGCGGCGATGGTGGGAGGCGAGGAACGGGGAATAGGTCGAGGATCGAGGGCCGGTGGCGCGTGGAAGCTCGGCCGCGGGTTCGTGGAGCGGCGAGGGTTTCACGGTGTTTTCTTCGTGGATCGGCATCCACGGCACGTCGTTTCTTCGGTGGAGGTAGGGAGATGGACCCCCAGCTCGTGCTCTTCCTTTCCCGCGAGTTTCATAGGCCGTGGTGACTCGAGCGGGCTAATCGGGGCGATTTGGGGAAAATCCATGTTTTGGGGAAGTGAGCCGGATCTCTCGTTTTATGGCGTTTTTGGCCGATCAGGGGTTTAGATGCATGCCTAGGGGCTTGGGGATGGATTCCCCTTTGTTTCCCCATCACCCAGGGGGTGATCGGGGCGTGGATCAGATTTTTGGGTTGTTTCCCGTCGTTTCGCTCTCGGACGGGTGTGACGGTCCTTCCAGTGACCGTCACATGCTGTGACGCCCCAGGGTGGGTGCGTCACAGGGTCCTGTAGTGTCGGCATGCGTCGGTCTCTCTGGCGGTCTTACGATAAACCGCCAGAGGGTGTGGCGCGCCTGGGCTCGACCGCTACGTCCGTTTTCGTGTTTTCGGACCGTTGGGATCACGAGTCCCTGACGCACCTAGGTAGGGCCGTCAGAGCCTTGTGATGCCCCTTCATGAGACAGTCAGAGTTGACATAGCCCATTTTCTGACGCGCCTGGGTAGGACCGTTTGAGACTGCGACGGCCCTAGAGGTGTGCGTCACAGCCTATTTTTTCTCGTCTTCTAACGCATTGGGTTGGGTGCGTCAGAGACGGTGACGCACCAGGGCTGGCGCGTCACAGACCGTGACGCACCAGGACTAGTGCGTCACAGCCAGTTTACAGCCTAGCGTCTGACGGCCCTTTGTTGGTGCGTCAGAGTGGTTGTGACGGTCGAGGCTTGGACCGTTACAGACTGTGACGGCCCAAGCATAGACCGTCAGGCTCTGTGTGGTGCCGAGATGAGTTTTCATGTTCTCCGCGATCGTTTCGCGTTGTGTTGGTCCCTAGTCCACCCGGTTGGGACCCAGTGGTCGACCTGCGGTCTCGTGAGTGTCCCAGACACCCGTGGGATTCTGTGTCCGTGTTTTGAGGGTGTCGAGAGGACCGTGCTACCTCATTTAGCATGCCAGTGGGTTTGAGAATCCAGGTGACTTCTCATGTGTCGGGCTTTCGTGTTATGCTAGACCGAGTCACCGTGTGTCGGTGGGGGTGCGGTGGGGTTTCCCCCGCATGCCGTGAGTTTTCCTGAAAGATGATTCCTGAGTGGGCCATGTGTTTGGCCTTGGACTACGTGTCCAGTTATCGGTATGGCAGCTTGTTCATTACACTGGGAATCACGCTTCTGTGCTTTCCATGTAGGCCACGTGTATGGCATTGGACTGCGAGTCTAGTTGCCCAGCCTGGGGCTGGAGGGTTCCCGCCTTTCCCTGAGAGTGGGATTTGGTTTGGCGGCCTATGAGCTACCTTGGGAACCGTGTTTCCACGTTTCTGCGTGGCTGGGCGTGCGGCCCGTGGACTGTGAGTCCCGTTTCTTCTCCGACCATGGTCACCGTGCGACGGTGCCGGTACGTGGGACGGTCCCCGTACTTCGTCGGGTTCGGACGTCATTTTCCGTTGACTTGAGAGTCTACTCCTTGACCCTCCACTAGTCGTCGCCTGCCTACATGCGAGTGGACCCACCAGGGAGTGGTGGAGAGGCTACCCTGAGGATGATTTTTAGGCTGGTTTCCGTAGGGCCTCTTGCCTTAGCCACCAAAGTCCGGTGGGGGGAAAACCAGCTAGAGGACCCGACCTAGAGCAGATGGTCGGTGTGTGCACACGTGGTTGGGGGCGGTTGGACCCACGTCGACGGGCGTGACCCCAGCTAGTCACTTATTTGTGGTTACTTGTACGGTGTCTCAGTTCCCGCTGGGCCGGAGGGAGACACCTGAGGTGCGGACTAAGACGTCAGCCGACGCATTCGGCCTTGCTTCTAGTGGGAGGTACTCTTATCGAGTCGGGAGTGACAGACTGTCAGTTTCCGTGACTTTGACCTTCGGGTTTTCGGTCGTGTTGACCGTTGAGTTTCGGTTATTTCACCGTGGCGCGTGCGTCAATTTTCACGTCGTGAGACTAGTGCTAGTGGCTTTACCGAGGTTGCATCTGTTGGATTCGGTGCGGTGGATTCAGAGGGGGGTGAATGAATCTCCCCTTTAAAAAATTCGCTTAAATAAAATCTAGAATGCTAACAAGACAGATTCAGACAATTTGAAAGCTAATCAAACTTCTGTTCAACCAGTAATCAGACATGTATAGCGCGCCTAAGCATTCAACTAGCGGAAGCACAATTAGATAAAGTAAACCACAATGCAAGAGGAGTTTTTAGGTGGTTCGGTCCTCCAGACCTACGTCCACCCCACACTCAACCCGAGTGTGGATTACTGCTGACTCACAGCTTGAACCGCTGGGCATCACAGCTTGCCTACAACCCGCTGAGCCTCACAGCTTGCTGTCCGAGGTATCCACCTCGCCCGCTGAGCAATACAGCTTGCTGTCCAGTGGAATCCACCACTGCAACCGCTGGGGATTACAGCTTGACCCGTCCAGAGGCAGCACCTCTACAAACGCTGACTAACAGCTTGAAGAAAGGTATAAAATAGAAAACAAAAATAGGAACCAAACAGCAACAGAAAGTTAAAAATAAAGCACAAGAAATATAGCTCTCGAAGGAGCAGTTCTGGCTTGGATTTGATCCAAATGCCAGACAACCACTATCTCTCTCTCTTTCTTTGCTCGAGCTCTCTATCTCTCTCTTTCTCTTCTTTCTCTTCTCTACTTCTTCTGCTTCTCTTTTCTTTTTCACTGGATCGTGCAGGCTCTCCTCTGCTTCAGTCGATCAGTCTTCTTCAGTGGAAGAAGGCTTCCTTTTATAATCAGTTCCAACAGGAGCAGCACTGGGCGCGTGTCTTCCACATTTCTCGCCCAGATGTTTTTGGCCACGTGTCATCTTCCTGTCCGCCCTTCTAACCTCGGATCACGTGCCTTTCATTAAGCTCTGCAAGGAGTCCCTGTCAGACAGTCGAATAGGTCTATCAGTTTAATGTCGACACCTTGTACAGACTTTATAGTATATAATGTGCAATGTGTAGACTTGAATCAAAAGGATGCACAGGCTGTACAGACATTCTGTGCTTAACACTTAAGCCTGAATGCATGATGTGTAGACGTTGTATAGACTTGCTGAAGTGTGCACAAGGTGAAGTATGCACAATAGAACTAAATGCACTAACATGTCGTCGACCATTGTACAGACCTCATGTTCACTATGCCACGTTGTATAGACTTGCTAATGCATTGTGTGCAGACTCTGCGTTCGATGTGCAGACTTCGTGCAATGCATGAAACAATGTACAAACTTGCTGACAATGAGTGTGCAGACTCTACTTTGAGCAATGCACAATGTATAGAGTTAGTCATGCGTGCAGCAAAGATAATGTACAGACTATGCCATGCTCACAGTTAATGCATGTATAGACTTGTATGAGGAACAGGCTGTACAGACTTAGACGAATGAACCACAAGCTGCAATGTGAAGACTTGATCTGAATGCATGGACTATGCCCTTGAAGAGTGTATAGACTTGCTCATGGACTATGCACAACGAATGTATAGACTTGCAATGCGTGCAGGGCATGCGATACAATGTACAGACTTTGCCACGCCTACACCAAGACGATGTACAGACTTAATGGGCATGAAGGCAACCGCTGTACAGACTTGCTAGTGCTGCAAGTGGACAATGTATAGACTTCAGCTCATGCAAGCAAAGCCAATGTATAGACTTGGCGTTTGTGCAAGCAGAACAATGTACAGACTTGTGTTGTGAACACAGGCTGTACAGACTTTGAATGATGCATGCACAAGACACTGATGTATGGACTTAGTCTATGCAGCGCTATATAGACTTCGTGTGTGTGCTACAGAACAATGTCTAGACTTTGAAAGCTTGAACACGAACAGGCTGCAATATATAGACTTTGATTGAGACGATGCATGAGATGATGCGATGTACAGACTTGCCAATGTATAGACTTTAAGTCCAATGCAAAAGGCTGTACAGACTTTGAGACTTAATGCATGGTGGCGAATGTACAGACTTGCCAATGTATAGACTTGAGAGCTCTGACTATGCTCATGCAATGTATTGACTTTGACGATGTACAGACTTCAAGTCAAAGGATGCACGATGTACAGACTTTGCCAACATGCTGTGCAAGACAGTGTATAGACTTGATGTTCGTGCAGCAGTGTATAGACTTGCTCAGCCTGAAGCAGGGCAATGTACAGGCTTCTTAACAGACGCATGCATCAACTGTTATTGCACTGATGCAGTGTATGCTAAACACATAGACTATAGCAATGAATGCACGATGTATAGACTTACACGATGTATGGACTTTGTGAGCTCTAACAAATGTATAGACTCTACGTGCAAACAACCTGACGATGTAGACTCTGTTAATGCACTGATGCATAGTATGCATATGACAGAAATTGAACCGATGCAGTGTATGCAGGAAAACAACAATGCAATCTATATACCAGAACATTCAAACAGAATAATGCATTCAAAACATCATTTCATCATCATTCTTATGTGGAGACTCAATGTGTTGTTTTTAGCAAAATAATATGGTGACTCATTCATGTTGCTATCATTAAAACACCACATTATCATCAAAGTACAAGGGGCACAACAATCTCCCCCTTTTTGATGATGGCAACATAATGAGTCACACTGACTCGTCAAACTACTCTCCCCCTTTGACATAAGCAAAAAGGAGATGGTTTGAGAGGCAAAATTCAGCACACAAATACACAGAATGAAACAAGGTTCACTGAAATGGAGTTCCCCCTTATGACAATAAAACAGCTCTCCCCCTATCAACATGCATGATTGACTACTCTCCCCTTAAAAGCAGATGACCCATAACTCCCCCTGAAGCGCAGGAATGAACTCTGGTTATCCAATAAAATAATCTGAAATCTGCCATTAAAAACAATTTGAATTCTAGTTGTGGCACCTCACATATGCATGAACAGAATGAAACAGGTGGAAAGTCCACAGAACCAGAACTGGTTGCAAAATAAGATGGAAGATTCCAACAGTGTGGAGAGTAAAGTGATTGATGATAGGAAGGTAAAAGTGGAGAGCAATAATCACAAGACATCTCAATGAATAAACAATAGCAAGATGTTGATCAGGCTGTCTGAAAAGAATCTGATCATGAGGGATTTTAATACTTGCACCACTTCAATAAGTCTTAAGAAGTATAGACTCTTCTATCATAAAGGGTTATGAAGTGGCAACTTAACCAATCTGATTTAATTATGATGTATACCAAATTTGTCAAATTAAACTCAATACTCATATCTGAATTCAAGTTTTAATAAAGGTGAACCAAATATTCAGATAACACTCAAAATCAATCATCTTTATCTTACACACATGATCTCAATAGCTACTTTGAAAGATACACAGATTAGTACTGAGATTAAACACATTTCTAAGAACATGAGTTGACAGAATTTTCAATATATTTTCATTTGAAGCACATTATATTTTTCCTGAGCAATTTAGGTTGATCAACACCTTTTTACATGAGGCACAACACGTCTTAGGTGAAGTGACCCAATTACTCAGTGTGATAACTGTCATTGCCTCTCAACTTCGAGAACAGAGTTAGCAATATAAGTGTCTTTTTACATGAGAAGACACCTTGATCAGAGGCCAGACTCCCCAGTTACTCAACACAGAAATGCCATTGCTCTATCAGGTTCTCAATAAATTTCCATTTTAAGTGACTATGACACTTCATGACTTGAGTTCACTCCATTTCTTTGATGGAGGACCCAGTTTCTCAGTGAACAAAGTCTTTTCATTACTCACTGATTTTATTTCCTGTCAAATATTTCAAAGTTAATGTTTAAAAACAATACTTACACTATGTATATTAACCAAAGTAGCCCTGATTTCAGATTTTCAGATATCTGATGAGTGAGTCTAAGGTTTTTATGACACAGATGGTTAAGATTTATTAAAACTTATCATTCAGATATTTTCAATTCATTTAATTTCAAATCTGAGAATACATTAATCTTATATCAGTCTGATTCAGTGGTAATTCTTAAACCTATATGATAGGAATTTCTACAAGGTTCTCAGACTGAATTGCATGACATGCAGCTTAAATTCCTCATATCAGACCAATAAATTTAGCTGACCAACTAATCAACAGTACAACCAAATCATTCACACCAGCTAAGAGATATATGAAGGATGAGTATAAGCTGGTGGAAGAGTCAATCACCAATAGAGAAGAGCATTAGAAGAGAGTCTATCAACAAACAGTAGCTGAGTCTGGAATTCAGACTGATCAGCTGCTTTAGTAAAGATAGTAGAGAATTCAATTGAACCAAATTGAGAGCATTAGAGGATCCAATAAACTAGACAGGAGGATTTCAGGTGAAAGTGAATGAGATGATCAGAAAACTTCCTCTGTCTATAATTCATCATGACAATAGCAAGGCATGAGCAGCAGAATGGTTAATCAAAACAAGTTGGACTCCCCCTGACTATATGCATGAAATGTATTGAAAGCACATCACATGATATCAAATTTTACATTCAGATATGAGTCATGCAAATTAGACAGAAGAGAATTACCATAAGCATGATTGTGCAATTCACATTTCAGAAAGTTTCAGTTTAACATCAACAAATCAACATGATATGCAATCATTTCAAGTTCACAATTTCATATGATGGAATTTAAGATGAGTATTCAGAACAAACCTGAACAGCAGAACCCTGGGGTCTTCCTGTTGAGTGCCTTGGTTTATTTACCCATCTTTTTCATTCCAAGGCACACCTGTAGCATGTTAATCAACTTGATCCTGCAGGGACCCAAACAGCCTTGGGTCCCGAGTTAGTTCTGACAAGTGTTCTGAACAGTCTCTTAGCAACATTATCATCATAGTCCATCAGATGACAATTAGTCATGGAGTGACCAAATTTACCACAATATCTACATGAAACAACAGATTTTCTTGTCCTATGGTGCATATCAACAGCAGCATGAGACCTATGAAACTGAGCATTAAATGTTCTGTTGTTTACATGAATATTTTGTTTCTTATTACCAGATGACCAACATTCAGCATATTTGTGACCTGACTTGCCACAGTTATAGCATGAAAAATTCACAGGTCTTTTGGCACAGAATTTAAAAAATTTGTCATTCACATGGCTTCCTTGGGCATGCCAACAGTCCTTGACTGTATGGCCATACTTCCCACACTCATAGCACCTTTGGTGCTTACCTCTTGAGTCATTGTTTCCCCAATGATTTTCTGACCAGCACTCATTTGCCTTATGCCCAGGCTTGTTGCAAGTGAAACAAATAATATGCTGGCCTGAAGTAGATCTATATCTATGTGGATCATGAGCATGTGTGAAAAATCTAGAATTCACATTGTTGTCTTCTTTCATTATAAAACATGCATTCATTAGATGACCACGCCTACCACAGTAATAACAAGATGCATCAGATTTCTTAGTGGCATGGTTTCTATCAGATAAATTCCTAGAATGCATTGCTTCACCATCATGCTCATCTTCAATCAACAGTCTGCAATCATCCATTACACGCCCTATCTTGCCACAATAATGACATGACACTTGAGATTTCCTGGCAACATGATTACTAACAGACTGACTAGATACATGTGAATGAGTACGTGAGGCATGAGCATTGTGCATTGACCCATCAATTTCAACTGAGTTGGCAGATCTTATGGTGTAACCAGAAATATTCTTTACCTTCTTTGTTTGACCCTTCCTTTTCAATTTCTGATTATTCTCAACAATTTTTGTTTGCTTTTCATTCTTCTGGGCTTTGAACTGAAAAACAGATGTTGAAGGTGATTTTTAATTTTTATTTTGTTTTGGGGATTGATTTGAGATACCAGCTACATCAGAGCTTTGCACAAAAGTGATGTATAGCTGGTTTTTAGTGATTTCCTTAACATCAGAATTGCAACTTATCCCCTCTCTTGAATTGTCATTTTTATCTTTCATGATAGCTTTCACTTTTCCTTCATTTTTAGCAGACTTGGATGTTAATTGTTCTAGATCCTGAATCTTATTCTCTAACTGAGCTATATGAAGCTCATAGCTGGCTATCTCCTGTTCACTGCAATTGACACATTCACTTAGAACTTTATTTGCAGTTTTATACTTCTCAATTTATTGTTCCAAGTTGTTCAAGATTTTTGATTCTTCATCACAGACAGTTTTTCCTCTCTTTAACATGAGAAGTTGCTCGGACATACCAGTGTTTAACCATTTCAATTTTTCAACTTCAGCTTTTAATTCAGTGTTTTCTTCCTCAAAATTTTTAGCATGAATTTCATTACTAGCACATCTCTCTCTTCCAGACATCAGTTCCAGTTTTTCAATTAGTTCCTCTTCTCTTTCTTCCACTTTAATTTTCTCAGCAAGCAAATTTCTGTGATCCTCTTTAAACACAGCAATTTGTTTCTTCATCCATTCATTTTCATTATAGAGATCTTCATTACGTTCTCTTAGAGCTGAGCACATATTACAGTTTGATTTTAGAGAAGAGATATGCATTGTTTCCTTGCTGATTTTATTCAGACTAGCCTTGAGATCTTCATTTTCTTTTTGAACTTCAACATGTTCAAGATTTAGTTTGTCCATTACAGAATTAATTTCAGTCAGCTCTTGCATGCTTTTTAGATGCTCATTTTTCATCTTAATAAGCTGATTATCCAGTTCAGATATCTTGTCCAAACATGTTTGATTTTCAATTTTTAGAGAACCATTTTGTTCCTTAAAGTTCTGAACATCTATTAAGCATGTATCATAAGAATGTTTCAGTGTAGGACAAACATCACAAATGACTTCAGATTTGCATTTTTCAATCTTTTTATTTAGCCTTTTATTCTCAGATTTCAATTTCTTGGACACTTTTAACAAATCTTCATACATCACTACCAATTCATCAAAGGAGGGTCCATCTGATCCGGAGCTTACCTGAGATGTGGTTTCATCATCATCATTTCCCCGGTTGGCCATTAAGCATTGATCCTCTTGTTCGTTATGAGCAGAAATGACTCTGTCATATATCTCCTTTCCAGAAGTGCACCTGAGAGCAAAAGGATATATATCAGTATTAATCGCAGCTCTCAAGATATTAAGAACTATGACATTATCACGGTTCTTTATTCTGTCCTCTCTAGACCACTTGGTCTCATCATGAGATAATTTGTGTGGGCCTTTAGATAGTAGACTCCATAGTTTGGGATCAATAGAGTCTACGTACACACATAGGCCTCCTAGCCATGATGTCAAATTAGAACCATCAACAACAGGAAGTGGAGCCATCGAGAGATGAAAAATGCACCGAAATCAGATGAATAAAGCAAGGCACTAAATCAGTGAAGCAAAAACACGAGCACAAGAAACCCACTCTGAAATGCACCAAAAACTAGCAGGATCCTCTGTAGATTGTTAGATCTGTTAGGTCAGAGACCAGCTCTGATACCAAGTGTTGGGTTCGGTGCGGTGGATTCAGAGGGGGGTGAATGAATCTCCCCTTTAAAAATTTCGCTCAAATAAAATCTAGAATGCTAACAAGACAGATTCAGACAATTTGAAAGCTAATCAAACTTCTGTTCAACCAGTAATCAAACATGTATAGCGCGCCTAAGCATTCAACTAGCGAAAGCACAATTAGATAAATCAAACCACAATGCAAGAAAAGTTTTTAGGTGGTTCGGTCCTCCAGACCGACGTCCACCCCACACTCAACCCGAGTGTGGATTATTGCTGACTCACAGCTTGAACCGCTGGGCATCACAGCTTGCCTACAACCCGCTGAGCCTCACAGCTTGCTGTCCGAGGTATCCACCTCGCCCGCTGAGCAACACAGCTTGCTGTCCAGTGGAATCCACCACTGCAACCGCTGGGGATTACAGCTTGACCCGTCCAGAGGTAGCACCTCTGCAAACGCTGACTAACAGCTTGAAGAAAGGTGTAAAATAGAAAACAAAAATAGGAACGAAACAGCAACAGAAAGTTGAAAATAAAGTACAAGAAATATAGCTCTCGAAGGAGCAGTTCTGGCTTGGATTTGATCCAAATGCCAGACAGCCACTATCTCTCTCTCTTTCTCTGCTCGAGCTCTCTATCTCTCTCTTTCTCTTCTTTCTCTTCTCTACTTCTTCTGCTTCTCTTTTCTTTTTCACTGGATCGTATAGGCTCTCTTCTGCTTCAGTCGATCAGTCTTCTTCTGTGGAAGAAGGCTTCCTTTTATAATCAGTTCCAGCAGGAGCAGCACTGGGCGCGTGTCTTCAACATTTCATGCCCAGATGTTTTTGGCCACGTGTCATCTTCCTGTCAGCCCTTCCAGCCTCGGATCACGTGCCTTTCATTAAGCTCTGCAAGGAGTCCATGTCAGACAGTCGAATAGGTCTATCAGTTTAATGTCGACACCTTGTACATACTTTATAGTATATAATGTGCAATGTGTAGACTTGAATCAAAAGGATGCACAGGCTGTACAGACATTCTGTGCTTAACACTTAAGCCTAAATGCATGATGTGTAGACGTTGTATAGACTTGCTGAAGTGTGCACAAGTTGAAGTATGCACAACAGAACTGAATGCACTAACATGCCGTCGACCATTGTACAGACCTCATGTTCACTATGCAGACGTTGTATAGACTTGCTAATGCATTGTGTGCAGACTCTGCGTGCGATGTGCAGACTTCGTGCAATGCATGAAACAATGTACAAACTTGCTGACAATGAGTGTGCAGACTCTGCTTTGAGCAATGCACAATGTATAGACTTAGTCATGCGTGCAGCAAAGATAATGTACAGACTATGCCATGCTCACAGTTAATGCATGTACAGACTTGTATGAGGAACAGGCTGTACAGACTTAGACGAATGAACCACAAGCTGCAATGTGTAGACTTGATCTGAATGCATGGACTATGCCCTTGAAGAGTGTATAGACTTGCTCATGGACTATGCACAACGAATGTATAGACTTGCAATGCGTGCAGGGCATGCGATGCAATGTACAGACTTTGCCACGCCTACACCAAGACGATGTACAAACTTAATGGGCATGAAGGCAACCGCTGTACAGACTTGCTAGTGCTGTAAGTGGACAATGTATAGACTTCAGCTCGTGCACGCAAAGCCAATGTATAGACTTGGCGTTTGTGCAAGCAGAATGATGTACAGACTTGTGTTGTGAACACAGGCTGTACAGACTTTGAATGATGCATGCACAAGACACTGATGTATGGACTTAGTCTATGCAGCGCTGTATAGACTTCGTGTGTGTGCTACATAACAATGTCTAGACTTTGAAAGCTTGAACACGAATAGGCTGCAATGTATAGACTTTGATTGAGACGATGCATGAGATGATGCGATGTACAGACTTGCCAATGTATAGACTTTAAGTCCAATGCAAAAGGTTGTATAGACTTTGAGACTTAATGCATGGTGGCGAATGTACAGACTTGCCAATGTATAGACTTGAGAGCTCTGACTATGCTCATGCAATGTATTGACTTTGACGATGTACAGACTTCAAGTCAAAGGATGCACGATGTACAGACTTTGCCAACATGCTGTGCAAGACAGTGTATAGACTTGATGTTCGTGCAGCAGTGTATAGACTTGCTCAGCCTGAAGCAGGGCTATGTACAGGCTTCTTAACAGACGCATGCAGCAACTGTTATTGCACTGATGTAGTGTATGCTAAACACATAGACTATAGCAATGAATGCACGATGTATAGACTTACACGATGTATGGACTTTGTGAGCTCTAACAAATGTGTAGACTCTACGTGCAAACAACCTGACGATGTAGACTCTGTTAATGCACTGATGCATAGTATGCATATGACAGAAATTGAACCGATGCAGTGTATGCAGGAAAACAACAATGCAATCTATATACCAGAACATTCCAACATAATAATGCATTCAAAACATCATTTCATCATCATTCTTATGTGGAGACTCTATGTGTTGTTCTTAGCAAAATAATATGGTGACTCATTCATGTTGCTATCATTAAAACACCACATTATCATCAAAGCACAAGAGGCACAATAGCATCTTGTTGTGCGGTACCCGCGACCGAATGGTCTGGGTTGCACCTTGGACAGTGTGTCCAGGTTGGCCGTGTCCTTGGAGACAGGCCTCTACGACGTGGTTGCCATGGGTTTTTACTTCGATAAGCGATACTAGTGTAGTTTGGTAGCCCCGACCGTGAGCTCGGGGTGTGTTTCCGGTACAGTAGGAGTAGTTATAGTGTCGGGTTTCGACCGGCCACCGGGTTTACTGTTCCTACTGTTGCGGTTGCTCTTGTAGCCTTCCTTTCCGCTACCGCCATTGTTTTCGGTTGGGGTTCTGTGGGATCCCTACTGAGTCTCTATTTTGGAGACTCATTCCCTGGTTTTCAGGTGTGGCGGTTCTTCTTCCTCGAGGTTCGAGGGTGCGATGCGGAGGTTCTCAGTTGCCAACTCGCCGGGCCGAGTGTTCATTCGGCATGGAGTACGTGTTTACTGCTTTAGACTGTACTCTCTGTTGGACTGGACTATGTTGTAGCTGTAGTTGTTTATTTATTTTTGTTAATTGTTGTTCTACTTTATTTCCTATTTCTTTGTGCCTCCACGCTCCTTTTAGCCCTTCTGAGCCCTTCCGGCTCGTGGGCGGCGGTTCGAGTCTCCGGTTATCGGGTCTCTCCCGGTAATCGGATTCTCGGGTCATTACACTGCTCTTCTGTCGTGTCCTCACGACGCATCAAAGAGCCCCAAAAGCAAGCATGAAGCGAGGCCAAACCCTAAAGCGGAGGGAGTCTGGAACGACAACAAGCGCACAATGCTTACATTTCCACGCGGAAGGTGGCGCGTCGTTCCGACCTCCGAGAAAGGGGGGGGCCTTCATTTTAAATCCGCCAGGATTATCATCATTACGGGCCCAGGTGACCACAACACGTGGCTTCTTAACACCGCCAGATCTCCACCCACCCGAGCCACGCTGGTCCAAAACCCTAACAGCTACTCTTCCGAGCCTGCCAAGGCTCAGGAGTAGGAGGGGGACAAGTGGAGAGGGGGATTTCAATAGCCCATTTAAGAGCTGGTCAAACTAGGTCCAACAAGACCAAACGAGGCACAGCTCACCTAAGTGATCGCCCCGTCGGGCCCACTTAGCATAAAAGCCCAATAAGATCACTCGGGATCAAGCACTTCCTCGGCGGCCATTAGGCTCGGAAGGCCCGAGCGTCGGTCCGGTCGGAGGAAGACCAACGCCCAATCTTTCCCCTTGCCAGGATAAAGGCTAGCGCTCAGCGCCCACTCCGACCGACTCTCACCCGAGCTATGCCTATCGCCCGGACAGGGTTGGCACTCTTCATGCTTGGGTCGACCGATGATTGCTTATCCGCGCTGCTGTTGAGAGCCCTTTATGAGCAGGAGTTCACAAGGATAAGGGACCCACGACCCCTCAAGGCTATAAAGATCCCACGATGAGGATGTAAAGAGCCCACGTTGAGGACGTAACTCCCGCATGAAACTCCTCAGCTTACGGGACTTATGAGGCTAGCGCACTATTTACACCTGGGAATCCCTCCGGCGAAAGGTAAGGCCAACACACGCCTACACTCCCTGAGCAGGAACCACTTCACCACCTTGGTGGAGAGGGATCTCGTGCATCTCCTTCTACCTCTCTTCATAGCTTCCACCACTGCTCTGCTGACTTAGGCATCGGAGGGTTTTCCTCAGGGATTCATTCCCTGGGCCCCCTGATCCATTTCCCTTCGTTGCAGCTCACTATTCGGTGATCATTTTCTCCAGCTCAGGATCAGCTCCAGATCGCCCCTCTTCAATCTGCATTTAGCTCCATCACATGCCCTACCTGTAGTTCCCCCTAGTTTCCCATGGATTCCAAGTCACCCAGGCGATATGAAAGGTGGTATAGAACCCATGGGCTTGTGGTGAGGACACTAGAGCATGAGTACGGCTCGACTTAGCGAGCCGTCGGTACTGGACCCGCAGCATGACTAGGTCAACACCGACCTCTTTGTGGCTGGGGGACAGTCTGGAGATGCCACCGGAGTATTGATATTTCAGTACGCATTTTTATATTGATGTGGCACAGCCCAAAGATGCAAATGAGAGACTTGTTGAACCTAGGACTTAGACCCGCAAGCATACAAGCACTTTGAACGGTCTCACGTTAGCGACTCACTCGCACGGCACATACGATCACCCAGTGGGGCCGGGGGATGATGGCGAGGGTCCGAGGTGGGACCCAAATATTCAAAGGACTAGGTGGGCTTAGGCTGACCCCTAAGGGTCTGGGAATTCCCAACTTCGTGGGCAGTTGGCACGTCGGGGTGTGGGGTTGGGTGGCTCTCACTCACAATCCACGGCGGGCGCACTAATCGAACAATTACGGGTCCGAGCACTTCCTCACCGACCGACGGGCATAAAAAACAATACGAAACTAGCAAAGCATGGAACAGCAAGGTAGGGACCAGTCACTCACCTGATCAGTGTGATGACACCGATCCCGGCTGAAGACGAGGGCGAGCGGGGAGGCGTGGGTACGCACCCGCACGCAGCGTCGATGCCGCTTGACCTGAGAATACATAACGTACAACACTACTCCTCACGCAGGAAGGTGGGATAAGGGGTTGAGGTTAATGTGTTATAGTCAAACACTACCTCCACGCAGAGAGGGGCTATAAGCCGGCCAGGCGGGGTGGGGAAAACTAAGAGAGAAACCAATTCGCCAAGCTTTGCATGTTCTGACAGCTTCAGGAACAGCCTGACAGGTTGTTGATGAAGACGTCGCCACTGGCTCAGCCGAGCTCAGAATTCGCCGAAACCAGTGCCAAAATTTTATACACTGACCAAGGATGACGCATGAATTTTTGGTGAATGTCGTGATGGCGTGGCTGACCTGGACAGAGTCTTGAGCCGGACAGATTGATTCTGTTTCTGTCTGGTGTAGAACCGATGAGGTCTGTTGCAGAAGGTGCCACGAACTCTACCGGACTTCGATTAAGATGAACTTGATGTTGACGCGACCGTGGCTGGAACAGCTTCGAGCAGGAACTAACGGGGATCCAAAAGGAGGTCGGAGGAGAAACTTCTGATCAGAAGACTGGGTGGTGATCCAACCTAGAACAGCAGGGAGCAGCCTGCGCACTTTGACGAGAAAAATTGGAACTGAGGGCTCGGGTGGGCGATTGACTTCCTTCTTCCTGGTACTGAAAGAGGACTGGTCGTAGTTCCTTCCCTCCGAATATGGCACCAGATCTTTCCCGAGCTGGTCGTGGTAGCCTCTGCTCTCAGCCCAGGTTGC
The DNA here is from genome assembly GCA_022559845.1 of Amorphophallus konjac. Taxonomy (NCBI): domain Eukaryota; kingdom Viridiplantae; phylum Streptophyta; class Magnoliopsida; order Alismatales; family Araceae; genus Amorphophallus; species Amorphophallus konjac. The sequence goes on along the minus strand of CM040128.1, from coordinate 209,293,772 downwards.
CTGCCGGAGTCGGGAAGTGCAGTCCGGCGAGATCGGCTCCTCCGAACAGCTCCAAGCTTGGATGGTCGCGGGACAACTACCGTTGGAAAGATGACTCGATGACGATTCCAACGATGTATGATATGTCGCCAGAAGCTCCTCGGTGATGACATGCTGTCCTCTGCAACCTGCTGTTACTCTGCTACCTGCAACCAGGACTGGATCTAAAAATGAAAGAGGATATGAGTGAAGGGGTGGTGAGGGTGTAGTAGGGGGATTGGGGTGGCTGAAGGCTGTGGGGAGAGGAGGGGGGTCAATGGAGGGCTGTTGTGGTGGCTGGAGAAACAAGGAGGGGTGGGTGAAGGGAGCTGGAGCTAGCTGGAGTGGGTAGGGGAAGGGTAGGGCTACACAAGGTGGGCAATGGAGAGGGAAGGGAAGGGCGACTTTGGGCTGGTGTGGGCGCTGGTTTTGGGCGACCAAGCCTGCTGTGGGGGATGTATGATGGGAGGGAAATTCAAAAATGGGCCTTGGGAGAAGCTCCTTCAGCCTTGGGGAGGTGGGGAGGTGCCTAGGGAAGTGGATGGGGTAGTTGGTGGTTGAGTGGTGGGGTTTGGATTGGTGGAAGCTACCTTGGGGGCTGGGGTGGAGTTATGGGGGTGGCGGGTAGTTGGGGGGGTCTTTGAATGAGGTAGGTGAGTTAGGTGGTAGGTGGGAGAAGGAGGAGAGAGAGAGGGGTTCACCCCCTTCTTTGAGGAGAGAGAGAGAGAGATAATGAGAGAGAGAGAGAAGAACTTTGGTGGAGGAGAGTAACATTTGGAAAAGGCTTCAATTCAAATTGATTCATCAAAAGTTGAGTACATGAGGAGAGATGGGGCCTATATATAGGCATCCACTCTTTACATGACCAAAGTACCCTTGACAATTAGGCAAAAGACCAAGCATATCCTAGACTCAAGCCTATGGGCCCATAACTAAGGTACTAAGGCCCAAATAAGCATAACAAGAGAAATGACTAAAACAACATGACTCATTAAAGGAAAGTACATAAGATATGACCCAAAGAAAAGGAAAATAACATGTGATCTCATAGCCGGGCTTCCTCAAAATGATGCAGGCGATCCGAGCCAAAGAGAGCGCTGTGAGATGCCCTCATCAAATCCCCCGGGGTGGGGAGAACTCGACCCCGTTGAGTATGGGTCCACCTGACTGTGGTAGTGCTCCAATATATCCGGGTCAAGGCACAGCAGGTCTTCCCGGCTCACCCAAGTATGCTTGGTCGGGGAACAGCCCTTCCACCTCACTAGGTAACGCTGGTATACCCTGTTCCTGGTAATGGTACTCTACTCATCCAGTATTGCCTCCACTTGCTCACGTCGGCCTCTCAAGCTAGGAGGTAGAGTCACACCGTGGGTGTCTCTCTCAAGGGAGGGTAAAGGCTCAAGCTCCTCACTAGGTCCCACCGCGGGGCCCTTGTAGGGTACCGGGTCTGCCACGTTGAAGGTAGGGTGTATCCCAAAACCCTCAGGTAGGTCCAGCTCATAAGCGTTACTGCTTAGTCGTCTCAGAATTTGAAAGGGTCCCGACCCTCGTGCCCTCAACTTGGAGGCAGGCCCCGGAAGGAGCCGCTCCATCCTTACCATCATTGAGTATCCCACTTGGAACTCGCAGTGGCGCCGATGAGCATCTGCCCATCTTTTGTAAGCCTCATTGCTCTTTCCTATATGCTTGCGGATGCCATCATGCAACTCTTTGATATGCTGTGCAAAGGACTCAGCTGAGACTGACACTCTAGCATGTAGGGGAAGGGGAATAAGATCTGAGGGTTTTCTAGGCTTATAACCATGTACTACCTCAAATGGACTCCTGCCTATGGACCTATTGACGGAATCATTGTAGGCAAACTCGGCCTGAGATAAGAGGAGATCCCAATTCCCAGGGTGGTCCCCTACAAGACAACGGAGCAAGTTCCCAAGGCTTCGGTTGACGACCTCAGTCTAGCCATCTGTTTGAGGATGATAAGCGGTGGAGAATTTGAGGAGGGTTCCCATTAGATGCCAGAGAGTTTTCCAAAAATAACTGGTGAATTTCACATCTCGGTCGGACACAATAGTTTTAGGTAGTCCATGGAGTCGGACCATCTCATCAAAGAACAATCGGGCGACCCTAGAAGCATCCGAAGTCTTGGCACATGGGATAAAGTGGGCCATCCTAGAGAACCTGTCAACAACGACGAAGATAGAATCATATTTGCGTAAGGTCCTAGGTAGGCGAAGAATAAAGTCCATGCTCAAATCCTCCCAAGGTCGATCTGGGATGGGAAGGGGTGTGTAAAGCCCAGTGTTTTGCCTCACTTGCTTGGCTGAGGCACAAATGCAACATTGTCCCACAATGTGGTCTACATCCTTCTTGAGACTGGGCCAATGGAATTGCCTCTCAACTAGCTCTATAGTTTTTTGGACCCCAAAGTGACCAGCTAGGCCACCACTGTGTAACTCCCAAACTAAGAAGTCTCGTAGTGAAGTCCGGGGTATACATAGCCTAGTTTTCTTGAAAAGATACCACTCTTGGAGTATGAATCCCTCATGTTCCTTGTGGGGCTGAGTGGAGAGGGTGTTGTAGTGAGTCCTAAAGTCGGGGCATCTTGGATATTCCCCTTTGATTCTCTCAAACCCGGTGACTTCCACCTGGATAGTGGAAAGTATGGCTACCCACCTACTTAACGCATCGGTGGCACAGTTCTCACTACCCATCTTGTACTTGAAGACAAAGGTATAGGCTTGAATGTATTCTACCCAACGGGCATGGCGGGCATTGAGTTTTTGTTGGGTGTTGAGGTACTTCAAGGCCTCGTGGTCCGAGAAGATCATAAACTCCTTGGGCAGGAGATAGTGCCTCCAATGCCGAAGGGATTGAACCATAGCGTAAAGCTCTTTGTCATAAGTGGAGTACCTAGTCCTAGCCTCACAAAGTTTCTCACTAAAATAGGCTACTGGGTGACCCTCTTGGCTAAGAATGCCTCCAATCCCTACCCCGAATGCATCACAAGTTACCTCGAAGACTTTTGAGAAGTTGGGTAGGCAAAGGACCGGGGCTTGGGTAATTTTTTCCTTGAGCTCTAGGAATGCTTTGGAGGCCGCCCTAGTCCACACAAAAGTGCCATTCTTGAGACAATCCGTGATAGGAGCGGTGATAGTGCTAAACCCACGGATGAATCTCCTATAGAAAGTGGATAGCCCATGAAAGCTTCAGGCCTCATGGAGGGTCTTGGGCTCGGGCCACTCAAGAATGGCTTGGACCTTCTCGGGGTCCATGGATACCCCTTGGGATGAGACAATAAATCCTAGGAAGGCTAATTGATTGGTCAAGAAATGACACGTCCCGGGGTTGGCAAAGAGACTTTCTTTCCTAAGAACGGTGCAAACTTGTTTGAGATGATCTAGGTGGGCTTCCTTGGTTTGGCTATATATGAGAATGTCATCAAAGTAGATGATAAGGAAGATGCCAATGAAGGGCCGGAGGACCTCGGTCATGAGGCGCATAAATGTGCTTGGTGCATTGAAAAGGCCGAAAGGCATGACAAGCCGTTCATAGAGACCGTCCTTAGTTTTAAAGGCGGTCTTCCACTCGTCCCTGGGCCTAATGCGAACTTCGTGGTAGCCACTTTTGAGATCGATTTTAGAGAAGATGGTGGCTCCAGCAAGCATGTCTAGCATGTCATCTAGTCGAGGGATGGGAAACCTATATTTGACCGTGATTTTGTTGATGGCCCGGATATCCACACACATGCGCGAAGTTCCGTCTTTTTTGGGTGTGAGGAGAGCCGGGACGGCACATGGGTTTTTGCTAATGCGGAGGAAGCCCTTCTTGATGAGCTCCTCAATTTGCCTCCTAAGTTTAGCATGCTCGGTGGGGTTGAGGTGATAGTGAGGGAGGTTGGGTAAGGTAGCTCCGGGCACAAAGTCGATGGCATGTTGCACATCGCGCATGGGTGGTAGCTTATCCGGAAGTTCATCGGGGAATACATCATGGAAGTCCTCAAGGATTTGTTGAATTTCTATTGGGTGTGGGTCGGTTAGGGTGGATTCCCCAAGGCAAATAACAATGGCACACACTTGTCCCCCTTGGTTGACTTCTTCCTCAAGTTCTTTCCTAGTGATGAGGTGTAGGTTCCTAATAGTCCCAATGGTCAAACTAGGATTAGGACTTGGTGGGTTGGGGTTTGGTGAGTTTGGAATAGTGGGAGGGGTAGGGGATCCATCAAGGGAGGCAGATGCCTTCTTGGGAAGGGAGCGGGGTGGAGAGGGGTTGAGTTGGATTCTCTTCCCCTCATGAGTGAAAATGCAAGTGTTCGTCCTTCCAAGGAAGGTGGCATCTACATCGTAGATCCAAGGCCGCCCTAGGAGTATACTCCCAACTTCCATTGGTAGAATGTCACACCAAACTTGGCTTTGGTAGGATTGGAATGTGATGGGGACAAGGTAACGAGTACTAACGGGTACGGATGTGGCATCAATCCATGCTACCCGATATGGGTGTGGATGTGGGGAGATGGTAAGGCCCAAAAATTAGACGGTGTCAGGTGACACCACATTCACACTATTCCCGTTGTCCAAGATGACCGTCCTAACATGACTCCCTATCCAGATGTAAGTACGGAAGATGGTGTTTCTTCTCCAATCATGTTGGTTCCCACAGTGTAGTGGCACGGATCTAGAGGGGAGTGAATAGATCCCTCTCTAAAAATTAAGACCAATTAAAATAACTTGAAAGGCTTCTCAATCAAACCTCACCAAACGTGCATGTGACAAGATCACAAACGGAGATTTAGCAATTTGAACTAGCCGTATACATTGACAAATTTAGCATCGATGTGCAACACAGTTCATAATTCATCCTGTGAATGGTAGTAGAGGATAATGGACAAACACACAACCGATCACACAAGCACAAAGATTTTTAGGTGGTTCGGGACCACGATGGGTACCCTATGTCCACCCCTCACCACCTCGGTGAGGCTTCACTAAAATGCTACACGAGGTGGCACACGGGGATGAACCCCAATACACCTCACGCTGCTCGACGGTAGCAAACCACACACACACGAGGGCGAACCCTCAACACGGTGCTCAGCACCACACACACACACCAAGACGGGGAACGCACCCCAACAGTCAATCCACACTTGGAGACACCGCTCCGAACACACACACAATTTTCTTCAGTTTAAGAGATGGACACAGATGTACATTTGGAAGCTCAATAAGCACAAATCTTCAAAGCAATCTTACTAGATATCTACTAAGCACTAGACTGCAGCAAGTAAGAACAAGGATGGGTTGAGAGAAATCCTGAACGTCAAAGATGGGATTTGGTTCGTTGATGACTTCCGGGGATGAATAGATTGAAGAAGATGTCCTCACGAAGCTTCTTTGGTTCTGATCGGAAGAAGGGACGCAGATGCTTCAGTCCCCTTTCACTTCCCTTGACTCACCATCAAGACCATGGATGATGGAGAGATGATAACCCATGGTGCTTCAGCAAACTCACTGCAGGAGGATAGATTACTAGCTTCTCTTCCCTTGAATCGAACTCAGAACAACTTGGGGAGAGGCATCATTCAGCTCCGGCTGGACTCCCTACAGAAACCCCAAAAATGAAAATTTTCATTCGATGCTTTCTCTCTCCCTTAAGAAACCCTATCACATATGATTTATATCACCAGGGATGGAGGGGACACATGGAGGACATCATCCCCCAAGGGCCAATCACAATAGGGCACTAAAAGAGAGGAAAGGGGCAAGGGCTCCGGCCGCCGCGCGAACCGGCGAATTTCCCGGTTGCCGGAAAGTGTCGACCCCATGGGTCGACACTCGCGTTCGGACAAGACAGAACAACGCCCAAACAGAACCCAGCGTAGAAAGTGTCGACCCATGGGGTCGACACTTTCTACCTGTGGCATGGAAACAAGCCACGGCAGAAAGTCCCAGAATAAGTGTCGACCTTGTGGGTCGACACTTATGTCCAAGGTTCTGAAAAACGAATCCAGACAAAACCTAGTGATAAAAAGGTCGACCCCGTGGGTCGACTTTTTATCCCGAAGTTCGAAGACATAAGAAGGCCGGCTTAGAACACCAGACCCTTGGACAAAGTGTCGACCCTGGGGTCGACACTTTTCCTGACATAATGCAAACTAAATAAAACATGCACATGGGTAATTCAAAAAGGATGATACATTAAAGATGAATACATGTAAGAGAGAAATGGTTATTAAGTACCCCAAATCAGAGATATACCAATTAGAGATTGTTAGGGAATCACCTTGAGAGATGTCCATCTATTTTTCACAAATAACCTCCTCCTACCATTCAACCAAAGCAACTTACCATTTTGTTGGTCCACATGCATGTGAAGATCCAATTGGAAGATATCCAATGTAGTCTTTATATTCAATGCTGTTCGATACACCTGTCACATTGCATACTGGAAGTTAGTCTTCCATAACACTCAATATCTAAAAATTGAAATCTATCTCTCATTATTCACTTAATTTCACACTTAAGATCCTGCATCACAACCGTTAAGTGAATCAAATAGGGAAGAGTTAGAAGAGTTTCACCCAGTTCAGTCGGAGACTATTCTTTCTCACTAGCTCCTGTAAGCATATCAAAGCACATGTCAGTTAACTTCATCAAAGCAGTTGGCCGTGACATATACTAGCCCGTTCATACAAAATGGAGTTTGCTCAGTTCATTTCAAATCCACAACAACATATGCAAATTGTTTACATGGAGGGCAGTCACATGGTATTTAGTTCATCATCAAAATTCCTTAAAACACGGTTGTGCACGAGGTTCAATAATCTCCCCCTTTTTGATGATGATAAATACTATGTGCAATTTGACAAAATAGAGTTGACGGATAAAAAGTGTTTCAAGGAAATTCAATACACATCTAGCATTCTAGACATGAAACCATGCTTATCAATCCAATCACACTCATTCTCAAAAAGCAGTCAAAATATAGTTCACCCTGTTTGAACACACTAGGCATCTTGTAAACTATTTGATAACACAATCAAGAATATAATGCATTCTAACCATGAATTAAGATACCATTCTGCATCAATGATGAATTATCCATCAAACATGACATCCACCAACAAGACATGTTCTTTAAGCATAAGTGATCATCCCACAAAATAAACACAAGTCCACATAATTTTTCATTCACAAAATCAAAATAACTGATAACTTCAGCATTGTTCATAAGACAACCACAACTACAGTCTATATCTGGACAACCATGTCCACAAAATAAGCAAGTCCAAGTTTTCCACAAAAGTAAACACAAGACACCCATGTCCACATGATAAACATTCACACCAAGATACCAATTGTCACAAGACACATAAACATAACCAAAACATAAACATAAACCGCAAAATGTCCACATAACAAACAAGACACGCAACCATAACATCCACACATATAGCACATTTCAACTCCCCCTTTGTCATCAACAAAAAGGAGTGGTAAGGGGGGAAAAGTTAATTAGCTTGGTCATTATAAGTATGGTGCTAGAGATCAAAGCCCCAAGGAGAGGCAGGAGGTGTGCGTGGACGTCGGAGAAAATTAGAGAGATCGTCAAACTTGGAGTTTTGAATGCCAATAGCAGTATGAAGGGAATCAATGGAGTCGGCCATGGCAGCGAACTTCTGAAGATAAGTATCATGGTGAAGCTTCAGTTCCTTTACTTCCCGTGTGAGGGCATCCACATATTCTTTAACATTGCACACTTCATCAGTTAGTTCATCAAATTTGGTGCTCATTGATGGAGCTGTTGAAGATGTGGCCTATGATCCTCTTGTTCTGGCAGTTCTGTTGATGGGTTGTTCATCATCTTCACCTTCATTCTACCTAGACCCTGCTTCCGGGGCTTTACCTTTCTTTGACGGAAGAGTACGAACAAGAACACCATTTATCAATTCATATCCCATGTTGGTGCAGATGGATGGGATAGTATAGATGTCGGCATCCTTAATTGGATGACTGACCTGTTGACTCAAGTCAATATGCAAGGACTGAAAAATTGGTGTTAAAGCAGCTCCATAAGGTAAATTTCGGTTCTTGGACTTCCTGCAGCTGGTTATGTACTCCATCATCACCACTGGGAAGTTAACCGGTTCTCCACTCATGATTTGTACAAATAAGAATTTGTGCATGTCAGTTACTTGTTCCCTAGACCCTGATCTTGGCAATAGAATAGTGGTCATCATGTGATGCAAAATTCTCTGAAGGGATGGGAATTCATTTGCATTGAGCTTGAATACACACCCTGGTGTTGCTACTTTATCTGTCATGAGTTCATATGCAAGTTCTTCAGAATAAATGGCTTCTTCGTATATCATCCCACTATCCCAAGGTAGATTCAGGGCTTTTCCTATCAATTGAGGAGTTAAAGGAATAGAATGCCCATTTATCTCAGTGTACAGTTCATCATTTTTGACAACCATATTTCCATAGAACTGATGAACTAGTGAATGATCGACTCTTCTGTGCTCAGTCATGAATGGAATCAAATTTGGCTGCTTCCTCAACAGTTCTACTAACCTTGGCAAAGCAGTTTCAATGCTTCTAAAATCAACCGCACGAGGGCACAACACTTTCCTTTCAGCCAACATCTTCGTCTCAGAGGCTCTTTTCCTTCTTTCAACCTGGGCTTCCTTATCTTTACGCCTTAGTTCAGTTTGGATGCGGGCTTCCTCCCTCTCTAACACCGATCTTTTCTTGGGTGCCATTGATGCAGCTTGGATAGCTTCAAATAGATGCTGACACTGTCCGGTCTTCACTGAATCAGGTGGACGAACTCTTGAGAAGTGGAAGGAGACCGGTAGTGATACCCTCGAGCAGATGAAGGGCTTCCTCTGACTGGCTTGAGTTCACACCACAAGCAACACCTTCTCCAACCAAATGTACTTCGAAGGAGGGCGCTGCGACTGCTTCCAGAGGAGGATGAAGAGCCAACGCCGCCGCCCGTCGGAGGGTGCTTTTAGAAGAGATGGGGTGGACGGAGAGAAACGAGGGTTGGAGGATGAATGGAGAGGAGGAGCCGCGGAGGCTTGGGAAGTGGAGGATCGTCTGTGGGGTGTTGCGGATGGAACGATAGGGCAGAAGAAGATGGGGTGATGAATGGGTTTATAGGAGTAGAGAAGGGTTTTGGGTTCGATGGGGTTCGACCGAAAGAGAGCCAGGCCAAAGCGGGTTCGATCCAAAAGAGAAAGGGTGTGAGAAGTGAGCCCTACGGTCCGGTTCACAAGCCGGGTTCCGTGACAAAAGTGTCGACCTTGTGGGTCGACACATTTTGGAGATGATTCTGTCTGGCGAGAAACAGAGGGACACACGATAAGAGTGTCGACCTTAGGGGTCGACACTTCTTCTGCACTTTGAAAAATCAAGTGAAATGGAGTGAATTGAAGGCCAAATGAACCCAACTTGTTATCCACGAAATGATAAACACAAAATGGGCAATATGTGGGTAGCTCAACTGAGAGAAATTGATTTTGGACTAGAGAAATCAAATATCCACACTTGGATGATCAATTCAATTAAACATGCAACCACTCATTTTTAATATCCATCACAAATCATTTAGATTTAAACATTGCAAGGAATAACACCAGATTTGAGTTAAGCACATTCCATCCTCAAGAATAGCATTATAGCTAAGATTTCTTACCTTATCTCCTTCATTCTGAGCACTTCAAAGAATTCAGGATTAAAGCATGTTAGAGTCATCAATTGCAATCTCTTAACTCTGTGCATCAGAAATCATGGTCAGTGAGATATGAGACAAGGTCCGAGGAGTGGACACACTGTCAGAGCAATAATTCAACGCACACAATAATTCAATCAGTATTTGTATTCCTTTCGGTCATCACAATTTTCAGCTTGACACATGAGAGTACTTCTTACAAGCTCAGTTCCACAATCAACCAGTCATGGCTGTATTTTCATAAAAATTCATTTTTAAATTTGTTCAAAGTGAGTTGCATGCTTCAATTATGGGGGTTCAACAATCAAGTTCTCATTGTGCATTCTAAGCATGCAGGCAGACAAGCAAGCATATTTAGGTATAAGATCAAGCATGAAGGTCCCTTAAGGACGGGTATAAGAAGAATGCAATAGATTTAAGCAATTATGTCCATGAACCATATTAACTCGGTTGTGCTTACAAGTAGACGTACTGCTCAACCATTGATGATCAACTAATTCAGGAAATACATTCAAACAATCAAGCTCAGATTCAACATGAGAACAATGAATAATGACTTTCAAAGCAATATGGATGATCATATGTTCTAAGTAACACTAACAGGAATCTCTCCTCCCTACATTTCAATGTAAAATGCTCAGCTTTTGGTAGCTTCGCACTGTCCCTTACAATTTTGTATTTATTTTAAATAGCAACATGACTAGCCTTTTGACACGAGGCATGCCCTTTGTTTCAGGGGCAATTCTCGATTACTCGGTATCGTCATTTATGATAATGTGGATAAGACACTTTCCGATGTGAGTTTCCTCCTTTATTTCAGGGGGGATTCCCGATGTCCTCGATATCAAATTACACTTATTCATTTTTGAAGGGACAGACAGCTTTTTCCTCACGAGTCACTTGACTTTAATGTAGGGGTTTAAGAATCCTTAAAAGTGTTTAGTGGAATAACAGAGATCCTTATTGAATGAAGTCAGTTGTATCAAGGTTCCATATGAAGTGAGTGATTGAACAGATAGTAGAACATGAATTAGCCTTTTCAAGGTTTTGTCTCCCCCTAAGTGTATGCACGGTTGATAAACCAAAATGACCTTGTTAAGATGTGTCATGAGGCATTCATGCCTGAATCAATGCAAGTTTATTTAAAAAGGTTGTTTGGTCGTAGAGGAGTTCAAAAAGAACCGGGTGTATATTATATACATTCAAGCATGTCAAAATGATGTATTCAAGCAAGTTGATTACCGGTACGTGGCAGAGGACGTAGGTCCGAAGACCACACTCACGCATAACGAAAGCTTCCAGGTGGACTTAATCCACCTTTCCACTGACGTCATTTTATATACCGGTTAATCATGGCATTGATGCACACAAATATGAGGTATATGCAAGTCAGTACAACAAAGTGACATATGACTGAATTTTTATTTGTATTCACAAGTGTTCAAAAAGGTGTGATGTGTATGGATGTAAGATGTGTGTGCTTTATGTGTAAAATTCAACTCTTATTCACAAAAAGAGACGAGTGTAGCTAGAAGTAACTCTATGAACAGTTGCAAAAGATTGTTTTTCACATACGAAAGTAAAAGTGGAATGTATTACCACATTGGCTCATCAATTTCTTGCCTTGGAGGAGTTTTATTCTATTGACAACTTCTTCCATCACAAGGCATCCCTGCAAAACAAGATTTTCATTTTGAGGTTTTTTGAACCCAAGTCATCTTGGGTCCCTGGGGGTTAGCTGCACCACGACTTGTAGCTTTCCACATTTTCCTTGCATTCAGATCGCCAAGGTGCAATAACGAGCAATCATTCATGACATGTCCCACATAACCACAGTAATGACAATACACACGTGGTTTCAATTTCTTTGGTAGAACATAAGCATTGGGCTTTTGAGCATGTTTGGGGGGTTTATAATTTTGAGTGTGCAATTTAGGTTCGACATTTAACAACCAACAGAATTTCATAGTATGACCCATTTTCCCACAATGAAAGCATTCAACCTTCTTTTTCTGATGAACTTGAGATTTACTGTTATGTATCTTACAAGCATTCAAGTCATCTTCTTTCATTAAGCTACAATCATGCATTAAATGTCCAAGCTCACCACAATAGTGACATGAAGTATTATTGTGTTTTGGAGCTTGGGATTTCACATCAAGTTTCTTTGCATGCATAATGGGCTTTTGTTTGACCGATGAAGAGGTATTTGGTGTACTTGAGGAGCTAGAAGCATGCACAAATGAAGTTTTTGTTTTCAGATTAAATGCTTCCTTTTTACTAGGATTGTATCCTAGTCCTTCCCTTTGGAAGTTCACCTTAGTTCCCAAGAGTTTGTTTAGATTCTCCTCCCCACTCACGAATTTTCCCAATGACCTATTCAAGTCAGAAATCTCAGATTGAAGAGATGCTACATGAAGTTGATATGAGATAATCTAATTTTCACAGGAATTGACCTTTTCATTTAGAGTGACATTTATCGTCTTGTAAGATTGTATTTCCGGTTCTAGAATACTTACATTTTCACTCTCTTGAGAGACCATGGACTTGCCTTTTTCAAATGTCAAAAGTCTTTCACACATGGTTCTATTCAATTGCTTTAGTTTTTCAAGTTCGGATTTTAGCAAATCGTTTTCTTTCTAAGATTTCTCATTTTTGTCCAGAAGGGACTTGGCATCAATTTCAGAGTCAAGTAGTTTATCAAATATTTTTTCATCATCTGACAATGAATCTAACTTGTTCTTTAGAGTTCTTTCACTTTTCTCAAGCAAGGTAACTTTACATCCCAAGAGTTCATTTTCTTTTTCCAGTTCTTCAATTTTTGAACTTAGATCAATGCATTTCACACAAGAAGAATTATCATGGATATTTTCATTAGACCTTTTCTTCAGTGCGTTGTTTTCATGTTTCACCTTTTGATATTTTTCTGACAGTTCTTCATAGGCATCTACTAAATCTTCGAAAGATAATTCATCTTCATCTAATTTAGAGCTTACCTCCTCAGCACTTTCATCACAAGTTTGATAGATATCATCAGCCATTAATCCCTTTAGTCCTTGCTTCTCTTGAGCTAGCATCAATTTGTCCATAATTTCTTTGGCGGTTCTGCAAGAGGTGACAAACGTAAACCTGTTAGTATTGACAGAATTTTTTAGCAATCTCAAAATTATAGCATTTTCATGACTCTTTAGTCTGTCTTGGCTGGACCACTTGGTCTCATCCCGAGGCAGCTTATGAGGACCATCATTAACTAATTTGCATAAATTTGGATCAATTGAGTTTATGGTCCTACACATTCTTCCCAGCCATGAGTTAAAGTCATCACCATTATAAACAGGTAAAGAAGTCAAAGAAGCAATATCTGAAGAAGCATTCATCATTCAAAACTACACAAGGATCCCTCTGAAGATCATTTGATCTAATATAATAGAGCCGGGCTCTGATACCAATTGTTGGGTCCCACAATATAGTGGCACGGATCTAGAGGGGGGTGAATAGATCCCTCTCTAAAAATTAAGACCAATTAAAATAACTTGAAAGGCTTCTCAATCAAACCTCACCAAACGTGCAGGTGACAAGATCACACACGGAGATTTAGCAATTTGAACTAGCCGTATACATTGACAAATTTAGCATCGATGTGCAACGCAGTTCATAATCCATCCTGTGAATGGTGGTAGAGGATAAGAAACAAACACACAACCGATCACACAAGCACAAAGATTTTTAGATGATTCGGGACCACGATGGGTACCCTACGTCCACCCCTAACCACCTCGATGAGGCTTCACTAAAACGCTACACGAGGTAGCACACGGGGATGAACCCCAATACACCTCACGTTGCTCGACGGCAGCAAACCACACACACACGAGGGCGAACCCTCAACACGGTGTTCAGCACCACACACACACACCAAGACGGGGAACACACCCCAACAGTCAATCCACACTTGGAGACACCGCTCTGAACACACACACACAGTTTTCTTCAGTTTAAGAGATGGACACAGATGTACATTTGTCAATAAGCACAAATCTTCAAAGCAATCTCACTAGACATCAACTAAGCACTAGACTGCAGCAAGTAAGAACAAGGATGGGTTGAGAGAACTCCTGAACGTCAAAGATGGGATTTGGTTCGTTGATGACTTCCGGGGATGAACAGATTGAAGAAGATGTCCTCACGAAGCTTCTTTAGTTCAGATCGGAAGAAGGGACGCAGATGCTTCAGTCCCCTTTCACTTCCCTTGACTCACCATCAAGACCATGGATGATGGAGAGATGATAACCCATGGTGCTTCAGCAAACTCACTGTAGGAGGATAGATTACTAGCTTCTCTTCCATTGAATCGAACTCAGAACAACTTGGGGAGAGGCATCATTCAGCTCCGGCTGGACTCCCTACAGAAACCCCAAAAATGAAAATTTTCATTTGATGCTTTCTCTCTCCCTTAAGAAACCCTATCACATATGATTTATATCACCAGGGATGGAGGGGACACATGGAGGACATCATCCCCCAAGGGCCAATCACAATAGGGCACTAAAAGAGAGGAAAGGGGCAAGGGCTTCGGCCGCCGCGCGAACCGGCGAATTTCCCGGTTGCCGGAAAGTGTCGACCCCATGGGTCGACACTCGCGTTCGGACAAGACAGAACAACGCCCAAACAGAACCCAGCGTAGAAAGTGTCGACCCATGGGGTCGACACTTTCTACCTGTGGCATGGAAACAAGCCACGGCAGAAAGTCCCGAAATAAGTGCCGACCTTGTGGGTCGACACTTATGTCCAGGGTTCTGAAAAATGAACCCAGACAGAACCTAGTGATAAAAAGGTCGACCCCGTGGGTCGACTTTTTATCCCCAAGTTCGAAGACATAAGAGGGCCGGCTTAGAACACCAGACCCTTGGACAAAGTGTCGACCCATGGGGTCGACACTTTTCCTGACATAATGCAAACTAAATAAAACATGCACATGGGTAATTCAAAAAGGATGATACATTAAAGATGAATACATGTAAGAGAGAAATGGTTATTAAGTACCCCAAATCAGAGATATACCAATTAGAGATTGTTAGGGAATCACCTTGAGAGATGTCCATCTATTTTTCATAATTAACCTCCTCCTACCATTCAACCAAAGTAACTTACCATTTTGTTGGTCCACATGCATGTGAAGATCCAATTGGAAGATATCCAATGTAGTCTTTATATTCAATGCTGTTCGATACACCTGTCACATTGCATACTGGAAGTTAATCTTCCATAACACTCAATATCTAAAAATTGAAATCTATCTCTCATTATTCACTTAATTTCACACTTAAGATCCTGCATCACAACCGTTAAGTGAATCAAATAGGGAAGAGTTAGAAGAGTTTCACCCAGTTCAGTCGGAGACTATTCTTTCTCACTAGCTTCTGTAAGCATATCAAAGCACATGTCAGTTAACTTCATCAAATCAGTTGGCCGTGACATATACTAGCCCGTTCATACAAAATGGAGTTTGCTCAGTTCATTTCAAATCCACAACAACATATGCAAATTGTTTACATGGAGGGCAGTCACATGGTATTTAGTTCATCTTCAAAATTCCTTAAAACACGGTTGTGCACGGGGTTCAACAAGTCATGTTCTTGGGTTTGAGTAAGGGTGCACCTAACCACTCCAAGGTGAGAGTTGGTAGATGGAGGGGTTTGTTCTTGATTGGTCTCCATGTAGTGGTTCTCATACTCCTTCTCCCAATTGGGAGAGGCCTCATACACCTCAACCTCTTCTACAACTTCATCTTGGGGCAAGGGGGTTGTCTCCTCAATGAGCAAGCTAGATGCGCCCTTGGTGGGGCATTGATTGGCAAAATGTCCATACCCAAGGCACCTAAAGCATTGCTGCCCACTTTGGTGATTTGGGGCAGCCCTAGTGTGAGGGAGAGTGGGTGCCAGATTTGGTCTATTGGGAGTTGGGTTTGGGGGCCCACTTGTGGGGCGAGGAGGAGGGGTGCCACTAGGAGGGGCTGCCCGGGTGGGAGGAGCTCCCATGGGGGTGGGAAGGAGACCTCGTTGAGGAGGTGGGGGGTTGGTCCGAGGTACCATGGATTTTGGGTCCATCCCCCGAGGGGGAAACGTTCGGGTGTATCGAGAAAATTTCTCGGCATCTCGGGCTACTTGGTAGGCATGCTCTAGAGTGGCCACTTGACGCATGAATAGCTCCTTTTTTATGTGGAATTGAAGCCCATTCCTAAAGCGGGATAGTGTGATGGCGGGGTCCTCTTGGACTCCACACTTAAGAAGGTAGTAGTCAAACTTCTCAATCTACTCCATAACGGTCTTCCCTTCTTGGGTTAAGGCTTGCCACTCATCTAGGATGTTTTGATGGTAGGAGGGAGGGACATATTTGAGTTTGAGTTATTCTTTCATGGCCCCCCATGTGGTGATGGGAGCTTCCCTCCTAACTATCCTTAATGCCTCATTGGTCATCCAATGAGTTTTAGCTAATTTGGTAAGTTGCATTTTTGTAAGCCGGACTCTCCTATCCTCGGTCATTGGGTACCAATCAAAATATTGGTCCATAGCCACCTACCAATCTAAATAGATGCTTGGGTGATGAGATCCATCAAAGGTGGGGGCATCTACTTTCACAAGTGTCATAAGGTGGTCATCCGGGTTGTCCCGGGGGGGGGGGGGGGTCTTTCATTCCTCCTTGGAGGTGGGTCTCTTTCCAGTTCGGGAGGAGGGTCAAGGTTGAGCCCTCCTATGGCTGGTTCCTCATGTGGGAGAGGTGCCCTCCTATCATCTACCCTTGGGGCGGGCCTATTCTCCTCAAGTTGCTCAAGCCGGGTTATTATGTCATCAAGCCGTCCTAAGATACTAGCCATACCCTCCACTAGGAATCTCATGTGATCGGGAAGCTCATGCTCGTTGTTGGCGGGATTCCCTTGGGGATTGGGATTCATTGTGGAATTGGAAGAGGATGGATTGGTTTGATAATGAGTTTCACTACGAGTGGTAATGCAAAGTTGGGTGGGCTATGCACGGGTGTGCGAATGCACCTATGAATAACCTAGTGTGAAGACGACCCAAGACTAGACTTGTAAGAATAAGCCTATGACCGCTCTGATACCACTTGATGTGGCACAGCCCAAAGATGCAAATGAGAGACTTGTTGAACCTAGGACTTAGACCCGCAAGCATACAAGCACTTTCAACGGTCTCACGTTAGCGGCTCACTCGCACGGCACATACTATCACCCAGTGGGGCCGGGGGATGATGGCGAGGGTCCGAGGTGGGACCCAAATATTCAAAGGACTAGGTGGGCTTAGGCTGACCCCTAAGGGTCTGGGAATTCCCAACTTCATGGGTTGGGTGGCTCTCACTCACAATCCACGGTGGGCGCACTAATCGAACAATTACGGGTCCGAGCACTCCCTCATCGACCGACGGGCATAAAAGGTAATACTAAACTAGCAAAGCATGGAACAGCAAGGTAGGGACCAGTCACTCACCTGATCGGTGTGAAGACACCGATCCCGGCCGAAGACGAGGGCGAGCGGGGAGGCGTGGGTACGCACCCGCACGCGGCGTCGATGCCGCTTGACCTGAGAATATATAACGTACAACACTACTCCTTACGCAGGAGGGTGGGATAAGGGGTTGGTGTTAATGTGTTACAGTCGAACACTACCTCCATGCAGGGAGGGTCTGTAAGTCGGCCAGGCGGGGTGGGGAAAACTAAGAGATAAACCAATTCGCCGAGCTTTGCCGGTTCTGCCAGCTTCAAGAACAGCCTGATAGGTTGTTGATGGAGACGCCGCCACGGGCTCAGCCGAGCTCAGAATTCGCCGAAACCAGTGCCAAAACTTTCTACACTAACCAAGGATGACGCATGAATTTTTGGTGAATGTCGTGATGGTGTGGCTGACCTGGACAGCGTCTGGAGCCGGACAGATTGATTCTATTTTTGTCTGGTGCAGAACCGATGAGGTCTGTTGCAGAAGGTGCCATGAACTCTACCAAACTCCGATTGAGATGTACTTGATGTTGACATGACCGTGGCTGGAACAGCTTCGAGCAGGAATTGACGAGGCTCCAAAAGGAGGTCGGAGGAGAAACTTCTGATCAGAAGACTGGGTGGTGATCCAACCTGGAACAGCAGGGAGCAGCCTGCGCACTTCGACGAGAAAAATTGGAACTGAGGGCTTGGGTGGGCGAATGACTTCCTTCTTCCTGGTATTAAAAGAGGACTGGTCTTAGTTCCTTCCCTCCGAATATGGCACCCAGATCTTTCCTGAGCTGGTCGTGGTAGCCTCTACTCTCAGCCTCAGGTTGCCTGCCAGAGTCGGGAAGTGCAGTCAGGCGAGATCGACTCCTACGAACAGCTCCGAGCTTGGATGGTCGCGGAACAACCACCGTTGAAAATCTGACTCGATGACAATTCCAACGATGTATGATATGTCGCCAGAAGCTCCCTGGTGATGACGTGGTGTCCTCTGCAACCTGCCGTTACTCTACTACCTGTAACCAGGACTGGATCTGAAAATGAAAGAGGATACGAGTGAAGGGGTGGTGAGGGTGTAGTAGGGGGATTGGGGTGGCTGAAGGCCGTGGGGAGAGGAGGGGGGTCGATGGAGGGCTGTTGTGGTGGTTGGAGAAACAAGGAGGGGTGGGTGAAGGGAGCTGGAGCTGGCTGGAGTGGGTAGGGGAAGGGGAGGGCTGCACAAGGTGGGCAATGGAGAGGGAAGTGGAGGGTGACTTTGGGCTGGTGTGGGGGCTGGTTTTGGGTGACCAAGCCTGCTGTGGGGGATGTATGATGGGAGGGAAATTCAAAAATGGGCCTCGGGAGAAGCTCCTTCAGCCTTGGGGAGGTGAGGAGGTGCCTAGGGAAGTGGATGGGGTAGTTGGTGGTTGAGTGGTGGGGTTTGGATTGGTGGAAGCTACCTTGGGGGCTGGGGTGGAGTTATGGGGGTGGTGGGTAGTTGGTGGGGTCTTTGAATGAGGGAGGTGCGTTAGGTGGTAGGTGGGAGAAGGAGGAGAGAGAGAGGGGTTCGCCCCCTTCTTTGAGGAGAGAGAGAGAGAGAGAGAAGAACTTTGGTGGAGGAGAGTAAGATTTGAAAAAGGCTTCAATTCAAATTGATTCATCAAAAGTTGAGTACATGAGGAGAGATGGGGCCTATATATAGGCATCCACTCTTTACATGACCAAAATACCCTTGACAATTAGGCAAAAAACCAAGCATATCCTGGACTCAAGCCTATGGGCCTATAACTAAGGTACTAAGGCCCAAATAAGCATAACAAGAGAAATGACTAAAACAACATGACTCAATAAAGGAAAGTACATAAGATATGACTCAAAGAAAAGGAAAATAACATGTGATCTCATACTCGGGCTTCCTCAAAATGATGCAGGCGATCAGAGCCAAAGAGAGTGCTGTGAGATGCCCTCATCATATACGTATTTGTACGGTATATGTATTTGGTCATATTTGGTGTGTATTTAACATGTATTTGGATTGTATTTGGCTTGTATTAACTTGGGTTTTTATATTGGGTCAATGGTAGAATAATTGACCATGTATTTGTATTTTTTATTTAATTTGGTCCAAGGGGGGGTTAATATGGTCCAGGGGGATTATTTAATTCCAAAGCCCCTTATGTTGACATTAAGGAGGGGCGCCCCCTCTTTTGTCCTTTATGGGGGGGTTATTTTATGCTAGTTTAATCTCCCTTCCCCATTATACCCCCTTGACCAAGGGTAAACTAGGTCATTTGGCTAGGTCTAGGGTTTGAATATGTAATGTCTCTTGTTGTATTTGGAAGAAATTAATGAAGAATTATTATGTGAATTGATTTGGGCGCCCCCCTCTCTCTTGTGTTCTTGGTGTTCTTCCTCTTCCCCCTCCAATCTTCTTCAGATCTAAGGCTGTATCATCCCAATCCTTGGGATTTCTTCCTCTTCCCTTCTTCCTCTATCTGATGTGAACGTTCGCCGCCGCCGCCGCCGCCGTTCGTGCCGCCGTTAAGCCACCACAAGTCAGTTCCCACCCTGCTGCCCCGAAATTTGGAGTTGCAGGATAGCGGCCCGGTGAAAGTGTTGGTACGGGAGATCCAACCGTTGGATCATGATGAAATTTTGAGGGTAGGTTACCCCCATCATCAGTCATTCCCAGTTCAAGTTTTAGGCCGATCAAAGCTCATTTAGGCCCTTTCCCAGCCACCCATTCGTCCCTCTCAAAGTCTGCCTGTGTGCAGATCTGCGAGATAGATCTTGGTAGCCGAATTTTCTCACCCCTCAAATGTTGTCATAAAGTTACAAAAAAACTCTGTGCGTCACCTTCACCTCCCCTCTATCCAGCATAAAACTCCCAACTCCTAATTCGATCATTTGATCATCGGATAAAGCCCTTGAACAGGCAGATCCAGTTGCGCCCTGTCTTTTCTTTGTTTCGGGACATAGTGCTCAGTCAAATTGCAGTCATTTTAATTTCCAATCCAGCCGTTGGACGAATCTGAGATTCTAGTATGTCATAGGATTTTGAGTCCTATTTCCAACGGTACCCATTGTGTCTCGATCCAACGTCGGAGCTGGGCGTACCAGCCGTTCTCGTCAGAGTGCACCGATCTAGCCAGAAGCAGAGCTGCGGGATAGCCTTGGCAAATAAATCCCAAGAAATCGCCCGACTCCACTCCAGTGCTCCCGGGGATCGACCCGGGACATTCCAGAGATGTCCCTCCGGTTGCTGCAGCTAGGAACCCACCCCGGACGTCACCGCACCAGCAGCGGGTCCCACGTGCTATCTATAGGCCTGAGTGAATCGAGTTGAACTGGCCGACCGCGTCCGCCCGAGCGCCACTAACTGTTGCCCGTCAACCCGAGATTGGTGCTCCCGGACCCCACGTGTCGCCTATTACCTCCCTGCGTGGAGTGGGCTGTAGAATCAATTCTGTAATAAATAATTATTGCTATACCAGGAGTTCTGGATCTCGACCGGGAAGTCTTCCCCACGCCCCGAGCGTGGAGGTACATTCGCCACCCTCTTTGTCGTATTTGCTTGTTTAGTATGCGTTCTAGATGTCGCTGCATGTCCATTAGTTTATTTCCTAGCTAGATAAATTAATCACTGCTGCGAGTTGTGAGTGCGAGACCCATCCCGTGACTCGTTCCGAGCACGAGAGTAAGCTGACCACCCGAGACTCAAAGCCGATTTCCCAACCGTGTAGATCGTCACGTTTCCCTCGCTGGGGACGACCGTGGGTTTAGTGCTTCTTGTTTGAGGCATGATCGCCTCTTCTGGAGCTCGTTTGGTGTCGCGTTCTAGTGTTGTTACTGGTCGCGTCATCGTATTAGTCGTGTCATCCTTTAGAGTCCAAGGTCGTAACCAGTCCGAGTCGAGTCCCGTAGTCATCCCGCATCAAATTGGTATCAGAGCCAGTTTGAGTCTAGGGTAGTCGGTCCAAGGTGCTCCATTTCATCTGGTATATCCAAAGGTGTTCCCAGAACGGTAGGCCACGCCTATTGGGAAAGGGACTCACTTGCGTGAGTGCGGTCTTCGGATCAAAACTCTGTCTCGTACCGGATATTGGAGTCTAGGTCGTCCTTCATTTTGCATTGGTCCTTCCATATAGGTCGTAGTGAGTCACCCCTTATTTCCCTCTAGGTCCTCTCCCATTGCATGCCAACCCGTGGAGGTGCCCAGTACCATCGCCCTGACACTATGGGTGAACCCCGAGGTGCCAACCCGGGAGGCCGAACTCTGGATGACTTGGTGGCTCTACTCATGGAGCGCATGGACAGGTCTGACCAAACTCTTAGGGAGCATACCGAGCGTATGGAAAGCCATTTCTGTTGTGACCCCTCTATGTTGATGATGTTGACACTTGCTTTATTTCATTGGCAACACCATTGTTTTGATTGATTGGCAACTGGTTTTGATTTGATGAAATTGCTCTATCAGATTGACTATGTGTTCTTTGCATTTAATACACTACTGTCTGCATTTCTCACTGTCATGGGTCGACACATCAGAGGATGGGTCGACTCCTCCAGCAGACTTGTTTAGACTGAGTCTATACACTGGAAACTCTCACATCGATTGAGTCTATACATCATCCATTTCAGACAAAGTCCACACACTGAATTTCAATTGAATTGGTTAAGTGTGTACAGCGTCAACGCATCTCACTGGCTCACGTTACAGCGTCAACGCACTTCATTGGATGTGTGTACAGCGTCAACTCGCTAAGTGTGTACAACGTCAACGCATGAAGTCTGTACATCAGTCTTAATATTCTAAGTCTGTACAGCCGTTGGCTTTGAACCTCAGAGTCTGTACATCCGAATTGCCCTTGATCTGGTCAAGTGTATACACTCTTTCACTGTAGCTTTCACATATTCAAGTCTACACATCGTGAAAGTCTATACATTCATCACTTACCTTTCGCTCAAGGCAAAGTCTATACACTGGGGACTTTCCCTACGTTTCTTAGGCGAAGTCTGAACAGTCGGTTCTGAAGCCTGAAGTCTATACACTCCAGCCTATTCCTACGCTCAAGGCTTCAGCTACACATTAAGTCTGTACATTGGCTTCGCTTCATCAAGTCTGTACATTGACTCGCCAACTTCTTTGAAGTCTGTACATTGCTTCAGGAGCTTCAAGTCTACACATCGCTTCGCTCCATGAAGTCTGTACATCCACAGTGTTACTTGAAGTCTGCACACTGGTCTTCAAATCCAAAGTCTGCACATTGGTCTTCGAATTCAATGTCTATACATTGGGCTTTTACATGAAGTCTATACATTATTGTTTGCATTGTAAAGTCCATACATTGGTTGTTGTTCTTCTATGTCTATACACTGCCTTTAGGATTTAAAGTCTATACTGCCGTTGCCTCCTTTGTTGATGTCAACACATTGGGCAAGTCTGTACATTGCATTCGCCTTCACAAGTCTATACAACGAAGTATATACACTGCAATGTACATACTTAAATCTTATGACTTCATTCTTGTTGCTGAAGGGAACAGGGTCGACGCTGGGAGCTTAAAGCGTCCACGCATCAGTTGACGAAGCCTTCACGATATCTTCCACTGCGTCAACGCCACAAGCAAGCAGCGTCGACGCAGCAGCTAAAGAAGCAGAGACCTTCACAGGCTATTCCACTGCGTCAACGCCACAATTGAGCAGCATCGACGCAGCAGCTAAAGAGACGAAGCTAATGGCTTACTGGAATGCCTCACTGCGTTAACGCCATTGATTGACAGCGTCGACGCAGCAAGTCAGATTGCTGTCATTGAGTACGTGAACGGAGAACTCTATACATCGGACTGAAGAAGCTAATGAGGGGCACGTGATCTGAGGTACCTGGCTCGTGATCCGAGAAGGACAAGGTATCCAGATGAGGACACGTGTACTGACACTCCATTGGATGCTGCCACGTGGTCCAAATTGCTGGGCGGGAAACGTGGAGAGCACACGCCTACTGCTGTTGCTGCTATATAAACAAGCCTTCTTCCACAGAAGAAGACAGATCGAAGGAGAAGAAGAGAAAGTCTATACACTCAGCAGCAGTGAGCCTTCGATCCACAGAGAGAAAAGAGAGGAAGAAGAAAAGAAATAGAGAAGAAGAAAACGAGAGAAGAAGAGATCGAGAGAGATGAGCTGAGAGAGAGCTGATTGAGAGTGAGATTGAGAGTGAGCTTGTATCTCAGTCTCGTGGTTCAAAACCAGAGCTGAGCTTTGCTCTTAGAGCTATATTGCTTTTAAGTTTTTTTATTTTCGTTTTTATTTTGTCTTTCATTTCCGAATACTATTTCTTCAAGCTGTGTGTCAGCGGTCTTGCAGTGGTAGTCTCCACTGGACGGGTTAAGCTGTATTTCCCCAGCGGTTGCAGAGGATCAGATCCTCTGGTCGGCAAGCTGTAGTGCCCAGCGAAGCTGTGTATCAGCGGATTGTTTGGCCAAGCTGTAAAGCCCAGCGGACGCAAGCTGTGCTGCGCAGCAGGAAGCCATACTCGGTTGAGTGTGGGGTGGACGTAGGTCGTTGATCGAACCACCTAAAAATTGTGTGTGCATTGTGTTTGTGTGATTGCTTGTGAACTGTGTGTGTTGGTATCCTTTGCTTAGCTTCATTGATTATATCGCTCATACTTATGTCTAGCTTTCGATATAAGATATGGTGAATGGCTTTCATGGGTCGACCCTTTGCTTAGCACTCTTCATTTAGCTTATTTCATAGTCAATCTGATAGAGCAATATCATCAAATCAAAAGCAGTTGCCAATCAATCAAAACAATGGTGTTGCCAATGAAATAAGGCAAGTGTCAACATCATCAACATAGAGGGGTCACAACAATCTCCCCCTTTTTGATGATGGCAACCCCATATGAAGTAGAATAGCAACATCCTGTCATATAGATATATGTTTGATGAAAGACATGATGTGTTATGCAAATTGACATGCAGATGCTATGAATGCATGCAACTCACTGCCTCAAACTCTCCCTTGGACTGAATTCAGAATTGAATTCAGAATTCAGACAGATATGTATTCTCCCCCTAGACATCCCTTAGACAATATTCTCCCCCTTTGCCATCAACAAAGAGGAGGGAAAAATGAAATACAATGGAGGAATCAAGAGAAGAACTGACTGGCATTCTGAATAGGTGGTTCATAAATAAGCATTCTTAAGCATAGAGTCTTCAGTCATATGAATTTATAAACTGCTATCAGAAAGATTTCTGGTTTAAGAATGATAAACTTTGGAGTTCATCCACTACAAGCAATAGATAAGTTCACTGTGCATGATAAAACAATAAACCAGAATCACATTTGCATGAAAGATTCAGTTTCATAATATCTTACTTTCATAGTCTCAAAAAAATATTGAGAGAAACCAAGTCATGTATTGAAACTAAACAAATTGACACTCATGAACTTTTCTTTTGAAGGAGCAGCATTATCATTATTAGATCATTTTGAGCATTCAGGTACCATAAGTCTTTCTGCGTAAGGGTATATGTTTATAAGACGCCAATACCCCTAGATACTAAACAAGATGGACCATTCTGCCTATGATCAAATTCAACAGAACTGAGTTACACCTTTTTGTGTGAGGGTACACGTTTATCAGACGCCAGTTATCCCTAGGTACTCAGTGAAACCAGCCTGCTGTTTTGAACATTTTAAACAGAGATAGCTGATACACTTCATGACATGAGTGTTGTCCACTTCTTTGATGGATCACTCAGTTTCTCAGTGATTTACCAGTCATTGCTCTGCCAATATTAATTTTCAATGATTTTCAATGTTTTTCAATATCATTCTTAGCTGTCCTTTTTTATGTTTCAGAATGACTTGTTTAAGAACAATACACATACTTAATCTCTCTAACATGATTTCAGATGAGTTTTCAGATTTCAGATATGATTAGCTTTGTCTGACATGAAATAAGAAAGAGGTTGAGAGTTTTATCAATTTTCAACTTACTTATATACTTATTACAATCTTTAAACTCCAACCATTATAAGATTTAAACCATTACATCAGTCTTTGAACAATTCAAATTCTTATAAATGAAGAAGTCCATTTTCTACTGCTTAGAAATCAGAACTGACCAACAGATTGCCATAATGTCAGAGACAAGTATTCAGAGTTAAAGGTTGAATGACTTCAAGAAAGTTGAAACCACTCTGAATTTCTAGCAATACTCCCCCTGTCTATATGCATGCAACATGGCAAGAATTAATTGAGAGAGAGCTTATGCATAGGTCATGAGTGAATGATATGCAAAGACATGCACAGACTCGACAAGCTCCCCCTGAATATATGCAATGCAGGACAGTTCTACATCCACATTCACATCCACATGATTTATCCAAGCAATCAAAAATAAGTCCACATCAGAGATTTTATTCACAACAATTAACCAATCATTCATCATGCTGAAATTTACATAAGCCAAGTTCTCTTCTAAGAAACTTAAAATTTTCATTCCCAAGAGGCTTAGTAAAAATATCAGCAATTTGTTTTTCAGTTTCTATGAAATTCATTTCAATCTCTTTTTTATTTACAGCATCTCTAAGAAAATGATATTTTATCTCTATATGCTTAGTCCTAGAATGGTGAACAGGATTTTTAGCAAGGCATATAGCACTAGTATTATCACATAAAAGTGGAATGCATCCCAGATTTATCTGATAATCAGCCAGTTGGTGCTTAATCCAAAGTACTTGGGCTGCACAATTACATGCTGCAACATACTCAGCTTCAGCTGTGGATAATGCTACAGTGTGTTGCTTCTTAGATGCCCAAGACACTAGACAGCCACCAAGGAATTGACAGTAGCCACTAGTGCTTTTTCTATCTACTCGACACCCAGCATAGTCTGCATCAGTGTAGGCTAGAAGCTCTAACTCACACTTAGCAGGATACCAGAGACCTAGTTCTTGGGTGCCTAGTAAATACCTAAAAATTCTTTTCACAGCTTTAAAGTGATTTTCTTTAGGACTGGCCTGAAATCTAGAGCATAAACACATAGCAAATTGTATGTCAGGCCTAGATGCTGTAAGATAGAGAAGAGATCCGATCATACCTCTGTATAGCCTTTGGTCCACAGGTTTACCTTTAGAATCTTCATCCAAACTGGTTGATGTACCCATTGGAGTAGCTATTTCCTTGAGGTTGTCCATTTTGTACTTCTTCAATAAGTTCTTTACATACTTGGACTGAGAGATGAAGGTGCCATCTTCTGTTTGTGTAACCTACAGTCCAAGGAATAGTTTGAGCTCACCCATTGAGCTCATTTCAAATTCATCAGTCATTATTTGAGAGAATTCCTCACACAGTTTGGGGTTAGTTGACCCAAACACAATGTCATCCACATAAATCTGAATGATAAGAATATCTGGATGGCTTACCTTAGTAAAGAATGTTTGATCAACTATACCTCTTGTGAAGTTCTTGTCGGTGAGGAATTTGCTCAACCTGTCATACCAAGCTCTTGGAGCTTGCTTTAAATCATAGAGAGCTTTATTGAGCTTGTACACATGATTAGGGAAATCTAAACATTCAAACCCAAGAGGCTGTCTCACATATACATCCTCATTAATTTCCCCATTTAGAAAAGCAGATTTCACATCCATCTGCTGAAGATTTATTCCTAGGGAACATGCATAAGCCAATAAAATTCTTATTGCTTCTAACCTAGCTACAGGGGCAAAAGACTCTTCAAAGTCTATTCCAAATTCCTGATTGTACCCCTAAGCTACAAGTCTGGCTTTATTTTTAGTAACATTCCCTGCTTCATCAATTTTATTTCTAAATACCCATTTAGTCCCTATGACTGTTTCATGATCAGGAGGTGGAACCAAATGCCACACCTTATTCCTATCAAATTGATTGAGCTCCTCATGCATGGCATTAATCCAATGCACATCTTGGAGAGCACAGTCAATGGACTTGGGTTCTGTGTTTGATACAAAAGCATAAGCATTCAGTTCATGTTGAATTCTTAAGTGGCCTCTAGTCCTAGGGGGGTCATGTAGATTTCCAATAACATTTTCTACAGGATGATCCTTGAGATATCTAATATTTACAATTGGAGTATCATAAACTTGATTTACCTCCCCCTGAACTGTAGGCTCCTCTTCATTAAGCTCTTTATGTTCTTCTTCATCCTCGGATTTGTCTGCAGGATCTCCTTCCTTCAGTATTTCACCATTATTTTCATTCCTGCATTGACCAACATTAGAATTTGCCAAGGATTCATCAAAAACTATGTGTGGAGGTTCTTCAACAGTTTTAGAGTTCAGATTGTACACTCTGTATGCTCGGGTGTTTTCAGAATAGCCAAGAAAAATTCCTGGTTCTCCTTTAGGTTCAAATTTATCAAGGTCCTTTTTATCATTTATGTGAATGAAACATTTACAACCAAAAACCTTGAAGTGAGCAATAGAAGGTTTCTTACCTTTTAATATCTCATATGGTGTTTGCTGGGTAGAAGGTCTTACCATGGCTCTGTTAATTACATACCAGGCAGTGTTCACTGCTTCAGCCTAAAATTTCCTTGGTAGAACACCTTCGACAAGGAGTGTACGACCCATTTCCACTAGGGTTCTGTTCCTTCTCTCCACAACTCCATTCTGCTCAGGTGTCATTGGTGAGGAGTACCTGTGGTTGATTCCATTTGACCTGCAGAATTCATCAAATTGTGAGTTTTCAAACTCACCTCCATGATCAGACAAAATGTTTTCAATTTTCTGATTTTTTTTAATATAGAACTCCTGAAATTCTGAGAAAGCATCACTCTTATTAGATAAGAAATAAACCCAAGTATACCTAGAAAAGTCATCTACCATGACAAACCCATACCTCCTCCCTGATAGGCTGACAGATCTAGTTGGCCCAAAAAGGTCCATATGTATCAGCTCATAGGGTTTGGAAGACAGATTTTCAGTTCTAGACTTAAATGACTTTCTAGTTATCTTTGATTGAGTGCATGCATCACAGATTTTGTTTTCTTTCTTGAATGAGACTTCAGGAAGTCCTCTAACCATGCCATGCTTATTTAATTTGTGCAAAATAGTGTAGCTAGCATGACCTAACCTACGATGCCATAAAAATGCTATGTCTTCTCTACTGGCAGTAAGGCAAAGGTTAGTGTGTTGAATTTCATCTAAATTTATCATGTAAGTATTATTTATTCTTTTTCCAGAAAATTTGACAATATCAGAATCAGGTTCAAAAACCTTGCAGCATTGAGAATTAAATAGAACATTGTAACCTTTATCACATAACTGGCTGATGCTAAGTAGATTATAGGCTAACCCTTCAACCAGCATAACATCATCAATGCAGCAGGTAGAACACTTACCTACCTTACCTGATCCGATAATCCTACCCTTTGTGTTGATTCCAAAGGTGACAAGGCCTTCTACTTTCTCAGTCAGTATGCAAAATTTGGCCTTATCTCCTGTCATATGCCTGGAGCAACCACTATCATGTACCACAAGTTGTTCTTGGCTGCCAGGCATACCTGCATACACAATTAGGTAGAGAAGTTTGGAACCCAAGACTGATTGGGCTCCAATGTAAATGAACTAGAAGCAAAGCAGGAAAGCATATGTTTCGGAATCCACATTTATTTAAATGAACTTTGTTCAATGGATCCTACAGATTCTCTTCTGTTGTTGTTCCTTTTCTTTTTATTGTTCTTTTTCTTATTGGCAGCAGCATGATTATTGACAGTATTGTTATTTCTGTGCCAGTGCCTTAGCCAGGGTGTGTTCACAAAATTTTGGTCATAGTAGTTCCTGGGCTGGCTATAGAAATATTGGTTTCTAGATGTCCAATAACCATGCCCATTGACCCAATTTCCATTGTAAGGTCTTTGGTTTTGAGCACCCTGGTATGCAGGACCTGTAAACCTACCCTGAGTTCTAGACCAATTTGACCTATTGAAGTAGGTTGGCTGTGCATTGTAGTGGGTCTGAGCTCTGGGTTGATAAAAATAATTGGGTTGACTCCTAGTAGCACTCTGTCTCCCCTGAACTTTGGACCCTGCTGACCTATACACAGGTTTGTATTGGGTCTTCTTAAAAAGTGGAGGTGTTGGTGGAGACTGGGTTACCTTGACCTGGGGTTTACTGGACTGTGTAGGTTGACCCCTAACCTAAGTCTGAGCCCTAGGATTCTGCTTGGATGTACTAGCTCTACTAGGCTCACTGAGTTTTTGTTTACCCTTCTCCTCAGCACTGGTCTTTTTCAGATTAGCAGTTTTGTTCATTAGATTTGTTGAGTTCATGCTAATTAGAGGTCCCTTTTCCTTTTGAGCAACAAATGAAATTGTTTTCATCCCGAATGTTTTTGTTGCACTAGAATTAAATCCTAGGCCCTCTTTTCTGAAATTAACCTTTGACCCTAACAAAGCATTTAAGTTATCTGTTCCTTGGGTCATTTTCTCAATGGTTTTCATTTTATCCTCATTATCTTTCTGAAGTTCATCAATAGACTTTTTCAGCTCATTGTTGACATTGAGGACAACTTCATATTTTTCAGAGATGATTTTTACTTCACTTTCACATTTTTGAATCTTTAGCTTCCATTCATCAATTTCATTTTCAAGCCTTAGATTCTCTTCCCTAGAAACCCATAACTCAATTTTGATGTCCTCTACTTCAGAGCATGTGAGTTTTAGTTTATCATTTTCAGATTCCAAACATGCAATTTTATCAGATAGAGTTTTATCATTTTGCATGGAATTGATTTTTCTTCTAAGATGCCTATTCTCTTTTCTAATATCATCAGCTCTATCAACTATGTCATGATAAGCATCTACCCAATCAGCAATTGTGAAGTTTTCAAATCTAGTGATTACCTCATCTGTGTCCTCCTCTCTATCTTCGGAGCTTGTTGCCATAAGGTAAATGGGCTGTTCAGATTCGGCTTCACTATCTGAGCTACTGCTGAAAGAGCCTTCATCTTCATCACTCCATGTGGTGATCATAGCTCTTCCTTTCTTGGTTTTCTTCTTTGACCTGTCCTTATGTTTCTGATTGTCTGGACAGTCAATTTTCAGATGCCCTGGTTTCCTGCATTGATAACAGACATTAGCTTCATTTTTCTTTGCAGGTATAGATTTATACCTTTTATTCTTTCGGCCACCATTGTATTTCTTCTGGCCGAACTGTCCTGCTCCCTTTCTGAGAAATCGCCTGAACTCTCTAGTCATCATGGCTATCTCAGATCGAGTCACACCTTCTTCTTCATTTAGGCTCTCCTCTGATGATGAAGAGCTGCTGGAGCTGGATTTTGTTGATTTGCTGGAACCAGCCTTCAGCGCTATCGGCTTCTTCTTCCTCTCGGCTTCATCTGTCCTTGGCATGTTTATCTCATATGCCATTAGTGAGCCAATCAGCTCATCAACTTTAGTATTACGCAAGTCTCTTGACTCCTCCATCACTGTTGCTTTGGTATGCCAAATGGGAGTCAGGGAGCGCAGAATTTTCCTCACTACATCATACTCTGTCTGAGGTTTCCCAAAACCTCTGAGGCCATTGGTTATGACAGTCAGCCGAGCGTACATTTCACTGATGGACTCGTTCTGCTTCATCTTGAAGGCTTCATACTCAGATACAAGAAGATTGGCCTTCTGCTCTCTTACTTGAGATGTACCTTCATGAATTACTTCCAGCGCATCCCACATCTCCTTAGCTGATTTGCAAGCAGACACACGGGAGAATTCTGTAGGATGCAGAGCGCACTGGATAGCATTAATAGCATTCCAATTCAGCGTGGACCTTCTGATCTCCTCCTTGGTCCATACATCTTCATTCGGGGACAGCTCATAAGGTCCCTTACTGACAATCTTCCAAATCTCATAATCCTTAGCCCTGAGGAACACTTGCATACGGTTCTTCCAGTATGCATAGTTTGATCCATCAAAGAATGGGGGCTTTGTTGTTGAGTGACCTTCGGCAATCATCCCTCGAGCATCCATCTCTGCCTATTCTCTTCGGGCGATGAGTCCCTACAGAAGAGTTAGGCTCTGATACCAAGTGTTGGGTTAGATGGACGCAGTCTATCTCCACTAAGTGTGGATCTAGAGGGGGGTGAATAGATCAACTTGCCTAATTTAAAACTACTGTATGTTCTAAAGCGGAATTTAGGCAAACATCAGCTCATTGTTGACATTGAGGATAGCTTCATATTTTTCAGAGATGATTTTTACTTCACTTTCACATTTTTGAATCTTTAGCTTCCATTCATCAATTTCATTTTCAAGCCTTAGATTCTCTTCCCTAGAAACCCATAACTCAATTTTGATGTCCTCTACGTCAGAGCATGTGAGTTTTAGTTTATCATTTTCAGATTCCAAACATGCAATTTTATCAGATAGAGTTTTATCATTTTGCATGGAATTGATTTTTCTTCTAAGATGCATATTCTCTTTTCTAATATCATCAGCTCTATCAGCTATGTCATGATAAGCATCTACCCAATCAGCAATTGTGAAGTTTTCAAATCTAGTGATTACCTCATCTGTGTCCTCCTCTCTATCTTCGGAGCTTGTTGCCATAAGGCAAATGGGCTGTTCAGATTTGGCTTCACTATCTGAGCTGCTGCTGAAAGAGCCTTCATCTTCATCACTCCATGTGGTGATCATAGCTCTTCCTTTCTTGGTTTTCTTCTTTGACCTGTCCTTATGTTTCTGATTGTCTGGACAGTCAATTTTCAGATGCCCTGGTTTCCTGCATTGATAACAGACATTAGCTTCATTTTTCTTTGCAGGTATAGATTTATACCTTTTATCCTTTCGGCCACCATTGTATTTCTTCTGGCCGAACCGTCCTGCTCCCTTTCTGAGAAATCGCCTGAACTCTCTAGTCATCATGGCTATCTCAGATCGAGTCACACCTTCTTCTTCATTTAGGCTCTCCTCTGATGATGAAGAGCTGCTGGAGCTAGATTTTGTTGATTTGCTGGAACTAGCCTTCAGCGCTATCGGCTTCTTCTTCCTCTCGGCTTCATCTATCCTTGGCATGTTTATCTCATATGCCATTAGTGAGCAAATCAGCTCATCAGCTTTAGTATTACGCAAGTCTCTTGACTCCTCCATCACTGTTGCTTTGGTGTGCCAAATGGGAGTCAGGGAGAGCAGAATTTTCCTCACTACATCATACTCTGTCTGAGGTTTCCCAAAACCTCTTAGGCCATTGGTTATGACAGTCAGCCGAGCGTACATTTCGCTGATGGACTCGTTCTGCTTCATCTTGAAGGCTTCATACTCAGATACAAGAAGATTGGCCTTCTGCTCTCTTACTTGAGATGTACCTTCATGAATTACTTCCAGCGCATCCCACATCTCCTTAGCTGATTTACAAGCAGACACACGGGAGAATTCTGTAGGATGCAGAGCGCACTGGATAGATTTAATAGCATTCCAATTCAGCGTGGACCTTCTGATCTCCTCCTTGGTCCATACATCTTCATTCGGGGACAGCTCATAAGGTCCCTTGCTGACAATCTTCCAAATCTCATAATCCTTAGCCCTGAGGAACACTTGCATACGGTTCTTCCAGTATGCATAGTTTGATCCATCAAAGAATGGGGGCTTTGTTGTTGAGTGACCTTCGGCAATCATCCCTCGAGCATCCATCTCTGCCTATTCTCTTCGGGCGATGAGTCCCTGCAGAAGAGTTAGGCTCTGATACCAAGTGTTGGGTTAGATGGACGCAGTCTATCTCCACTAAGTGTGGATCTAGAGGGGGGTGAATAGATCAACTTGCCTAATTTAAAACTACTGTATGTTCTAAAGCGGAATTTAGGCAAACATCAGCTCATTGTTGACATTGAGGACAGCTTCATATTTTTCAGAGATGATTTTTACTTCACTTTCACATTTTTGAATCTTTAGCTTCCATTCATCAATTTCATTTTCAAGCCTTAGATTCTCTTCCCTAGAAACCCATAACTCAATTTTGATGTCCTCTACTTCAGAGCATGTGAGTTTTAGTTTATCATTTTCAGATTCCAAACATGCAATTTTATCGGATAGAGTTTTATCATTTTGCATGGAATTGATTTTTCTTCTAAGATGCCTATTCTCTTTTCTAATATCATTAGCTCTATCAGCTATGTCATGATAAGCATCTACCCAATCAGCAATTGTGAAGTTTTCAAATCTAGTGATTACCTCATCTGTGTCCTCCTCTCTATCTTCGGAGCTTGTTGCCATAAGGCAAATGGGCTGTTCAGATTCGGCTTCACTATCTGAGCTGCTGCTGAAAGAGCCTTCATCTTCATCACTCCATGTGGTGATCATAGCTCTTCCTTTCTTGGTTTTCTTCTTTGACATGTCCTTATGTTTCTGATTGTCTGGACAGTCAATTTTCAGATGCCCTGGTTTCCTGCATTGATAACAGACATTAGCTTCTTTTTTCTTTGCAGGTATAGATTTATACCTTTTATCCTTTCGGCCACCATTGTATTTCTTCTGGCCGAACCGTCCTGCTCCCTTTCTGAGAAATCGCCTGAACTCTCTAGTCATCATGGCTATCTCAGATCGAGTCACACCTTCTTCTTCATTTAGGCTCTCCTCTGATGATGAAGAGCTGCTGGAGCTGGATTTTGTTGATTTGCTGGAACTAGCCTTCAGTGCTATCGGCTTCTTCTCCCTCTCGGCTTCATCTGTCCTTGGCATGTTTATCTCATATGCCATTAGTGAGCCAATCAGCTCATCAGCTTTAGTATTACGCAAGTCTCTTGACTCCTCCATCACTGTTGCTTTGGTGTGCCAAATGGGAGTCAGGGAGCGCAGAATTTTCCTCACTACATCATACTCTGTCTGAGGTTTCCCAAAACCTCTGAGGCCATTGGTTATGACAGTCAGCCGAGCGTACATTTCGCTGATGGACTCGTTCTGCTTCATCTTGAAGGCTTCATACTCAGATACAAGAAGATTGGCCTTCTGCTCTCTTACTTGAGATGTACCTTCATGAATTACTTCCAGCGCATCCCACATCTCCTTAGCTGATTTGCAAGCAGACACACGGGAGAATTCTGTAGGATGCAGAGCGCACTGGATAGTATTAATAGCATTCCAATTCAGCGTGGACCTTCTGATCTCCTCCTTGGTCCATACATCTTCATTCGGGGACAGCTCATAAGGTCCCTTGCTGACAATCTTCCAAATCTCATAATCCTTAGCCCTGAGGAACACTTGCATACGGTTCTTCCAGTATGCATAGTTTGATCCATCAAAGAATGGGGGCTTCGTTGTTGAGTGACCTTCGGCAATCATCCCTCGAGCATTCATCTCTGCCTATTCTCTTCGGGCGATGAGTCCCTGCAGAAGAGTTAGGCTCTGATACCAAGTGTTGTGTTAGATGGACGCAGTCTATCTCCAGTAAGTGTGGATCTAGAGGGGGGTGAATAGATCAACTTGCCTGATTTAAAACTACTGTATGTTCTAATGCGGAATTTAGGCAAACATCAGTTAAGCTAAATGAAGAGTGCTAAGCAAAGGGTCGACCCATGAAAGCCATTCACCATATCTTATATCGAAAGCTAGACATAAGTATGAGTGATATAATCAATGAAGCTAAGCAAAGGATACCAGCACACACAGTTCACAAGCAATCACACAAACACAATGCACACACGATTTTTAGGTGGTTCGGTCAACGACCTACGTCCACCCCACACTCAACCGAGTATGGCTTCCTGCTGCGCAGCACAGCTTGCGTCCGCTGGGCTTTACAGCTTGGCCAAACAATTCTGAATTCAGATAGATATGTATTCTCCCCCTAGACATCCCCTAGACAATAGTTTCAAGGCCATGGAGAATCGTGCCGAGGTCTCCGACCGATCTATCCAAGGCCTGGTTGGAAGGATGGAGAATGTGGAGAGAGTCCCCCGCCAGGAGCTCCTCGGAGTTGTCCCGGCCCCGCAGGTGCCCCCTTCGGTGCCTGCTATCCAGCCCGCCCCACTTAGGACTGAGGAGCGACAGCAACGTGCCCCCGATGTTGAGGACTACGAGTCCAAAAAACGATTATGGGGGAAATGGCCGACGCCATCGTGGTCACCGACCATAGAGGGATGATGAGGACGAGCGGGTCCTCAGGACGGTGCGAGCAGACCCTCCCACTTTTGACGGGTCCTTAGACCCGAAGGTCTATCTTGACTAGGAGGCCGGCATGGACCGGTATTTCGAGTGGTTTGAGATGATGGACCACTGAAAAGTCAAGTTTGCCAAAATGAAACTACTAGGGTAGGCACAAAGATATTAGAGGAACATGGAGAACCTGCTGTTTCACCGTCAGGAGCCCCAGGTAGAGATGTGGGATGAGATGAGGTCCAAACTTAGGAAGAAGTACCTTCCTACCTCCTACCGCCAGCGTCTCATAGACCGATGGCAGAGTCTCACCCAAGGAGATCGGTCCGTCTCTGATTACATCGCCAAGTTTGATGAATACTTTTTGTGATGTGACGCCACGGAGGAAAGCTCCCTGACCGTTTCCCGTTTTCGGCGTGGTCTGCGGCCACACCTACAGTATGAGCTTTTCCGTTGCAAGGTGGACAAATTGGAGGACGCGTACCAGGTTGCCCTCGAGGTGGAGCTATTTGAGGCAGAGTTTGCTCCTACTCTACGCCAGGGGGTCCCATATCTGCGTGTGTCTGACCCTAGGACCACGCCTAGTTCCTACACTCGGTGGCATGTGACCCGCCCCCAGGAACCTCCTCGCCAGGACCTTGCTGCTCCTAGGCGCCCCCTCCCTCCGAGAGATCCTCCCCTTTGCCAGTAGGCACCCATCCCTGCCCCTAGACCTGCCCAACCCGCCATGCCGACTCGACCACCCCTACTTCCTACACCCCCAGTCCATCCTGTGGACAAGGGTATGGGGCCGATGGTTGGTGGAACATCCCAGGGTTCCGGGACACAGGGAACTTGCTATAGGTGTGGTGGGGTCGGCCACTATTCGGCCAAGTGTCCCACTTGGGAGTCACTTGTCATCTCTGATCCCTCTGCCAGCGACCCCACACCTGAGCTAGTACCGATCAGTTATGAGGCTGATCAGGATTTAGCGAAGGAGTTCTTTGATGACCTCATGGAATGAGAACCAGTTGATGTCCCAGGTACCCAGCATCAGGGTGATGTACAGCGAGGAGTAGTCAGGTGCATCCTTACCCTGCCCCAGGTGAGTGACGACTGGCGTCGTACCACCATCTTCCATACATTTTGTAGGCTGGGAGGAAAGGCCTGTAAGGTAATCATTGATAGCGGGAGTTGCATTAACGCTATCTCTACGGGCACAGTTAAGCATCTGGGTTTAACACCCGTAGATCACCCCGCCCCTTACAGGGTATCTTGGGTGGATTCCACTTCCATCCCGGTCAGACTGTGATGTCTGGTGCCACTGTAATTCCAGGCTTACCATGACGAGATCTAGTGTGATATGTTGCCTATGGAGGTGGGTAGCATTATCCTAGGTAGGCCTTGGCTTTTTGATCGGGATGCCACCCTTCAAGGTCGGTCGAGCACCTGCATATTTGACCACGGTGGTCATAGGATCACCCTCCACCCCACCCAGCCAAAGGAACCGTCTGTCCGAGGACCAGCTGGTCCCAGCACTTCGACCCCTCCTAGTCAGGGGATAGTCAGTCCTTCCACCTCATCCTCGGCGCGGGCTACTACTGCTTCGACTGCTCCTAGCACATGAGGCCTCCCACCCCGGAGGTTAATGATGATTAGCCCGCGAGAGATGGAGCAAAAGGTGACCGGGGGTAGCCCTATCCTTGCCGTTGTTGTCCGAAGAGTGGAGGATGTCGCTCCTTGGTCTGATGATGAGCACCCCCCAGATGTAGCTGCGATCCTACGGGACTTTTCCGATGTCTTCCCAGAGGACCTCCATGAAGGCCTTCCACCTATGAGGGACATCCAGCACGAGATCGACCTTATCCCGGGCTCATCCTTGCCCAACCTTCCCCACTACAGGATGAGTCCCACGGACCATGTCGAGCTCCAAAGGCAGGTCGAGGAGTTGATGAGTCGAGGATCTCTCAGGGACAGCAAGAGCCCTTGCGCTGTTCCCTCATTATTGGCCCAGAAGAAGGATGGCACATGGAGAATGTGCGTTGATAGACGTGCGATCAACAAGATCATGGTGAAATATCACTTTCCCATTCCCCGATTGGATGACTTGTTAGACATGATGTCAGGAGCCACTATCTTTTCAAAGATAGATCTTCGTAGTGGCTATCACCAGGTGCGGATCAAGCCTGGGGATGAATGGAAGATAGCATTCAAGACCAAGGATGGTCTTTATGAGTGGTTGGTTATGCCCTTCGGGCTTTCCAACGCCCCTAGTACCTTCATGCGGTTGATGACCTAGGTTTTACGCCCTATGATAAGGGTCTTCTTGGTCATCTACTTTGATGACATTCTTATCTACAGCCGCACTAGGGAGGACCACTTAGACCACCTTAGACAGGTCTGTGTTGTTTTGAGGCGAGAGAGCATATAAACCCGAAGAAGTGTGCCTTCATGACTGATCAGATCACCTTCCTCGGGTTCATTGTGTCTAGGGATGGAGTCTCCGCCGATCCGGAGAAGATTAGGGCCATCAAGGAGTGGCCCGAACCCCGTACCCTTCACGATGTTCGGAGCTTCCATGGCTTAGCGACGTTCTATCGCCGCTTCATTCGTGGCTTCAGTTCTATCACTGCCCCGATCACTTATTGCATAAAGAAGGGGGCATTCGTATGGACTAAGGCTGCAGCCACGGCCTTTCAGGACATTAAGGAGCGTATGGCCCAGGCACCTGTCCTTGTATTACCAGATTTTTCTAAGGTGTTTGAGGTCAGATGTGACGCTTCTGGAGTGGGTATTGGTGGAGTACTGAGTCAGGAGTCCCACCCCATTGCATTCTTTAGCGAGAAGCTTAATGATGCCAAATTGCGTTACTCCACTTATGATAAAGAATTTTACGCAGTTGTCCAGGCATTGCGGTATTGGAGGCATTATATTCTGCACCCGGAGTTTGTCCTCTTATCTGATCATGAGGCCTTACGCTTCCTCCATACCCAGAAGAAGCTGAACGCTCGCCACAGTCGTTGGGTGGAGTATCTCCAGGAGTACACCTTTGTGCTCAAGCACAAGGCAGGGGCAGAGAACAAGGTCACCGATGCGCTGAGTTGGCGGATGATGATGTTTACCACCATGAGTGTAGAGGTGGTAGGATTAGAGAGGCTAAGGATGCTTATGTTGATTGTCCAAATTTTGGTCCGATCTATGTAGCCCTTCAGGCCGATCCCTCGCGTGATTATAGCGAGTTTGTACTACAGGAGGGTCACCTATTCCGGGGTGACAAGTTGTGCATCCCACGGACGTCTGTTCGTGATTTTCTTACGTGGGAGATGCACGCGGGAGGTCTTGCTGGCCACTTCGGCTGGAACAAGACCATAGAGTCGGTTGAGCATAGATTCTATTGGCCTAACTTGAAGAGGGATGTCGCTCGCATCGTGGCCCAGTGCCGCACTTGTGCTATGGCTAAGCAAAGGAAGCAGAACATCGGCCTCTATACTCCCCTCCACGTCCCGGATAGTCCATGGCAGGACATTAGCATGGACTTTGTGTTGGGATTGCCCTGCACCCTTCGACGGTATGACTCTATCTTTGTGGTTGTAGACAGGTTCTCAAAGATGGCTTTATTCATTCCGTGCTCCAAAACGTCAGATGCCTCTAGAGTTGCTGGTCTATTCTTTTCACAATGTGTCTCCAGGTTCGGACTTCCACGCACTATAGTGTCTGATAGGGATGTGCGCTTTACTAGCTATTTTTGGAAGACCCTATGGCACATGATGGGCACTCAAGTGAAATTCTCCACTGCCTATCACCCCCAGACCGATGATCAGATTGGGGTTGTCTATAAGAGTTTGGGGGATCTTCTTAGATGTCTGGTCTGAGATCGAGTCAGGGATTGGGATTTGGTCTTACCCTTAGCAGAGTTTACCTATAACAATTCGGTCAATAGGTCTACAGGTATGAGCCCCTTCGAGATTGTCACTGGCCGTAAACCTAGAAAGCCCGTAGACCTAGTCCCATCAACCATCCAGTCCCGTGTGTCCGAGTCAACCGAGTCCTTTGCCAACCATATTAGACAGTTGCATGAGCATATTCGTCATCACATTGAGTCCAGCAACGCACGATACAAAGAATTGACTGATGCCCATAGGCACCACCGTGAGTTTCAGGAGGGCGATTTTGTCATGATCAGGGTCAGACCTGAACGGTTTCCCTCAGCAGCCGTGAAGAAGTTGCATGCTCGCGGTGTCGGTCCCTTTCGGGTAGTGAGGCGAGTCGGATCAAACGCATATGTTGTGGACTTTTCAGAGGATTACGGGATCAGCTCCACTTTCAACGTCTCGGATCTCGTCGCTTATAGGGACCCAGCGGTGATACCCAGTGAACCCTTTGAGCCGTCTCCACCCATTGTGAGTGACACCACCCTAGAGTGTCCACCTCCAGCCTTGTTAGCTCAGCAGCGAGAGCAGATAGAATGTATACTAGACGAGCAGGTGATGACTACTCGAGGAGGAGTGTACTAGTGCTATTTGGTGCATTGGAGGGGACGGCCCGCATCCGAGGACACTTGGATCACTCGGGATGAGCTACAGAGGATAGATTCAGATCTACTGGATCGATACCAGAGCGACCCGGACCCTTACTCGACGGGGACGAGCTTCTCCCACCCGGGGAGAATTGGTGAGGACACCAGAGCACGAGTACGGCTCGACTCAGCGAGCCGTCAGTACCGGACCCGCAGCACGACTCGGTCTATACCGACCTCTTTGTGGCTCGGGGACAGTCTGGAGACGCCACCGGAGTATTGATATTTCAGTACGTATTTTTATACGTATTTAGTCATATTTGGTGTGTATTTAGCATGTATTTGGGTTGTATTTGACTTGTATTAACTTGGGTTTTTATATTGGGTCAATGGTAGAATAATTGACCATGTATTTGTATTTTTGATTTAATTTGGTCCAAGGGGGGATTAATATGGTCCAGGGGGATTATTTAATTCCAAAGCCCCTTATGTTGACATTCAGGAGGGGCGCCCCCTCTTTTGTCCTTTATGGGGGGGGTTATTTTATGCTAGTTTAATCTCCCTTCCCCATTATACCCCGTTGAACAAGGGTAACCTAGGTCATTTGGCTAGGTCTAGAGTTTGAATATATAATGTCTCTTGTTGTATTTGGAAGAAATTAATGAACAATTATTATGTGAATTGATTTGGGCGCCCCCCTCTCTCTCTTGTGTTCTTGGTGTTCTTCCTCTTCCCCCTCCAATCTTCTTCAGATCTAAGGCTGTATCATCCTAATTCTTGGGATTTATTCCTCTTCCCTTCTTCATCTATCTGCTGTGAACGTCCACTGCCGCCGCCGCCGCCGCCGTTCGTGCCGCCGTTGAGCCACCACACGCCGGTTCCCATCCTGCTGTCCCGAAATTCGGAGTTGCATGACAATAGCCCGGTGAAAGTGTTGGTACGGGAGATCCAACTGTTGGATCATGATGAAATTTTGAGGGTAGGTTCCCCCATCATCAGTCATTCCCAGTTCAATTTTGAGGCCGATCATAGCTTGTTTGGTCCCTTTTCCAGCCACATGTTCGTCCCTCTCAAAGTCTGCCTGTGTGCAGATCTGCAAGATAGATCTTGGGAGCCGAATTTTATCACCCCTCAAATTTTGTCATAAAATTACAAAAAAACTATGTGCGTCACCGTCACCCTCCCCTCTATCCAACATAAAAATCTCAAGTTCTAATTCATTCATTTGATCCTCGGTGAAAGCCCTTGAATAAGTAGATCCAGTTCTGCACTGTTTGTTCTGTGTTTCGGGACAGAGTGCTCAGTCAACTAGCAGTCATTTTAATTTCCAATACAGGCCTTGGACGAATCTGAAATTCCAATATGTCGTAGTATTTTGAGTCCTCTTTCCAACGGTACCCATTGCGTCTGGATCTGACGTCGTAGCTGGGTGTACCAGCCGTTCTCGTCAGAGTGCGCCGATCTGGCCAGAAGCAGAGCTGCGGGACAGCCTTGGGAAATAAATCCCAAGAAATCGCCCGACTCCACTCCGGTGACCGCCGCTCCCGGGGATCGACCCAGGACACTCCAGAGACGCCCCGCTGGTCGCTGCAGCCAGGAACCCACCCCGGACGTCACCGTACCAACAGCGGGTCCCACGTACTATCCTACGGGCCCGAGTGAACCGAGCTGAACCGGCCGATCGCATCCCCCCGAGCGCCACCAACTGCTACCCGTCAACCCGAGATTGGTGCTCCCGGACCCCACGTGTCACCTATTACTTCCCTGTGTGGAGTGGGCTATAGAATCAATTCTGTAATTAATAATTATTACTGTACCGGGAGTTCCAGATCTCGGCCGGGAAGTCTTCCCCACACCCTGAGCATGGAGGTACATTCGCCACCCTCTTTGTTGTATTTGCTTGTTTAGTATGCATTCTAGATGCTGCTGCATATGCGTTAGTTTATCTCCTAGCTATATAAATTAATCACCACTGCGAGTTGTGAGTGCGAGACCCATCCCGTGACTCGTTCCGAGCACGAGAGTAAGCTGACCAGTCGAGACTCAAAGCTGATTTCCCAACCGTGCAGATCGTCATGTTTCCCTCGCTGGGGACGACCGTGGATTTAGTGCTTCTTGTTTGGGGCATGATCGCCTCTTCTGGAGCTCGTTCGGTGCCACGTTCCAGTGTTGTTGCAGGTCGCGTCATTGTATTAGTCGTGTCGTCCTTTTGAGTCCAAGGTCGCAACTAGTCTGAGTCGAGTCCCGTAGTCGTCCCGCATCAGCTTGGAAACTAACCCCTCTTCTTCATTAGGCCCGAAGCCTTGAACTTTTATGGCTCCAAAGTCCCGAGCGACTACCTACATTGGGAAGCCGCCTTGGACAAATATTTTGAGTGTTACCCTATGTCCGATGCCATGAAAGTCAGTTTTGCTAAGGAGAGTCTTTTTCACGAAGCTGTCGAGAAGTGTGGAAGCGTTGAACGCATGAGGGATGTTAGAAGGCAAGGGCCCATCGAGACATGGTGCCAAATGAAGGATGAGTTTAGAAGGATCTACCTGCCCCACCCAGTCACCACCAACCAAGGTCATAGTCAGAGACGAAGGGTCCCGCTTGTAGATGAGCCTAGGTCCAAGACTAAGCCTGGTGATTATGGGCAAATCCACTATGAAGCCCCTATCCCTAGAAATCCCACATTTGCCGAACTCCTACAAATCTTTTCAGATCGGATGGATAGGATGTGCACTCGTATTGAGTCATTGATTTCCCCTAGCCCAGCTCCGATATAGGACGAAGTCCTACTAGAACCTAAGGAGATCGTGGCGGACATTCTCAACCCGGTGCCATCTACGGAGACCCAAGGTCCTCTCCCCATCATAGAGGACGTCCCTTCCCCATCTGAGGGAGATGCCTTGCCAGAACCTTTACCCTTCGATCTTCCTCCGGAGCCATACCTACTTCCCAAGGGTGAGACAATCATTGAAGATCCACTACTTAGCTGGCTAAAGAAGGGCTTGATCCCCAAAGCCTCCTGCTACCCATCCATAGAACCCGCACTACAAATAGTGCCCATCAACTCATTCCACACAACATTCTAGTCTTTTGACCTTTTTGAAACCTTGGAAGACCTTATTAACGGATTAGACTAGAAATTGAAGTTGACGTACATGTTGGCCCCAGGCTTCGACCGACCAACTAGTCGTAGCTACATGCACCCTACATTGGGGTCCATTACCACTGTGTGCACCGTAGGCCATGTCACCACCGAGATCCTTTTGTTCCTCCCCATGCCCGACGAGCTTAACTCCATTTCACTTGTCTTGAGGGAGGAACCTTATGAGACCATTGTCCCATCTACCATAATGAATGAAGGTGACCATCTGCACCTTGAAGAATTCCGAACATGGGACAGTGTAGTGAGGGAACCCATCTCGAGGGGTCACACATTCTTTGATCCTTTTGATCCCCTCCCTAGTGAGCCTCTTGACCCACAATCTCTACGCCACTTTGTCAAGGGAGTCCACTATCACACCCCTTCCACACAGGCCAGTCAACCTATAATTAGGAGCTTGTTTAGCAAGGAGCTCGTTCATAGGAAAAAATTGCATGCCTTACCATCATATAGGGGTGATGAAGAAGGTGACTTTGGCTCTCTTGGTCCTCCCAAACCCCTCAAATATGTTAGGAAGCCAGTGCTTGACAGATTCATATTAGGATGTCTAGGATTTCCTAATTTTGCCGACGTTGGGTCACATCGTATGTATGCTAGTTACACATATGGCTGTCCTGGACCACCATTGCATTATGTATGGGTCTAGGATCATGTATGAGTCTGCTTTTCTTCGCATAGTTTGTTAAGAGTATGCACATGCATCTGTCGTCTTATAAAGGCCACCAATGCACTATGTAAAGAGTTGCTTGACGCTCATAGGCACTACTGTGAGTTCCAAGACGATGATTATGTCATGATCAGGGTCAGACCTGAACAGTTTCCCTCTAGAACCGTGAAGAAAATTGCAAGCTCGTAATGCCAGTCCCTTTCGAGTGTTGAGGCGAGTCGGATCTAATGCGTACGTTGTAGAGTTGTCGGAAGAATATGGTATCAGCTCCACGTTCAACGTCTCGGATCTAGTCACCTACATGGACCCAACAGTGATCCCCAGTGAGTCTTTTGAGCTGTCTCCTTCCCTTGTGAGTGACCCCACGCTGAGAGAGTCCACCTCCAACCCCCTGAACTAGCAGCATAAGTAGATAGAGCACATACTGGATGAACATGTGATGATTACTAGGAGTGGAGCATACCAGCGCTACCTGGTACGGTGTAGAGGACGGCCCGCATACGATGACACATGGATCACCCGGGCAGACCTACAAAGGATAGATCCAGATCTGCTGGAGCGATACCTGAGCTACAACACCCCTTACTTGACGAGGTCGAGTTCTTCCCACTCAGGGAGAAGTGATGGGACATCGGAGCAAGATAACCAATTTTATTGAGTTTGTATTTTATGCATATGTCATTTGGGTTACTTTGTAAGGCTAATTATAAGCCATTGGGCTAATGTCATCAAAAGGGTCCATTAGGGGGTTTATTTTCAGATTGGGTCTCAAGGCTACTTGAAGCCCAATTGGGCCTCTCCCTCTCTTATGGGCTCTTAGCTTAGAAAGCCCATTAGGGCTAGTCTATGGTCCTTGGTGGAATTTTGACCAAGGAAGCCAACTTTGACCATGAGAGGGGGGCGTCCCCTCCTTTCCCCCATGTGGGATTTGAATAATTCTTCATCCCCATATTACCCTCCCTCTCCCATTGACCAAGGGTAATTTGAGTCTTTTGTCCTAGGTCTAGGGTTTGATATAAAATATCTTGTAACAATTTAAT
The DNA here is from genome assembly GCA_022559845.1 of Amorphophallus konjac. Lineage (NCBI taxonomy): Eukaryota > Viridiplantae > Streptophyta > Magnoliopsida > Alismatales > Araceae > Amorphophallus > Amorphophallus konjac. The sequence continues at coordinate 209,249,062 of CM040128.1, read as the reverse complement.
TGCATAGAAAATATAGAAGAAAAATCAGATTTTATGTGCAAAGAGTAAGGGGTGCCCTCCTTCCTCTCTCCTCCGCCTCTTTGCAACTGTGAAGGCAGCAGATCTAGGGTGCGACGCCCTCTTCCGTGGAGGGATTCCAAGTTTTAACACCTTCGCTGGGTGCGACGCTCAGCCACCGCCGCCGCCAACCGTGCCACCATCGAGCCGCCACAAGCCATCCTTTGGCTTGCTGTCTAGAGCTCCATGAAGCAGGGCAGAGCCTAGAAGAAGAGGTTGGTTTGTCAAATCCCACCGTCTGATCACTTTCAAAATTTTATAGCCTCATTCCCACGTCCTTCCCTCTTCCTAGTTCAAATTTTACTCCGATCCACCACCGTCTGACCCTCTTCCCATCTGTGTTTTCCCACCCAGTGCAATCTGCCTGTCTGCAGATCTGAGAGATAGAACCCTGCACAACTAATTTTCCCGCCCCCTAAACCACTTTTGATCGCCACCAAATTTGGTTTTCACGATTCGCCCTTCCCCCTCTTTCATCCATGTTAACCCCTTGATCCATATCCACCGTTTACCCTCCCGGTCAACCCTTATCTTCAGGCTAGTTAGAGTCTACCCTGCACACCTTTCAAGAATGAGGTCCCTATTGCAGAGTTTGTTTTGGACAATAAGCACCGTGGATGGTTCTTAAATCCTCATATGTTGAATATCGTTGAGTTCCCTTCGCAACGGCGCGGATTTCAGCCCGATCCGACTTCGGATCTGAGCACATCGATTTTTTTAGCCAGGTCACGCAGATATGTCCAGTTACTGGACTACGGGACGGATCTGGGCATCAGGTCTACCTTCAGTACTTCGGCTCATATCCAGCGATCGCCGTTCCCGGAGATCGACAAGGGACACCCCGCCATCATCCCAGCTAGTCGCCGCAATCATAAGACGCTCGGAGGCCACCGTTCCACCGGCCGCACGTGCTTACTATTTTACAGATCTGAACAGTGCCGATCCGGACCAGTAGCTCGCCTCCGCCCCGAGAGCCCCTCTGGCGTGCTACCCGTCAACCCAAGCTTGTTGCTCTAGATTCACTGTGTAGCCTATTACCTCCCTGTGTGAAGTGGGCAGCAAATAGGGATCTGTAATAATTTGGTATTACTGTACCGGGAGTTACGCATCTTGGCCGGGAAGTCTTCCCCACGCCCCGAGCGTGGAGGTGCGTTTCGCTCCTCCTTTGTTGCCTTTGCTTATTCCGTATGCATTCTTGATGCCACTGCTAGCATGAGATAAGAAATCTTGCTCGTTTAAATTCAACTACCGGTGCGAGTGAGTGAGCGTAAACCGTCCCGTGACTCGATCCGAGCACGAGTGTGAGCTGACCACCCTTGACTCACTGTCGATTTCTCAACTGCGCAAATCCACGTGTTTCCCTTGCTTGGGACGGATTGTGAGCTTGCGTTTCTTGTTGAGGACACATACTCCTCTTCTGGAGCTCTTTTGGTGTTGAGTTGTTAGCATCGTCGCTAGTCGCGTCGTCAATTTAGTCAAGTCATCGCCTAGAGTCTCAGGTTCGCATCCTGTCCCGCATCATCGATCCCGACTGCTTCATTTGTGCATGTGGTGGTAATGCATAGATATCGGCTAGGGCGCGAAGCCTTGCGCCAAAAAAGGTATATTCGTTGGCAAGAAGATAATGCCAATGCAAAGAGAGAGTTTATGCGCCGATTCGAACGTAAGGTCCGCAATGGCAATAGTGCGTAAATGTCGGCTAGGGCATGAAGCCTTGTGCCGGAAGAAAGGTTTATTCATTGGCAAGAGGATAATGCCAATGCAAGAAAAAGGGTTTATATGCCGATTCAGACGTTAGGTCCGCAATGGTGATAACGCGTAAATATCAGCTAGGGCACGAAGCCTTGTGCCGAAAAAGGTATATTCGTTGGCAAGAAGGTAATGCCAACGCAAGGAGAAGAGTTTATGTGCCGATTCGAACGTAAGGTTCATAATGGCAATAACGTGTAGGTATCGACTAGGCAAGAAGCCTTGTGCTAGGAAAAGGTTTATTCGTTGGCAAGAGGATAATGCCAACTCAAGGAGAAGAGTTTATGTGCCGATTCGGATGTGAGGCCCGCAATGACGATAACGTGTAAATATCGGCTGGGGCACGATGCCTTGCACCGAAAAATGTATACTCGCAGGCGCGGGGATAACGCCAGCGCAAAGAAAATAGTTTATGCACCAATGTGGACGTAAGGCCCAACACGGTGGTGGGTGTAAATGTCGGCTAGGGCACGAGGCCTTTCGCCAAAGGATGTATACTAGTAGGCATGGGGCTAATGCCAGTGCAACGGAGATAGTTTATCCATCGATGTGGACGTAAGGTCCAACATGATGGTGGGTGTAAATGGTAGCCCAGTGGGACTATGCGGGGTTTTCATTATCATTATTTGTTGAGTTGGGTGTATATTTTAGGGAGCTCGGTCAGGGCGGAGTGCCACTAGACCAAGTTGCATTTCGGTCATTCTTCGAACGCCGGTAAGGCTGCATGATACAGCTTCAGGTGTTTCCCATTGATGGGGGAGAATTGAACTACCCCATTGTGGTCCACGAGAACGTAGGCACCAACCTCCTAGACTCGGTGGACAACATAAGGTCCCACCCAGTTTTCAACCAACTTTCCTTTGGGGTTGGTGGCCATTACTTCTCTTCTTTTGACCATCACTAGGTCACCCTTCTTGAATTCTCGTTCCTTGACCAACTTATCGAAAGCACGGGCCATGCGAGCTTGATATAGTTGGATGTTTTGTTGTGCCCGGAGTCGTCTCCCTTCGAGTTCAGCGAGCTCCTCCAGCCTTCTTTCTATATTTGTTTGTTCACCGCTAGCCAAACCTTGTTGAATAGCGACTCGCAATGATGACACTTCTAGCTCTATCGGCACCACTGCCTCTGATCCGTACACCAGGGAGAATGGTGAGCAGCCAGTTTGGGTCTTGTAGATCGTGCGATATGCCCACAGTGCCTCGTACATTTTCTCTTCCCAGTCCTTCTTATTAGAGTTGACGATTTTAGCTAGCAGGGTGTAGAGGGTTTTGTTGAATGCTTCTGCAAGCCCATTGGCCTAAGGATTGTAGGGGGATGATGTCCTCCAATCAATTCTGTACTTGTCGGCTAACCTGTACATCTTCTGGTTTCTGAAATGGCTACCGTTGTCGGAGATAATTTGGCTGGGAACTCAGAATCGGAATATTATATTTTGAGGGAAGAATCTGGCAACCAACTCCCCCGTTACTTCTCTTAGTGCCACAGCCTCCGCCCATCTAGAGAAGTAGCATGTGGCTGCTAAAATATATTTACATCCTGATGAAGAAGCTGGCAAAGGGCCCACCACATATGTGCCCCATTGGGCGAACGTCCAGCTAGGGATGGTGGGGTGCAGTGGCGCCGGTGGCCTTCTAGGCACAGTGGCGTGTTCCTAGCATTTCTGACATGTCTTGGCAAATTTACAGCAGTCATCAAATATAGTGGGCCAGTAGTAGCTCAATTTCTTTATTTCAATCTTCATTTTCGGACCTGCATGGTGTGCCCCGATTTACCCGGCATGGCCCTTTCATCACCTGTCGTGTCACACCCCGAGATTTTTCAACGGAAACAATCGGGAACGTGAACAGTAGGCTAGTACGCATCAAGCAAGTAATATAATCAGAGCGTAAGACAATCACACTAAAGTAATTGCACAAGTAAACTTTTTCCAAACATCACTTTATTTCATAATAATAATATCAAAGTACACAAGATCCTTGACCCTTAACACTCATACATCATAGACTCAAGAAAAATAGAAAATCACAACAAGACTCGACTAGACATTTGGGACTATGGCTTCTCTCGATTCGCTTGACCTTCAATCACTCTAGGACCCGTTACTTGTATAATCCGAATCCGATTCATCTGTACCTCCTGTAACATTTAAGAAAGTAGGTAATGAGCACACTTGTCCAGTAGGTATCTTCATATCAACATGAAGGCGAGTTTAAGTAATTGCATTTTAGCTCTAGAGAATAAGATAAAATATGGCAAAGCATATGAATAAATCCAAAGTAACAAGTTATGATCACGATGAGATACGAGAATATGATTGATCAAGTATATGACAAGAATGTAAATTTGGCCTTTCCATAAACAAAAATGTAAAAAGAATGTACTTTTCATAACCATGAAGGCTATGCACTAGAAAGTCATGTAACAAGCAAGAAAGTACTTATCGCTTAATAGCAAGTACTTCGTGAATTTACGTGGATCTTTATTCACATCCGTGGATTTTCACTTATTTATAAAGAAAGTACTCCCAGCGTAATGAGACGCCAGTAGCATCATACCCCATGGTTTACAGTATGTTTTCGACAATCAGCCAAGGGGACTAGTATAGAGCCCTTGAACACAATCAGTGCTCGAACTACATCTTCAAGTATAAATCAAGCTACTTCCATGATTATAACAATAATGTGGCCAATAATGTACAAGTTCAACAATAATTCCATGATAAGGTAACCAAGGTTTAGAATGCACCAATAATTGATCATGAGAATTCAAGAGATGCATTAATAACTAGGTTATGCTATGGAGAAAATTCGACAGCATAATGGGACATTCATTATCTTTCATATTTTTAACAGTGACTTATAATCATAGGTTCAGAGTCTAGATAATTCTAAGACCATCCAGAAACTCAAAAAAACCAACCCTAAAGGTCAAACCTTGGGTTAGACAATTTCAGTAACCAAGCGGTCGTTTACTGGACCGTTTCTTGAGACAAGCGGTCTAGTGCAGGACCGTTTTACGTATGAAACAGCGAAGTCGACAGAATGAAATCTCCTGGATCCTAGCAGTCATGGTAAAGGCCGCTTAGTGACTATAGCGGTCTAGGATATGGCCGCAAAGGTCCAGATCTCACAAAAACTCCGGTAAAAGTGCTCTCTAGACAATGGACTTTTATGGTACAAACAGCTCGGCGTCCTAGTGGGAATCCCAGGCTCGCAGAGTCTTACGGAGGTCTTGAAACAAGATTTCCTAGTCCATTGGAAGGAATATCCAATGGAGAGGTTATCAAGTCCAAGATTGTGTACTTAATGTCCAAAAGTGTAACTAATGACAACATACCGGGATATGTGCCATGTACTTAAAAAAATGACTCTAGAAGAGAGAGATAATGGTAACAGCGATCAAAACATGACTAGTCCATGAATCATATAAATTTAAGTTAATTACAAAAGTATATGATTTGGTCATGAAAATAACATAATTTTAAAAATAATTCTAAGTGCATGAAGAATCACAAAATCTACTAGAATGTTCTGTTAACATAACTAGGTATATGAAAATATCACTTGAAATAGGAGTAAGACCTACTTAACTAGGCTTAACATACATTAATTAGGGCTAATCTGTAATATGTTTCGGGTTAACAACATTACAGAAATCAGAAAATGAAAATGGTCTAGTATAGGACTATTTCACTGGGCCAAACGGTCTGTCGTACAACCGCTAGGGTTTCTGGCGATCTACAAGAGGACCATTTCTTCTTGTATTAACAGAAAACTCAAATAATAATAATAGAAAATACTAATTTGAGGCATATCATGCATGAAAATAAACATGAATACACCCTAAAGCATGATAGAACGAGTATAGGCCAACAATATGCGTGGGTTTGTGTAATAAACAAGAAAATTATCCTTTTAACTTAATTAGGGCTAAGAATTATGCATGAGGAGTATACTAAATGCATAGTCCCAATAAATCATAAAATCATTAGTGTACAATGTATGAAATCGACTGAAATCAGAGGGCTTTTATCCCTAATATCATTTTTAAGCCGTTCATGAGATAACCTACCTCTGTCCTAGACTTTAGACTTCGAATTTAGGGCTGGAAGTTAACCCTAGTTCCTGCTCTTTCTGAACTGAACCAGCAACTTCGTGGCCTTCTATCTCTTGATTCCCTTTACCTATGACCACGAAATTTGGAGGATAAGAAGAGGGTACTAAAAAGAACAATTAACTCTAAATAACCTCTATCTAATTACCTCATTTAGGGCTTCTAATCTACTGATCTTCCTGGGTCATTCGAACAAGTTCCTGGGTTGCTTGTGCTGAACCAGCGTCTTTGAAGACCTCTAACTCCTTGTAGGCTTGATCTCCTAGAACGAAATTTGGAGAAAAGTTAGATCTAACTAAAATGGACAAAATACTATAAAGAACCTACCCAAAATAATACCTCCTTACCTTAGTTCCACGCAAGCCAAAAGTAAGGGTTGCGTAGGTGAGATCTGGGGTCTATTTATTGGGTTTAACTAGGGTTTCATGGATTAGAACGATTATAGAGTCCTAATTAGGTATTAGATCGATCTCTGAGAGTCCCAAGCATGCTTACAAGTCTTCATACTTCGATCTCTAGGAGTTTAGACGCCAAAAATTTAATCTTTTTGCACTTTCTTCCACTCACGGAATCTGCAGAGCTTAGCAGTCTAGGGCTAGACCGTTTCTTGTTCCATGCGGTCTCGCGATAGACCGTTTTCTATCCCGACGCTGAATTTGAAACTAGTTCAAACTCTCTTGATATTATCCCATGTTATTATCCATCTATTTATCTACCAAAGAGTCATTATCCCCCTTAAATTTTGAAATACACTAGTCTAAGCTTCTAGAACATGGGCCAAACCTTATGGGCTTGGTTTTGGGTCCTTTTGGGCCTATTGGATTTATCTACATAGTATTGGGCTTTAATAATTAGATTTAATTAACTATAATTCATTTAATAGCACATTGGCATTGAGTTAATTCTAGAAAACTCTTAGAAAATCTAATTATGTTTCTAGAAAACTTAAAATATTGTTTATAAATCTTGGGGTATTACACCCTTTCAGTTGGATAGCTCGGAAAATCTCTTCCGCATAGCTTCTTTAGTTTCCCATGTTGCTTCATGTGGCCATGACTTGGTCCATTGGATTTTGACCATAGGAATGGTTTTATTCCGAAGTTGACGTACTTCTCGTTCAATGATCTTGACTGGCTTTTGCTCGTATGTCAAGTCCTTTTTAATCTCCAGGTTGTCGTAAGTAATGACATGGAATGGATCAGGTACATAATTCTTGAGCATTGAGACGTGAAATACATCATGAACTTCATATAGTTAAGGGGGTAAAGCTATTCGGTACGCGACTTCACCAACCCTTTCAAGAACTTCAAAGGGGCCAATGAATCTTGGAGTAAGCTTGCCTTTGATACCAAATCTTCGAATACCTCAACCTGGAGAAACCCTAAGAAATACATGGTCTCCTACTTGAAATTTCAGGTCGCGCCTTTGGTTATCAGCATATGATTTTTATCTATCTTGAGCCATCTGGAGTCTTTCTCGAATAAGCTTTATCTTCTCGGTAGTATCCCTAATGAGGTCGGGACCGAGAAATTACCTTTCTCCCACTTCATTCCAGCAGATAGGCGATCGACAACTTCTACCATACAGAGCCTCGAATGGTGCCATTTGTATACTAGCTTGGTAGCTATTGTTGTATGAAAATTCCACTAGAGACAAGTGATCGTGCCAACTTTCTCCAAAGTCAATAGCACAAGCTCTGAGCATATCTTCCACCACTTGATTTGTCCTTTCAGTTTGACCATCAGTTTGGGGATGGAACGCAGTACTAAAATTAAGTCGAGTTCCTAATGAATGTTGAAGACCTTTCCAGAATTATGATGTAAACTGAGGATCTCGGTCGGATATAATGGTGATAGGGACACCATGTAGTTTGACAATCTCCTTCATGTATAATGCTGCTAGTACATCCATAGACCATCGACTTTTGATTGGTAGAAAATGTGCAGATTTAGTCAATCGGTCTATGATCACCCATATACCATCATGTCATCCTCTTGTCTTAGGTAAACCCATGATAAAATCCATCCCTATACTTTCTCATTTCCACTCGGTAATATTCAAGGGATGTAATTTCCCAGCGGGTCTTAAATGTTCTGCTTTTACTTGTTGACAAGTGAGACATCGAGACACAAAATCTGCTACTTCTCTCTTCATGTTGGGCCACCAAAAGTTTCTTTTCAAATCTTGATACATCTTGGTAGCACCAGGATGAATAGCATACTTTGACTTGTGAGCTTCTTCCATGATCAATTTCTTTGTGTCATCATGATTCGGCACACAAATTTAATCCTTAAATAATAGTCTTCCATCATTTGGGATAGAAAATTTTGGTCTCTAATCAATATTATCCTTAATTTCTATCAATGTAGGGTCATTTTCTTGTAATTGGGCTATGTCCTTGATTAATGTAGGTTGAGACCTTATATTGGCAATCATACCTCCTTCTGCTTCTCTGTCAATATCAAGATTTAAATGAGGAAAATCTTCAATAAGACAAGTTATACCTTTCCTAAGGCTTGCTAGAGTTGCCATTGGTTTCTTGCTAAGAGCGTCAGCTACCGCATTTGCTTTCCCTGAATTATATTGGATAGTAAAGTCAAAGTCCTTGAGATACTCCAACCATCTGCGTTGTCGCATATTTAATTCCTTCTGGGTGAAGAGATATTTCAGACTTTTATGATATAAAAATATAGTGAATTTCTCCCAATAAAGGTAATGTCGTCAAATTTTTAAGGTGAATATAACAGCTGCCAATTCCAGATCATGCATAGGGTAGTTTTCTTCGTGACGCTTTAAGTGCCTTGATGAATAGCAAATCACATTTCCACTTTACATAAGGATGCATCCTAGGCCAATGCCAGACACATCCGTATAGACTTCAAAGCCACCACCCTCTGTCGATAGCGTTAATATTGGCGCAGTGGTAAGGTGTTCTTTAAGAGTTTGAAAACTCTCTTCGCAATCCTTCGACCATATAAAAGGATTCTCCTTTCTTGTGAGTCTAGACAAAGGAACGGCGATCTTTGAGAAATTCTCGATAAATCTCCTATAATAACCAGCCATACCTAGAAAACTTCTCACTTCAGACACGGTCGTCGGCCGGATCCAGTTCTTAACAGCTTCTATTTTAGAAGGGTCGACAGCGATACCTTCCTTTGAAATAATATGGCCAAGAAAAGGGACCTCCTTTAGCCAGAACTCGCACTTACTAAGCTTTGCATAAAGTTTGTGCTCTCGTAGCATTTGCAAGGCTATTCTTAAGTGCTCTTCATGTTCCTCCTTTGTTTTAGAGTATATAAGAATATAATCAATGAAGACGACTACAAACTGGGCAAGATAAGGCCTGAAGACATTGTTCATGAGTTAAATAAATACTGCCGGGGCATTGGTTGACCCGAACGGCATTACCACGAATTCATAGTGGCCATATCTGCTTCGAAAAGTAGTTTGGTGTATGTCTTCATCTTTGATCTTGAGCTGATGATAACCTGACCTGAGGTCTATCTTGGAGAAATATTCTGCTCCTGAAATCTGATCAAAGAGTTCATCGATACAGGGCAACGGATATTTATTCTTAATTGTGAGTTGATTCAGTCGCCGGTAGTCGATACATGGCCTGAGGGATCTATCAAGCTTCTTGACGAATAGAACTGGCGCACCCCAAGGGGATGTGCTAGGTCGAATAAAACCCTTATCTAATAACTCCTGAAGTTGTTTCTTCAATTCCTTGAGTTCTGTGGGGGACATCCTGTAGGGAGCTATTGAAACCGGTGCTACTCCGAGAATGAGTTCAATAAAAAAGTTTACTTCTCTTTCGGGCGGTAAACCAGGCAAATCTGATGGAAATACATCGGGAATCTCATTCACAATGGAAATATCTTCTAAGATAACTCCCTTGGATTCGGTGATGATTACGGAAGCAAGAAAAGCTTCACATCCTTGCGAAATAAGTTTGCAAGCATGAAGGGATGAAATAATAGTGGGATGCTTCTGATATTTGATACAAAGGAAGGAAAACCTTGGAAGACCTGGTTTCCGAAAAGAGATAATCCGGTTGCGATAGTTTATATAGGCGTCGTGGTCTACAAGCCAATCTACACCTAAAATAGCATCGTAGCCCTCCATGTCAAGGCATACGAGGTTTACTGGAAGATTATGACCTTCTACCATTACCTCACTATCGGGGTAGTAGGTGGTAAGTTTGGTTTCGGGACCTAATGTTGTAGTGATTGCTAGGTCCGAAGGTAGGGGAACTGATGAGATTGGCAAGGTTTTTGCGAAAGCAGTAGATATAAAGGAATGAGAAGCACCAGTATCAAATAGTATGAATGCAGGATGGGAATAAATTTGGATAGTACCTTCCATTAACCCATCATTCTTGGGCGCTTCTTCATGTTCCATAATAGCATTAAGATGAGTCTGTTGCTTACGTACACCACCGGGAGATTGTTCCTTCATAAGGGGGCAATACGGCATGCGGTGCTCCCGGCTGCCACATCGTAAATAAGCGCCGAGACGCTTCCAACATTCTTCAGCTGAGTGGCCGAACTTCTCGCAAAATGTGCAAGCCGCCATGACTTGCTTCTCTTCTTCTTTGACCTTCTTATTCTTGTGGTAGCCACTGCCACTCCCGTTCCGGGATCTCTTCTTGCTATCACGGGATTTGTAAGGTTCCGTGATACTAAACTTTCCCTTCTTTTCATGCCGATCAGACCTTCGGCTCGGCTCCTCTCCTTTTCCTTTAAGTTTCTCAACCTTCTCCAAGGTCCTTTCGCATAGATGTGTCCGTTGGACCATCTCCGCATATGTACGGATATTCTAAGTCCCAAGTTGTTGAATACAGTCTGGCCTCAATCCATCCATAAATCGGTTAGCTTTTAATAAGTCGGTACTAACCAAATGAGAAGCGTAAGGTGCCAGCCTAGAAAATTGGAGTTCATACTCCACCACTGACATCATGCCCTGGCGTAATGAAGCGAACTCCATAGCCTTCCTCTCCTTAACATGTTAGGATTAGTATTTTGCCCGGAAGAGGGTGAGGAATCCCTCCTAAGTATGTGGTGCATTTTGAGGCAGTGCAGGAATTGACTTCCACCATGTACGGGCATCTTTATTGAGTTGGAATGTGACAAGACGAACCTTCTCTTGGTCAGCACATTGCATAACCTCAAATATGTGATTCATTTCATCAATCCAATTCTCGGCTTCATCTGGGTTAGAGGAACCAGAAAATCGTGGAGGATTTAGGCTCCTGAAGTTGCGGTGAAGATCACCAGCACCAGCTCTTGCACCGGCTTGAGCCATATTCTATAATGCCTGGGTGAGACCCGTAACGGTTTATTGCATTCCACCCCAATCAACGCGATGAGCCATTATGAGAGTAAGGTACCTGAGAAGAGTAATGACTTTGTTAATTCTAATGAAATGAGGGGGGTTAATCTTAGAAATAATTCTAATTACTATATCATCCCCAGGTTCTACCCAATTCCTCTCACATGGGTTGGAGATTTTTTCTTTCCTAGTTTCATAGGTGTGGATCGTTAAACCTTGGACTTAACCTATGACATGACTTTTCCCTAGGACTTCTAGTCCTAGGCTCTGATACCACTCTAACTGTCACGCCCTGAGATTTTTCAGCGGAAACAATCGGGAACGTGAACAGTCAGCTAGTACGTCTCGAGCAAGCAATATAATCAGAGCGCAAGACAATCACACTAAAGTAATTGCACAAGTAAACTTTTCCAAACTTCACTTTATTCCATAATAATAATATCAAAGTACACAAGATCCTTGACTCTTAACACTTATACATCATAGAATCAAGAAAAATAGAAAATTACAACAAGACTTGACTAGACATCTGGTACTATGGCTTCTCTCGATTCGTTTGACCTTCAATCATTCTCGGACCCGTTACTTGTATAATCCAAATCCGATTCATCTGTGCCTCCTGTAACATTTAACAAAGTAGGTAATGAGCACACTTATCCAGTAGGCATCTTCGTATCAACATGAGGGTGAGTTTAAGTAATTAGCATTTTAGCTCTAGAGAATAAGATAAAATACGGCTATTGTACCCGGACGATTTCCTAGCAAAATAACAAGAAATAAGGATTCGAGAATTTTCTCAAACACCTTTAAGGCATGAGCTACCCGGCCATCCCTACAACTCCCGGGACCCCACCAGGGGCCCTAACGCATTTGCCGTGACATGCGGCTACACGGACGACTAACTGGGACCAATCCCGGCTACTCAACTACGGGCTTTCTCCATACTCCACATGGCTGCCCGGGCCAACCCGGGGGCGCTCCGACTTCAAGCCATGCCACGTGGCACCCAGTGAAAGGGCCGAGGGCCCATCCCGAGACACTTACTTCCAACCCTTCAAGGTCAAAGGGAGACCTAACTAGGCCAACCACAGGCTTTGGAGGCTCGTCGCGTGCATATACGGCTCACACACGCGTGCTTGGCATTTTTTCGAACACCTTGTGGGCGCGTATATTCCAGTCCTTCTACACCAAACCATGGGCTGCCCCGTGGTTCTAGCAGACTAATTGGGCTCTACAACGACCCCCCTAGCAAGTCGGGGCCACCCCCGACCCTTAGACACGTGGCGATGAGCCACTTAACTTTAGCTCTCGGGCCAACCCGAGGCTACCCCGCCAACCCACCGTGCAACATGGCACGTAGCCCGAGGCACGGCCCATGAGCCCAAAGTGCCTCTCCTTAGCTCCCACGAGCTCTCATCCTCAGCCCAAGGCCCATACTGAGGCCCCTCAGCCAGTTACCCAAGCCGTTCTACAACCCGGGGTGTGTCGGACATTTACCCAAACACCTTGCAAGCGGCTACTATGACTCGAAGAACAACGGCCCCACGGGCCATCCCAGTATCCCGAAGCCCAGTGTCCCTCAAAGGACACTCCCAGACAACAAAAGAAGACCCCCTGGGGCAATCCCTCGGGGTTGCGACGCGCCCGGGGCCAGTTCACCCCGGGGCGCGGCAGCGCGCCCCCAGCGAGGGTGAACTCCCTGGGGGCCCCGCCCTCTCTACATCCCGGTGGCCCCATGGCCCCGCTTAGTCCCAATTCGTCCGATTCTCAGTCTCCGTTTGTCCAACTCCCTAATCTGGGGGAAAGGGCTTGCATCGTTCGTGGGAGCAACACGCGGAAGCACGAAGCAAGAGCACGGGGGAGCGGTCCTCGACAGTCAACACACTCACAAGGCTCCATGTATCCTCCCAGCACCTATCCTTTTCTTCTTAGTTTAATTTAGGAAGAAAAGCACCAAAAAATGGGATTTTATAGGGTGGGGACCGCCCCCCTCTCTCCCCCATTACCCAGTCCGCCTAAACCCCCCGTGGTGGGGTTTAGGCGAACCAGCCTCAGGGGGTTTAGGCGGACCAGCCTCACCCCCTGAGGCTGGTCCGCCTAAACCCCCTTCATAAAATAAAAAAAAGGTTTTTTTAATTAATTAAAGAAGCCAGCCAGCCCGCCTAAACCCCCCTTGGCGTGGGGTTTAGGCAGACCAGCCTCGACCCCCTGGCTGGTCCACCTAAACCCCCTAGGGGAGGGGTTTAGGCAAAACAGCCTCACCCCCTGAGGCTGGTCCGCCTAAACCTCCTGGGGAAGGGTTTAGGCGGACCAGCCTAGCCCCCTGGGCTGGTCCACCTAAACCCCATCCAGGGGAGGGGTTTAGGCGGCCCAGACAATCCCTATGGGCTGGTCCGCCTAAACCCTCCCTCCTCACTATTCAATTGGTTCACCCGGGCTAGGTTTAACCCTTCACCCTAGGCCGCCTAAACCCTTCCATGGCCTTCCAAATTCCCTATAAAAGCCCCTTAGAAGCTCAAGGGGTGGGATATACAAGATATACAACAATCAAGGCTTCCAACAATCAAAGCCTCCAAGCTTCAAGAGGCTCCAGGCAACGAACAAGGAGAATTGTGTGTGGGTGACTTGGTCATCGGCTAAGGACGCCGAGAGTATGTCGCTTGTACTTCCCTCACATGGTGTTCCGCCATGACACACAAGTCTACCCTACCACATGTGCGACGTTATGACAAGGGTGAACGCCCCCTCATGCCGAGATTTCCCCTCGCGTGCCCGTCGACCAAAACTACGCACGCACCATGACGTCACGCTCCCCCGCAGTCACGAGGCCACGTCCGACCGCTCGATTCGAGCCATGATCGACCCTCACTAGGACACCAGCCCGATGTTTCCTCCAGCTATCCAGTCATAGCCCCTCGTTTGGCAAAGCAAACCTGGCCCATGCCAGGAGAGGAACCCTCTGTACAATATGCAGATACTCACTTTAACACGCATTGACCCAGGGACCGACCATCATGTCGGAATTATCCCGCGGCTTGTGCCTATTGTACCTCGGCCCCTGTGGCCCTCCTATAAAGCTATATAGCTCTCAGAAATCATACTGTCATTTGAACGAATGGGCTCGCATCCGCGCTCGCCCCCTCAGCCCCTTTTTATGCCACCTAGTGCAAACCCACAACAGCCGTGTACCCCCTGCTCTCTACCAGGAATTTAGATACAAAAAGGCTTCTCTTCAGCATAGAACGAAGGTGTTCAGATTCAATCCGATGTAAATAAACACCAATCGCTTGTGGTCGGTAGGGAAAGACGTCCAGTACACGATTCCCACAATCGCCTACGCACTCACACCCGTTGAACCCCCTCGATCCATGTGTCGCCCGACCTCTCGGGCCCACGTGCCGCGTCCTAGTGGCGCTTCCCCGGCCAACCCTTGGTTCTTTGGGTGATTGTCGAGAAATCGACTAGCACGCCTGCACCCTGTCCGGCTAACTTATACCCCTGCATTCCCATGCCATCCGACCCTTTTCGGCTTTCTGTAAAAAGGAGAGTGCCCGGTACCGCCGTGAAAGGCATACAACTGTAAGGGAGAATACCCGAGAAATATCAAACTCCCGTATTCTCCTTTCCCAACTGTATTCCTACCTTCACCCCGGTCATCGACATATAAAGAAAAAAACCCTCACAACAACGGCAAAGCATATGAATAAAGCCAAAGTAACAAGTTATGATCACGACGAGATACAAGAATATGATTGATCAAGTATATGACAAGAATGTAAATTTGGCCTTTCCATGAACAAGAATGTAACAAGAATATAATTTTCATAACCATGAAGGCTATGCACTAGAAAGTCATGTAACAAGCAAGAAAGTACTTATCGCTTAATAGCAAGTACTTCATGAATTTACGTAGATCTTTATTCACATCCGTGGATTTTCACTTATTTATAAAGAAAGTACTCCCAGCGCAATGCGACGCCAGTAGCATCATACCCCATGGTTTACAGTATGTTTCTGACAATCAGCCGAGGGGACTAGCATAGAGCCCTTGAACATAATCAGTGCTCGAACTACATCTTCAAGTAAAAATCAAGCTACTTCCATGATTATAACAATAATGTGGCCAATAATGTATAAGTTCAACAATAATTCCATGATCAGATTACCAAGGTATAGAGCGCACCAATAATTGATCATGAGAATTCAAGAGATGCATTAATAACTAGGTTATGCTATGAAGAAAATTCGACAACATAACGGTACATTCATTATCTTTCATATTTTTAACATTGACTTATAATCATAGGTTAAGAGTCCAGATAATTCTAAGACCATCCAAGAACTCAAAAAAACCAACCCCAAAGGTCAAACCTTGGGTTAGACAATTTTAGGAACCAAGTGGTCATTTACTGGACCATTTCTTCAGACAAGCTGTCTAGTGCAGGACCGTTTTACGTATGAAACAGCGAAGTCGACATAGTGAAATCTTCTGGATCCTAGCGGCCATGGTAAAGGCCGCTTAGTGACTGTAGCAGTCTAGGATATGGCCGCAAAGGTCTAGATCTCACAAAAACTCCGGTAAAAGTGCTCTCTAGACAATGGGCTTTTATGGTACAACCAACTCGGCGTTCTAGTGGGAATCCCAGGCTCGCGGAGTCTTACGGAGGTCTTGAAACAAGATTTCCTAGTCCGTTGGAAGGAATATCTAATAGAGAGGTTATCAAGTCTAAGATTGTGTACTTAATGTGTAAAAGTGTAACAAATGACAACATACCGGGATATGTGCCATGTACTTAAAAAAATGACTCTAGAAGAGAGAGATAATGGTAACAGTGATCGAAACATGACTAGTCCATGAATCATATAAATTTAAGTTAATTATAAAAGTATATGATTTGGTCATAAAAATAACATAAGTTTAAAAATAAATCTAAGTGCATGAAGAATCACAAAATCTACTAGAATGTTCTGTTAACATAACTAGGTATATGTAAATATCACTTGAAACAAGAGTAAAACCTACTTAACAAGGCTTAACATACATTAATTAGGGCTAATCTGTAATATGTTTCGGGTTAACAACATTACAGAAATCAGAAAATGAAAACGATCTAGTGTAGGACCGTTTCACTGGGCTGAACGGTCTATCGTACCACTGCTAGGGTTTCTAGCGGTCTACAGGAGGACCATTTCTTCCTATGTTAATAGAAAACTCAAATAATAATAATAGAAAATACTAATTTGAGACATATCATGCATGAAAATAAACATGAATACACCCTAAAGCATGATAGAACGAGTATAGGCCAACAATATATGTGGGTTTGTGTAATAAACAAGAAAATTCTCCTTTTAACTTAATTAGGGCCAAGAATTATGCATGAGGAGTATACTAAATGCATAGTCTCAATAAATCATAAAATTCTCAGTGTACAATGCATGAAATCGACTGAAATCAGAGGGCTTTTATCCCTAATGTCATGTTTAAGCCGTTCATGAGATAACCTACCTCTGTCTTGGACTTTAGACTTCGAATTTAGGACTGGAAGTTAACCATAGTTCCTGCTCTTCTTGAACCAAACCAGCAACTTCGTGACCTTCTATCTCTTGATTCCCTTTACCTATGACCACAAAATTTAGAGGATAAGAAGAGGGTACTAAAAGAAATAATTAACTCTAAAGAACCTCTATCTAATTACCTCGTTTAAGGCTTCTAATCTGCTGGTCTTCCTAGGTCGTTCGCACAAGTTCCTGGGTTGCTTGTGCTGAACCAGCGTCTTTGAAGACCTCTAACTCCTTGTAGGCTTGATCTCCTATAACGAAATTTAGAGGAAAGTTAGATCAAACTAAAATGAACAAAATACTCTAAAGAATCTACCCAAAAGTAAGGGTTGCATAGGTGAGATCTGGGGTCTATTTATAGGGTTTAACTAGGGTTTCATGGATTAGAACGATTCTAGAGTCCTAATTATGTATTAGATCGATCTCTGAGAGTCCCTAGCATGCTTACAAGTCTTCATACTTCGGTCTCTAGGAGTTTAGACGCCAACAAATTAAATCTTTTTGCACTTTCTTTCACTCACGGAATCTGCAGCGCTTAGCGGTCTGGGCTAGACCGTTTCTTGTTCCATGCGGTCTCGCGATAGACCGTTTTCTATCCCGGCACCGAATTTGAAACTAGTTCAAACTCTCTTGATATTATCCCATGTTATTATCCATCTATTTATCTACCAAAGAGTAATTATCCCCCTTAAATTTAGAAATACACTAGTGTAAGCTTCTAGAACATGGGCCAAACCTTATGGGCTTGGTTTTGGGTCCTTTTGGGCCTATTGGATTTATTTACATAGTATTGGACTTTAATAATTAGATTTAATTAACTATAATTCATTTAATAGCCCATTGGCCTTGAATTAATTCTAGAAAAATCTTAGAAAATCTAATTATGTTTCTAGAAATTTTAAAATATTATTTATAAATCTTGGGGTATTACATGCTGTGCTTCCTCCATAGATAGGCAGCGGAGTAGAACTTTCTTCTGGGCATCCGCTATCATTCGGAACATGGTTTCATTCCTCATTTCGTAGGAATCTTTGATTCTAAGTAATTTCATCCTTTGTTCTTTCTCCTTCGGCAACTGTTGGTGCTGGAACCAGCGCAGGAGGTGTTCTCGCCAATAATGCTATTGGATTTTTTCCAGGGTCATTATTTCATTCTCTTCTTCATCTGACAGGACCTCTATCATGCTGGGGACCTGGCACCTATTGATGACGGTTATATTTAGGTTCTTATCTAGCGGAATCGCCAAGGAACTGGCTAGATTTACGAGGGCATCCACCTGAGCATTTTATCCTCGATTGATGTGCTTTAGTTCAATGAAGTAGAATTTTGCCATCAGGCGTAGCACCAATTGGTGGTAAGGAAGGAACTCCGGCTTCTGCACATCAAATTGTCCTTCCACCTACTTCACGACTAGCATGGAGTCTCCGAACGTCTCGAGCATCTAGATTTCCATGGACAAGGTAATTTGCAGATCAATAATCAAGGCTTCATACTCTTCCTTGTTGTTTGTGCAGGGCTTGTTTATTGAACAGGAGTTATATATGATCTCCCCTTCAGGAGACTTCAAGACTATGACCGCACCAGCCCTGACTCTAATAGGTCTAGTTGCTAGAGTATTGATTCTAGATGCACCATCAAAATACAACTGCCATAACACGGGCTACACTTGGTTTGCCTCCAGGGTCTCATCTTTAGGAAGTTCAGTCGACAGCAGACAATCTTCAGGCACCGGGTGTGCGGCGAAGAAGTCGGCGATAGCCTGGCCTTTAACAGCTTTCTGTGGCACATAGGAGATGTCAAACTCCATAAGAATCATCGCCCATTTGCCTAAGCAACCTTTGAGTGCCGGTTGGGAGAGAATGTATTTTAGCAGATCTGCTTTGGATATTAGCTTTATTTCATGCGATAGCATATAGTGCCAGAGTTTCTTGACTGTGAAGACCAGAGCTAAGTAGACCTTCTCGATAAAGGTGTATTTCTCTTCAGTTCTGACCAGCCTTTGGCTAAGATAATAGAGTGCATGTTCTTTTCCTTCCTCATTATTTTGGGCTAACATTGCCCCCAGAGAGTAATGTGTGGCAGCTATGTACAGAATTAGCGGTCGCCCTTTCACCGGTGCGCCAAGCACAGGAGGAGTCTTCAGATAATCTTTCAGCTTATGAAAAGCCATCTGTCGGTCTTCATCCTAGTAGAAGGGTACGTCCTTCATCATTAACTTGCCGACAAATTGGATATAAACTGCCGAATATATGCCAGACGGCCTTGTAGGGATCTCAGCTCGGAGAGGTTCCTTGGCGAAGGTAACTCCTGGATTGCTTTGATCTTTGCGGGGTCTATCTCAATCCCCCGATATCTGACAATGAAACCCAAGAATTTGCCACTGGACACTCCGAAGGCGCACTTCATGGGGTTCATCTTTAACTCATGTTGCTTGAGCCTCTGAAATATGACCCAGAGGTCCTGCAGATGATCTTCCTTCCTTCTAGTTTTGACTACCATGTCGTCAATATAGCACTTGACCTTGTGGTAGAGCAATTCATCAAAGATTCTGGTCATTGCTCGCTGGTAAGTTACGCCCGCGTTCTTCAAACTGAACGACATCCTTTTGTAGTGGTAGATGCCCTTAGGAGTTCGGAAGGCGGTGTGGACCTGGTCATGCTCCGCAATCCATATTTGGTTGTAACCGGATGATCCATCCATAAATGACAGGGCTTCGTGACCGGTTGTAGCATCAATCATGACTTTCGTTATTGGCACCAGAAAGTCATCCCTTTGACATGCCTTATTCAGATCTCAAAAGTCTACACATATCCGTATCTGCCCATTCTTCTTCTTTACGGGCACAATATTGGCCAACCAAGTGGTATATTGGTTCTCTTCAACAAAACCTACATCGATGAGCTTGTCAACTTCTTCGCATATCTAAGTGATAAGCTCCGGCCTCATGCACCGTGGTGGCTGTTTCATCGGCTCCACTTCGGGATTTATGGCCAATTCATGTTGTGAAACTGCGGGACTGAGTCCTGGCATTTTCTTGTAGCTCAAGGCAAAGCAGTCCCGGAATTCTTGCAGTAGCAGAATGTAAAGTTTCTGCTCTTCTGAGGAGAGCTGGGCACTGAGGAAGGTCGGCCTTGGATCATCCTCAACTCCCAAATTGACCTCTATTAGTTCATCGACTGTGGCTTTGATAGGATTGGTGAATTGCTCAGAATCCAAAGGATAGAATTGGAGTGAGCACGACTGAGATCCAGAGGGGGGGTGAATGGATCCCAGTGACAACTTTTACGAAATTAAAAAATAAGAACTACTTTCGCTAAATTAAATGTACTGAGTATGTAAAAGATTCTAATGATTGTCACTTGAATGAAGAGCAATGCCAACAATCAAGTACTAGGTGGAGGTATGATCTAGGATCCCTCACGCAAGGTATGGCATTCCTGATTGGCGTAACCAATCTTTCCTGCCATAGCTTTTGACGTACTTGATAGCTGAAAAAATTCACCACTCATTCAAACGAGAATACTATCAAAATCAGATGCAAATTGTAAACACCCTAAGCATACATCTAATCGAAACCTTAAGCAAATAAACAAACGCACAGAAGATGCATGAGTTTTTAGGTGGTTCGGTATCAATCGTGAGACCTACGTCCACCCCACACTCAAACCTGAGTGTGGATTCCGCTGATACACTACTAAATCCTCTAATCCACAGCTTCGGGGATATAATTCCTACAACAGCTGATCCACACCTTTGGGGAACACGTCCTAGACCGCTGAGCTTCACAGCTTGCTAACTGAGGAACACTCCTCACCGCTGAGCACCACAGCTTGCTGACTGAGGAACAGATCCTCGCCGCTGAGCTTCACAGCTTGCTCCGCTAACTTACAGCTTGAAAAATAGAGATTAAGGAAAAATGCAAAGAACTGAAGAGCAATGACCAGGTTAAACAGAAAATCAATGTAGCTCTGATGAGCAAACAATTCTAGATATGATCTAGAAATCGTGACTTCAGCAACAAACTCTTCTCACACTCCTTCTCCTCTTCACGACACTCTGTTTTGGCTCTCCTTCTCTCTTCTGCAACTTACTTTTCACTTTCCAGCACTCTACTATTCTATAATCTCTTATGCTCTCACTCTCTTCTCCTTCCTTCAATCACTCTCCGTCTGATTTCCTGATTACTTTCTCTAACAGCTTGCACTCTTTTCTCTTTCATTGCTTCTCCATCTGCTTCAGTCTAGTTCAGGTTTCAGACCAGAGATCCCCTTTATATTCAATCGAACTTGATATGTGGTCCCCACTAGATTTCAGTCTGGCACGTGGATAAAAGATTCCTGCCAATAATTATTCAGAAAGATGACTTGAATAGATCCACGTGTCAGATAATGAGAACAATGAGAATCCACGTGTCTGATCGTTCATGAAAAATTGGGAACCTTGGAGCCTTGGATCACGTGCCTGATTAATCAATTCTAGGATCACGTGATTACTTGAATCTTTGTTGATCTTTGCCCTTTGAGTGTTTGACTTAATTCATGTCAATAAAATGAAAGACATTTCATCAAACACCTTTTCATCATATTTGTATAGGAGAATTCATACTTAATCAGTTTCAGAGAAATCATATGCTCAGATCAAAAGACTCTTATGAAAATGCAGATGCATTAATGTATATACCCCAATGCATAGACCTGAAGACTTGGATTCTATATATATGTGCACAGACCTAGACTCTACATGTGCACAGACCAAGTAACGCATGTTAAGGAATGTGCATCGACCTTGTAGAGTATGATACAATATGTGCATTGACCTGTAGAACATGCTACACTACATGCATTGACCTAATGTGCAAAATGCTTGCATGAGCATCGACCTTCTAGAATGAGTGTAAAGATGTGCATCAACCTTGCCTTACACATAGTAGAAAGTGCATCGACCTGACATGCCATAGTGCAGATGTGCATCGACCTTAAAATGCCTGACTTCTATATATGCATCGACTTTCTAGACAAGAGTGCATATGTGCATCGACCTTTCCAACACGTACATTGACCTTAGGCTGCAGTCGCTGGGTCACTAGCATCGACCTTTTTTCAACCGCTAGGTTGCTAGCATCAACATGTGTACAAGGTGCACCAACCATATAGCACAACATCTATGAGGTGCATCGACCTAAAGGTGTATACTATGTTCAATGTGCATCGACTGAAGACACAAACATGCATCGACCTTATTAGCTATAGCGTGAGTGTGCATCGACCTTATCTAACTTGTATGTGAATGTGCATCAACCTAATATGACTTAGACAAGAATATGCATCGACCTTACATGACTAAACCATGAATATGCATCGACCTTATGTGATTAAAGCATGAATGGGCATTGACCTTATTTTTCTGATACTTAGAATATGAAATGATCTGATCAACATGAATGGCTTTATGCAATTCTGTCTAAACATGATTCATAGTGTGAAGTTATCAAAACCAGGGTTCCCAACAATCTCCCCATTTTTGATGATGACAACTATGAGTCATGTACATGTTTGATCAAGATGGAAAAATATTCAATCATTCACACATTCAGTTATTCACTCATCGAAACATTCATTCAGTCAATGTCATCTCCATTCAGTTCAGACAAACACATTCATTTCATCAGAATTTTCAATTTATTTCTCATGACAATTTTTGAAGTTTGTAACCTTACAAAGATATATGCAAATGCAAAACTACCATGCAAACACTAGACACTATGTGCAAAAGGAAAAGGAGGTTGCTGCGACAAAAATCTCATCATCTGATCAAATCTCTTCAGCTCTCTAACAATATTTCATTATCTGCTCAACTCTTCAGTTCAGCTCATGACTTACATGACTCATCTCAGCTCAACTATCTCTCCCCCTTTGTCATTATCAAAAATAAGTAGAAGAGAAATATACAGTGTCCTCCCCCTGAATTTAGCACACCATCAGATATCAGCTAGAGAGCTTCCTCCTCTGTGTCGTGGACGTCTTGTAGGTGTGCTGCTAGAACTTCTACGCTCTATCAGAGGTACAGCTTCTGGAATATTTCAAGGAATTCTGTCAACTTTAGTGCCCAAAGCTGCAAGCTTTGTAGAAAGCTTCTGATCCACGTTCTAAACTTGTGCTTGAAGCTCTTTGACAGTGCCAGTCAGATCAATAAACCAACTTTGGAGCATAGTGCACATGTTCTCAACTTGGCATGATTGTTGTTGATGAATATCTACCATAGTAGTTGAAGTGCTTGTAGTTTGTTCATTGACAATATCTTTAAAGTTGCTGGACAGATGTTGTACTCTTTCTTGGACTATGTCAAGCTTCCCATATATGTTCCCCAGCTGAATTATACTGCCTTGGACTTCATCTGATATATTGTTTATTCTAAGGGATAGTGAGTGTTGTTCTTGTCAAATAATATTCAATTCTTCTCTGATTCTTTGCTGTTCTTTCCTGATGTCAAAAGTATGGATTAGATTTTAGGTTATCTTCTCATGAGTTTCTGTCTGATTTTCTCTTAGAATACTCATTATAGCACCAGCTGTTTTAGAGACATATATCAAAGAATCTAAAAACCCATGCAATCTTTCATCAGATTTATACTTATCTCTCACAAATTTCTCCCATTGGCTGTTAACAGTATGTTCAACATGCAACATTCTGGCATCTAATCTTTCAACAACCAAATTCAGTTGTACAAAAGATGCATTCATAATTCTAAATTGATTTAACAGAAGATTTACCAAAGAAGAATTCACATTAGATGCATTTGAGGTGGAACTTGGTCCTGCAGAAGTGGATGCATGGAACTCAGGTGGAATCTGAGGTTCCTCAGGAGACCTTGGTGGCTGAATGCCATATACCATCAGTGGTCCATGATGAGGTCCAAAGAATATAGCAGAACCTTGTTATTGTTGTTCTGTATGCTGCTGCACTTCTTGAATCTACTACTCTTCTGTCTATAGTTCTGTCAGCTCCTATTATTTTTCTTGCTCATGCACATCTTGCTGCTCATTTTGCTATTCTTGCTGCTGTTCTTTCACCATTTCTTATTCTTGAATTACATTGTCTGTTTGTAACACTGGTTGCTCATCTACATGTATCTCTGTGTGCTGTAGATCTGAATATTCAATTTGTTGTTCTTGTTGTAGCTTAAACTCCTGCCGCTGCTACTCTATGTGTTCAACTAGTTGATCAATTTGATGTTCCAATTGCTACACTGATTCCATTTCAGATTGCAGCTCTTGCTGTTCTTTTTTTTGTTCAGTCTGTGGCTACTGCTGCTGCTGTTCAGATTCTGATTGAGCTCCTAGCACTGAATGTTATTGCTGCTCTGTCTCTTGATGTTCTGTCTCTTGTAACATTGCTAGCTGTGACAACTCTTTTACAACCTTGGGCTTTAACTTCATGAATTTTGTGATGAAGTCCATGTTATATACATTTACTTTGGGAATATCCTTAACTATTTCATCCTCTAAGGGGATTTTCATTTTCTTGAATATTGCAGTCAAATGGGCTGCAAAAGGCAAATATCTTCTTGATTCTTTACATGTCCCCATGATTTGAATCATCATCTCAGGCAGACATATGTTGACTTTCTTAAACATACAGTAAAAGATGAATCTTTGAGATTCAGTCAGCCTCCCTCTACCTCCACCTTGAGGGGTAATAATTGTGGTAAGCATATGGTGCAACAGTCTTTTTAGAGGGGTGAATTTGTTTGCATTGAGCAATGTCAACTTGATCTGCCTGCGGTCACTAGGGTTACTAGGCTGATCGGTCAAAATAGTATATGCCTCAAACTTATCATACTCAAAATCTATTTCACACACACCCTCCTCAGGTATCCTGAAGGTTTTGTGAAGGGAATGTCTTGTTAGCTCAACTATGATTCCCTTAACAAATGACCAAATTTTGGATGAGTCTGGGTCATACTTCAAATTTCCATAAAACTCAGTGACAAGCTTAGGGTAGTACCATCTGTGCTTACCCATGAATTTTTTCCAACCTTGAAATTTGATAAGCTCTAATAATTCAGGAAATGAATCGAGCATTTGATGATCATGAAAATCGACATACCGAGGGAATATGATTTTTGCAGCTTCAATCTTTTCCTCTGCTTGTCCAGATGCAGACCCAGACATAGACCTAGATTCTGATACATCCTCAGACACCTGAAGCGTTTCCTTCTTTTTAGAAATCTGACGCTGCTTTGCATGTGCCTCGGACACTTTCTCTATACCCTTAATTGATTCCTATGCAATCTTGCCTGAACCAGACTCCTTGTCATGTAGAAGCTTAGACCTCCCTTCCTTGCGAGGAGTATCATCAGCTTTCTCTGTTTGAATGGCTGTTGGGTGCTGCTCCTCGGAGACCTTTCGTTTCCCTTTGCTCTTGGTGACAGGAGACGACATGGTTTATATTGGAGATGAGGATTAGCGGCACAAATATAGCGAGTGAAACAAAGGTGAAGAACAGAGAATAAAAAATACGGGATTGAGCAAGTGGGAGGAAGTATGGGTAGCTCCATTGCGTTGATGCGAGAGGTTTGAAAAGAAAAGAACCCTCGACCTGGATAGGTTATGCATCGACGATAAGGAGAATGCTTATTAATAGGGTAGAATAAGATGAAAACTATTAAGTTTACCAATTTCAGAGAGTATGACCAGATTGCCCTTTTTCTTTGAGGTAAATTACCCTTCCTTTCATATATGTGGTATGCGGCTTATTAAAGCTTAAATCTTGATATAATCACTTTCTAAAAACAATCCTTTGATGCATAAATAATGGAGATAAAATAATTTAATTGATGTATAATGCTCAGACAGAAAAACCAACAATCTTACTTATCATTTTCATTTGACAAAAACTGATTTAAATCTGCCTTATATTGACACTAAACAATTTTAAGTTTTCAAGAAGAAGTACAGAGTCAACCATATTTTTCTTTTTCTTTTTGATTGAAAAACCTTTGAGCATTCAAGTATGATAACACCTTTTTACTCAAGGAAACACGTTTATCAGACGCCTGATTCCCTGGTTACTCAGTGTAATCAACAATTATGCCTCATTTAATGAACAGAGTTAGCATCTTTTATCATGACATGACCTCTGAATTTCATTGATACCAATTGATACAAATGGTCAGTTTCTCCAAAAGATATGCCAGTGCTCTGCCTTGTTCTTATTTTTATTTAATGGCGTATTCCCTGAACTTACTTCAGATTTCACATTAAAACAGCTTAAGGACAATATAAGTACTTGATTTTCTATCAAGATGTCTCATTACTTATAATTTTTAGATTTTCGGAGTTCAACTGGGCAGATCCATTTTAGAGTGTTTTAAAACTATTGTAGATACATTCAGGATAATCTAGAACAATTAAGGATAGATTTAATCGTCATAAACAACAGATCCCATTTCTTCAAGATTGGGCAATTATTTTTAGATCTGGGAGGTCTAGTAATTATATCTCTAGATTAGTAAAGATAACAGACTCCCCCTGAATGACAGACTCTAATGAAAAGCTCACTATGAAAGAATGCAGGTATTAAGAAGTGGGAAAGACTTGACATAGATGGCACAGATAAGAAAACAAGGATGGAGAATTCAAGGAGAGTAAGATATGTAAGATGAATAAAGTAGAAAGTCACATAGAAGCATAAGAAGAAGCTAAGGTCAGACTTGCAGTTAACCAATGGCACAGTCTCTTACAACAGCCAAAATGATTCTCAGCAATAGCTCTGCACATCTCACAAGACTAACCCCATTGATAAGCACCTAATC
Source organism: Amorphophallus konjac (assembly GCA_022559845.1). NCBI lineage: Eukaryota > Viridiplantae > Streptophyta > Magnoliopsida > Alismatales > Araceae > Amorphophallus > Amorphophallus konjac. The sequence goes on along the minus strand of CM040128.1, from coordinate 209,222,437 downwards.
CTCTGTAGTGAGGTTGAGTCTCCTCTGACGTGCTTCAACTAGCCTGTTAACTAAGGTCGATGTTTCTTACATATGCTTCAACTAGCTAGCATGGTAAGGTCGATGCACCTATCATATGCACTGACCTACTAGCATAACAAGGTCGATGCAACTTCCATATGCATCGACTTGCTAACTTATATAGACATAGTGTTTAGCCAAACAATATAGCAGCATTGACTCCACTGGATAAAGATTCAGCAATATAACAATCCAACAGGTAGCAGCTTCATGAACCCTTATTCTGACACCTCAAGCAAACCAAAAATTTCTGATCACATAAACTTAGCTCCCCTCAATGTGTGCAGAATCTCAATCAAACAATAATTCCTTTCTTATTGTACACAGATATGCAACTATTAAATGTAGAATGCAAGTTTATCACTATATGCAAGTTGACTAAGGGTGTAACACCCGAGAATTTTCTATGAAGTTCTCAGGATTAAAATAGAGGGCTTTTTTAAAGGTTAATGGATAATTAAAATAAATAATGGATTTATTCAATCCATTTAAAGGCCCCATATTTACCAAGGGCTAAGCCCAACTTAAAAAGGCCCAAAGACCAAATTTCAAGACTTTTAGACACAAGCCCATTAATAGAAACGTAATTTAGGTAAATTATGGATTTAAATGGGATATATACATCAAATGGGGGATAAATGGGATATAATACAAAAATTCTAAAATTTCGGATCTTCTAAAGCCTGGCAATCTATCGCGCGACCGCTAGACCCACCCTAGCGGTCCTCCCATGACCGCTAGGCAACCCTAGTTCCGTGAATGGAAGAAAATGTGAAAAGCTTGGATCTTTGGCAACCTAATCACCTTGGATCGAAGCTACCTGGCATAGAAGACTCTCTAGAACACTCTAGGGATTAACTTTACTCTGATTTAGGACTCTAGGATCGATCTAATCCCTTAAACCCTAGGTAAATCCTATAAATAGACACTCACTTCGACTCATGTGAACCTTAATGTTGGCTCGCGTATTTCAAAGGTAAGGAGATGTCTACTCAGGTTGGTTCTTTAGAAGAAATTGTTCTTCTTAGTTTTATCTAACTTCCCTCAAATTTTCATGTTAGAAGCCCTCGCCGTTGGAGAGTAAGAGCCTCTGCAAGTCGCTGGATCGCCACAGATTGCACAGGAACCAGTGCGACGGCCCAGTGAAGATCAGGAAAATAAAAGCCCTATACGAGGTATTTAGAAGTTGTATCTTCAGAACTTTCTATTCCACTTCATATCTTCTATCTACCCTCCAATGTTCATGGATTTAGGCCAAGGGGACCGTGAGATAGAGGGACGGGAAGTTGCTGGTTTGGCACAGAACGTGCAGAACCAGGGTCTCCTTCTAGTCTAAAATTTGAAATTTAGGAGCACTCCCAGAGGTAGGTTATCTCATGAAAAGGCTAGAATAATATGTCAGGAGTAAAATCCCTTTGATTTCATGAAATTTCATATTTTCCACAAGGAGTATTTAATATTTTCCTATCACTACGCAGCTAGGACATTTCTGCATCCATAGTTACTACCCTTAATAACAAAAATGTAAATTTTAGTTTAAATCATGACTACCATGCATCTCCATATTTTAATATGGTGTTATCAGGCCATATTTACTTGTTGCTAGGTTTTGTCATACATTTACCTACCCTAGATTAGCACGTATTTTCAATTTTATTGCTGTTACAGGAGACGAGAAGAAACGGTCATCTTGAGACCGCCTGAGTCCTCTTGCAGTCCTACGATAGACTGCTAGGCATTGTCAAACAGTCCTCAAGCGACCGCTTTCATTTTCTGAATTATGTATTATTGTTAACCCAAAACATAATGTAGACTAATCCTTTTTATCCTATGATAATCCTAGCTAATTAGGTCTTACACCTGTTTTAAATACTGTATTATTGTACTTGGATATGTTAATCACTCATCCTAGTAGATTTCATGTTCTTTATGCACTTGGGACTTATTTTAAACTTATGTTAATTTCATGCTAAAACTATATACTCTTATATTAATTTTAAATTTCATATGGAGTATGGACTTGTCTAGTTTTGATTTGATCGTTGTTTTATCACGATATCACTCTCATCTTGAGTCTTTTCTTAAGTACATGGCACGTATTCAGGTACGATGTAATTAGATACACTTTGCACATTAAGCACACAATCTTGGACTTGTGATCCTCTCCGTTGGATATTCCTTCCACCGGACTAGATGATCTTGTTTCAAGGCCACCATAAGACTCCGCGAGTCTGGGATTCCCACTAGAACGCCGAGCTGGTTGTACCATCGAAATCCAATTATCTAGAAAGCACTTACACTACCGGTGTTTTTCTGAGTTCTGGTTAAAAAAAACGGCCAGACGACCGCTAAGCCCTGTCTAGCGGTTGGCCCGAGACCGCTTTTTGTCCACAAACGGTCCAGTAAATGACCGCTTTATCCTTGACTTTGTCTAACCCCAGGTTTGACCTTTGGGTTGGGTTTATAAGATCCTAGATGGTTCGATGATTGCTTGGAACTTAACACTTGTCAAATAAGGTATTAGTAACTTATGGGAAGTAAAGAGTATGCCATTATGCTATCGATTTTTCTTCGTGGCACAACCTAGTTCTAACTCAAATCTTGGAACTCGTATATTCTTAATTGAAGCGTTCTTACCTTGATATTTGTTATCATGGAACTATAGATTGAACTTGTTACATTATTGGCCATATTTATATTTCCGTGGAAGTAGCTTGATTTATAACTTGAAGATGCAAGAGTGGGCACGGACAGTGTCTAAGGGCTCCACTCTAGTCCCCTCGGCAGATAGCTAGAAACATACTATAAACCATGGGGTATGATAAACACTGGCGTCGTATTGCGCTAGGAGTACTTTTTTATAAACTGATGAAATCCATAAATGTCCACGAATTTTCACGAGGCAATCTTGTGAAATTACATGCTTGCTAGTACATCCTCGTTACATGTCTTTCTAGTGCATAGCCTTTATGGTTAAGAAAGGTACATTCTTGTTCATAAAAGGTCAAACTTACATTCTTGTTATATATCTATTCAACATCATATCTCAATTCTTACTGTTGATCGTATCATGTTACTTGTGCTACTTTAGCGTTTCACCACATGTTTTATCGTATTTCATGTGTCTTCACTCTAGAGCTAAAATGTTAATTATTTAAACATTGACTTCATGTTGATACGAACATACCTACTGGGCATGTCTGCTCATTCCCTACTTTTCCAATCTTTTTCAAGAAATACTAGTGAATCAGATTCGGATTATGCAAGTGGCGAGTCCGAGAGCGATTGATGGTCCATTGGAATGAGAGAACCCCTAGTTATCTAGTGTCTAGTCGAGTCATATTGTAATTTTTGATTTCTTGAGTCATATGATGTTAAGATGCCAAAGGCTATGGTCTTATGTACTTTTTGGTTATTATTATTATGAAATAAAGTTGGAGTATTGAGTAATTACTTTTATGTGATTATCTTGCGCTCTGATTATATTGCTCGCTTGAGGCGTACTAGCCGACTGTCCACGTTCCCGAGATTCCTTCCGCTATATTAAAAGCTCAGGGTGTGACAATTAAAGTGGTATCAGAGCCTAGGTCTTAGGACTTACTTATTCTTAGGAAAATGTCATGTCATAGGCTAAGTTCAAGGCTTAAGGACCCATACCTATGAAACAAGGAAATAAATTCCCCTCCCATGAGAGAGATTTGGGTAGAACCCGGGGTGAGATAGTTAATTAGAACTCATCTCTAAGTTAATTCCATTTAATTCCGTAGGAATTAACAAATTATTACTTTCTCAGGTACCTCAGTCTTACAATGGCTCACCGGGTTGATTGGGGTGGAATGCAACAAACTGTTGCGGGTCTCACCCAGGCACTTCAGAATATGGCCCAAGCTGGCGCGAGGGCGGGTGCTGGTGATCTGCACCGCAACTTCCGAAGTTTAAATCCTCCATGATTTTCTGGTTCCTCCAACCCGGATGAACCTGAGAACTAGATCGATGAAATGAACCGCATATTCGAGGTCATGCAATGTGCCGACCAAGAGAAGGTTCATCTTGCCACGTTCCAACACAACAAGGATGCGCGTACGTGGTGAAAGCCTATTCCAGCACAGCCTGCCGACACACCACACACTTGGGAGGTATTTCTCACGCTCTTCCGAGTAAAATATTTTTCCGAACATGGTAAGGAAAGGAAGGCGGTGGAATTCGCTTCCTTACGGCAAGGCGTGATGACGATGGTGGAGTATGAGTTACAATTTTCTCGCCTAGCACCTTATGCTCAGCATTTAGTGAGCACGGATATTCGTAAGGCTAATCATTTCATGGACGGGCTACGACCCATCTTCATTCAACAACTTGGCTCACAAAATATTTGGACCTATGCGGAGATGGTCCAATGAGCCCATCTATGTGAAAGGACCTTGGAGAAGGTCGAGAAACTTAAAGGCAAAGGGGAGGAGCCAAGCCAAAAGTCTGATCGGCGAGGAAGAAGAGAGGAGAAATTTAGCATCACTTACAACTCTCGGGACAACAAGAAGAGATCTCGGAACGGGAGTGATAGTGGCTACCACAAGAACAAAAAGGTAAAGGAGGAAGACAAGCAAGTCATGGCAGCTTGCACTTTCTGCGAGAAATTCGGCCATGTGGCCGAGGAATGCTGGAAACGTCTCAGCGCTTGTTTGCGATGTGGCAGCAGGGAGCACCGCATGTCGGATTGCCCCCTCATGAAGGATCAATCCTCCAGTGGTGGACACAAGCGACAGGCGCGTCTTAACGCTATTATGGATGAGGATGAAGCACCTAAGGATGATGGGCTAATGGAAGGTACTATTCAAATCTATTCTCATCCTGCATTCGTGTTATTTCAAATCTATTCTCATCCTGCATTCGTGTTATTTGATACTGGTACTTCTCATTCCATTATATCTACTACTTTTGCAAAAACCTTACCAGTTTCATCAGTTCCATTACCGTCGGACCTAGCTGTCACCACACCGTTAGGACCCGAAACAAAACTTTCAACCCACTACCCAGATAGCGAGGTAATTGTAGAAGGTCATAATATTCCTGCAAATCTCGTGTGCCTTGACATGGAAGGCTACGATGCTATCCTAGGTGTAGATTGGCTTGTAGACCATGACGCAAATATAAATTGTCACAATAGAATAATCTCTTTTTGAAAACTAGGTCTTCCAAGATTTTCCTTCCTTGGTTTCAAATATAGGAAGCATCTTGCCATTATTTCATCTCTTCATGCTTGCAAACTCATTTCGCAAGGATGTGAAGATTTTCTTACCTCCGTAATCATTACCGAGTCCAAAGAGATCATCTTAGAGAATATTCCCATTGTGAATGAGTTTCCCGATGTCTTTCCATCGGATTTACCCGGTTTACCACCCGAAAGGGAATTAAACTTCTCCATTGAACTCATTCCCGGAGCAGCACCTGTTTCAATAGCTCCTTATAGGATGTCCCCCACGGAGTTGAAGGAATTACAGAAGCAACTTCGTGAGTTATTAGTCAAGGGCTTCATTCGACCTAGTACATCCCCTTGGGGTGCGCCAGTTTTATATGTCAAGAAGAAGGATGGATCTCTCAGGTTATGCATTGATTATCGGCAACTAAATCAACTCACTATCAAGAATAAATATCCGTTGCCGCGTATCGATGAGCTCTTTGATCAAATTTCGGGAGCAGAATATTTCTCCAAAATAGACCTCAGGTCGGGTTATCATCAACTCAGAATCAGAGATGAAGACATACACAAAACTGCTTTCCGGAGCAGATATGGGCACTATGAATTTGTGGTAATGCCGTTCGGGTTAACCAATGCCCCGACAGCTTTTATGCAACTAATGAATAATGTCTTCAGGCCTTATCTAGACCGATTTGTGGTCATCTTCATTGATGATATTCTTATATACTCCAAGACTAAGGCGGAGCATGAAGAGCACTTAAGAATATCCTTACAAACACTAAGAGAGCATCACCTCTATGCAAAGCTTAGCAAGTGCGAGTTCTGGATAAAGGAGGTCTCTTTCTTTGGCCATATTATTTCAAAGGAAGGTATCGCTGTCGATCCTTCTAAGGTAGAAGTGGTTAAGAATTGGAGCCGGCCGACGACCGTGTCAGAAGTTAGAAGTTTTCTAGGTCTGGCTAGTTATTATAGGTGATTCACCAAGGATTTCTCAAGAATCGATGTTCCTTTGACTAGACTCACAAGAAAGGAGAACCCTTTTATATGGTCGAAGGATAGCAAAGAAAGTTTCCTAACTCTTAACGATCACCTTACTATAGCCCCTATTCTGGCACTACCTATTGAAGGTGGCGGTTTTGAAGTCTATACCGATGCATCTGGTATTGGCTTGGGATGCGTTCTAATGTAAGATGGAAAGGTGATTTGCTATTCATCAAGGCAGTTGAAGCGTCATGAAGAAAACTACCCTATGCTTGATCTGGAGCTAGCTGCGGTTATATTCGCCTTAAAAATTTGACGACTTTATCTTTATGCGGAGAAATTCACTATATTTTCATATCACAAAAATCTGAAATACCTCTTCACCCAAAAGGAATTGAACATGAGACAATGCAAATGGTTGGAGTATCTCAAAGACTTCGACTTTTCTATCTAATATCATCCAGGCAAGGCAAATGCTGTAGCTGACGCTCTTAGCAAAAGACCAATGGAAACTCTAGCAAGCCTCAAGAATGGTACGGCATATCTTATCGAGGATTTTGCTCATTTGAATATGGATATTGATAAAGAAAAGGAAGGATGTATGATTGCTAATATAAGGTCACAACCTATATTAATCAAAGATATGGCCAAATTATAAGAAAATGACCCCACATTGATGGAGATCAAGGCTAATATTGATCAAAGGCTGGAATTCTCCATTTCAACTGATGGGAGAATATTCTTTAAAGATCGAACCTGTGTGCCGAATCATGTCGACACTAAGAAATTGATCATGGAGGAAGCTCATAAATCAAGATATGTTATTCACCCCAGTGATACCAAGATGTACAAAGACTTAAAAAGAAACTTCTGGTGACCCAACATGAAAAAAGAAGTAGCGGACTATGTATCTCATTGTCTCACTTGTCAGCAAGTAAAAGTTGAACATTTAAAGCCTGCCAATAACCTGCATCCCTTTGATATTCCCAAGTGAAAATGGGAAAGTATAGGGATGGATTTCATCATGGGTTTACCTAAGACAAGAGGTGGACACGATGGTATATGGGTTATTATAGACCGATTGACTAAATCTGCACATTTTCTGCCAATCAAAATTCGATGGTCTGTGGATGTATTAGCAGTACTGTACATGAAGGAGATTGTCAAACTACATGGTGTTCCTGTCACCATTATATCTGACCAAGACCGTCGATTGACATTACAATTCTGGAAGGGTCTACAGCATTCATTAGGGACTCGACTCAACTTTAGCACTGCGTTCAAACCACAAACTGATGGTCAAACTGAAAGAACAAATCAGGTGGTGGAGGATATGCTCAGGGCATGTGTTATTGATTTTGGAGGGAGTTGGCACGACCACTTGTCTCTAGTGAAATTCTCATACTACAATAGCTACCAAGCTAGCATACAAATGGCTTCGTTCGAGGCTCTGTATGGAAGAAGCTATCGCTCACCTATTTGCTGGAATGATGTAGGAGAGAGATAATTTCTCGGCCCCGACATAATCAGGGATACTACCGAGAAGATAAAGCTTATTCGGGAAAACTCCAGATGGCACAAGACAGGTAGAAATCATATGTTGATAACCGAAGGCGTGACCTGGCATTCCAAGTAGGAGACCACATATTCCGTAAGGTTTCTCTAGGTCGAGGTATTCGAAGATTCGGTATCAAAGGCAAGCTCACTCCAAGATTCATTGGCCCCTGTGAAATTGTCAAAAGGATTGGTGAAGTCGCATATCGAATAGCTTTACCCCCTCAATTAGCTGGAGTCCATGATGTGTTTCACGTCTCACTGCTCAAAAAGTATGTCTCCGATCCCTTCCATGTCATAACCTATGACAACCTGGAGATTAAGAAGGATTTGACGTATGAGTAAAAGCCAATCAGAATAGTTGAACGGGAAGTACGACAACTTTGGAATAAAACCATTCCCACGGTCAAAATCTAATGGGCCAAATTATGTCCATATGAAGCAACATGGGAAATTGAAGAAGCCACGCGCAAAAGATTTTCAGAGATGTTTGAATGTAAGTACACTCTCCTTAGCAAATCTTATTACGATGAATTTGGGGACCAAATTCTTTTTAAGTGGTGGAGGGTGTAAGGCCCAAGAATTTTGTAGGAATTTTTCAGGATTAAAATATAGGTCATTTTTAAAGGTTAATGGATAATTAAGAAAAATAATGGATTTATTCAATCCATTTAAAGGCCCTATATTTACCAAGGGCTAAGCCCAAGTTAAATAGGCCCAAAGACTAAATTTCAAGACTTTTAGACCCAAGCCCATTAATAGAAACATACTTTAGGTAAATTACGGATTTAAATGGTATATATATGTCAAATGGGGGATAAATGGGAGATAATATGAAAATTCAAAAATTTTGGATCTTCTGAAGACTGGCGGTCTATCGCGTGACCGACGGACCCACCCTAGCGGTCCTCCCATGACCGCTAGGCAACCCCAGTTCCGTGAATGGAAGAAAATGTGAAAAGTTTGGATCTTTGGCAACCTAATCACCTTTGATCGAAGCTACCTGGCTTAGAAGTCTCTCTAGAACTCTCTAGGGATTAACTTTACTCCGATTTAGGACTCTAACATCGATCTAATCCCTTAAACCCTAGGTGAATCCTATAAATAGACCCTAACTTCGACTCATGCGAACCCTAATGTTGGCTCGCATATTTTGAAGGTAAGGAGACGTCTACTCAGGTTGGTTCTTTAGAAGAAATTATTCTTCTTAGTTTTATCTAACTTCCCACAAATTTTCATGTTAGGAGTCCCCGCCGTTGTAGAGCTAGAGCCTCTACAAGTCGCTGGATTGCCACAGATTGCACAGGAACCAGTGCGATGGCCCAGTGAAGATCAGGAAAATAAAAGCCCTAAATGAGGTATTTAGAAGTTGTGTCTTTAGAACTTTCTATTCCCCTTCATATCATCTATCTACCCTCCATTGTTCATGGATTTAGGTGAAGGGGATCGTGAGATAGAGGGACGGGAAGTTGCTGGTTTGGCACAGAACGTGTAGAACCAGGGTCTCCTTCCAGTCAGAAATTCAAAGTTTAGGAGCACTAATAGAGGTAGGTTATGTCATGAAAATATTAGAATAACATGTCAGGAGTAAAAGCCCTTTGATTTCATGAAATTTCATATTTTTCACACAGAGTATTTAATGTTTTCCTATCACTGCGCAGCTTGGACATTTCTGCATCCATAGTTACTACCCTTAATAACAAAAATGTAAATTTTAGTTTAAATCATGACTACCATGCATCTCCATGTTCTTATATGGTGTTATCAGGCCATATTTACTTGTTGCTAGGTTTTGTCATACATTTACCTGCCCTAGATTAGCACGTATTTTTGGTTTTATTGATGTTACAGGAAACGGGAAGAAACGGTCTTCCTGAGACCGCCTGAGTCCTCTTGCGGTCCTACGATAGACCGCTAGGCATTGTCAAACGTTCCTCAAGCGACTGCTTTCATTTTTTGAATTCTGTATTATTGTTAACCCAAAACATAATGCAGAATAGTCCTATTTATCTTATGATAAGCCTAGCTAATTAGGTCTTACACTTGTTTTAAATACTGTATTCTTGTACTTGGATATGTTAATCAATCATCCTAGTAGATTTCATGCTCTTTATGCACTTGGGACTTATTTTAAACTTATGTTAATTTCATGTCAAAACTATATACTCTTATATTAATTTTAAATTTCATATGGAGTATGGACTTGTCTAGTTTTGATTTGATCGTTGTTTTATCACGATATCACTCTCATCTTCAGTCTTTTCTTAAGTACATGACACATATTCCGGTACGATGTCATTAGATACACTTTACATAGTAAGCATATAATCTTGGACTTGTGATTCTCTCCGTTGGATATTCCTTCCACCGGACTAGGTGATCTTGTTTCAAGGCCTCCTCCATAAGACTCCGCGAGCCTGGGATTCCCACTAGGATGCCGAGCTAGTTGTACCATCAAAACCCAATTGTCTAGAAAGCACTTACAATACCGGTGTTTTTTTGAGTTCTGGTTAAAAAAAATGGTCCTCAAACGATCACTAAGCCCTGTCTAGCGGTTGGCCTGAGACCACTTTTTGTCCACAAACGGTCCAGTAAACGACCGCTTTATCCTTGACTTTGTCTAACCCGAGGTTTGACCTTTGGGTTTGGTTTATAAGTTCCTAGATGGTTCGATGATTGCTTGGAACTTAACACATGTCAAATAAGGCATTAATAACTTATGGGAAGTAAAGAATATGCCGTTATGCTATCGATTTTTCTTCATGGCACAACCTAGTTCTAACTCAAATCTTGGAACTCGTATATTCTTAATTGAAGCGTTCTTACCTTGATATTTGTTATCATGGAACTATAGTTTGAACTTGTTACATTATTGGCCATATTTATATTTTCGTGGAAGTAGCTTGATTTATAACTTGAAGATGCAAGAGTGGGCACGGACAATGTCCAAGGGCTCCACTCTACTCCCCTCAGTAGATAGTCCGAAACATACTATAAACCATAGGGTATGATGAACACTGGCGTCGCATTGTGCGGGGAGTATTTTTTTTATAAACTGGTGAAATCCACAAATGTCCATGAATTTTCACGAGGTAATCTTGTGAAATTACATGCTTGCTAGTACATTCTCGTTGCATGTCTTTCTAGTGCATAGCCGTTATGGTTAAGAAAGGTACATTCTTGTTCATAAAAGGCCAAACTTATATTCTTGTTATATATCTGTTCAACCTCATATCTCAATTCTTACCGTTGATCGTATCATGTTACTTGTGCTACTTTAGCATTTCACCGCATGCTTTATCGTATTTCATGTGTCTTCACTCTAGAGCTAAAATGTTAATTATTTTATAATTGACTTCATGTTGATACGAAGATACCTACTGGACATGTGTGCTCATTCCCTACTTTTCCAATCTTTTTTAGAAAATACTAGTAAATCGGATTCGGATTATGCAAGTGGCGGATCCGAGAGCGATTGATGGTCCATTGGAATGAGAGAAGCCCTAGATATCTAGTGTCTAGTCGAGTCATATTGTAATTTTTGATTTCTTGAGTCATATGATGTAAAGATGCCAAAGGCTATGGTCTTATGTACTTTTAGGTTATTATTATTATGAAATAAAGTTGGAGTATTGAGTAATTACTTTTATGTGATTATCTTGCGCTCTGATTATATTGCTCGCTTGAGGCGTACTAGCCGACTGTCCACGTTCCCGAGATTCCTTCCGCTGTATTAAAAGCTCGGGACGTGACAATTAAAGTAGTATCAGAGCCTAGGTCTTAGGACTTACTTATTCTCTGGAAAATGTCATGTCATAGGCTAAGTTCAAGGCTTAAGGACCCATACCTATAAAACAAGGAAAAAATTCCCCACCCATGAGAGAGATTTGGGTAGAACCCGGGGTGAGATAGTTAATTAGAACTCATCTCTAAGTTAATTCCATTTAATTCCGTAGGATTAACAAATTATTACTTTTCTCAGGTACCTTAGTCTTACAATGGCTCACCGGGTTGATTGGGGTGGAATGCAACAAACTGTTGCGGGTCTCACCCAGGCACTTCAGAATATGGCCCAAGCTAGCGCAAGGGCGGGTGCTGGTGATCTGCACCGTAACTTTTAGAGTTTAAATCCTCCACGATTTTCTGGTTCCTCCAACCCGGATGAACCTGATAACTAGATCAGTGAAATGAACCACATATTCGAGGTCATGCAATGTGCCGACCAAGAGAAGGTTCATCTTGCCACGTTCCAACATAACAAGGATGCGCGTACGTGGTGGAAGTCTATTCCAGCACAGCCTGCTGACGCACCACGTAATTGGGAGGTATTTCTCACGCTCTTCCGTGCAAAATATTTTTTCGAACATGTTAAGGAGTGGAAGGCGGCGGAATTCGCTTCCTTACGGCAAGGCATGATGACGGTGGTGGAGTATGAGTTACAATTTTCTCGCCTAGCACCTTATGCTCAACATTTAGTGAGCACGGATATTTGCAAGACTAATCGTTTCATGGACGGGCTACGACCCATCTTCATTCAACAACTTGGCTCATAAAATATTTGGACCTATGCGGAGATGGTCCAATGAGCCCATATATATGAAAGGACCTTGGAGAAGGTCGAGAAACTTAAAGGCAAAGGGGAGGAGCCAAGCCGAAAGTCTGATCGGCGAGGAAGAAGAGAGGTGAAATTTAGCATCACTTACAACTCCCGGGACAACAAGAAGAGATCCCGGAACAGGAGTGATAGTGGCTACCACAAGAACAAAATGGTAAAGGAGGAAGACAAGCAAGTCATGGCGGCTTGCACTTTCTGCGAGAAATTCGACCATGCGGTCGAGGAATGCTTGAAATGTCTCGGCGCTTGTTTGCGATGTGGTAGCTGGGAGCACCGCATGCCGGATTGCCCCATCATGAAGGATCAATCCTCTAGCGGTGGACGCAAGCGACATCCGCGTCTTAACGCTGTTATGGAGGAGGATGAAGCACCCAAGGATGATGGGCTAATAGAAGGTACTATTCAATTCTATTCTCATCTTGCATTCATGTTATTTGATATTGGTGCTTCTCATTCCTCTATATCTACTACTTTTGTAAAAACCTTACCAGTTTCATCAGTTCCTTTACCATCGGACCTAGCTGTCACCACACCGTTATGTCTCAGAACTAAACTTACAACCCACTACCCAGATAGCGAGGTAATTGTAGAAGGTCATAATCTTCCCGCAAATCTCGTGTGCCTTGACATGGAAGGCTACGATGCTATCCAAGGTGTAGATTGGCTTGTAGACCATGACGCCTATATAAATTGTCGCAATAGGATAATCTCTTTTCGAAAACCAGGTCTTCCAAGATTTTCCTTCCTTGGTTTCAAATATAGGAGGCATCCTACCATTATTTCATCTCTTCACGCTTGCAAACTCATTGCGTAAGGATGTGAAGATTTTCTTGCCTCCGTAATCATTACCGAGTCCAAAGAGATCATCTTAGAGAATATTCCCATTGTGAATGAGTTTCCTGATGTCTTTCCATCAGATTTACCCGGTTTACCACCCGAAAGGAAAGTAAACTTCTCCATTGAACTCATTCCCGGAGCAGCACCTATTTCAATAGCTCCTTACAGGATGTCCCCCACGGAGTTGAAGGAATTAAAGAAGCAACTTCAGGAATTATTAGTCAAGGGCTTCATTCGACCTAGCACATCCCCTTGGGGTGCGCCAGTTTTATTTGTCAAGAAAAAGGATGGATCTCTCATGTTATGCATTGATTACCGGCAACTAAATCAACTCACTATCAAGAATAAATATACGTTGTCGCGTATCGATGAGCTCTTTGATCAAATTTTGGGAGCAGAATATTTCTCCAAAATAGACCTCAGGTCGGGTTATCATCAACTCAGAATCAGAGATGAAGACATATACAAAACTACTTTCCGGAGCAGATATGGGCACTATGAATTTGTGGTAATGCCGTTCGAGTTAACCAATGCCCCGATAATATTTATGTAACTAATGAATAATGTCTTCAGGCCTTATCTAGACCGATTTGTGGTCGTCTTCATTGATGATATTCTTATATACTCCAAGACTAAGGAGGAGCATGAAGAGCACTTAAGAATAGCCTTGCAAACACTAAGAGAGCATCACCTCTACGCAAAGCTTAGCAAGTGCGAGTTCTGGATAAAGGAGGTCTCTTTCTTCAGCCATATTATTTCAAAGGAAGGTATCACTGTCGATCCTTCTAAGGTAGAAGTGGTTAAGAATTGGAGCCGGCCGATGACCGTGTCAGAAGTTAGAAGTTTTCTGGGTCTGGCTAGTTATCATAGGCGATTCACCAAAGATTTCTCAAGAATCGATGTTCCTTTGACTAGACTCACAAGAAAGGAGAACCCTTTTATATGGTCAAAGGATAGCAAAGAAAGTTTCCTAACTCATAAAGATCACCTTACTATAGCCCCTATTCTGGCACTACCTATTGAAGGTGGCGGTTTTGAAGTCTATACCGATGCATCTGGTATTATCTTGGGATGCGATCTAATGCAAAATGGAAAGGTGATTTTCTATTCATCAAGGCAGTTGATGTGTCATGAAGAAAACTACCCTGTGCATGATCTGGAGCTAGCTGCTGTTATATTCACCTTAAAAATTTGGTGACATTATCTTTATGCGGAGAAATTCACTATATTTTCATATCACAAAAGTCTGAAATACCTCTTCACCCAACAGGAATTGAACATGAGACAACGCAAATGGTTGGAGTATCTCAAAGACTTCCACTTTACTATCTAATATCATCAAGGTAAGGCAAATGCTATAGCTGACGCTCTTAGCAAAAGACCAATGGCAACTCTAGCAAGCCTCAGGAATGGTACGACATATGTT